>VBSM01002121.1:18994872-19079696 GCA_008086735.1 Cheirogaleus medius
AAAAAAAAAAAAAAAAAAAAAAAGGAAGATAATTTTAAAAGATCTGTTTAAGCTTTTCTAATATTCCATACCAAGCACAGTATGTTATTTCTGACACATAGAAATAATAGATTTTTATTCATGAAAATGCTTTTCAAGCCCTACCCTTGATTCTGTCTTCTTAGAAAAGAGTAGAATGATCAGCTAACTTTAGAATATTCCATTCCCTTCTATACTCCCACATTTATGTTAAGTATAGAGGGAAAGACTGCTCTGTGGAATAGAATAAAAATAAACTGAAAATGTAAAGTAGGAACATGAGTAGTTTTAACAGCTACCTCACACCCAAAGACTACCTATATTTATCTAATGGTTTGTCACACTGAACACCTGGAATCATGTGAAAAGTGTAGAAATTGTACCGTTACACCTGCCCCTCACAAGTTTAGAGATTGCTAGTTATGTAGGAATATGGAGCTGAAATTAAGAACAAAAAATAAGATGTCCAGTAAATATGTCATTGTAAATGGAAAGAAGCAAACAAATAATAATTAACAAACTATCATCAATGCCAAATGTTGAAACTATGACTTAGTGCAATATTATGTCACAGAAATTGAGGGTATCTTGCTAATACAACACACACACACACACACACACAAAATAACATAAATACAAATAAATAATAATACAAATAATGTCAAAATTAAAAGAGGACACTGTGACATTATATAAAATTACTTTTTTAAAAAGTGGAGCATTATAGTAGAATATAAGTAAAAGAAGTTATTTAAAATGAAGGAAAAAATGCAAATAAAAAATTGGGCCTTCACCTCGCTCACTTAGAAAAATAAAAACCTGTGGTTAGCAGAACCCCTATTTTTTAAAGAGCAGTTAATTATTACATATTCTAATTGGGAGACAATTGGGAAAATGGGATTTTTCCTATGTAGAGTCCAATTTCCTATACAGATGGAAAGCATTCTAGGGCGAGCACAGATCTGGATAAGCCTTGACATATTCATTCATTTACCCACTCTTAATCCATTATTTATTTGTTTGTTTGATACAGCAATTTAGTGAAAATGTTATGATATCAGGAATATCTCATTATTATTACCAAAAGACAAATGTGAAGAAGAGAGGACATTGAAAAAGACATACAAAAAAAAAAAGGCAGGGCTCATATTTGATTCCTTCATGTCTTTCACAGCTCATATCCTGTTAGCAATTTCACTGGTTCTTTCTTCAAATTGTAGCCAGAATCTGCCTTCTCTCTCCATCTTAACTCTACTACTCTGTCCTAGTCTCTCTTATCTGTCACCTGCAGTACTGGATTAGCCTCTTGCTCTACTACAGCTATTGTCAATATAATTCTCTAAATTGATCACATCACTCCTCTGGTCAAAACTGTACCATGGTTCTTTATTCATTTTGAGTAATAGTGAAGTTTTTACAATGCTCTACAAGTTCTTGCACAGTCTAGGTCACTGTTGCATTTCTGACCTCACCTGCTGCCCTTCTCCCCACCCATCCCACTATCACACTGTTCCTGCCACATTAGTGTTTTTTCTGTTTGTCAGACATACCAGTTTCACACTCACTTCAGGGCCTTTGCACTGGTTGTTTGACACTTGTGCCTAGAAAGCTCTTCTCCCAGTTTTCTCTACTGGCAGCTCCTTTACCTCTCTCAACTGTTTGTTCAGATCTCATCTTAATTTGAATTAGAACCTGTTCCCTTCACATATTTTCCTCACCCTGTTCTATTTTCTTCCACCACGCCTATCATGTTCTTATATATACCTTCTTAACTATTATACACTTAAAATATATACTCACACACACACATACACACATATAATTTATTCGTTGCCTATCTCTGCTGATTACACTGTAATCTTTATGAGGGCAGGACTTTTTTTCTATAATGCTATGTCTCAAGTGCCTAAAACAGTATCTAGCACAAAGCAGGTACTAAGAAATTGTTGAATGACTAAAGGGAGTAATGGATCTCCTCAGGAAAGAGTAGTGTAGAAATGAGACTACAGGGAGGAAAACCAGCAACAACTTAACTAAGACCTTTCAATTTATAATGCTTTGCTTCACCTTCACCTTTTATGAAAATGTCTGAGCTCACCACAACATGACAGGATAGTACAAAATCTGAATGGCATCCAGATTTTCAGGGCATCAAAAGTAAGGGATGTTTGCTAAACTATGCAAAATTAGCCCAGGATCAACTTACAGTATTTTAATACAATCCCTAACTAGAGGATTTGAAGTATATCCTAGCACATAGGGAGGATGGGGAAAAGTCCACTCCAGATTTTTTTGGCAAATAGGAGAATTGGATAGAACTGTTCCATTGAAGTCAATATAGGAATTATGAAAATATTCTGCAATGCTAAAAAATTGTACACAAAACATGCAAAGTGCAAATAAAGAATAGAACTGGGAACTGACAAATCTCTGAAAACAGGAAGACAGACAAAGAAACTAGCTAGATGCATGCTGTGAGAAGCAATAAACAACAGGCTCAACGATGTAGAAACTCAAGATAGGAATGTGAAAAAGACAACTGAGAAAATCACATATAATGCAAAGTAAATGGACCAATTGATAAAAATAGAGCTAAGGAGATATTAGAAAGGTATTAAAATACCTATGGAGGTATTAAAAAGAAAATGACACAGAGATCAACATGAAATGATAAATGAAAACAATAAATGAAACAGAAACAATAAAAACATAGTTTATACTTCATTAAAAATAAAAATATTTTAGAATTTTAAGAACATTATTATGAAAAGGAAAACATATCTGAAATGAAAGAAAAATTGAATATGCACACCCAAATGATTTTCATACAACCAAACTTAATTTACTTAAAATTTTCACAAACAACAACGTAGAACCTAGAAACATTATTGAATTCCTAGCATAAACACAAAAATCTTATACTGGACCAGATAGCAAATACAGTCCACTTGCAGATGATCTATAGTGAAGAATCAAGCTGACCTTAAACTTCTCTTCTACATTATAAGATGTCATGTGTTAGTATCCAAGCTTGAAGTTTAAAGAATTTCAAAGTTCACAAAGTCAAATATATCAAATCTATCTGAAGATATTGTTCAACTAAACTTACTTTGATTAAACAAAATGAAGATTTTGTCAATGGGAAAGGAGGCCTAAAAGTCCTTGCAATGAACATCAACTTAAGTAAAACATCATTAAATACAATGTATTTGTATTGTATGTATGTGTAACTGTCACACACTCAAAACTCTAATATGTAGGTTGACTTAGCTTTCTTGTCTCCTCTACTGGTCTTTCTTCATTGCCTATTGCTTCTAGACTGCATGGAGCAGGCAGGCACTGTGATGGGCTCCCCTTTAGTGGAACTTGAGGTGTGTATATATGTGGTATAAGAAGGATAGATTTTTGATAATAAACATCAATAATTTTGTTATTAGCCTTATGATCATGTCTTTAATTTGTTACAGGAGGGCATTTCAGTTTTTAAAGAAGATTGATTACTTAATATGACTATTTCTATTCTACAATTACCCAAATGGTGAGAAACTTCATTCTAAATGATCTACCTGTGGAAATAACCCTCTTTGTAGAGGTAGATATAAAAATCATGCTAGGAAAATATAGATTTCTTTTAAAAAAAGTTTTCCAATTTTTAAGTCATCAGTTGCTGCCTGTCATTCTGAGGGGGCTATGTGTATCTATATATGTGTATTTTCTGAAAAGCACAAACAAATAACTCTTGGATGCTTTCCCTTCCTTAACACAGTAATTATATTTGTACTTAATTTTGAGCTTGTTACATATAATATTTTGCCAAATATGATCATTTAGAGTCATTTTAACACAGGCTTAGCACCATAAATATTGACTATGTAAGAACATCGACCATATTTGCCTAAAATATGAGGATTTTGATCCAAGTACATGAGAATTTTAAATTGAAAATATGCAAAAATATCATTCAGTCCAGGATCTTCAGAGACAGTTGATGGATATGATTGTCATCATTGCCAATGCACTAAGTTTAGGCTTTGATTTCAAGAGTTATTCTCTTATTTTGTATCAGAGGCTAGTCACTGCTGTAGGCAATCAAGTTATTAGATAATAACCAAGCTACAAACCCAAACTAGAATGATGATAATTCTGCACTGTCTACCCTCTTTCTGCCTCCCTGGTATTTGTTTTCTGGAAACAAACAAACAAACAAAAAAACAAAAACAAAAACATAAGAACCACATAATTAATCCCTGACATTACAAAATTCTCTGAAGTCTTCTTCATAGTCCTGTCACCATCTATTTCTCCTCTAAGAATCCTGTAATTACACAAACAAAAATGACCTTGGAGATCATTGAGCAGATTTAAATTCTTTTGCACCACTTACTTTGTACTTTATTATAAAACCGCCACCTTTTTGACATGATTACTGTTTTCAGCAACCTACAGTTAAATTTTGCTATTGGGAAGCTAAGATAATGAGCACCCCAATTGTATGTGGGAAATTGTCCACACTTAAAACATGTATTCTCTGAACTTTTAAATAATGTCATAGCTTCCTTCTTGTTTGCTTTCTAATCTTCCTTTCTTCTTGTACTTCTTGTTTTCTTCTTCCCTCCTTCCCTCCACCTCTTTCTTCCATCTTTCCTAACATCCAACCTAAAAGCTATTGTATAGCCTGAGAAAATTAAGAATCTGTGGGGGAATGGGGCAGTGGCATATCTTTCAGTGTTGAAACCGAAAGGGAGTGAGGACATCTGGAAGGAAGTGTATCAGAAACTCCACACGTGTTATTAGAGCTTCAGTGGTTAGGAGAACATGGGCAGCAGCTCAGTGTGGTGTCTCAGAGCCTGAGCAGAATGAGCAAGGGTCCAGGGGAAGCAGGGAGGTGGTAAGAGGGCATCTTGTTGGGTGGTCAGAGTCCAAGTTAGGGTAAGGAGGTACATGTGCAAAAAGGATGGTAACAATGACAATGAGATATTAGTTATACAAAGAGGACATCAATTCAATAGCAAATATATTGTGAGTAAATGGAGCTGTATGATTCTTATTATTTGAGGAAGGAGTTCCAAATTTAGAAAAGGGGAAGACTATTATAAAATGCACCTTGTAGGCCGGGCGCGGTGGCTCACGCCTGTAATCCTAGCACTCTGGGAGGCCGAGGCGGGTGGATAGCTCAAGGTCAGGAGTTTGAAACCAGCCTGACCAAGAGCGAGACCCCGTCTCTAAAAAAAAAAAAAAAAAAAAAAAAAAAAAAAAAAAAAAAAAAAAAAAAAATGCACCTTGTGATGTTGGATTGGAATAGGAATTTAAGGTATTGGTATGAATAGGAGGCATAGTGGGAATTCATGATTTTTAAAATATATAGAGGCACTAGAATTGGAGATATTAGCATGAAATTATGGTTTTTAATCTATCAGGCTGTAGAAATCAATATGGACATAAAAGAAAGGGTATATGAGTGAGTATGAGTGTGGGTTTGTGTGCACGTGATGTGCATTTCTTAGCTTTATCAACTGACTAGCATGGCCTGAGAAGAGCAACACCTCAATGGCAATGCCTACACCGAGATCACAGATGTTGGTTCCTAAATCGCATTCTTAACTAAAAGGAATCAGAGCTCCTTGAAGAAATGACTGACTCTAAGCCTGGAGCAGGGCAAGAACCAGAACATCTTGCTATGCCAGAAGGTAAAGAATTGCTTAAAGAATGACGAGGACACAGCAAAACAAGAACAGAAACAACAAAAGAAACAACAACAAAATAACTTAGAAGCCAGCCTGAGTGGTTCAAACTGACCAATTTGAGCAAGAAAAATGAATAATGATATTAATAAGTTATAACTCATTAAGCAAAATAGATATCCATTAGGCCACACTGATTAAAGAATAAAGATATCCCTTACAGAAAAATGTCAACTAAGATAGAATTAGTTCTATTCTAACTGTAGAATTAGAATATTGCCGTTTGACAATTATCATAGCAATAAGTAATTTGGCCAAAAAATTGCATATATGTTAAAACTATTAAGTGAAATTTAGATAGGAAATTGAGTATTTACATCTTCTCAAATTACCTCCCCACAAAATACATGCTAAAAAGGGCAGGTGATAGAATAACTTTACAATAGAAAAAATTTGCAATTACCACTTTAATCAAGTGATCAAAATTATCATCATCAGTAATGGAACAAATCAAAATCACTTGCCACCTGATAGAACACGATGAGTACGACAGTCCTTCTGTTATACCTCTGCCAAAGATGCAAAACCTGAATCTAGTTATGAGAAAGCATTTGACAAATGCAAATTGAGAGGCGTTCTTCAAAATAATTGACCTGTAATCTTCAAAAGTAACAAGATCATTGAGTGGATAAAGAAAATGTTTTATACACATACACATATACACCATGGTGTACTTCTCAGCCATATAAAGGAATGAAATAATGTCTTTTGCAACAACTTGGATGGAAATGGAGACCATGATTCTAAGTTAAGTATCTCAAGAAAGGAAAAACAAATATCGCGTGTACTCTCTAATAATTGGAAGCTAATTGATGGGCACACCTTGGCATAAAGAGATGTAAAGGAAGTAGGAAATCAAGAAGGGGGGTGGAGAGGAAGGGAGGGGTTAAAATATATCTATTGTGGACAATGAACACTAAATTCGAATGATGGGCACACTAAAAGCCCCGACTTAAGCATTATAAAAGGTACCCATGTAACAAAAACATTTGTACCCCCATATTATTTTAAAATAAAAAAAGAAATGAATCACCCAGATTTCTGATATGGTTATAATACATAAACTATTATAAATACATCAAAGGTGATTAATAAAAAATGTAGCAACGTCTTGAAAATCAAGAAAAGACTAGAAAACTTTTCCAGATTGCAGGGCTAAAAAACATCACAATTAAATGCAATATGTGATCTTTGACTGGGTTATTTTGCTCTAAAGGGCATTATTGGGACAAGTGGCAAAAATTGACTGGGTCTGTAGTTTATACTGTAGTAATGTATAAATATTAATTTCCTCACTTTGAATGGTTGTCTTGTATTTATATGGGAAATTCTCCCTTTTTTGTAGGAAATACTAACCCAAGTATTTGAGAATAATGGATCATCATGTTGGCAATTTACTCTCAAACAGTTCAGGAGAAAAAGTTCTTTGTAATAGTCTTGAAACTTTTTCTGTAAGTTTGAAATTACTTCAAACTAAAAAGAACAAAAAAATAGTGCAACTCATATGCTCCTCACTATACTTTTCTCTTTCCTTTTGCAGACCACAGAGTAGGTGCCCCTTATCTGGATATTAGAGTACAAAAACTGTATGTGGTTATTTTGCCAGTAGAATTTCAAGACAAAAAGACATGCCCTGGTGAAGATTTTTTTTCTGTATCATTTTTAAGAATAATTGATTAAAGTAGATTAATAACCAGTTATTAATCCTGAGGTATCTGGACTAGTTTTCTTGTTGCTCATATGTAAAATTTTTATAGGTAGAGATAATTTCTCATTTTAAGCCAGTGGTCCCTCATAATCACATGCCATATGCACTCTTAGCAAAAGGTTGAGAGGCCACATTTTTTCTTAAACCAATAAAGGATAATGAAGAGAGAATATCACATTAACTCAGAATAGATTCACTGTTTCCACGGTCCTAAGCATAATTTATTGAAAGGTTTTTAATTTAATTGACAGTATATATACATAATTCAGAGGAGATGATAACCATAGGATAACAGAATTAGAGATGAAAAATCTCAACATGTTGCCAACCAGAGAGGAAATCATTTATCTCATTGCATTTGGGTGTTCTTACTAAGTTGAATATGAAAATCTCTTACAAAAATAATTGAGAAGCAAAAGATATATGTTTTAAAATTCTACTAGCAGAAATAGATTTTCAGAGAGAGCTATCATAAAGATTTTATACTGCTAACCTCTAAATAATTCTAGAAGAGGTTGTAACAGATCCCATTAAATATTTAACTCTTTATGTTCCTCCTTGCCTCAGTTTTAGTCAAAATCACATAATAGGAACATTCTAGACTCCTCCCTTTATTCGGTGCCCTCCTAATTTATGCCTTTATACTCTAAAACCTTGGATGTCAAGCCAAGTCACTAGTCCCTTTTGTCATTAAATTAGGCTTCTAATTAACCCCTTAATACAAAGAAATTGGAGGTTAAAATATGTTACCCTTCCAGTAATATGTGTATTTTGGCAGTCAGATGTGTAATAATTTCCTTGGTAGGGTGGAAACCCTTAAAAGCATGATTTTGAGTCACCTGAAATTATCGGTCTCTCCTTCCATCAATTATTCCATGTGGATTCATAGCTAAAATTTAACATAAATATGATGAGAATTCCTATTATAACAATATAATGTATAGAACATGATAATATCAATATTGGAAATTGACTATATATTTTCATAATCTGGACAAATCATTAACTTTGTTTTAATTATTCTAGTCCTGACCGCATAGTTGTTCCAATAACTTTTATTAATGTCTTTGTTAATTTATTTTCAATAACTTATCATTAGAAACAAGAAATTATTAAATAGGACATTTTAGTACTTTTAAAAACATTCTAGTTAGGATATCAAGAATCTGTTAAATAGCTTAGTTAATGTTTTCTAATCAATTCACATTTGTCATCAATTTAACTATAATAATTACATTGATTTAAATTGAACAATATCAATATCTTCAAAAGGTATTATGAATTAATTTGAAGAAACTCGTGACAGATGTTCTTGATGTGCTGGTCTTCTGTTCTGTTCTTCTTCTGTTCTTATGCTATATTCCATAGCATAAAATATTCTGACATTGCTTTGTTGTCCTTCTCTTCTGCTCACTCTCTTTCATTCAAATTCTCCTCTGGAGCTTCAGATTCTCTTTCAATTAATTCAAGTGGCTTCCTTCTTTCTTTGTAAAACTATTTCAAGCCAATAAACAAGCCCT
This sequence comes from Cheirogaleus medius, assembly GCA_008086735.1. NCBI lineage: Eukaryota > Metazoa > Chordata > Mammalia > Primates > Cheirogaleidae > Cheirogaleus > Cheirogaleus medius. The sequence goes on from VBSM01002121.1 coordinate 19,003,860, forward strand.
TGGGACTCAGTTTCCATAACAAGAACTAAATCTATTTTCCCAACACAAGTGGCTCTTTATCTCAGAGAACTTTTATATATAAATGAAATGCATCCCTTCTATTTATAGATGTTTATGCATCAGTGATGAGCTATAGTAATGTTCTTATTGTGAGAACATCTACTATCCCCTTCTATCCCCTTACATACAAGGTGTTAAAATACAGAGTTAATTATTTTATTTTGAGAGACTTTTCTGCCATATCCTTTTCTTCAGTTCCCTGCATCTTCTCCTGAAAGCACAAAAACAAGGAAAAATAATCTACATACCACTGGCAAACCACATTGCCTTTTGAGGGGAGCTGAATGGCCATGTGCCCTTAGGAAAAAAAATGTAGGCATTTCTTTACTCATGACAGCACTAAGTGGTAACTAAAATCTAGTTTAATTAGATATAAGTAAATAACAGATTAATAGAAAAAATTAATTCTTCTTTCCAAACTTGAATAATCTGCTATAGCCTTGTGGCATAATCACTGATCCCTCACATTCTTCATGTGATTCAAATTGTATTTGCCCATGGTTTTTACTAAGATGTTTCAACAACACTGAATGATGGTTACTCTTTTCCACGTGCATCTATGCACTAAATCGCTTAATTAGTATCAATACATATAACATTTATATCAGAGGGAGATACTTATATCTGAAGTTACATATAGAACATGACTATAAACTATGAACTAGGTTCTCAGATGCCTTTGCCTGTCCTCTTTGCACTAGATTTGCAGTGTCCCAACTTCTAAATTTCACAGACAAGTAAACATTTCATAAAGGTTTAAAGAATGGCATAATTTTAGAAGCTTTATTTTGGAAATTTAAGAATAAAAATATGTCCTTTATATTATTTTTATTTTATGAAAAATCTACTTTACAATCCTTATTTTTCTCAATTTGTAGCAGATTGATAAAAACTTTGTGAGCAGGTGCTGGAATTAGCATTCGGGACTTGGTATGCTAGAACCATAAACAAGATCATACATTGGTCATACATCCAGAACGTATATTTAGATTAAAAATATTAATAGGGTCACTTTCTCACAAGGTTTAATTTGGGGTCAAGTTTACCAGTAGCCTATAGTTATGATCCCACCACTTAATCACTGCCTGGATTTGTTTCTTCTGGTAGTTATTAGCAATTTCAGGTCTCTCTTTATCATTTCATACAAAGTTATTTTTTCCAAAGAGGAAATGGTATTAATTGGTATTAATTACTGACCAAACATATAAATGATATTTTCAACTTTACTTTCAGATAGTGCTTTTATCTTGATTTGTCAAGATTTCCAGATTGTATATTAAAACATAAGGAATGTAAAACAAACAAACAAAAAACCAACAACAAAACTCTAACTCCCTAAAATGAGTTAATAGTATTATAAAATGTATTTTATAAATGTTATTCTATAAAATTTTATAATACTATAAAATTATAATATTATAAAATATCTTTGTAAAGAGGGTTCTTGCTCACAAACTTTAAACTCAGACATATCTGCTTTACATTCTGGTTGTGTAATTTTATGTATGAGTTTATGAGTTTCTTGTGATCACATTTTAAGAAAAATAAATTTCTTTTGAGGATAACACTCCATTATAGTGTTTGATAAGTTGTTTCTAATGGAACATTATAATTCAAGAAATTGATCAAAAAATTAAAGATAAGCACTTCGAATTTTAGGGGCCATGACAGTTATAAAAATTTGGATCCTGAGTAGGGAAAATTGTATATGGTAAAACCTTAAGTGGATGCATGGTTAATAAGGTATCTAAGGTATTGAAAGTAGGTTTCAAATTATTTATTCTATGATTTACTGAGCTGTAGAGTAGCACTCTTCAAATGTACCCTCCAATCAGTGCCAGTCCGTGGACTGTTTGTTATTAATCCGTGACAAAATAAGTGCAGATACTAGGAGTAATATGTGGAAACAATTATGGCAATCTCTCATTCTCAGGACATAAAATTCTTACATCTGTTTCATCAATGATCAGGTAATGAATAGTTTGTGTATAGGCACCAGTCTGCAGACCACACTTTCAATAGCACAGATATGAAGCATGTAAACCTTTCTTATATCTCTATTATAAAATCTTTAGTAAAAGTCGAATTAGCTACTGGTTTTTATCGTTTGTTTGGTTTGGTTTGGTTTTTGGTAGATTTGCAGTGGTAACTTAAAGAAATCTTGAGTCTATATCCAAGTTAGCCACAAGCAAAACTTTTATCTGAATAGAATGACGTAAGTGGTGGAGGATGAGAAGACAAGATACGTCTTAATTACACATGCATCAGTGTCAATTACATGTGTTTCACAAGAGTAATGGATAAGAATAGTGTGTGGGGGTGAACATGTAGCCTGGCAAATGTAGGACTTCCATAAATGTTACCAATATTATTTCAAAATAAAAAACAACAACAAAGCTCAGTATTAATAAAAACAACAATTTCAGTAAAATAAAACATTTAGTAAAAACTATAATGCTTATAAAGTAACAATGTCTTTGTCTTAATAGTACTATATATTGACTCTTGTTTTCTTCTAAAGAAAACAAGATAGGTAGCAATTCTGACAACCTCTGGTGGGCAGCTATGCAGTTATCTTAGGTTTCACTGTCTCTTTGCCAAAGTGATCTATGCAATCTACCTGAGGTAACAATATGACATGTGCTTCACACAGTGACAAACAGAAAGATATCCTCTAGACAGATGGGTAATCTAGATGCATTCCTATTTAACAATTACTTAACTGGAAAAAAAGTCTAGGTAGTTACATGGTGTTTTTTGCTTTGCTTTGCTTTGTTTTAGATATCCCTATCATTCATTCTAGAGCATGCTTGTATTGCTCAGCTATCTATAAAAATAATTTAGGGGCTAGGTGCGGTGGCTCACGCCTGTAATGCTAGCACTCTGGGAGGCCAAGGCGGGAGGATTGTTCAAGGTCAGGAGTTCGAGACCAGCCTGAGCAAGAGCAAGCCCCCATCTCTACTAAAAATAGAAAGAAATTAATTGGACAACTAAAAATATATAGAAAAAATTAGCCGGGCATGGTGATGTATGCCTATAGTCCCAGCTACTCGGGAGGCTGAGGCAGAAGGATTGCTTGAGCCCAGGAGTTTGAGGTTGCTGTGAGCTAGGCTAATGCCACGGCACTCTAGCCCAGGCAACAGAGTGAGACTCTGTCTCTAAATAAATAAATAAATAAATAAATAATTTAGGGAAACTGAACAGATGAATAGGCTTTTTATGTGAATATAAACAGCACCTGATGTCCATAAGACAAAATTGCAATAGTTATCAATCTTCATGGATAAAGTGATCTGTAGCTAGGAGTAAGGAAAGATATTTGGTAGTACTCAGCAATTTTTGTTGATATAAAAGAATACATTTTTCAGTTTCTAAATATGTAGCCCCTATACTGCACAAGTAATTAGAAATCTTTATACATCTCCCTAAATCTTTTAAGAGGCAAAGATAGTAGACAAAATAATGAACATCCACCCTAGAGATGCCCATGTTCTAATCTGAAGAAAAATGAATATGTTACCTTCCATGGCAAATAAGATTTTGAAGATGTGATTAAATTAAGTCTTTTGAAATGAGAAGGTTGTCCTGGATTATTTGGATGAGCCCAATGTGCTCTCAAGAATCTTCATAAACAGAAGGCAGAAGTCTCTGAGACAGAGAGTTATGATGTGGGAAGAAGAGGTTGGAATGATGTGCTGTGAAGATAGAGGCTATGAAGAAGGGGCCAAGAGCCAAGGAATGCAGGCAGCCTCTTGAAGCTAGAAAAAGAAAAAATAATGGAGTCTCTTCTAGAGCCTGCAAAGGGAATGCAGCTCTGCTGACACCTTGGTTTTAGCTTATAAGATCATTTTGGACTTCTGACCTCCAGAACTAAAAGATAATACATGTATATTATTTCAAGTCACTTTGTGGTAATTTGTTACAGCAACAGTAGGAAACTAATATATTGATATAATAAAATGAATCATTATATGAAATGAGTAATGTTTTCCAAAAAAAGAAAAATGATTTTTAAAATCATTAGCACCTATAAAAGCATTTATTTTGGAGTTGAATAGATGATTATGATCAATTCTTCTTTTATCCAAATCATTTTAACCATCTCCAAAATATTTATTTGTATTTATTATGCTATATATCATAATTTCTGCATATGAGCACATATAGGAATCCATCCAAGAATTCATCCAGGTAATGTGGAAAAACTCTTAACATTGTATAGGAATACACAATTGGTACTAAATGCCTATGAATGTTGTCATTTTTAATATAACATTATTAGCTTCAGTTATGTAATGTTTTCTTTTCTCACAAGACCACATTTCTTATAAAGAACTCATGCTTAATTTTAAAAGGAATCATTAGTTATATTATATGCTAAAAATATATATGCTTGCCTGCTATAAACTTTCTTAAGTGTATACATTGACAAAGCAGAAAAACACAAAACAAAACCACATCTTAACTTAATATGATGCTATAACTATTCAACAATTATTTTCTTTCAACAGTTTCATCAAAAGATAGTCTGGAGTACATATTCACAAGCAACTGTTGGTCCTCTGTAGGTACACATGTGGCAAACTGGATTCTTTTCACTAACATCCAGCGCTCCTTCCTGAAGGAAGATTATACCTGTCACCTCTTTGAAGTAGGTGCTCTGGCTGAGAAAGCGGGAACAGAAGTGAGAAAAGTCACTTCCCAGCAGAACCTTTCAGAACCAGCACACCTATTACCATGATCCTTGGGCCCTTCTCCAGTGATGGGCAAGGCCCAGACAGTGGCTACTCAGATAACCTGTGTCCCTGACTGAGGACACTGCGGAGCAAAATCCCTAGTGATCTACATGAAATGCACTGTGAACAAGAAGTAAATCTTTGTTGTGGTAAAACTCTGAGATTTAGGTGGTGTTTGTTGTAAACCACTGAGATTTGGGGACTCCACAATAATCTAGCTCAGATGTTCTCAAAGTATAGTGTGAGGAACCCTAAGGGGTCCCCCAAATCCTTTAGAGGGTTCCATAAAATTCTCCTTTCCAAATTCCGTAAAATCATAGATTTGTGTGAGTTGGGATTTTCTTCATGTTTATCAACAAAAACAAGATATTTCAGAAAATTGAAAGCAAAACCAGAGGTTAGAGTCTAGTTGTTATCTATTAAGCCAGACATTAAACAGAGTTCCAAAAAATATAAAACAATGCCACTCTTTTAAACAGTTTTTTTTTTTTTTGCTTTGGTAAATATGGTATTTTTTAAATAACTTATTTATGTTAACATGCAATGGATTTGTTACTGTTATTTTTAAATAAACTAATAATCATTTCTTTTAATTTCTCAGCTGCAATTCCTAATATGGTAAATAGCAATAGATAAAACCTACACAAGCTAAAGCTCTTTGAGTCATTAATAAATTCCAGAATGTAAATTTGTCCTGAAACCAAAAAGTTTATTTGTATCTCTGACCATGTCTACCCTGAGGAATACAGAAGTAGCCCGCTGTGCTGCCTTCCTTTCTTATTGCAGCTTTCCCTGAAGTATCAGAACAGACATTAAAAAACAAACTTGCTTGATCTGTTACATGTGAAACAGAAAGTTCTCCATTCTTGAGCTTTTACTTTGCAAGGCATATTTCGTCTTGGGTATCAGTGAAGTAGCTTTACTTATATTATCAACAAACCTTGAGGCTTAGATTTCTTTCCTTTTTCCCCTCTTTGGTTTTTACTTATTTTTTCTCATTGTTTTTCTTTTTTCTTCTTCTCCTATTTTTATTGTACCTTAACACTAAATTTTCCAACTTGAAAAAGAATTGGGGTAGATAATATTTGAGGCTGAACTAAACCCTCTGTAACATTTCTGCTAAACATAATGAGAAAGCACTTAACTGGAAGGCTTTACCTAACAAATAAATATTAATAGCTTACCTATAGTTCAGCATTACTGAGTTCGAGTTGGAGAGTGGAAAATCCAGAGCTGATCTAGGATAAGTGTTATGGATGTTGTACTATGTCAATCAGATTTCCTTTCAAGGCAAAGGAAATTATTCCCCCAGGAGCTGGGAAGGTTGTTGGCTGGTGATAGCTACCAGCTGTCAGACTTCTTTGGGAATGGCCTTTGAACAGCCACCTGGCCCAAAATCATTCTAACTTCTCAAATCAACCCACATCCAATAACCTGTCCATACAGGTGTATAGAAGGCTGGTACCCTTGCTTCAACTCAAGACAACTCTGAAAGGCCCAGCGACCTTGTGGTGACTGCACCACTGTCCTGCCCTGTCTGGCATCCTTCCTCTCCCCTGCAGCTGTTGATCCTGACAGCCTGCCTGAATAAGACTTCTGAGTAGGGAATTGTGGTGTTGTGTGTTAAACGAAGGAACTAGGCAGATACATAGGTGAGCTTCAACCTTGTCTTCCAGCTACAGGGAGGCTTCCTAATGAAAATGAGTCCTAAAGCTTAGAGCTACGGCGCACTTCAGAGTAGCCAGCCAAACCAGAGGAGGAGCGGAGCATTCCAAGAAGAAGCAATAAACAAAGGCCCAGAGCAGAGAGCACATGATTCATTTGTACTGCCACTTCTTAAAACATTTTTGTGACTACCTCAGAGAAAATTTACTAGAGTCACAGGACAAGCAATATCATTATTTTGTTTTCAAACTATGATCCAAAACCTTTTTGTCCCTTGTACCCATGACATCATTTTCTCCTGTGTCATTGCTTAGCTCTGTTCTCTTTCTGTCCCTTTCTCCTCGCAAGTCTGCTATGTATGCTAACAAGCTGAGAACTCCCAACAAAGCATGAGAAGAGGGTCTTTTGTGGATGCAGGCAGGATCTAGAGAGCCATTCTGAGGCTGAGAAACAGGGAGGGCTTCTGCTTTTTGACTCCGGCCTGGTTTAAAAACAGGGAGTCCTCCCCTTTCAGTTTCATCTTTTATTCGACAGATTAGACATCTTCCTCCTTTGTCCTTATGTCCCTATAGTTGTAACTGAAATCTAGATTGGCAAACCACCAGCAGCTGGAAAACACAAATCAGGAGATGCTGACTCAAAGTCCTTAGTATCCTCCTACATTCACCTGTGGACACCATTTATATATTGGGTAATTTTTTTTTTTTTTTTTTTTACTGACTGCAACTGTATTACCAATGAGTATTAATTTTGTAACAGTACTTTTATCTACTTATTATCAGTGTCTTGGAATAAAGCTATACAACAGTATTTCTTAATATATACAATAAAGTTACTTCTTAGAGTGGAATGTTTGTTTGATTCTCTCAAAGTTTTCTTCTCCATGAAGGGACATAAAAGCAAAATCTTAACACAAACAGAATATTTTCTAGATCCAAATTTCACTTTGAATGACACATCTTCAATATCAAGGTATTTATATAAGTTTTAAATCTACTATAATTCTTAGTCAATTTGGATCTAAAACTACCATTCACCCTAATAACCCATAAGTATATGGATAACTTAATTTCAGAATGCATCCTTTTCTATTATCTGTCATTTCACTTCCCTCTTAAAATGTCCTCACTAGCTAATCAACAACAGGCAGTAAGCCAACCTCATTAGTTTCTAAACCATCGTCCAATAAAATAATTGGTTACTATTTTATTTTCTTTTTGAATACTTCCCTCCTCCAATGCAGACTGATTCTTTTCCCAAATAAATTGCCATCATCTGTATAATATGTTGCATTTTGTACTCAATTTTTGAATTTATTTTAATTTTTTATTATGGAATATAAGAGAATAATGCTGAGGGGAAAATAAAGAGGAAAAGTGATGCTTTATCTCACTATTCTAATAATATTAAAAACATCAACTACTGACATACATGGTGTATGTACTATACATTAGGTATTAAAGAAAAAAATCAAATTGGACCAGATGATCAAAAAGAAGTTGATTTTATTCTAATACTATTGCCAGCAATAGGGGGGAGAGCACAGACCAAACCTGGAAGCTCAGTTCTGTTGAAATAAAGAGAGGGAGAGTTTTTCAGAGCTTGGGTATGGGATCATAGGCCATCTGTGTCTGTTAATTGGCTTTACCGAAAAAGAAAGTAAACTGTCTCTTATCTTCATGACAGGAGGTAGTTATACAACTTGAAACAAGATAACCCATTGAAGTTAGACTACTACTTTCTGCAGAAACTGGGAGATCTGGAGGCTATCTTTCTGAATGATTACATTTCAAAGGGATGGACCTGGGGGCCCTTGAGCAAATAGTCCTGGCTTATACAACAGGCAAGAAACTTTTTTTATAAGATTTACATTTCAAAGGGGCATAGAAAGAACATAAAATTGCAAAGGTTTTTTTGTTGTTGTTTTGTTTTTAAATTAAATGCTCTAAAAAATGTTAGGTCAGGGCCTAGAGTCAGGAGGAAGAAGGCTGTACATAGTTTAGTCAAACTGATGGAGATATTAAAGCTGTTTTAGCCATAGGCGATGGGTTAAAGAATTTTAATAGTGGTAATAATAATAATAGCTAACATTATTAAGAGGTAATTAAATGCCAGGAACTATACTAAAGATGTTACATGTGTCGCTCCATCTAATCTTATCAACTCTGTAACATAAGGATCTCCTAATTTAGAAATAATGAAACTGAGGTTCAGGGGGTGCTTAGCAATTTTCCAAGATCATTTATGCTTTGAATGGCAGAGCTGGGATTTTGCCACTGTTTGTTTTGATTCCAAAGACTGTACCATATGCTTTTCCCAGTTATTGGTGACACTTTGCAAGAGTCTATGTTGCTATTGAGAAGCTATATCATTTGATTGAAATATTTTGATTTAGAAGAGTTAGTAGAGAAAAAAATAATATGGCTAGTTAAAAAATAAATTTCAAGAAAAACATTAATGGGCCTTTATTACTAGAAATTATACCTGAATGCTAAAAGCAAATTTCATCAATACTTCCCTTGGAAATGTCTGAGAAAGAGTTCTCATCAGACATTATTGCATGATAGCAATAAAAATAAATAGGAATAAAATATATAAAATTAATTAGCATGCAAGAGTAGGAAATTCATTTATTTCCAGTGAAGAAAATGAAAAATTCAATCTATGCAAATAATACTTAAAAGATATTCCCTGATTTTCTACTGGTATTGTCTGAGACTTCTTGTCCAATTCTAGTTATTGGTATATTTTCCTTTTCTATAGGCAACATCCCTGACTATGCTAAAATTTAATCCATAGATGTGAATATATTAATACATACATTATGATCATATAATTATTTTGTCTTCAGATTAATAAAGCTTATGATATTTATGTTTTCTATAATTATATTTGCCTATACCTCCTTTTCTCTCATTTAAAAAATTAAAGGTAAAATGCTTTTTTAAATGTTATTTTTCTTGGTGCTGCAATTATTATTATTAATATATTTGTCTTTCCTGAGAAAATTGCATTGCAAATGCCATCACACAGTACTCATGGATCTTGAGTACCAGAATAAAATACAGAAAGTCAAAAGGTGTAAAAAGGAAGAAGCTTTAGAAAAGGTTCTATATAGAAAACTGCCTGATTGAGTTGTCTTTTTATGCTTTTAATATGAATCTTTGGTTTGATAAAAAATTATTATAAATAAAAATTCATGAATGGGACTTGCTTGAAAAGTTTATGCATTCAGAATTTTACTCAATAATTAATGAACAAAATCTTTCACTTTTGTGATTTAACAGATTCTTTTAGACATTCCCAATACTTAATTGAGCCATGTCTGGCCAAAATCTGATGGTTTTTACAAATAGTTGTTTGTTTGTTTGTTTTTCCTAGGTTTCTGTTTTTCTATTTATCTAACTTTGGAGCCATTCTGAGATGCTTAGTAGTCCTTAGGCTCAAGGAAAACAACATTTACCTAAGGCTAAATAAGGATAGCCTCCAAATCAATAAGTAAGCAACATTTTATTGCATTCAATCCTCTGACTGTCTGGGCTACCTTATAGCCAGTCGGTCATGACCATATGTGGTCATCTTTTGCTTGTTTATCTTCCATTTCCACTCCCTTCCATTTGAAGAAAAACACAGATTTTTAGTTGTCACATACTTTTCCTCTCTTAGCAGTCTTAGACCACTGAAGTCTTGACACAAGCAGTTGAAGATTTATGAATTGAGTTTAATTAATCCCTCTTTGCTGAAATGGAGTAGTGTTAAAACTTTGTTCATAGCTTTTCAATTGCTCTTATCAAAGCCTCAGATTTAAAAAGCCTAGGGTTCTTGATAGCTTAATTGAAAAGAAAAAATAAATAAATAAAACTACCACCTCATCTTTAGGGACTACAACCTCAGTGTAATACCTTCCATAATCACTTCTGTCACCATTTAATAAGTGAAATATCTTCTTAAAGAATGTAAGATACCATTTGTTAATAATTAACATCTGTGTTTTTTTCCTCAGTGAAACAATATGTATACAATATCTGAACAACTTGTGTTTAGAAAGTATTTTTTTGTTGTTGTTCTTTGTTTTAGAAATCATCCAGATACTGGTTTAAAAAAATTCTGGCATGAATTCATAATCAGTTCTGGCCAGATCAGAGTCTATATATTCATAGAGCCTCATCAAATTTGGCTCCAAAATGGTTGTGGTACAATCCTGAGTGGCAAATAAAATGTCTAGTAATCATTTCCTTCCAAATAGCTGAGGCCAACATGTTTAATCACAAGTGATTTGCAAACTCATGAGCCATTTTCTCCTTTACAACCAGTAAGTACACATCTACTCCAGAGTTTGTTTTGGATTTATCTGAATTGACCAAACACTCCTCCTGTGAATGAACAAGTATTGAAAAGAATTTTGAGCATATTTATGATCTTTAAAATATCATGTAAAGTCTGGTATAGCAAGCTTTATCCACACTCTTATAGTTTTTACTTTTACCAATAAATATCCACATGCACAGATAAAAACTTACAATAAGTAGCTAAAGATTTAGAAATCTCACACATTAATATACGTGATCTGGAATGAGCTACCACTAAGCTGATTGATCCAAAATAATAGTGAAAATTGCTTTTATTTATCAATACTGATACAGAGAAAAACCAAAACATTCAGACGTAGAAATTATTAGCTGAAGAATAAATTCAAAGTGTTGTGAATTTTCAAATTTTAGCTAATATTAACAATGAAAATCATTAATCTAAGGCTCTATGCAATAACTACTATCATTATTACTTTTTCTTGATTTAAATGCTTACCCAACAAATAGCATCTGCAGTCTCAAAACAATGTATGACAACATTAATACCACTGAATTTAATCCCTTTCTATGATAGAACAATTATAGAAGATCTGGCTATCCATTTCTGATTAATTTCAGAAATACCATGTGTTCCAAGCAGTGGGATTCAGAAGTGCCTACATCAGAATTGCCTTGGAATGTCTGCATTTATTAATATATATACATACACATATACACACACACATATCAGACACATACATATACAGTCTCTAGAGGGCCATCTTCAGTGATTCTGATCAAAACAGCTAGGGTGGTTGAAAAATAGGTATTTTTTTATAAGGTCTCCAGGTATGTCTGACGTATATACAAATCAGAAAACCTCTAGCCTAGAGCATAGGGAATTTTTCAGAAAATGTTCTATCTCCTTGTATTGTATTACACATTGTATTATAGAATTTAATATTTCAGTTCCATGAGAAACAGAAAACATGGCATTTAGATATGTAATCATGGATGTTAACATTAAAGTTTAGATGTGTTATGTTCAGATTAGTCTCATGTAATTAACTACCATTGATTAAGCACTTTTCATGTAAATATTATGTACAATTTAAATGCAATTATTCTTATAGATAAGAAATAAGCTCCATTTTAGTATAATTTCATACTGACACAGGAAAAAAAAGATGCTTCAAAATGATATACCACTTGGTGCTAGATCTACATGTAGCAACCAGGATGTATTGCAAAATAAATAGATATTTGAAAACATGAAAATAATGAGTTTATAGTGTCAAGCCATTTTTATTTATTTTAAACACACACATAGAATAGCATATATATTTTCAATTCTGTGTTTAAATGTGTATAAATATATGAAAGGAAAATGTGATAAATATCCATTACATTCATGAGACTAGGAAAAATATGGGAGTGGGAATATGAAACCAAGTGAAAATAATAAGAAGAACAAATAAGGGGTCTTGCACAGACCAATATAATAGCATTTCATGAAATAGAGTAGAATTAATTTTGTGGCCCTTAGTTTAAAATGTTAGAAAATAGTATCTGTAATATGAAAATATGAAATCTTTATTTCTCATACTGTACATATTTACATATGTACTTTATTTCTCATACCTATCTACACTGGGTCTCAGGTTTTATTGCTTTACTACAATAAAAAACATAGCATATACTATGTGAATTTTAAAAGGAATAGAATATAATTTTTACAGCTGGCATCAAGAGTTTCAGCCAGGGTAGGAACCATTTTTATTTAGGAAATATCTTGATAGACCACTTTAAGTTGAGGCCTGTATATCTCAAGAATCTGACTAGGAAAGAAACAGTGAATCTAAAGATACCTAATTGACTCTTCATAACAGTTAGCAAGGAGTGCATAGTGCTCATAAAAGAAGATAGGTTGGAGGTCTGAGATGGAAATAGGGAAGTGAGGAGGGGAGAGCAGGGACAGAAGCCTACAGGTAAACGTTGCCAGGGAGAAAATGCCAGTAGTGGGGTACCCAATACACAACAAGGAAGTTTGATATTCAATTTTAAGGTTGAGATGCTGCACCGAAAATATCTGGATCAGAAAAACTCCGTAACAAACATGACCCTAATGGTTGGAGGTATTTTAAAAATATAAAAAATTAGGCTGATTTTTATCACAAGATAAAGAAGTTCCACAAATGTAACTAATTCCAAAAGAAAAGAACTAGTAAAAGGTGGTTAGGAGATACATCAGTCTGTCCCCTGTCCTTCTCTTTCCCTCATGCAACCATAATCCCCCACCCTCAATTATCCCTGGAGAGATTAGGAAAGATTACAGGACCTCCCGCTACCCCATTGACATGAAAATTACAGGAATGGCCAGAACTTTCTAACTCTGTAATAATACAACCTTTACAAAGTTTTTAATACATATTATTGCATGTGATTCTCATGTACACTAATTACATATTAGAAAATTAAAATTCAGACAGGATACATAGCCATGCTATTTATGGCACAATTAGGAAGGTATAAGTGAAAGCTAAACAATGTCACTAACGCAGATCTTCTTTCAGGTCCTGCATTTTTTTAGCTACATTAATTTTCTCCAACCATTTTTGGTGAAGAAATGTACACCAACTTCAAAATAAAACTTTAGATATTCTATTTTGAATCTCAGTATGTAAACTAATTCTTTAAAAAATTATTTTAAAAACAAAAGAGCATGATTTGTGAACATATTTTAAGTTTTTTTCTTATTATTCCATCAATAAAATTCTTTAGTAAAGTCCAAATGGTTCTGCTTCTAAAATAAGCTCTGCTAAAGTCACAGCATAGACCAAATATAACTTGACTTTCTATAACACTAACGCAAAAATACTCCTAAGAAGCTAAATTGTATAAATACATGGAACAACACGGACTATACATGTGTTTTAAATCTATATTTATAGAAAAAATTGGATAAAAGCCTGGCAAGTATTTGTCAAATGCATAAAGCAGACTCATCAAATTAGTTAAATCTAAGTTTGACTAAATCAATATAATCAAAATACCTGCTCAGTTCTATAGGTAGATAGAATCTTAGTATAGCTAGTTTTATCAAATTCTAATGTACACCTCAATATCTTATTACCTGTGTTCATTAAGAGCCTGATGGACACTATTCTTTAACACAATCTACAGACTTTCTGTGAGGAGACAGAATAAGAACTGCGTGACATCTAGTGGCAGCTTTTGCAACAACAGCTGAGAGTTCTCACCATTATTCCATTTGCTTTGCTTTTAATGCAATTCTGCACAGGTTAAATTTGGACTGCTTATTCACAAGTTCCTCTCCTTTTTTGTTTTAAATCGTTACTGCAATTATAGATCCATGAGACACTAGAGTCATATTGTCCTTTTCTACAACTTTGGACATATGGCAGCTAAGCCCCATATTTCAAGAGACTGTATAAGGTTGTTTTCCCAAACACACTTTTCTATTTGATCATTTTCTTCAAATACTTCCCTTCTAAATACACAGCATAGAATCATTATATTTATCATCTCACAAAATCAATGTTTTTTCCATATTTGAATGTATTGAAAATTATTTTAAAGATACCATATTAAAACTGAAATGTTTCATTTTGGGTGTAAGCTATTCTATTTAAACAAATAAAGAAGAGTCATACCTTCATTATTTATAGATCTTATTTTTAAGTAAACCAAGACATTTGTTTAAAAAAAGTAAATGCATGGAAGGGCTTAGGGGAAGAGTAAAAGGTAATGAACATAAAGAAGAAGTGTAAAAACAACAGCTCATACGTATTATAAGCATATTATCTATCAGGTAAGTATGATAAGTGATTTATCTATACCAATTCATTTAATTTTCACAAAATATCTTTGAAACAAAGTACTGTTTTTATCTGCATTTTTGGATGAGAACAATGAGGCTTAGAAAATTAGGCAACTAGTCTAAGGCAAAATAGGTAAGAAGTGCTGAAGAACTTCCTGACCGTAGGCCCAATTTGTGATGACTATGTTACAATATACACGTAGTTTCAAATCCAGTTTCACTTCCTTATTCATCCTTTCCTGAATTTATTCGCCAATGTTTATCAAGTGCTTAGTAAGTGCCAGTAAACCTTCTACATGCAGGAATATTTCTTCAAATGCTCCTGTGATTTAAGTCTCTTGGGACTAGTGACAAAATGACATGTTTTTTAGGGTGACCTGGATATTTTTTATTGGGAATTCTAGTAAGTACTTAAAAAATACTGCCTGAATTTTAAAAAAATACTCCTTTCACTTATCCTTGCAATATCTTCACCAGTGGCCATGACACATTTGGTGTTTGGGCACTGCATAGTTTTCCTCCGTGGAACTCTGTTCAAAGGGAGTTTTCTACAAGGAAAAGGGATAATAATAACTCAAGTCCATGCATATGTATGTGTTTGAGCTGACAAAGATTAAAAGACAATCAGCAGTCATATAAGATAGGCTTTTTAAGAAATTTGATGACATCTTTCTCTTTCTCTGACAGTGTACCTCGTTGCGCATTGATAAAGGAGAGGGGGTTAACAAGGTTATTATGGAAGAAAAAGACAGATTGAAACTATTTTTATGGGCACTTATTCAACAACTAATTAGATCTTGGATGAAAGTTGTTTCTTTAAACTTGCTAAATATGTTTCCCTACTGGGGTTAAGAATTCCAGTTAACAACTCTATTTATAGCTGATAGAAAGTGTTCAAAGGGCTGCATCAGCTTGCCCCACAATCTATGTGATTCTGTGGATAAATCACCATGAGTAAAGTTGTGCGATCTTAAAATGATCTATCACAACTGAAAATCAATATATCAAGCATATAAAATAGTCTTGGATAATTCACTTGCCAAGTAATAAATTACACATGCATATCAATGCCACATGTAATGCAATGCCTCATAAAAATAAGCTTAAAATTCTTAAAATATATGATTAATGAAACTAGCACAGCCTGAAAAATATATATTATACCGCTTACACTAACCAATATATTATACTCAGAGTTTTATGCTTCTGAGAAATGGCATTTACATACACAGTATCAACAGTGAAGATAAATCAGGATTTCTTGCACTGAAGTCCAATTCTTTGGGTAGTGATTCATGTTTCACTTTTTAAAATGGTGATTTACACTAATGTATTTCTCATAAAATATTTAATACAGCCTACAATTATTGCCAAAACTATGTTCTAACCCTCTCTATCAGGATGCCCACAGAAATGCTTCCCAAAGCAATAATAAATTTGTGAACTTTGATATTTTACAATGAAGTGACAATATTTCAAACACAGAAAATTTTTGTGCTACAAACCTGAACCTCCTCCTCAGCCTACCCGTCTGCTGCAGATATCCACAACTCATTATGTAAGGAGTGCAGAGAATTCACTGGTTTAATGTTTTCTGGGATCTGTTCCACTTGACAGTCTGCACTGACCACTAAATTAATGTAACCAAAAACATTTTTTGGAAGAGTTCTTTTCAACAGAGAGTACTGACGACACTGAACTTCATCTGAGCCCCATCCTCATGGAAAACAGTGAAGGTTAGGAAATCCCACCAACCTTTTGTGTTCTAGGAAACAGTTTACTGCAGAGAATCACTCTTCCCCAGATGACTTAGATAAGACTTGAGGATTTCCTCCTGATTTACTAATGGCAAGGCCAGATACTGACTTTTCAAATTTTTATTCTTTGTCTAATAAATGAACTGCTTTCCCCCATTGACCAATCTAGACAAAATGCTTGCTAATTTGAATTGACCAAAGGTTTAGTCATGCTTCTCTGCATCCCTAAAGTCTCTAAACTTTGACCCATCTTTGAGTTTAAGCAAGCACTGGAATGCTTAACAACTCTCTCTTAACTGTCCCTTCTGGGAATCGGCTACCAGGAAGAAAGACATTTCCAGCTCACCTGTCCAGTTATGCCACTTACTCATCCCACTCCCTAATACCTGGTTATTTCCAGCCTTTTTTATTCTTCCCTATAAAAGAAAAGCCCTTTCTGCCTGATCTTTGAGACATTTAAAGATCTTTTGGGTAGGAGAAGACTCCTGATTGCAATAGTCTCTTCCCTCTACTACAATAGTCTTTTAGAATAAAGTCTCTCCTTTCCTAAGTCTGCATTTCTTTTCTTTTTTTTAATAATAATTTTAATAAAAATATAAAGAATAAACTATTGCTAGTGAGTGCTATATATCTTTCTCTTTAACTTCTAATTTTACACAAGGACATTGCATTTTAATACAGTTTTATTGAGATATATATACTTCACATACCATAAGGTTCACCCTTTTAAAGTGTACAATTCAGAGGTTTTTTTAGTGTATTCAGAGTTTTGTGCAACTGTCACCATTAGGATGTTGCATTTTGAGCAATAAATCAGTAAAGTAGTAAGCTACTGTTTTGCCTTTAAAAATCTTGCATGAAAAAATGTATGTAAATACAATTTTTACACTGATTTCTACTTCCCTTGAGAATGAAATATATGCCACAAACATTTTTAATATCAATGTCTTTTTACTTTTATTTTCCAACTTGTGTTTAAAAACAATTTAGTTATATTCATTCACTATTCTAAAAATAATAATTTGACACATATTATACTACAGGCACTTTGTTAAACTCTGCTAATTTATTTAAAGGAAAATATAAGATGTTATGAGATTCCATAAACAGAGCAACCTGATCTAGTGTGTGTGTATGTGTGTGTGTGTGTGTGTGAAGACTGGCAGAGAAAGATTTCTTGAAAAAAAGTTTGATATGACCTTCGGTTAACTTGGTAAGGGCCAGGGTAAGTTGGTGAATGGTCTCAGAAGATAGATAGATAGTGGTCTGTTTCCATAGATAGGAAATGGCAAACGTCCATGGGTCAGACCTCCTGACTGATAGGTCTGGGTCAGAGGGAGCTACTCCATAATCAGACTGAAGAGAGGCAAGGTCATATCCTGCAGGACCTGCAGCATGTCAAATATTTGGGTTATATCCCCAGAACAAAAGGAAGCCATTGAACGATTTTATGCAAAACTGTGACAAGATGAGATTTGCATTTTAAACAAATCACATTGGCTTTAGTGCTGAGAACAGAATGGAGGGGGACAAGAATGGCTGCAAGGAGGACACTATAGGGCTAAATTTTTAGTCCATCAGTTTGTATCACAGTTTTTATCCTAACTATATAATGTTCTTGATATTTTATGATTCTCATCAGAGATAAGCAATATCACAATAGGATGTCCCCAGATTTTGAGTTTGGCAATACAAATCTGAAAGGCACTATATTTGCCTGTTGGCAGAAAAGCCTTTCCCAGAGCTCCTGTGGGTTGGCTGAATTTGGCAAGTTGTGTGGCAGACCATCTGTGCAAAAATTCTCCGATTTCTCTAGCACATTTAGCTCTGTATCTCAGTTCAGAATAGCCTCAAAATGTGGTTTCATTATTTCATTTCAGTTTCAAGCTGAGGAAAAAGATTTAAGAGCTTCTTTAAATGGTTTATGCTCAATTTTTATTTTTACTCTTTTATTTTTATCAGTTTAATACCTGAAATTGGAGGTGCTAATTACCAACTGATAATACATTAAGCATATAATTTTTAAACTTCAACTTCATCCAAGTTTTCTCACATTAATAATTAAATTCATAATTATATGCTAGGCCTTCTCTATTTCTTTTTGGTCCTTTCTATATGTTTGAAATATAACACATAAGGTATATTTTATATTTACTTCGGGTAAATATTTACATGCATTTTTATGAGTCATTATAGACTCACATATTCAATGTAGTTTCCTAAAAAGTAATATGGTGAAGATACTGTGAATAAGACAGTAGAACTACAAAGTTATTCACAAGGTGTTTCTCAGCTTAAAGAAATAATAGATAAGAATTTCTGAAAGAAAGTTAAGTTCAAGGTTTTTTGGGGTTTTTTTTATTTATTTTTACAAAAGAAGCACAAGCTCATGCTTTTGCAAAGCAAAATGTAAAAATATATTTTGTATGTACTTTTCGAATTTGGAATCCATAGTTTAGGACTTAATTTATAAATACAATCCAGTCTAACTCCATATTTCTAGTTGTTTCTAGAATAAAATACATCATAAGCATTCAAACATATTAATTAAGTTTAATTGTTACCACATAGTGTCTCAAAATTTCAATGACAGAAAAACAAGTATTAGATTATTTCCTCCACCCCACAGCAGATCTTGAGGAAAATTAGTTTTTTTGACTAGGCCTTTTGGTAGATAAACTGCAAACAAGAGAGTATAGGAAAAAAGGGTAGAATAGAACCTTCCAAAAAGTTTTGGTTGTATAAGAAACATGAGCTGTCATAGCTATAACTAGGAAAGGAAGGAGAGAAGGAGAGAAGGAGAGGCTAGAGACAAGGTCTTAAAAAAAGAAATTAGAGAGAGACCAGAAAAATAGCTATATCAGCTGTGGTATAAAAGGAATTTGGGTGAAAGTTTGTCATTTAAAGAGGATTTTTATGAAGTGCAAAAGGTAGTATAACCTTCTCCCGCACTGCTCCTTGAAAACTTCATTAAAAGCACACATTATCCGTTAAGATTTTAGGAGTCAGGTGTATGCTTGTGTGAATGTATTTATTTATGTTTCTTTGAGTGTGAGCATGTGTGTGTGTGTGTGTGTGTGTGTGTTGGGGATGGGGGAAAGGATTATATAAAGTTTCTTAAGACTGACCCCTAGGAAACCAAGTTGCTCTCAGGCTACATTTCTTTACAAAAGCCTAGATTCAGTAAATATGAAAATTAGCAGAGGTAGATTAAAAAAATCAACCCCTGGAATTTAATTTGCAAAAAAATAAATAACTTACTATCAAGGTAAACCTAGGGAGTGGTTTGAGCCAAAGCCTTTGCACTCAGAAACCACAGTTAGAAACCTTGTGTTCTCTCTTAGGATGTGGTGATCTCTGTCAAATGATTTAACTAGTCAGTTTTGGCTTCTACAAAATGGAAATGATAAAATCATAAAACCAGGTACATAAGGACTACATTAAATAACAAATATGAAATCCTCAATACAGTATTTGGAACACAACAATTACTCAATAAATGGTGGCTCTTATTATTTTCATTAACTTTCCCAAAAAGAATAAAATTTTTTCAGATGCATATGCTGCTATAAGACTTTACCTTTCCTTAGTAATATAATTTTGTAAAAAAAATAGATTTTAAAATAGCAGACTACCTATTCTAGTATTATGCCAAGAAATAGGTTAATGCCTATGTACTGATTTAAGACACAAGATATTTCATCTTACAAAAGACATATTGCTATAAAACTGTATATAAAATGTATTAATATTTTGTAAAATTTATGAGCATATATGGGTCACAGGCTGCACACACTGATATATAGACGCACATACAAAATTTAAGAAAATAGGCATTTTTGTTGTTTAAAAACATCGATGGTACACAAATCATCACTCAGTCCCCCAAGCCACGTCATGCATCCATTTCCTCACTCTCAATACTATCATCTACTTCTTTACAATGCGACATAACTGCCCTTCAGTCCCTCCACAGTCCCTCCATGTTCTCCACAATTCATTTCTGATCGGAACCCATCCTTCCTTCCTTTGATGTCAGAGAAAGTTTTAGGGCAAATTTTTTATAAAGTCAATCCTCTATTTTGTAGTAGTCCCCTCTTTATCCTTCATTCTCTGTCCTGCACTTTTTCTTTAAGTGAAATTTGTTCAATTTATTTTCTGATTCTTCTCATATTTCATTTCATGAGTGGTGGGGAGACAAATAGTTTGCATTTCTTCCCTAAAATAATTTAAATTAAAAATATTTTCTAATTAAAAAAAAAACTACACTTAATCTTCTCTCCCTTGTTCACATGGAAAACTACTATTTAACAAGTGCTACAGAATCTATGAAGACCCTGTGATTCCATTACAGGGAGTTAGCAGCCATGTTCTCTGTATTCCCAAACCACTGTGCGAACGCATATTTCCACTATCCTCTGATCACTCTCTGTACCTGTGTCGTAACACATTTCATATCACCTACCCTTCCCTGATTACCTTCAGTCTTTCCTTGCCTTGTGCTCTTTCCCCAACATATGGGGCCTCAAACTTCCCTTCATTTGAGATTAGATGATATTTCCACAGAAATGATCTCACCCTTCCTTGTGTAATTGCTCTTGGATGTTTGTATATGTTTTCTTCCATTAGACTGATCAGAACTCCTTGGCAACACCAGCCTTATGGTTTGTCTTGGACCACTTGGAAGGATATTAGACACTTATGGCCATTAATAAAGTATAGTTTAATGCTGAATATGTATATATTTTTTTTCTTTCTTTCTAGCATATGAGCTCTTTGAGGCCATTAAAATTTTGAGTAAATTAAGAATCAGTTCCAAATCCTGTTCTCTTTCTTTTCTTTCTATTCTCTTCTGAGATAAGATCATCTACGTTTATGGCTTCAATTATCTTCTGTATGCAGATGACTCACAAATTTATATTTCTAACTGAGACTTCCTTATAAATACTAGACCCACATATCTAACCAAGAAGTAAACCTCTCCTCTGGGATGCTACTTTATATCTCCTCTGAGATATGTCTTAAACCCAACTTCTCCAAAACTGAATTCATGAACAGTCCTCAAATGTGGTATATGCATACTATGGAATACTATTCAGCCACGAAGAAGGATGAATTAAGGCCTTTTAAAACAATTTGGATGGAACTGGAGACCATTATCCTAAGTGAAATATCTAAGGAATGGGAAAAGAAACACCACATGTACTCACTCTTAAACTGGAACTAACTGATGAGCACACATGTGCACAGAGCGAAGTAAAACTCAGTGGAAATCAAGCAGGGGGAGGAGAGAGGAGGACTGGGTGAAAACCTACCTAATGGATACAATGAACACTATCTGGATGATGGGCACACTCACAACCCTGACTCAAGCATAACTAAAGTGATCCATGTAACCAAAAACATTTGTACCACATAATATTTTGAAATAATAACAAATAAATAAATTTTAGAAAACTTTCCTATACCTAATCCTCTTCCAGTGTTTACTATTTTAGTTAATGGCATTTTGATTCTGCTAGTTAAATAAACCAGACACTTTGGGATATTTTACCCCCATACGCATCCATCACCAAATTCTATTTGATTTTACTTCCCAAGAAAGAAAAAAAACCAATCCATTTTCTTTCCTTGGGATCTTTTACTTAACTTTTGTGCCCACATCTACTCTTGCCTATTAATAAGTTCTCCAGAATTATCTTGTGGTCAGGACAAATCTAATTCATTCACTTCTTTGCTTAAAACATTTAAACAGCTTTTCCCATTTCTCAAAAAAATTAAATCATGCATGTACATCCATGTTTATTGCAGGCTATTCACAATTGCCAAGATATGAAATTAACCTAAATGCTCATCTATAGACAAATGGGTAAAGAAAATGTGTGTGTATATGTATATTATATTTGCAAAAGACTACTAATCAGCCATAAAACAGAATGAAAACTTGTCATCTATGGCAACATGGATAAACCTGTAAAGCCCTTAAGTGAAATAATCCGGGTGCAGAAACACACACACCACATGATCTCACTCATGTGTGGAATCTAAAAATGTTGATTTCATAGAAGTGGAGAGTAGAATAGTCGTTACCAGAGGTTGGGGAGGAGAGGGCGTAGGGGTAACAACGGGGGACCAGGAGAGGTTTGTCAAGGTAGAAAGTTATAGTTAGACAGGAAGAATACGTTTTAGTGTTTTATTACACAGAAGGGTAACTATAGCAAATGACTATACAGTGTATATTTCAAGATAGCTAGAAGAGAAGATTTTGAAAGTTGTTACCACAGGAAAAAAAAAGATAAATGTTTAAAGCGTTGGATGTGGTAGTTACCCCAATTTGATCATTAGACTATGTGTATATGCATTGAAATATCACAGTGTACTCTATAAATAAATTTGTACAATTATGCATCAATTATAAATAAGATTACATAACATATTAAATAAAAACATCATTATTTATCCTATAATTTTAAAAAAGTCTAACTCACTCCTTTCCAATTATGCTGGCCTTCTTCTACTCATCTTACTTGTTCTGCTCCTAAAAATCTTCACCTTTGCACATGATATTCCCCTAGCCTGGAATGCTCTTCCTCATTCCTTACATTCCTAGTCAATTAGTGAGTATCCTTTGTGTTTTTGCTTTTGTGACATATGCTCTGAAAAGACCTTCTTAACATCTTTGATGAGGTCAGATCTGGCTTTTACATTCTCTCATTGCTCCATATATCTCTCCTTTATAGCACTTGTTGCGATTGCATTTTTGTATTTACTGGAATTATTTTTTTTCCTTGCCATTATTTTCCCAAGCATAGTTTCAGGCAAATAGCAGGTGCTTAATATGTATTTTTTCAACGGATGAATGAAGAGTGAATAAACATATCTAACTCATATTATGTAGTCCCAGTGCTTTCTAGAGTACTGTGTACATGGTAGGTTCAAACACTGCTTGAGGATTACATTAAAAAAGGGACAGGGATAAAAAAAAGAAGAATTTCATAACATGATTAATGGCTCTCATGAAAATGTTCTCAGTAAAAAGTTTACTACATATTTGACTTGCTTAACTGCAAAATTAATAAGATAGACTTACTAAAAATAATTTTAATTTGTCTTTAAATAGTTAATAGAATTTAAAAGCTCAGAATAAGATTTTGTGTTTCCCACCTACTATTTTAAGTGTGAAAGTCAAGATCTTGTTCAATTGTCACTTCATTTGTGAAGCCTCCTGATCCCTTTAGGTAGAATTGGATGCTATTTTCTCTGAGTGTCTGCTTATGTCATTAAATCATCTACCTTCAACATCATAAAACTATTTTTAATAGTTTCAGAAAGTATACTGATTAATCAAGAAGTATACTGATCAATTTTTATTAACCAATAAAATCAAAGGAAAAAAGATGCCATTAGGAGTCAAAGACTAAAAAAACTGTTTCAGCTATTCAGCTGTGGGTTCATTTATTCAATTGCTGCCCCAAAAATATTAGTCTCGCCTGTTACATAAGGTCTCTACTTTCTCTGAGCTAGCACTATTACTCAATCATTCATCATTGTTTTGTAAAAACAGAGGAAATAGGATCACAAGAAACAGAATGGTGTCTATTAGTTCATTTTTATACAGATTTTGTCACATGGAAAATTTTAGGTATTATGACATTTGCTCAAAATTCTCAGTTGAGGAACTGAAAACCTTAAGCATCCTGTAAAAAACATACATTTACATTCTAATATTTTTTCTTGTTAAAGTGGGAATAAATTATGCTTTATTAATTGACCATTGAGTATGATTCAAGATCTTTTTTCAAATTTACTGAAAAGTAATTTAAGTAGCTTAAAAACTTATACTCTTATAGTCATGAATTATGCTCATTTTGGTTAGTTAACTTAGTCTATGTTTTAAAACACATAGCAAGACATCAGTGGCTTTGCCTCACCTGAAAACTGACTTAAGACACAGCCTGCTGGTTTTCAGTGAATCAGAAGTAATTGCTTGCTAAATGAGCTTGAGAGCGATGCTACATCTTGATTAACTGTTCTCTTCTTTCCCTTTTGTAACATTGCCCATTAAGCAATATGCTCCTAAAGAATTTTGCATAAGACACAAGGCTATTTTATCTGTTTTATTGCAATCATCTGAAGTTTTATTCAATGATTTACTTGAAGTATTGTTAAATTATTTACAACAACTATTTTTCATGTTTTCTACAAGGTTTCCAAAGTTCTCAAGAAGAAAATATATTATCAGCATATTTCCTAATATGAGTACGACCTTGAAAACAGAATGTAGTTTTCAAAAACACTGCGAGAAGGAAATACTTTTTGAGTGTAAACTTCCAAACATGTATTATAGATGTAATTTTGCTTAAGTCCATATGATGAATTTATTAGATGGTTTTCATCTTTGAAAAATTTACTTATCTCATGTGAGTGATTAAAACCCAGAGTTATGTTTTATTTCCTAGGATAGAATAAAGAACAATGTAACTATTGTTTGGTTATAATGGATTCAAAGCAAAGGTATAAAAATAACCACAGAGACTCTGAGTAAAATTCATAGCAAAATAATCAACATTAGGAATTGACTGGCAAATTCTCCACCCCTCTATATGAAGACTGATATATAATTTTATCAGGAATATTTAAAATTTTCTTTCTTATAATATGGGAGGACATTCTAGTCTAGAGTAGAATTACATTTGCATATAGGTAAAAATCACTACCTAAAATTCCTAAAAATATGATTTCTAAATGATTTTCAAGCACCTTCTTTTTTGCATTGACATTTTTATAAAATTAAGCATGTGCTAAGAGAAAGAGTTCCCTAATCACAGAATTGAAACATTTTGGGAGGAAATGGGAAGGTGGAGTCAGTCTCGTAACATGCTGATCATTATCACATACCCACAGTACTGCTTTTTTTTTAAAGAATTTTGTAAATTTTCCTTCAATTTTTAGCCACAATTCTTCTGTTCAGGCCAGAAAATTAGATATTTACCCTGTTTTCAAATTCCTAGAACATATTCTTAATATTTCTTTTATTATGTTTCTTATATTTCTCCTTTTGTCAAAGACTATAATGTTGACACAATTAGCGGGGAGTTCCATCTCACAAAAATTCACACCAGATATCATGTAATCTAAAATAAGGGAAAGATTTGTATTTTAATCGCTTTCCCCATATATTAATTAAAAAGGACTAGTTCAGTGCAATCATCTAATGATAAAGAACATCTTTTAGTTTTACACCTAATTTCCCTATAGGTAAAATACATCTATATTTAAAGCACATGGAATATAGTATACTAATATTATAAAATAATAGTTTTATTTAAATTACATTGTCTGACTTTTTAAAATAGTAATTAGTCAGGTGGCCAGCAAAACACTTATTTGTGAATATATAAAATATATGATTAATTTACAGGGCATTGTTAAAGGCATTTAAAAATCTACCTGTCAGAAACGATCAATTAATCACATATGCACAAACACACCCTAGACCTACGAATTATAATGTCTCTGAATTAGAATAGTAAAAGCAAGCTGCTTTTCTAGACATTTTCTTTTGTGATTTAAGAGATTTGTATTTTAACCTCTCTTTGGGGTACCTATCTATATATAGCTTTCAGATAAGAATAAAGTCCTGGTGACCATGGGTTTTTAGCATACAGCAGATATTCAGTGAGTGCTTTTTAACTGAATAAATGAACAGATTAGTGGATGAATAATCCCTCTTGAAAGGTATTTATGTAGTCTTCTTGCTTTCAGGATTTTCCCTACCTCTAAACCATTCTATGAACACTGCTAGATCTATCCCTTTGATATGATTTCACATCAGGTTTTCTCAAAAAAACTTCCTTAGTTCTATAGAGCCATAAAATATGATTTCTAGCATGACATTCAGTGCTCTCCACAAAATGAACCCAGGGTTCCTTTCCATGTGTATTTTTCACTATTCCCCTAATCCTTGATCCACACAAACTAATCTACTCACTGCCTCTCGAACTTTTCCAAGTTGTTTTCTTCTCTATCTTCATGTTTTGTCACACAACCTTTCAAACTCTAATCATTCTTTAAAGAACTGCTGAGATCTTTAATCCTCAGCAAAGTTTTTCCTGACAACCACAGCCAAGGCTGTACTCAGGAGCAGTGACTAAAACTCACTGCCTGAACCCTGTGCTTCGGAAGTCCTCAGGAATGGAAGAGCCAGACCTACACATACCACCCAAACATCAAGCCCACATCAAAAGAGGTGGGGCTGGCCTGTTTATGCATTCAACTAATCTCCCCTTCTCCACCACCACCAGCACCCACTCCATCAGCAAGTCTTGCCTGCTCTGACTCCAAAATGTATTCTTTCCATCCACTTCTTTACTTTTGCTGCTGCCCCTTAGGATGATTTGCCACCATCTCTTGCATGGACAGCGGCAACAAGTCTCCTTGCTTTGACTCTGGCACTCCCATATTCCCCATTTCTCTCCCCTGCCACCCCCAAAAATCCATTCTCCATATGTTAGCCAAGTTATTTCTTAAAAATATAAATCTCATAGGTTTACATATAAAATTCCCAGCTTCTAGAAACTTTAATACCCCCAAGATTTCCCAACATATTTAGAATAAAAAATGAACCTCTTACCATGGCCCATAAGGCTATACATCAACTGGTCCCTGACTAATTTCATTTTCCACCCTTATATCCTTGTTCTCTATGATGTTGTTACATGAGCCTTTTACTGTTCATAGACTATGGCAATTCAGACTCACCTTGGGGGATTTGCACCTTCAGTCCCATGGACCTATATTTTTCTACCCTCAGATTGTTACTGAGCAAATGGGCTCACTGCCCAATGCACACAGAAGTCGATACAATGTGGTGCTGGCTTTTGAGAAAGAAAAAGCTTATTGCAAGGATGACTAGCAAGGAAACAGGCGGTGGGCTCCAATTTGTCTCCCGTTTGGGGTCTGGAGCAAGTTTATGGATTGGAGGGCAAGGGAAAGGATTTAGGAAAGCTGGTTTGGCAAGGTCTGATTGGAGGGCTTCAAATATAGCCATTTATGCTAAGGTATGTGGAGGCTGATTGTAGCCCCAGATCTTCTAGGTCAACAAATTCCTTGCTTCTGAAAGAATTTTGGAATTCAGGCTCTGGTCATACCCTGGTCTTCTTGGTTCCAAGAGGAGGAATCATTGGTTCTGGGTGTTACTAGAGGTCAAATATTTTTTCACTGTGCATGCCCAGGCTAAATAACTTGAAGTTTTGTTCTGTTATACCTACAAGGTAACTCTACATTTTGTTATCAATAGAGTTGGTCAGTTTAGGCCAGTCCTGCAGTTACAAGATCATGGCTGGCTCATTTTTATCTTTCAAGTATCAGCTCTGATTTTACTTTCTCAGAATAGCACTCCTCAAACAACATTTCTAACACATACACCACAGCCATTTTCTCTCATATCCTTTATTTTGGAGCATTTACTACTACTGACATAATACTATGCTGTTTACTCATTTATTTTTTCCTACCTACTCTGACTAGAATGCAAGCTAAAAAAGAACCAATATACTATTCACTTTTGTATATCCAATATCCAGTGTCTTGTTCATTTCTATATCTCCAGCATCTATTATAGAACAATGCCTGTCATAAAACAGTGGCCAGTTAAAAATGTTTTGAGAAAATAAAAGGAAATAAAATAATAAACAATTAAACAAAATTACTCATGTAAAAACAGTTTGTATACTCGTAAAAATTGTGTTAATATTACAACCATCTATTTGACACTCAGCTGAGTGTTGCCTTGTGCTAGTTATAATATTAGTTTATTTTAAATTGTCATTTATTCACTCGCTTTTAAATTATGAAGTGGGCACAATGTGCCATGAGGGATACAGCAGTAAACTCCATAGATTCACTACAAACATCATGGAGGTGAGATGCAATGGACTCCAGCCTAGGTTGAGGTGGGAGAAGCAGTTAGGAAAGGCTTCCCGGAGAATATAACATTCAAATGGAGGCCTGATGGATGAATAAGAGGCAAACAATCAGAAATCAGGTTGCGGGGGTAGGTATAAGAATATGTTATTTAACTTCTTTATCTCCCACATTACCTAGGAGTGTTCTTCAAACCAGGACTAGAAAATAAACAAAGTTGAAACATCACAGAGGCAGCAAACTGGTTTCCATATTTAGTCTCCTATTCCTTATAGGGCCAGGATGGTGAGGGGTAAGGCAGAGGGACAGAATACGAAAATAATATTAATTAATGCCTGTTACATAAAAAATACCATGCCGCCAATTTTTACATGAATAACATTAGTTTGCTCTCTCAGCACCCCTGTTTCAAAGGCTTCTAAATCATTGACTTTCCTAAGTCATACTATGGCTGTGGTTCTAACCAGGTCTATTTTGACTCTCCAAAATCCATGTTCCATACGAATATGTCTTCTGACTTGGTCAGTGTGGTTCTCGGTCCTGGCTGCACATTAGAATCAGGAAGCCAAGGAAACCTTCCAGACCAATAAAATCAGAATATCTGGGCATGGAACCCATGCTTCAATGGTAGTTAAAGCTATTCAGGTGATTTTGATATGCAGTCAAGTTTGAGAATCACTGGTCAAGGCAAGGACAGAACACCAGCCAGTTTAATTAATTCATTTTGGTTATCTCATTCATATTTCTGCCTTCAAGCAGGATCCCACTTAAACCACAATAGGCAAAAAGGATGATTCTATTCTTTGGCATGGCCTCTTTAATGCATTAGTCCTGAAAAGTCAACTGTGAAGGTTGAAACAGCATAACTAAATAATTAAGCTGCTTTTGTCTCTCAACACACCACGTACTGTGTCTGTTTTAATAATTCCTGGCTCCACCAGCATATGCTATCAGATTTAATTCTCCATGGTCTGGCACTACATATTTTTAGTAACCTTAGCCTTAGAAAGAACAGAAGGAAGTTAACATCATTTACATAACTACAGAAACATGATTTATTTAAGTTTGCAAAAGAATATCACAGGGGAGTTCATGAAACTTAAGAATTCATTTTCTTTTTACTTGCTACAACAAAACATTAGTTGGCACTTAACAAAAATGCTGTTGTATATATTATTATTAGATAAGGCATCCACAGCTTCATATAAAAGGAATTAACATTGTTGGTAGCCATTGTTTCCAAAGGAAACAATATTCTCCCATTACCCTAGGCTACAAAACATTTTTCTGTCTTAAAGATAATGTGTGACCCTTGTCTTACAGTTTTCATTATGAAATTTACCACTTCCAGCATTAGACTTTGTAAATAAATGCCTGATTTGAATGTCCTTTAAGACCCTTGAGGTAAAGCAATGAGTCATATCTTAGAAAAATATTTTATACCAATCAATAGATATCTTGATGTTGGTTCATCATATTAGTTCATATGACTAATAACTACTTAGCACAAAGATCACTGAAAATTAAAGCCATATGATGTCATTATGTGACCCTCTCACCCAATGATTCCTCTTTCCTCTGTGTTATACACATATTCATTAATCATGGACTTGCTTCATTATTAGGAATAATTAGACTACAGATAGACTAGTATTTACATTTACCTTTAAAAACATGGTTTAGGAAGTCACCATTGCATATCAGATTGTAGAGTCAGCAGGGTAGAGATAGAAACAAGAGAATAATTTTAACAGCAATTTTACAATGCTTATAATATGGTTATTTTATATTTATGAATAAAATAACATAATGATAATAAATAGTTGGTTTAATATCCTCATTAGGGAGGTTCTGGTATTTACCTGAAATATATTATTGGCTACAAGCTTAATTCAGATATAGCAAAATGTAACAAAAGTACATTAAAAATTTTCTAATGTGGACTTTCTCCTAAATATGAACTTTTAACCTTCCTCACTTAATCAGAATCTATAAGTTTTTAGAAGTATTTATTTCATAAATTCAGTAGTATAAAACAAACACAATGAGAACAAGGTTAATCTCAAATCATATTTTTACGATATCAAAATTACACTGACCTTAGCCATTTTACAGCACACTGTCAGATGTTGACAAAAGCAAATTCTCCTGACTTGTCACTTAATATTTTAAGTTATATGTGATTAAGCAGGATTTGTCCAAAAAGTGACAGGTCAGATTTTCTCATGATATGTTGAAAATGCAGAACTGCTACATTTGATCTGTACACTGTGACACTGACTCAGATGTGAGGCAGGACATAACTGATGCCATCTGTCTCAACCTACAGAGAAAAGGTCTCAGCATGTAGTCTGAATTTTATGCTGATGACAAAACAGTCTGCATTGACTTTTTGTAGTCAATTTCACAACATAATAGAATTAACCGTACACATCTCCCTCTTATTCAGCACTATTTGTTCATTCATTTCTACAACATGACTCTTCTGTTGGTATTTTCTACCATCTTATTGTATCCCTGTCAACTTAAAAATTGTGAGATTAATACATTTGGAAAGGAGAGATTTATTTCCTATGACGGGTTTCAACCTGCAGGCAGGGAAATGGAGCCTCTAGCCAAGGCTGAAAGCAGACATGTGGAAGGAGGAAGGGTGGGACAAAACTTTATGCCAAATGAGTTGGCTAGACACACATATTTATCAGATTATAGGAAGAGTGATGAATATTCATGAAAGAGGTCATGTGACTGTGTGGTAAGCAAACATATACGTTATATACATCCCATATTCACTTAAGAGTAGAGACTTAACATTGAAATACAGTAAAATTAGTCTCTATGCCTCAAAGCGTGAAGCAAAAGACATGAAAGTGCTTTGTGCACAGCCTCAGTAAACCAGCCAGAACTAGTCTGTGGTCAGCAGTCATTTATCAGGAAGGAATGCACTGTGAAATTCATCAGCTGTCATGTCCAAACTGCAAAACAGGAGGGGAGTCTGGTTATAGTGTTATGTGGCTGATTGAAGTCAAAAGAGGAGTGAGTCTTCCATTCTTTGTTTTTCCACAGCTAGTTTCTGTTTAACTCCTAGGAAAGAAATCTGGTATTGGTTTCTAAGGAAGGAAGTGTATTGAGGCATAGCTAACCTTCCATCTTGTCATTGCTAGGAAATTTAATTTTTATAAGTTTTCTAGGGTCTCCCTGGTGAAGGGGGTTGGTCCATTCAGTCTTTCAAGGGGACTTAGGATATTATTTTTACTTCATACCCTTATTTCATTTACTAACTATACTTTAGATATTTGTTACATTTGTGTGGTGTGTGTATGTGTGTGTGCTCCTTACATGATAGTATTTTTCTCTGAATTATATAAGCTACTTTAACATGGGCTCTTCTTTTAGATAATTTGCTATTCTCAATTTCTTTTGAAGTTATATTTTTTAATATTATCAAATAGAAAACTGTTGAAGAGAATTTCTTCTTTGATTACATTTTTATGTGTGTATTTGTGACATACTAAGAAATATATATTAGGTATGTCCCCCACCCCATTTCCTAGCACACAGCTTCTGAAATTCTTGTAATCTCCAAACTATAGAATTTATTTTCATAAGTTAATGAGATCAGTGGTTCAGAGCTACTAGATAGCCTCCAGATGAGGGCTGGTTTCCAGGGAAACCAACCACATGATTAAAGGGTTAGAACTATCAGCCCTAATTGCTGACCTCCTCCTGAAGGGATGAAGAGCTAAAGGTTGAGTTGATTACCAGTGGCCAGTGGTTTTATCATTTATGCCTACCTAATGAAGCCTCCATAGAAACCCAACAAGATGGGGTCTGAAGAGATTCCAGGTTGCCGAATATATGGAGGTACTAGGAAGGTGATGTGCCTGGAGAGGGAATGGAAACACCAGGCCCAATCCCACACACTTTGCCCTCTATACCTCTTTAACTGGGCTGTTCATCTTTGTCCTTTACAATATCCTTTATAATAAACCATTAAATGTGTTTCCCTGCCGGGTGTGGTGGGTCACGCCTGTAATCCTAGCACTCTGGGAGGCCGAGGCGGGTGGATTGCTCAAGGTCATGAGTTCAAAACCAGCCTGAGCAAGAGCAAGACCCTGTCTCTAATAAGAATAGAAAGAAATTAATTGCACGACTAAAAATATATAGAAAAAATTACCTGGGTGCATGCCTGTAGTCCCAGCTACTCGGGAGGCTGAGGAAGAAGGATTGCCTGAGCCCAGGAGTTTGACGTTGCTGTAAGCTAGGCTGACACCATGGCATTCTCGCCCGTGCAACAGAGTAAGACTCTGTCATAAATACATACATACATGCATACATAAAATGTGTTTCCCTGGGTTCTGTGAGCTTTCCTAGCAAGTAATCAAACCCAAAGAGATGGTCTGATTTACAGTCAGTTGGTCAGAAGCACAGTGATAACCTGGACTTGTGATTGGCATCTGAAATGGTGGAGCATCTTGTGAGACTGAGTCATGAACCTGTGGAATCTGAAACTATCCCCAGAATGGTATCATAATTGAGTTAAATTTTAGGACACTCAGTTGGTGTCCATTAAGAATTGGAGATTACTTGGTGTGACCAAAAGTGAAGTACCAATGTGAGTTGTGTTAGACTACACACACACACAAATTTGTTTTTTCTATAGAACACTAAACTTGTATCAATCTTGTTTTAAGCAGCAGGTACAAAGCCAGGCACTGGAGATAAAAATACAAGTAAGAAGACGCAGTGGTGAAACAGAAATAGATCAATACAAAAATATACACAATAGGTTTAAAAGAGTATTACAAGTGATTAACTAGATATATCAATGAACTATAGTGGTGGCGAAAAGAAGATTAGGGTAATTCTACCAGGTACAAAGATAGAGAGATTTCAAATAAAGACTAAAACTTGCAAGCAGGATAGGTATTCACCTATTGAGATGAAAAGTAGGATGTTATATCATAATCATACAGAGTAGCTTGAACAAAATTAGGATCTGAAGTAGTCTCACTAAGTGTGGTAAATCCTCCTAGCAGGAGTGGAGATTATGACTCTATGGACCGGAGAATGAGGTCAAAGTGGCAACTGGGAGGTGACGTTAAATACAGGATTGAAGCAGTAGGAAGAACACTGATTGTAAAAAATCATGTATGTTATACTAAGATGTTTCACCGCCTGCTGTGGAGAATCATGGGGCATAGAAGCATCTTAAGCAGAATAATGGTAGAATCAGATATTTCTGGCAGCAAGGCACAGGGAAGACTGGATTAGAGTAGGATTCTAATGAAATGATGCAGAAGAAAGACCTGAATTTAATAAAAGCTGTGAGAGGAATAGAAGAAGATAGAAATTAGAGATATCAAGGAAATAGAAATGCAGTTTAGTCACCAAGGGGGAATGGGGTAGGATTCTTAGGAGAAGAAAATATCTATCACGGCATCCAAGTTTTTATCTTGAGTGATTGAATGATATTTGCAATCCTTCAGATAGGAAATGAGGAAGGAGAGTCATGTTAGAGGGAAAGATAGTGACTTTTTCAATATAATGAACAAAAGATATCATTTGTAGGCCCAAGAACTGTTCTAGTAAATAATACAAACAGCCCTCCATGGTTTGGCAATTTAGGAAGACAATTTAATGAAGGAAGTGATTGATGGTGTCAAATATTGCAAGAGAGCCGAGTAAGATGAGAGCCCCCAAAGACATACAAATTTAGCAGTTAGTTGGTCATCAGTAACTTTGCTGGAGCCTCTTTGGTGGGGCCAAAAACCTGACCATGCCGAAGTGAGAATGAATTAAAGATGATAAAATGAATATAAGTACAGGAGACATATTTTGAGATCTTGTCTCTATAAGGAAGGAATCTAAAGGTTATCTAGAAACAGGTAGAGGATTGATGGAGAGTTTTGTTTTTATTTTTGTATTTGTTTTTATTTTAATAGGAGAAATTTGAACATATTTTAGTCAAGGAGAAAAAAAACAGGATAATAGAAATATTGAAAATAAAGTAAGAATAATAAAAATTGCTCTGTGAGACCCAGCAGATTTGGGGAAGGGATCAGATCAAACATAGAGATTGCAGGAAAGGATGTGAGGATAAGTACAGACAATAGTACCTGGATGAAGTGTAAAGAGTTTATACCAGCTAGCCTTAAAATTCGAAAATTAAAGACTTTTAGGCAATTTATTTTATTCTGGCTTTATTATATTAAAAAATTTGTTTCTAAAGGGCAGCATCTAAGCACATACATTTTAAAAATTAATATTAGAGAAAAATATTTATGAAATGTGGTTATGTAGCACATGACTATGTGTGTGTATGTGTGTATGTCCAGGATGATGCTAAAAATACTACAATATACAAGCCCCCCACAGCAAAAAATTATCCAACCCAAAACACTAATAATGCCAAGGCTTAAAACACTTATAGAATGTATGGAGAATATATGTTTAGCTTATTATAGTATACCTTCATGTAACATTATACTATTTTACATGTAGTTAAAGAAACTTATAATATTATGGTTCCAATTCACACTCCTACCAGTTGTGGTATTGTTATCATATAATCTAATTCCAGGATTATTATACATATACATATATTATTGTTTTTGCTTTAAACCATCCATTAACTTTTTTGTGCGTGATAAGAACACTTAACATAAGATCTACTCTCTTTGCAAATTTTTAAGTCTACAACACAATATTGTTAACTACAGGCACTACGCTGTGCCATTAATTCCTGGGACTTATTCATCTTGCATAACTGAAACTTTGTTCCCTTCAGATCATATTTCCCCATTCTCCCCTCCTCCAGTCTCTGGCAACTACCACTATACTCTCTGATTTCTTGACTATTTTAGATTACTCATATAAGTGTCTTTCTGTGACTGGCTTATTTCACATAGCAATAGTGCCCACCAGGTTCATCCATGTTGTTGCAAATGGCAGGGTTTCCTTTTTTTTAAAGGCTGAATAATGTTCCATTGCTTGTACATACCACATTTTATTTACTCATTTATCTTTCTTGACTATTGTGAATAATGCTACAATGAACATGGAGGTCCAGATATCTCTTTGAGATCCTGATTTCAGTTCCTTTGAATCCAGAAGTAGGATTGCTACAACATGGTAATGTCTATTACTTTTTTAAAGGTTAATTTTTCTCTGCTTCTAAAGTACACATTATTTAAAATATGTAGTTACAGTCAAAAGATAAATTTTTAATTGTCACCGAAGCCATGTTTAAAAAATTGAAGCTCAGGCAGTACTGATTTCTGTTGTTTTTACTATCATGACTCTTCAGTACACTAGCATACTAGTGGTCTGCACCAATCATTAGTATAGCCAATAAAGAATCAGCTACCCTGTAATCCATGTATTTCATCTTTTAAAAATGACCTGACTTTTTCTACAATTTTCTCTACAAATAAGAATTTGCTAGCTTATGCATCTTTTAAACTGTGACATTTTCCTTGAAATATACAGTGTTCTACTATGTTAAATATTGACAGTGTTTAGTATTTTTACTTAATGTTTCTGGTTTTAAAAAATTTATATGTTATGAGTTAAAAAGTTAAATTATACTTTTATAATTCAGAATGTGCATTTTTATTTCTTCTCTGTTTTATGTAAATTCTCTTGCTAATTTTAGTTTACTACTAAACATGTTTCTTTTATTAAGTATATATTTGAAAATATGAGAAAAGTCAACATTTAGAAGAGAAAAATAGCAACTCTACTGAACTAAGTAGAAATATAAAGTCATAGAATCTAAAAAAATTAAGGCATGTTCCCCTTTATAAGAAGTAAACATTCAAAATAGCAAGAGAACACTGTTAGGACATAACAGCCTAATCCATTGCAAAATATGAACAGACCATTTAATTTCCTTTTAACACAGGAACTGAATCTTATTGAAACCTTGTGTATGTCATGCTTCTTTGTGTTATAATTCCAGCAAGGTCATCTTGCTAAGAATCCACTGAAAACAGCTTTGGTCCTTAATATCACAGACTCCTTCTTATATGACCAAGATACTAAGCACTTAAAAATCAATCCTGGGAATGATTATCCTTGGTGTATTCAATCTACCTTTTACTTTAAAAAATATTTTTTCTCTATGCCAATTTCCTTTGCCTTTAATATGGTTTTAGTCTTTCTTCTAATCTCTGACCTAAAAGACAAAAAGCAAAAATTATCAAAAGGTCTAGAATAAAAGTTCAAATCAAAAAATAAATATTTTTTTCTTTAACAATGAACCAAATAGTTTAAATATTAGAATTTCAACTTAATGTTCCTCCAACTCATTGTACTTATTCACTGAGAATCTTAAACTACTCCAGTATTCAAGTGAACTTTTTTTTTTTTTGCTGTACATTTATGGTTATTTGAACAAAATCGCATTTCCATTTTTCTTATCCTCACATCATTTCCTCTTGGCACAATATTATATTTCCTTCAAAGTATTTTATGTATTGTAGTATATCCATATTATCCACTTTTAATGTAATTTCAATGAATAGGTCACCTACATTAATAAACTTACAGACATTGATAATGAAAAGGCAACAGGCTTTATTTTCTCACTTGCCGCATTAATTAGATCTATTGCCAAAGATAATACAAGTCAGTTTTGTATAAATCAAATTATTTAATTAACTATGGGGAAATTGAATGAGATCTTTTCATGGAAATCCTACCTGACATAATCTATGCCCAGAAATAATAGTAATGGTCCAGAGGATATCTGTTTCCAAAGTTATGTTGAAGATTCAGTGTGGTTTCATAAGAGTTAGAATGATTTTGTTTACAAGTGACAGAAAACTAAACTTCGAACTGTCTTAAGAAATAAAGGTAATTAATAGTTTTGGATAACTAATAATTATGTACAGAATATATGCAGAATAGCCTGCCCAGAGGGTCATCAGGTTAGAAAACGTGGGCTGCTAGAAAGCTAATATCTGAGCTTTTCTGTCTCCAGACTTCCCAGTTCTTCCAAGCAAGGCACATAATATTTTCCTTATTGTCACTGTCTTAACATATCTTTTTTTCCCAAAAGGTGAGGTTATATTTTGTTTTATGGCCTTCAAATGGAAGATTCCAGGAATCCCATTCTCCTGGCTGGTGGTAATTTTCCCTCTTCCTGCTGTTGAATTATAATTTTGAAAAGTTAAAAACATAATTAAATCCCATGTAAATAGATATAAAGCAGCCATGTGTTAGATTTATTTAACTAATTAATGAAGAAATAATCAGGGAGGTAAAGCTAATTCAAAGAAATTAAGAGACCAACTATTTACAGTTTATAACAGATACAATATAGAGAATGATCAAAGATAACTAAAAACATCTAGACTGTATATATACATATAAAAATATTGAGTACAGGTCTATTCCAAGAGTTCACCAGAAAAACATACAAAGAGATCTTATAAGATCGAAGGTAAAAGTTTTAGCAGAACATTTATTTATCTTATTCATTGTGACTGTGTTTTCTCTAACTGATCCAATTTTCTATCACAAAGTGCTGTGCTGGACAATGATAAAGAAGGAGAAAGCCAGGGAATGGAATCTATTTTATAAAACCTTTATAAAATTACTTTTCCTTAAAGTATATGCATAAATACTCATAACATGGGATATGCTATTTGACAAATAAAAATCTCCCAAAGATTTTTTTGTAGGAATCTTAAATTTATTTTAATGCATACACTGAACCTCAGGAGCTGGGATGATTAATTTTATGTGTCAACTTGACTGGGCTATAAGATGCCCAGATAACTGGCAAAACATTACTTTTGGGTATGTCTGTGAGGGTGTTTCTGGAACAGATTGGTATAATTGGTCAACTGAGTGAGGACAATCTGCTCTCACCAGCGTAGGTTGACATTACAGAATCCTCTGAGGGCCTGAATAGTATAAAACAGTGGAGGAAGAGCAAATTTGCTCCGTCTGTTTGAGCTGGGACATATCTTTCCAATTGCTCTTCGACAATCGCACTACTGGTTTTCAAGGCTTCAGACCAGTGCCAGGACTTTGATCACTGGCTCTCCTGGTTCTCAGACATTCTGCACTAGAACTATGCCACCAGCTTTCCTGGGCCTCCAGCTTGCAAATGACAGGTCACGTTACTTCTCAACCTCTGTAATGACATGAGCCAATCCATCCTAATAAATCTCTGTATATCTATGTATATCACACTGGTTCTGTTTGAGAACCCTAACAGGGGCCACATTACAGGAGGATTTATTCTTATTTGCCTTATATTTTATTTTGGTTTAATTTAAATACTGTAAAATGTACAGGTCTTAAATATATGGTTGTGTGAGTTTTGATAAATGTTTGTACTTATGTAACCAATACTTCAATTGAGATGTAGAATATTTCTGTAAACCTAGAAACTTTTCTCATCCCATTCTCCAATCAAACTCTGCCCCTGAAGGAAATCACTAATCTGATTTCTATCACTATAGATTAATTTGACATATTCTTGAATTTTATATAAATGGAATCACTTCTTCATCCAACATGTCTTTTGAAATTCACCCATTTTGTCATAGGTCAATAGTTCATTGTTTTTTTATTGCTACATAGTCAATTGAATGCATATACTACAATTTATCTGCTCCCTCTTAATTTATATCTTGATTATTTCCAGTACTGAACTATTATAAGTAAAACTGATATAAACAGTCACGCATAATTTTTTTATGTCATATGTTTTTGTTATTCTTGATCAAATATCAAGGTGCAGAATAATTGGGTCATAGGATAGTTGTATGATTAATTTATAAGAAATTGCCAAATAGTTTTCCAAAATAGTTTTAGTATTTTACACTTCTGCCAGCAATATATGAAAGTTACTTTTACTCCACATACTTGCCAACATGCTATATTGCCATTATTTTCAATTTCAGTCAACAAACTAGTGTTTAGCAGTCTCTCCACTGTGCTTTTAATTTGCATTTATTGTTAAGAACGTATTCATGTGACTATTGAGCATTTAAAAAACTTTCAGCCTATTATAACTATATGATATTTTGGAAGTCTCTAAGCAAAAACCTATAGAAGATACAAAAGAGATTAAAAAGCAAAGATCAAAGCAGATAAATAGAAAAAAATCACTAATTAAGAAGGAAGACAGAAAAGGAAGAAGTAAAAAACAAAAGATTGACAAAACAACCAGAACACAGTTAAAAAAATGATACTAGTAAGTCCTTACCTATCAATAATTATCTTAAATGTAATAAATTCTCCTATCAAGACATACAGAGTATATGGATTAAAAAATGGGTAAGAAAAGAAAACAGGACCCAACTATATGCTGCCTGCAAGACACTTCACCTGTAAGGACTCATAGGCAAAAAGTGAAGGGATAGAAAAAGATATTCTATGTGAATGGAAACTAAAAAAGAGCAGAAGTAGCTATACTTATATCAGATAAAATAGACTTTAAGTCAAAAACTGTAAAATGAGACAAAGAAGGACAGTATTTAATGATAAAGGAGTCAATTTATTAAGAGGATATAACAATAAATATATATGCACCCAATGCATGTAAATACATAAAGCAAATATTTTTAGATATGAATGAAGAGATAAACCATAATACAATTATCAAAGGGGATTTCAACACCTCACTTTCAGTAATGGGTAAACCATCTAGATAGAAAACTAATGAGGAAACATAAGACTTATACTACACTTTAGACTCAAACCTATGGCGAGTTCTATAGTAATTTCATTATATATTACAATGCAATACTAATAGAAATAAAGTACACAATAAATGTAATATGCTGGAGTTATCCCCAAATCATCTCCCCCCTCCGTAGTCCATGGAAAAATTATCTTCCATGAAAATGGTCCCTAGGGCCAAAAAGGTTGAGAACAACTGCTTTAGACCAAATGGACCTAATAGACAGATATAGAACATTCCATCCAATGGCAACAAAATACACATTCTTCTCAAGCACACATGAAACATTCTTCAGGATAGATCATATGTTAAACAAGTCAACAAATTTAAGAAGATTGAAATCATACT
Organism: Cheirogaleus medius; assembly: GCA_008086735.1. Classification (NCBI taxonomy): domain Eukaryota; kingdom Metazoa; phylum Chordata; class Mammalia; order Primates; family Cheirogaleidae; genus Cheirogaleus; species Cheirogaleus medius. The sequence goes on from VBSM01002121.1 coordinate 19,044,182, forward strand.
AAGTATCTATTCTCACCACAATGGTATTAAAGTAGAAATCAGCAACAACAAGAATTTTGGAAAATTCACAAATGCATAGAATTAAACAACATGTTTATTAACAACAAATGAGTCAAAGAAAAAAATTAAAAGGAAAATTTTAAAATATCTTGAGACAAAGAAAAATGCTAAACAACATATAAACTTCATAGGATGCAGCAAAAGCACACTAATAGGAAAGTTTAAAACAGTGAACACCCATATCAAAAAAGAAAAAAGATCTCAAATAAACAATAAAACATTACATCTAAAGGAACTAGAAAAACAAACTAAGCTCAAAGTTAACAAAATGAAAAAAATAAGAAAGATCAGAGCAGAAATAAATGAAATAGACACTAGGAAAAGTAATCAAAATATCAATAAAACTAAGAGTTGGTTATATAAAAAGATAAACAAAATTGACAAATCTTTAACTAAACTAAGGAAAAAAGGAAGAAGGCTCAAATAAATAAAGTCAGAAATGAAAGAGGAGACAGGACAACTGATATCACAGAAATACAAATGATTGCAAGAAGTGACTATGAGTAATTATATACCAGTTAATTGGATAACCTATAAGAAATGTAAAAATTTCTACACACATACACCATACCAACACTGAATCATGAAGAAATAGATAACATGAACAGACCAATAAAGAGTAAGGATATTGAACCGGTAAAAAAAAAAAAAAATTCATCAATAAAAGCCCAAGACTCAATGGCTTCACTGCAGAATTCTACCAAACATTTAAATAGGACTTAATACTAGTCCTTATCAAACTATTCCAAACATTTAAAGAGTAATGAATAATTTCAAACTCATTTTACAAGGCCAGAATTACCCTTATGCCAAAGCTAGACAAGTAGACTCCAAAAAAAATTTATAGATCATTATTCCTGATGAACAGATGCAAAAATACTCATTAAAATACTAGCAAACTGAATTCAATAGCACATTAAGGGATCATTCATCTTTTTTTTCTTTGACACCATGATGGTTCAACATATACAAATCTATAAATGAGACACACTACATAAATACAATGAAAGGCAAAAACCATATGATTATCTCAATAGATGCAGAAAAAGTATTTGACAAAATTGAACATTCTATCATGATGAAAACCCTCAACAAATCAGATACAGAAGAAATATTCATCAACACAATAAAGTATATATATCATAAGCCTACAGCTAACATCATACTAAATGGAGGACCATTGAAAGCTTTTCCTCTAAGGTCCAGAACAAATGCCCAAGGATGCCCACTTTCATCACTTTCATTCAAAATCATACTGGAAGTCTTAGCCAGAGCAATTAGGCAAGAAAAAGAAATAAAAGGCATTCACACTGGAAAGGAAGCAGTTAAATTGTACATGTTTGCAAATGACATAATGTTATATTTAGAAAACCCTAAAGACTCTACTGAAAAACTGTTAGAATTCATAAATAAATTCAGCTATGTTGCAAAATAAGTAAACATAAAAGTAGCCTTCCTATACATTAACAATGAAGTATCTGAAAAAATCAATTAAGAAAGCAATTCAATTCACAATAGCTGCAAAAAACAAAATGCTTCAGAATAAATTTAACCAAGGAGGCAAAGATCTATACACTGAAAACTGTAAAACATCAATGAAAGAAATTGAAGAAGACACAAATAAATGGAAACATATCCCATGTTCATAGATTAGAAGAATATTGTTAAAATGTCTATACTACTCAAAACAATCCACAGATTCAACATAATCCCTATCAGATGTCTAATGATATTTTACATAGAAATAGAAAAGACAACCTTAAAATGCACGTAGAACCACAACCAACCTGGAATAACCAAAGCAATCTTGAGCAAAAAAAAAGGAAACTAGAGATATTACACTACATGACTTCCAAATATACCACAAAACTACATTAGTCGAAACATAAGGGTACTGGCATGAAAACAGACACATAAATTAAAGGAAGAGAATAGAGAGCCCAGAAATAAATCCAAGCATTTACAGCTAATTAATTTTTGACAAAGATATTAAGAACAGAAAACACAATGAGGAAAAGACAGTCACTTTAATAAATGGTGGTGAGAAAACTGCAGAAGAATGAAATTAGACCCTTATCTCACATCATATACAAAAATTAACTCAACATGGATTAATGACTTAAAGGAAAATCTGAAACTGTTAAACTACTAGAAGAAAACATAAATGGAAATTTTCATGGCAATGATCTAGACAATGATTAATTTTGGATCTGAACCTAAAAGAACAGGCAACAAAAAGAAAAATAGGTAAATGAGATTAAGTTAAACTAAAAAGCTTTCTGCACAGCCAAGGAAACAATCAACAGAATGAAGAGAAAACCTATGGAATTGGAGAAAATGTTTGCAAACCGTATAGCTACAATATCCAAAATATATAAGAAACTGAAATAACTCAATAGTAAGAAAACAAATAACTCAATTTAAAAAAATGGGCAAAGGATCTGAATAAACATTTCTTAAAAGAAGACATACAAATGGCCAACAAATAAACGAAAAAAATGCTCAAAATCACTAATTATTAGGGAAATGCAAATTAAAAGTACAGTGAGATATCACTTCATATCTGTTTAAATGGTTGTATTATCAAAAAGACAAAAGATAGCAAGTGTTGTTGAAGATATAGAGAAAAGGGAACCTTTACACACTGTTGATGGGAATGTAAATTACCATAGCCATTATAGAAAACAGTATAGAGGTCCCTCGAAAAATGAAAATAGAACTACCATATGATCCAGTATTCCCACCACTGGGTTTATATCCAAAGACAATGAAATGAGTATGAATAGATATCTGCATTGCCATATTCATGACAACATGATTCACAATCGCCAAGAAATGGAATCAATGTTAATATCCATCAACAGATGAACAGATAAAGAATATATCGTTTGTATACACAATGGAATGCTATTCCGCCCTTAAAAAGAAGGAAGTCCTGCCATTTGCAACAACATGGATGAACCTGGAGGACATTATGTTAAGTAAAATAAACCAGGTACCAAAAGACAAATATTGTATGACCTCATTTATCTAAATCTAAATCTAAAAAAGTGTAACTCATAGAAGCTAACAGTGGTGGTTACTGGGAGCTGGGACTGTGGTGCTGAGAGTGTTAGAGAGATGTTGGTGAAAGGATACAAAATTTTACTTAGATAGGAGCAATAAGGTCAAGACATTATTTTACACATGATGACTATAGTTAATAATGCATCACGTTCTCAAAAATTGCTAACAGAGGAGATTTTAAGTGTTCTCACCACAAAAAATTGATAAGTATATGAGGTAATAGATGTGTTAATTAGCCCAATTTAGCCATTACACAATGTATACATACTTCAAAACATGTTGTACATGGTAAATATATGCAATATCTATTTGCTAATTAAAAAATACATAATTGAAAAAAGTAAAACATTCTTTTAAAAAGATCTATTCAAATATTGTCTTTTTAAAGGATTGATCATATTATTATTGATTTGAAGGGTGCTATCATCTGAATGTGTATGTTCCCCCAAAATTCATATGTTAAAATCTTATCCCCCAGTGTTATGGTATTAGGCAGTGAGGCTTTTTAGGTCATGAGTGTAGAACTCTTATGCATAGGATTAGTGCCTGTATAAAAGAAGCTCTAGAGAGACCTCTCATTCCTTTCATCATGTGAGGACACCGCTAGAAGGCATTGCCTGTGAGCCAGAAAGTCGACCCTTACCAAACACCAAATCTTCCAGCACATTGATCTTATACTTCCCAGCCTCAAGACCTGTGAGAAATAAATATCTATTGTTTATATGCTACCCATTTCATGGTATTTTTGTCATAGCAGCTCAAACAGGCTAAGACTTAGTGTTTTTGAAATATATATGCTGGTTATAAGTCCCTCATCAGATATGTTTACAAACATTTTCTCTGAGCCTGCGATTTGCATATTAATTTTATTAATGACATGTTTTGCTGAAGTGTTAAGGCCATAGGATATCCTTATGATAAAATTAGAAACAAGACTTTTAAAAAGCATAAATGCATCTGCATATTCAAAGCCCAATGAAGTAAAACAAAAAATTAGTTTCATCACATTAGTGTCTAAAAATAAAAGAATGGGGGCAGGGTTTTAAGCAAGTATTTAAAGTGTTTGAGGAAGAGGAACGGGTGGATTTAAGAAAGACCACAAATGAGAGGTACTATTACTAAGACTTGAGCTTCAAGGTGAGGAGGGATGGTAACAATGTATGGAGCAGGGACAAGACAGCCAGAAAACAATGCTCAAACTGAGGGGAAATTTACTGTGACAGTGAAAATAGAGGAGAAGAGCAGGTGAAGAGTCTTCTCCAGAGGAAAGTGAGAATCTTAAGGCCAGCAAGGATAACTCTACCTAGCCCCCTGCTCCCCTTTACACTTCCTGTACTATATGGAATGGTAAAGTCCTCAAAATCTCAATAAAATTTTATCTCAAAAAATCATCTCAAAATAATTGGAAGTGACAAGTTATTAAAAGCCTAGAGCAGTCAGATTTATCAGCAATTTAACTCAGTAGCACCAGGCAAGTAGAGACAAAAGAGGTGGCTTTACACTCCAGGAAAACTGTGTAGATGATGAAAGTTAAAACCCAGAGTTAGACTAAAAATACCAATTCCACATATACTCTTTTAGCACCTTTAAGTGTTCATCACTGTACTAATCATACTGGGCTTACACAAAAGAAATATTAGGTAGGCAATTTCTACAAAAATTAACAGTCTCATTGAGGAGAAAATCCTTAAACATATGATCTAATAAAACAGTAATATGAGACCAGCTATGATGAAAGGCCAAAACCCTTTCAGTGACAATAACAGTTTCCAAAGAAAAGAATTACTGACTAACTTGGACAAGCCACCATGAGCTTCTGGAAAGATGGACAATTGGTTATAGCTGTGGTTGGGCACTTTGAAAGGGAAGAAGACAAAAGGAGAAAAATTGCAGGGCAAATTATTCTCTTGGGTTCTGTCCCTTATCAAGAAAAGTGCTATTTTTCACATCACTTTTCTGAGGTAATTGTTAACCATAAACATGAGGTAATGTTTTGCCTACAGAAACATTCTCAAGCAATTTATTTTTATCCAAGACTAACCCTCTTTCTGTATTTCAATGAAGAATGCTCTTTTACAGTCTAAAAATCTGTCTTGAAACCTTGAAAAATAATCCTGGTGGGCTACAGTTGGTGAAGAAGAGAGACTGACTCTCTTCTTGCTGGTTGTGCAGCTTTATTGCTTTTCATTGTGAGGTGTGTAATTAAATCATGTGTTGTAAAGCACTATGCCATTCAATGACATAAAGTGTCTTTACACAAGATGTTTTATTTTCAGAGTGAATTTGACCATTTTACTCTTGGCCAATTGAAATGCATTCTGAAAAGGACAAAAGTAAGTGGTTTATCTTTCACTACGTTTATGTTAAAGACTGAATTTCATTATCTATTATTTGAACATATGCTATTAATCTCTTTTTAATGTACAATTTTTTTTGAGCACCAACTATGTGCTCGGCACTCTGGAAGGGACTTTTTGTATAGTTTCTAGTTTAATTCTCACAAGATCTTTGCAAGTTAAAGGACAGAGAAGTTAGAAAATGTCCCTAATAGTACATAGCTGCAAATTAAAATTCAAGAATTTAAGAAATCTCTCCCAATGCCAAGTCTGGCTGAGCAGTAAATAATAACTAAGTGCAATGCATTCTCCTGGATTGCATCATAGATCAGAGAAATAATATTTTTATAAAGAACATTATTGGGATCATTGGCAAAAGTTTACTTTGCATATAATGTTACATTTCCTGTGTTTGTGTTGTCATTTATAAGAGAATTATCTTTAACCCTGAAAAATGCATTCAAAAGTATTTACAGGTAAGGGGACTTGATGCCTGCAACTTACATGCAAATTGTTCAGAAAATAATAATATTAATGACATATATGTATGTATATACATTTTAAAAATGTTAGCAACTAGTGAATTAATGAATTTTTATAAAAAGTAAATAATATATCACCATATGCTGCTTTTTAAATAGCTTTATTCAGGTATAATTGATATGCAAAGAACTGCACATAATTCATGTGCAAAATTTGATGAATTTGGACCACATGAAAATACCTCTGATAAAATTACCACAATCAAGGTAATAGACATATCCAAAATCTCCCAAAGTTTTCTTGTGTCCTTTTGTTGTTATTTTTGCTTTTGTTAAGAACACAGCATGAGATTTGTCTTCTTTACAAATTTTGAAGTACACAATACTGTCTTAAGTATAGGTACTGTCTTATAGCAGATCGCTAGAATTTATACATCTAGCATAACCAAACTTTATATCTATTGAACAACTCCTCATTCCCCCCATATGCCAGGCCCCGGGCAACCATTATATTCCGTTTTACAAGTTTTACTAGTATAGATACCTCATATAAGTGAATCGTGCAGTATTTGTCCTAATATGACTAGTTTATTTTACTTAGCACAGTGTCCTCCGAGGTCATCCATGTTGTTGCAAATGGCAGGATTTCTTTTTCGAGGTGGAATAGAGTCTACAGTATATACACCACATTTTCTTTATCTATTCCTACATTGATGAGCACATAGATTAATTCCATGTCTTGGCTATTGTAATGCTGCAATGAACATGGGGGTGCAGATATCTCTTTGAGATACTGACTTCAATTCCTTTGGACTAGAAGTGGGATTGCTGGATCATATAGTTCTATTTTTTATTGTTTTGAGAAACTTATATCATTTTCCATAGTGGCTGCCACATTTTGCTTTCCCACCAACAGTGGACAAGGGTTCAAATTTCATCACACCCTTGCCAACACTTGTTATCTGGTTTTTTTGTTAATAGCCATCCTAACAGGTATGAGGTGGTATCCCATTGAAGTTTTGATTTCCATTTTCCTGGTAAATAATGATGATGAGTATATTATATATGTCAGTTAACCATTTGTACCTCTTCTTTGGGATATGTCTATTCAGATTCTTTGCCCTTTTTTTTTTTATAAATCAGGTTTTGTTTTTTGCTATTATGTTGTAGGAAATCCTTACATATTTTGGAAATAAATCTCTTATCAGACAAAGGTTTTCAAATAATTTCTTCCATTTTGTCGACTGTTTTTTTTTTTCAGTTTGTTTTTGCTGTGAAGCAGCTTTTCAGTTGCAATACAAACTACTTTTCCCTATTTTTGCTTTTGTTGTCTGTGTTTCTAGGGTCATATCCAAAAAATTATTGCCCAGATCAATGTCAAAAATACTTTTCCCCATGTTTTCTTCCAGGAGTTTTATAGTTTCAAGTCTTATTTAAGTCATTAATCCATTTTGAATTGATTATTTTGTATAGTGAATGTTGCATTGTGTTTATAGTATTGAGTATAGTACCCAATTTCATTCTTCTGTATGTGGACATCTAGTTTTCCCAACACAGTTTTTTGAAGTTACTTTCCTCATTGTATATTCTTGGCATGCTTCTTGAAGACAAGTTGACCATAAGTGTGTCGATGTATTTCTGGGCTCTTTATTCTGTTCTATTGGTCTGTATGCCTTTCTTTATGCCAGTAATGTGCTGCTGTAATTACTGTAGCATATTTTAAGATCAGGAAATATGATGTCTCCAGCTTTGTTTTTCTTTCTCAAGATGCTTTGGCTATGCTGGGTCTTTTGTGATTCCATATGAATTTTAGGATGATATTTTCTATTTCTGTAAAAATTCTATTGGGATTTTGATGGGAATACATTCAATCTGTAGATCACTTTTGGGTAGTATGGATATTTTAACGATAAGTCTTACAATCCATGAAAACGAATTATCCTATTTATTTGTGTGCCCTTATATTTCTTCCTTCGATGTTTTATAATTTTCCATGTACAAGTCTGTCACCTCCTTGGTTAAGTTTATTCATGGGGAAATGGAGAGTGCACCCATCCAAGCATTCCTTTTTAGTGTTTCAAAAGGCTTTGTTCATTGTTAATTATTGCATAATGTAGGAGAAAGATTTGTGATATTACCTTCATATTCAAGGTAATAGAAATATTTCACATTATAAATATTTCCAGCCAAATCTTTTGTAATTTAATTTCCTGTTTTTAATATTTTCTAGCATAATATTGAAATTTCTGCAAAAAATATCCATTTTGTAATTATTTTACTAGAGAAAGCCTCCATATTTTAGAAGTGTCCATTAATCCCTGTGTGCGAATAAAATCAATGTAGTTTCTTTAGCTGTATTTCTTGTTCTTAAATTACAATGAAGGATATGGTACTAATTGCAAAGCAGAGAAATATTTCTTTTATGGTACAGAACATTTTTCTTTTCTCCTTAAAGTTATATTCATCACTTAAAAGAGAAATATGTAAAATTGGTGATGTTATGAAATAATATTCACACAAAATCATTTTTTCAAATAGTGTAATACAATCTAGTTGTTTTAGTTGTTTCCAGGACAGGAGAAGTCTTCCTGTGAGCACCTGGGCTTTGTGAAAAATCCAGCCAGGAATTCAGACCTTTCCATGGATTGTGCCCCCTGAAGCACTATGGCTTCAGCCAATCTCTTCATGACATCCCAGCTGGTCAGAGCTCTGAGTAGTTGCCTAGATTCATGTGCTAGTCATTGTGATCAGTGTCCTGCCCTTTGTCCCCAATTTACCTCAAGTAATTCAGCCCTCCTGGCACTCCCAATAGTTCCCATGGTATAGGACCAGAGTGGGCTTACCATGAACATTTCCAGACCAGTGGGGCCATCAACTGTCCACATCTCACCTCAAAAACTGTGGGTCTAGAGAAACTCTCTGGGAGAGGCATTATGCTGGCTTGAGGGAATAGCAGCACAGTCTAAAATGACAGATTTTCTTGCTTGTCATGACTTCTCTCAATTCTCTTGGCTCTGGGTTTTTTTCTGCTTCTCCTCCAAGTTCTGGTGAATTCAGGAGTGGTATTTTGTCTTCTAATAGTTTCTAGCTGTATTTTTATATGGGGGAGTGATGTTAGGGGATCTTCTATTCTGCTACTTTACTGTTGTCACTCCTAGTTTTGACTTTTTAAAAATAATGTTAATTATTGTTAGTAAATACTAGTGCTATAAATATACCAGCTTATTGGAAAACAAATTCATAAGCTTTCAAATAATATGTCAACATTTTAATAACTCAAGATATAGATTTTTCTCACCAGGTATTTGTTTAGTTAAAATGTAATAAACAGAAACTCTAATCAAAATGCTTTAAACGATAAAGCAAAACCTTTTGGTCTGAGAACAGAAAAATGAATAAAATTTATACATGGGTAAGAGTAAACCTGAACTCATGATTAACATTTTCACTAAGGCCCCAGTGTTTCCCAAATCTCCACTCTTCCTTCTATATCATCAGCTTCATTTTAAGGCTTGCTCTACTTGTGGTCACAGGATGACTTCCAATAATAACCAGAGTTATCTGCTTAGCAATCCAGAGGGAGAATAAGTGTCTTTTCCTAAACTAGTGCCTCTCAAATGCAATTTACCTGTGAATCACCTGAGGATCTTGTTAAATTGAAAATTCTGATTCAGTAGGTCTTAAAATTCAATATCCTGCATTTCTAACAAGCTCCCAGATAAGATTAAAGCTCAACTGTGGACCACATTTTAATTAGCAAAGCCTGAGCCAATGGTTTTCAACATGTGGCTCTCCAAACAGCAGCAACAGCATCACCTGGGCAACTGTCAGTAAAGAATATTTAGGGGTCACACCCATGACCCCATAAACTCTAGGGATAGAACCCAGATATCTGTAGTTTAACAAGTCTGCCAGGTGATTTTGAAGCACATGAAATTTGAGAACCACTGACCTAAATCAGACACAAAAGACATGTATTGACTCTTCTTAGAAAAACAACTTAGGTCACTTGGTTATCCCTTGCGAATCTTTGTGACCAGGTGATTACTGTGCACTGATTAACTTCAGCCTGATATATTGAGTCATTATTCCTGAGTCAATCACTGGGGCAATGGTAAGGGGATAGTTCTAACTAGGTTTTGCAAAACAGAACTGTCCTGGTAGCTGGAGGCGAGATTTATCCCACTCAAACTTCATGGTGGCAACAAAATGGGAAAAGGGAGGAATTGTCACTAGGGTAAATAAACTAAAATTCCTATTACAAATCCAATGAGAAGAAACTGGGCAACAAGGAAACTGATTAAGAGCCAAAGTAATTTAATAAGTGTTTACTAAGTGTGTCAGGTCCCATATATGAAGCATTAAACTAAGCACTGTGAGGCATGACAGGAAAGATGCAGTCTCAATGAAGAAGTATGGACCGAGGGGCACTCATCAACCTCATAACTATTTAAGTGTTATGATAAGTGATACAAATAAATACATAGGTTTTGAAATCTGGATTTTGTTTTTCTATAGGCAATAAGAAGTCATAGACCTATTTGTACAAGGAATTAACACCTTAAAAGTGTTATTTAAGGAAATTTAGTCTAGTGGTGGTAGTAAGAATAATATTAATACTTATTAAGAACTAATATGTGTTCAGCACTTTACTCATTCAGTAAATATTTATTTTTTTGTCAGGCATTATTTTAGGCACTTGGGATTCATCACTGAACAAAACAGACTACAAGCTTTGCTCTCATGGAAACCTCATGGAAAACTTCATGAATAAAATCATTCAATTCTCATACCAACCTTATGAGATAGACATTACTATCCACATTTTAAAATGGAGTCAGTGGGAAAAAATTAATTTTCCAAGATCACACAACTAGTAAATGGCAAGCTGGAGTACAGAAGCTAAATTTAAAGGAGAATACCAAGGCAGCTAAGGTAGTAACCTAGATTATTCAGGAAGGCCTAGTCCAGGCAGTGACAGTGAGAATCACACAGAAATTGAGACTGGTGGGTTAACCCATGGAAACGTATTCTGTGGCTAGAAATACTACCACAGCAGACTAGGAGTAAATGGTGCCAAATGAGAGGGGAAGTAAATTACAGGGGACAGCCATGAATTCCAAGTTGGGATAATCACGGGAATATTAGAAATACACCTGTTAGTAACAGGTCAGACTGTGAAGAAAAAATGTGAGTTTAAGAGTTTAGTATCTAATACGTATATTCTGAAACAACACAGAGGCATTCAGTTGAAATATAACAAAATAGAATATAGAGGTTCCCAGTATGGTCTTAATTGTCAGATAACGTAAGATTAAACTCTGGCTCTGTCCTGTAAGACCTAAGTGGCCTCAGCCAATCTCTCTTAGCCTTAGTTTTCTTATTTATAAATAGTGATAAGGATACTTAACATTATTGTTTTGAGAATTAAAAGAAATAAGGAATGAAAAATACTTGTAAATACTCTGCACATAACACACGCTTAATAAATATTATTAAACTCATAAATGACTAAATGAGTAATTTTTAATGAAATTCATATGTAATTTATAATATAATTCATATCCATAAATATGAGAGTTGAGATTATTTAATGAATGAAAACTCTAAGGGAGAAGTTTAAACACAGACCAGACCAAAGATTATAAAAGGCAACAACCCACATTATAAACAAATGTAACCAGGAATGAAAATACCCTCACCCCACTGATGCTAACTCTAATTTTAATCAAAAAAGATTATTTACATATAGGAACAGACCCATAACCAGCCCTGTAGGAAAGGCTAACATTTATTGAGTAATTATTATGTACCGAACACTAAGAGATCTGTATTATCTCATTTATCTGATTTAACAATATGCTCTATTGGTATTTCCACTTTAAACATGGGGACATTGATGTACAGAATATTTTATGTCTCCTAAAGATACATAGCTTGTGGGTGATAGAACAAAGATTTGGAAAGAGATTATCTAACACTATAGTCTAGATACTGAGCCATTAGGCTATATCCTATAATTAAAACTTCATATACAGAAATATAGAAAAGCACATGTGAGTGAACTTGGACAAGTCTTCTAAATGCCCAATCAAAATTTTTTTATTTCAATAGATTTGGGGGGTATAAATTTTTTTTGGTTAGAGTGATGAGTTATGGAGTGGTGATGTCTGTGCTTTTAGTGTACCTGTTTCCTGAATAGTGTACATTTTACCCAATAGGTAATTTTTCTTCCCCACCCCCTTCTCAACCTCCCTCCTTCTGAGTATCCAATGTTCACTGTACCACTCTGTATGCCCCTGCATACCCACTTATAAGTGAGAACGTGTGGTATATGATTTTCCATTCCTAAGTTATGTGGCTTAGCATAATGGCTTCCAGTTCCATCCAGGTTGCTGCGAAAGATATTGTTCATTTTTTATTGCTGAATAGTATTCCATGATGTATTATACTATATTTTCTTTATCCATTCCTTGGTTGATGAGAATGTAGGTTGTTCTATATCTTTGCAATTGTGATTCAGTAAGTGGTGCTTATTTGTAAGAGCTGGCTGCAGCAGGAGGCCATGGGTGTGTGCTTGGTCTCAGTTTGCACAGGTGGTGGGCTGATCTGTGGAATGGCTGATGTCCCATGTCCCCTGCTCAGCTGCCTTGTTCCTTCTTATTCTTAAACCCAATTTCTTCCGATAGGTTCTCTGGTAGGTTTTGGCATTCTTCCGTCTGTTTTTCCATGTGGGCTATGCCTACTCACCTACATCTTTTTCTTTTTTCTAGAGAGAACTGATGACTTATGTTTCTAGTCAGCCATCGTGAACCTCCTTTCCCCTCCATCAAAATTTAAAAGCATGGTGATTTGAATGAGATAATTTATGTAGTCTTACTCTTTGTATTAGATATCTTAATATTTTAAACTTAAACTCATACCAACTTGATTATAAAGGGAAGATAGTTTAAAATTAATGCACATTACTTAACATTTTTTGAGTCATTCTATTTCAAGGAAGCCATGGTTTAGTAAACATTATCGAAAGAAAAAATTTTGGTTGACAAAAATCAGAGAACTTACAGGCACACTGAAATACAATTCTCTAGAAGTCTGTAAATAATAATGTACAAATGAAGACCCTAGAGAGTTTTATAATAACATTTTATCTGTGTACAATGACTTTTCTTGAAATATCTCAGTGGACTTTATTATGAATCATAATTATAATCAAGCTTCAGAGAATCCCTCTGAGTTAGTTGTTATTTTTGTTTTACCACTAGAGATAGTAAGAGGAATATTAATCTTTCAAGGTCATTCAAAGAATCAAAGGCTGCAGTAGGAATGGAATAAAAGATTTCTACCTCAAGTCATCTGATAAATATCACCATGGACATATAAAAGGTTTGGAAAAAAAAATTTCAGAAAAAATCATAATTGAAAAAAGAAGTATACCACTGGGAGGTCAAAAAAAGCAACTCTGAAAGTTTTAATTCGTGAAGCTAAGAATATTCCTACCTCCTCTACACTCCATGCATCCCAGTAGCTCCATAATTCAAAATAACAAAGAAATTAAGGGAAAAAACAAATCTTAAATTGCACTTCTTCTAAATATGCTATTTCTAACTGAAATACCAATGATAGCAAGAAAAGTTTTTTTTCTATAACCATGAGAAAAATAGTATAAGTGGTATTTATTAATATAAAGTCCTGGAAGTAAATATATAAACGGACAAGTTCTTTTCTAACTTGGAATGACATAATCATTGCAGTTTAAAACAAAAATAAAATTAAATATAAAAGATAAAATTCTAAAATTTAGCTGTAGAAAACAAAAGAATTTCCTTAATAATTCACATCAATACCTAAAGAAAACAATTTTAGTTTGGTTCCATAATTTAAGTAAAATAAGAATCAAGGATTTGTTGCATCTAAGAAATAAATATTTCCTATAAATGTAGGATACCTATTTGTTTTATACTCAGTCTCAGCTATTTCGCCATTCCTTTACTGCATATGTAAGTGGACTAATGAAGTGAAAAATTATTGATAAAGTTGAACTGAATGAATTTGCACTTTTCTTTAACCCTATGCCTGCCTTACTCATTATATTTTAAAAATATACATATGTTGAAAATCAAGTTCTTTTACTCAAATCTCACCAAAGAATGAAAACATTGCATTATCGCTTTTGTGCATCTAAAAACAAGATACATATCCTTTAATGCATTGCACATGGTATTACCTAGACATTATTCATGTAATGGAGTTTAGAGATAATTTTTTCTCTAATTTTCTGAAAAGGTCAGATTTGTCTAATTTCTCAGAGGTAGTTGGGACAAAGTCAGGATGAATACCAAGGTTATGACTTTTTATATCATAAATAATAAGCTATTTCTTTTTCTTTCTGCATAGATGCTTATAAAAAATAGGTATCATCAAATCACCAGTTATATATTTTTCTCCAGATGATATCCCAATTTTGGTGCTGCTATCTCATTTTAACTGATGAAATGAGTGTCATATAATGAAAGTTCATAAGAGCAAAGGAGATTCCTGAGAATAAATGTGATTACTATAACAGTACAATGTCCTAACAAAAAAATCAAGAAATAATTCTTAAGAATTCTCTAAATAAATTTATTTTTAGCATAAAATCTTTTCAACCCTAGTCAATTTGTAATCAGTTCAATTTCTCTTGACTTTTTTTGAAGTACAGAAAGTCAAACCATTTTGTAGCTCTCTGTAAAGCCCATTTTTACCCCCATGATATGGGTTTACTTAATCATTGCATTAACAAAATGCTAGTCATCCAACTTTCAAAACCATGCAATGGTGCTAAATAGAAAACATATTTTAATTCATCAATAAACAGAATAATCTTAGGTAACATTTACTAAGCAATTTCTGTGAGAGGGACCACACTAAGTTTTCATATAGTATTGAGAGAGTGTTGCATAGTGCTAAAAAACATTGGTAATGAAGTTGGTCTGCCTGATTTTAATAAAACTGACCTTATCATACTTACAGCAAAAACATTCCATGTTCAAATAAATCCTTAAATTAGCTGAGATGCTTCTCTAGATCCTCAGATGTACTTATTACTTTTTAAATTTTTTTCTAACTCTGTGCTTCAAAATGAAGCATAGAGTTATGCTCTGTGAAGCATAGAAAAGATCAAAAACAGCATTAAAGTTTGGTCAGTGTAGTGGGCAGAATTCTAAAAGTGTCCCCACATTTACAGTCCCAGCCCCTAGTGTACATTCCCTATGTAACCCACTGCCCTTGAGTGTAGGTTATGTCTGTGAATAGGATACCAAAAGGTAGGATACCACTCCTGTGATTAGGTTATGTTATCTGGCAAAGAAGAAGGGATTTTGCAGAGGTAATGAAGACCTCTAATCAGTTGACTTTAAGTTAATTAAAAGGGAGATTATCCTGAGTGGGGCTGACTTAATCAAATTAGCCCTTTAAAATGACTAGAAGCAGTGGAGGGATTCCAGAAGTCAGAGTAATTCAGAACAGAAGATATGTGCTTCTGGCCTGGAAGAAGTGAGTTGCTCTTTAAGAGTAGGCCATGTGGCAAGGACAGCCTCTCAGAACTAAGAGTGGCTTCTGGCCAACAAACAGCAACAATACTAGGACATTAGCACTATAATTGCAAGAAACTGAATTCTGGCAACAACAAGTAAGATTGGAAGAGGACTTCCAGCCTTATGTGAGATTATAGCCCTGCCTGACCTTTTGATTTCAGCATGATGAAACCCAGAGCAGAGGAGCCAGCTATTCATACCCAGAGTCCTGGCCCATAGAAACTAAGAAAATAAATTCGTGTTATTTTAAGCTACTAAATTGCAGTAATTTATTACTAAGCAATGGAAACTAATACAACCAGTAATCTAATTTTCTACATAGTTCTAAAACATTAAGCTTGGTTTGGGACCTGGGTATACTTCCATTCTCATCCCTTAAGTAAAATCCTTAGGGAAATAATTTTGTGGTTATAATGCAGGTAGCAAAGGCTGCTAGCATTAAAAAGGTTTTATAAAATTAGGTTATGTCTCCTTAGATGAGCATACACTCAACAAAAAACAATAATGCAGTTATTTTTATGATAGAAATTTAAATAATTTAAAATATTAATTCTATGCATTTTGCTCGATACTCTTATAGAGAAAAACTAAAAGAAATAGAACCAACCCAAAATGAGCTTATAATCTGACTAAGAAGAGGCAATTAACTTAAAACTTAGAAAGTGGTTTCACATACAAATATTAAACAATCATTCTTAACTCTCATTGGCATCCCTGTTTTATTTTTCTCAACTCCACTGTGTACTAGAGAAGACAAGCACTTGTCTCTTAGCTAAGGTGGCCATGTAAAAGAATTCTATCTGTTGAGATTCAAGCAGAAATTTCTGGTGTTACTCTGTCTCTGTTTATTCCTTTCTTGAGTGTAGACTTCATACTTGGGAATGTGGCAACCATCTTGCGAGAAAGGCCAAACGAATTCACAAATATCCATCCTTTATATCCACCTTTACCCTTATTTTAGGTGGAGGAAAAAATCTATTTGTTGAGGCTGATATCATTTGGATTTTTCATTACTTATGGCCAAAGTTTTCATAACTGCCAAATCTCACAATTTCAAAAGATGCTGTGCATTCATATATATAGTAAAGCCCACAAGTCTCAATCTATTCATACTCTTAAATTGTCACAGGTAGAAAGGCAGTATAGAGTGGGAAAGCCTCAGGCCCATTCCCTGATTCCTCATTCCTTCATCTATGCATGCTAAACATTCAGAGCTCATTTACTTTATTGTAATCTAAGCTTTAAAAAGAATGGAATATATCACAGAGGAAAACTGATACATAAAATATAGCTCATTATAAATTTTTTTAAAAATTGAAATGAGAAAAATCTTTAGCAATAAATTTTGAAAACAAAGTAGTTGTTTACTGAGTTTTTTTTTTATCCTTCGTTTCAAAACAGGATTTGAGGTGGCTTCTAGAAATATGTATATTATTATAACAGGTAATGATCATAAATTGAAAAGTTGAAATTAATAAAATATGTAATAAAAATACAATTAGAAGAAAATAGTCTATGTAATAACTAATGATAGTGTGTAAGTTAAACTCTTAGCTTCTTAAAGAAATAAAAATAGCACAATCATCCTCAGTGTCTGTAACCAGTAATAAGAAATATATCAACCATTTAGAAGTGGCACAATTTTTCTCATTTCTGAGATCTGAGAGATTTTCTGTCAGTCTCACAAAAGAAACACTGTATGATGCTTGCATATCATCTTAGGGTGTACCCATTCATTAAAAGCAACAGCCTATTCTTAATAGCTTGTTTTCTCCAAGCAATCTAAGAGGACTGTTTAGCATATAGCTTTTGCATATAAAGATCTCATTAAACCATTAAGGAAAATATTAAAACTCTAAAAAAATGGTGGACAAAGAATATTAATCTTTAATTTTTACATTGAGAATAGATGGTTTATATACAGAACATTATCCATACTAGTAATCAAAGATATGTAAGTTAATATAAGAAAATAGGTAGCTATGCCTATAGATTTTAATAATAACGTATATTAACTATTGTAAAATTTAAAAAGATACATTCAGTGCCTGTTGCAGAGCAGTGTTCATTATTTGGGATGAATAATTTGCCATCTGAATTTAGGAGACTTAATGCTCACATCCTTTGACCACCACCCTCCCCCCCAGAGAAAAATCACATGAGGAAACCTATTTACATCAAACCTATTTATATCATCTCAAACCTTCCATTCTAACTTTACCTCCTGCCTCATTTCTGCAAGGGTCTCAAAACTCCTTGGGATTTAGTCAAATAAAGTCACTGACAGAGATGTGGGTTAGCACATCTAATTTAAAAACTGCAAATGATGTCAATGTGGAAATTCATTGAATGTTGAATACAGAAGTTTAACCCCATCATCTTGCATGGGAACCTAAGATTAAGGTAATGCATAATGATTAAAATGTCAAGAGTTAATAGCAGAGTAGAACTGAGACCAATTTCTTTGAGGTCCTTGTGTTCTTCTCATAAAATGATGCAGACAAGGATGGCACATACACCAGGAGCTGAAGGTAGCCTTTCCTTTATTAAACAAGAAAGCAAAGATACAGAAAAAAGACCAGGACTTCCTTTACTCCAGTTGCTCTAACTGATCCAACAAACTGTTTTCACTGATTCACTAATTTCTTCTCAACTTACTCTGATTATGCTTTTGCTACTTGAAATTGCTCTTTTCAAAGTCACTAACAACTTTCATTTTGCCAGACCACAGTCATTAAAGAATGACCTTCTACTTGATTTCTCAATAGTATTGGACACAGGTGACTACTCTCTCCTTGAAGCACTCTTTTGCCTTAGCTTCTCTGGATACACACTCTTCTGTTTTACTCTTCTGCTTAATAGAACATTTCCTGTTAGACTGGTGAATAAATAAATAAATGAACTTCAAGTAGAAAAAGTTAGAAAGACATTTCGGACAGGGAATGATTTTGAACTTTTTGAGGCATAGATAGAATTTTTGGAAGCAGTTGCCAGATAGTACAGAATTTCATTTGGAGAGGTTTTTTTTTTCATATTCCAGAGCAAAGAATAGAGAGAGAGATAAGCAAGGATTCAGTATTTAACTTTTGACTTCGT
Source organism: Cheirogaleus medius (assembly GCA_008086735.1). Classification (NCBI taxonomy): domain Eukaryota; kingdom Metazoa; phylum Chordata; class Mammalia; order Primates; family Cheirogaleidae; genus Cheirogaleus; species Cheirogaleus medius. The sequence continues at coordinate 19,062,797 of VBSM01002121.1, forward strand.
GTTTGTTACTTGTTAATTAATTTGATTTCTTTAAAGGAAGACATCAAAAATATTCTACTTCATTTCTGAGTCCAGAAAAAATTAAAATGCCTTAAAATAGTACAGATATACCTATAACCTTCTTCAATGTCAAGGAGAAATGCAAATATAAGTTATTTTAGCCAATTTTTATTATTTTTCCCCAAATGATAAGTAGTTCAGAAATGCTAAATTTTGTGCCAAGCAAAGTAGTAATTATTTCATTATCTTATAAAATGAAAATTGGAAGATACTATACAAAGGTCTACAAATACTAGGAGGTAGAAATGTACAGAATGTTACCTACAAATGATTAAATTAAAAATAAACTTATACTGCATGATTCTCAACTGACTCACATTATTACAATAACTCAATGAGTCTTGCATCTAGTAGTTTGTAAATATGTAATGAATCACAATAAGTATAGAGGAAAACACTTGGAAAAGGTTCCACACCATTTTTAGAATTGTTGCTTAAATGAAGGAACTGATTTTGATTAATGAATTCAAACTACTGTGTGTCCAACTCAACTAACACTTGTCACTGTGGAAGATACTGGTACAAGAATAACTATTACCCAGCCATTTGTATTAAAAAAGGCAAGGAAAAGGGCAAAGTATATATACAATTTCAAGTCATAAACTGTTTAGATTGAGCTTACTTTTTGGAAAGACTATCTTTTTATTAAATGTAAAGTAAGCCTTTAAAAAATTGCAAATTGAAACAGTTTTCCCTGTTGGGCATCTGAGATGTAGGAGGTAGTTGATGAGTGTCATATCAAGTGAAACAATGAGAGATAACAGGTTTCATAGTAGCAGCATAAGTCGGCTAGTGTGGTGGCATGGGCAGGGAGGTACCTGCTTAGGTGAATTCAGTTCAGTGATAAGAAGTCAAATGAGGCAGGCAAGATACTGGTCTACTGATTCTTCATGAACATTTTGGCAAAACCTGTTGCCTCAAAGATGCTGGAAACAGGAACTTTGTGTTTTGAGCTTCTCCAAACAGAGCATTTGGAGTGAAGAAATCCAGGGATCTGTGCTCAGGCCATAGTCCTCCTTTAACACCCAACAAATTATACTTAACAGTTACAGAATGACTTACAATAACTTATGAGTGGGAATGATCTTCGGAAATGGTTATGAAACATGGAAAGATGATAAATGATTTAGAAATTCTTAAAATTAGTGTCATCTAAAGAAATAAAAATGTAGAGTAATGCCCCACTTCCAACACATACAAATAAAACAAAGAAAGTCATTTAACTTCTGATGGACCTAGTCCAGTTTTGAAAGAAAAATTAGATCTTATCCTTATGGCCTCTATTCTGTTTCCACTCACTATTAAACAGAGAATTGAAAATTTATTGTCATACTATCCATAACCCAAAGACTGATCTTATCAGTAATAATAAATAAAGCAGGTTGTATTATGCACAAGTTTAGAGTGGGTGATAAAAGACACACATAGTATAGAGAGCAATCTCTAGATGTTACCAGAAAGGGCTGGTGATGTCTATCACATTTCATAGATTAGCACATTGCACATTTACCACTGTTTCTTGACTCCTGTAATCTTAGACACCTAATTTTATTAGCACATTGAAAAGGGCTTCATCTCTCAAGAGGGCACCCAAAAGCCAAAATGATTAATACATAAAGTCATACTGCTGTTTAATTGATTTACAATGAGAAATAAGCCTCTCCTGGGAGAGGGTACCATAACTACAAAGGCACATCTAGACAAAAGCCAATTTCTACTCCGGTGGTTCCTTGTCAGACATGAAATCAGAACAAGGGAGGAGAGACTAACCCAGGTAATTACAGCATCCACCTGAGACTCAAATGATCTTGCCAAGGGGACTGGAATACTGAAAATCTCTTGAGTAGGACTCCCTTTCCCTAGATAGTAATAGTAATTGGATGGGCACTTCCAACATCTTGATGAATGACTTATGTTTTTTAAGCCATAAATGAAAAATCTAATTGATATTCTTTCTTTAGATATGATATGATATTTTATCTAGTTAGAATCTAGTCTTATTTGATTGTAAGTCTTTGTGTCTTTCAGGCTGTGCATATGTATCTTTTCAGATTGTGTGTTCATATGTCTCTGAATAACTCTCAAAAGGCAATCTTATTTGCCTCTTTAAGAGGTTCCTGAGATGCTGGGCATTTTGGCTCATGCCTGTAACCCTAGGACTCTGGGAAATCATGGTGGGAGGATCATTTGAGTTTGGGAGTTTGAGACCAGCCTGAGCAAGAGAGAGAATTTGTCTATACAAAAAATAGAAAAATTAGGTGGGCATGGTGGCATGATCCTGTAGTCCAAGCTACTTGGGAGGCTGAAGCAGGAGGACTGCTTGAACCTGGGAGTGTGAGGTTGCTATGAGCTATGATGATACCACTGTATTCTATCCTGGGCAATGGAAAGAGACCCTGTCTCAAAAAAAAAAAAAATAGCTTGACTTCTAATTTATAACTTCTTAGTCAGGTTTTAAAATTGTAGAGACATGTTCCAGGAAAAGCCCTGACTTTTTACATGCCTATCTGAGTTTATTCAAGCTACTATAAAAAATATCATAAGATAGGTGGCTTATAAACAACAGAAATTTATTTCTCACAGGTCTGGAGGCTAAGAAGTCCAAGATCAAGGTGCTGGCAGATTCAGTGTCTGGTGAGGGCCCATTCTCTAGTTCATAGATGTTGCCTTCTAGCTGTGTCCTCACATAGTGGAAGGAGCAAGTGGTCTCTTGAGCATTTTTTTTTATAAGGGCCCTAATCCCATTCATGATGGCCTCTGTCCTTATGACCTAATCACTTCCCAAAAGACTCTACCTCTTAATACCATCATCTTGCACAGTTAGGATTCATCACATGAATTTTGGAGGAACAGAAATATTCATATCATAGCAATGACCTTTTAACTCTTATTTATTGTTATGGACTGAATGTTGGTATCCCTTCAAAATTCATATGTTGAAGTCCTAACTCCCAAGGTGATGGTATTGGGAAATGGAGCCTTTGGGAGGTAATATAATTGGGGTTAGATGAGGTCATGAGGGTGAGCCCCTACAATAGGATTAATGGCCTTCTAAGAAGAGACACCAGAGCCTTGTTCTGTCTTCCTAATCCCCACTTCCACACACAAAGAAGAGGTCATGTAAGCACACAGTGAGAAGGTGGCCATCTGAATTTCAAGGTGGGAACCATCACCAGAGGCAGATCATTCTGGCACCCTGATTTCAGACTTCTGGCTTCCAGCATTGTGAGAAAATTAACTTCTGTTGTTTAAACCCCCAGGCTATGATATTTTGTTATGAAAGCCTAGGAAGACTGGTATACTTATTCATTATATTTCAGTCTACTATCTAATAAGCAGGATTCCTCATATTAATTGTAATATTTAAATTCTTCTTAGGGGTGAATTTAAATTTAATATTTACTGGAATTTTCTAAATTTAATGAATAAGTTTCATTAATTTTGACATTTTATTTTTTCTTTCTGATAACTTGAAGCTCAATATTTATTCTTCCTATTTTATTGATATAGAATAGGAAGATCAATGACATTTAGATAACTTTAGGACTCAACTCCAAGTCTGACTCCAGGTCTTAGTCCAGGGGTCCTCAAACTTTTTAAACAGGGGGCCAGTTCACTGTCCCTCGGATCGTTGGAGAGTGCGCACTATGGGCCTGGGACGAGTCGGCTGCTAAACAGGACAGGCAGCGGTGGCAAAAACACCCAGCAGGCCAGATAAATGTCCTAGGCGAGCAGCATGTGGCCTGCGGGCCGTAGTTTGAGGACGCCTGTCACCATTTCCCTACATTAGGTGAAAGGACTTTGAGCAAAGGTATAGTGATTTTAAGTAATCCAGAAGCTGTATGGGATAGGTTGGAGGGGGAAGTGAGTATCCTGAGAACAATACTATTTTTTTTTTAAGTATCAAATGTCTCCTTTTATTTGTGCTATGTAGACATAGCCAACAGTAATACTGACTGGTTTAATTTCTTCATTATTATTTTAATAGACTTAGGGGGTACAAGTGTTTTTTGTTACATAGATGAATTATACAGTGGTGAAGTCAGGGTTTTTGGTGTACCCATTGCCAGAAGAGCGTACATTGTACACAATAGGTAATTTTTGATCCATCAGCCCCTTCCCACCTTCTAACCCTTTGTAGTTTTTAGTATCCATTACATCATTTTATGACCATATATACCCCTCATTTACCTCCCACTTATAAGTGAGAACATGGGGTATTTGTTTTTCCATTCCTGAGCTACTTCACTTAGGATAATGGTCTCCAGTTCTGTCTAAATTGCTGCAATAGATATTATTTCATTTCTTTTTATGGCTGAGTAGTACTCCATGGCATATACATACCACCTTTTCTTTATTCACTCTTCAGTTGATGGGCACTTAGGTTTATTCCATATCTTTGCAATTGTGAATTGTGCTGCAATAAACCTTTGCATTCAGGTGTCTTTTATATAAAATGACTTCTTTCCCATTGGGTAGATACTCAGTAGTGGGATTGCTGGGTTGAATGGTAGGTCTACTTTTAGCTCTTTGAGGAATCTCTATACTGTTTTCCATAGAGGTTGTACTAGTTTACATTCCCATCAACAGCATATAAACATTTCCTTTTCAATGCATCTGTGTTAACATCTATTTTTTAAGTTTTTAATAATGTTCATTGTGAGAGGGGTAAGGTGTTATCTCATTGTGGTTTTAATTTGCATTTCCCCGATGAGTAGTGATGTTAAGCATATTTTCATATGTTCATTGGCCATTTTTCTGTCATCTTTTGAAAAAAAATCTGCTCATGTCTTTAACCTACTTTTTGATGGGACTGTTTTTTTTCTAGCTGATTTGTTTGAGTTTTTTATAGATTCTAGATATTAGTTCTTTGGTAGATGTGTAGTTTGCAAGTACTTTCTCTCATAATGTAGGTTATTTACTCTGTTGATTATTTCTTTTCTTTCATAGAAATTTTGGGTTTAATTAAATTCTACTTATTTATTTTTGTCATTGCTGTCTTTGCTTTTGGGGTCTTAGCCATAGATTCTTTGCCTAGATCAATGTAGAGAAGAGTTTTCCTACATTTTCTTCTAGAATTTTTCTAGCTGTCCCAACCAGGGAATCTCAGCGTTTGGGTCTCTACATCCCTGGACTCACAGTCAACACTCTCAGGACCCACTTGTATTATAGCAGACTAAGGGTACTGGTGGGTCCCAGGTAAAATTGTGAGAGTCTCAGAGCTTGGGCATTTGGGGTGGGTTCTGTCTCTAGTCTTCTTAAATAGAATAATTGTCAACCAAGAATTTTGAATCCTGGAAAACTAAGTTTCGTAAATGAAGGAAAAATGAAGTCTTTCCCAGAGAAGCAAACACTAAGAGAATTTGTCAGTGCTAGACCTGACCTATAGGAAATGCTCAAAAGTAATCTAAACACTGAAAAGAATAGTTGATATTCACCAATGTAAAAATACTGGAAAGTAAAAACTCACAGGGCTTGTAAAACAGTAAAACTAAAGAGAATACAAAGCCATTAGGTAGGAATCAGCATGATGACTGGAAGAGTATCTCACATACAAATACTAACACTGAAGGTAAACAGTACAAATGGCCTACTTAAAATATATAGATTGGCAGAACAGATTTTTTTAAAAACCACAATTCAAATATCTATTGCCTCCAAGAAACGCATTTAACTTGTAAATTCTCATAAACTTAAGGTAAAGGGGTAGAAAAAATATTTCATGCAGATGGAAACCGAAACCAAAACCAAGCAGGAGTAGCTACTCTTATATCAGATAAAACAGAATTTAAATCAACAACAGTAAAAAAAGACAAACATAGTTATTATAACAAACATAGTTATTATCCATTCAACAAAAGGTGTAACAATCCTAAATATATTTAATACATGTACCTAACATTGGAGTTCCCAGATTCATAAAAAAAAAATACTACTAAACCTAAGAAATAAACAGCAACATAATAATAGTGGGGGCCATACACAGTGGCTCATGCCTATAATTCTAGCACTTCGGGACACCAAGATTGAAGGGTTGCTTGAAGCCATGAGTTCAAAACCAGCCTGAGCAACACAGTAAGACCCTCTCTCTACAAATAGTAAAAAAATGTTTCCAGGCATGGCAGCCTATATCTATTCTCTCAGCTACTTGGGAGGCTGAGGCAGGAGGATTGCTTGAGCTCAGAAGTTGGAAGTTTCAGTGAACTATGATGATGCCACTGCACTCCAGCCTTGGCGACAGAGTAATACCATGTCTCAAAAAAAAAAATTAATTAATTAAATAAAATAAAACAATTATATTAGGGGTCATCAACACTCCACTGAGAGAACTAGACAGATCATAGAGTCAGAAAGTCAACAAAGAAACACTGGACTTAATGGGCCTCTACTACAAATGGACCAAAAATACATTTATAGAATATTCTACTCAACAACTGCAGAATATATAGTCTTATCATCAGGGCATGGAATGTTTTTGAAGATAGAGCATATGTTAGGCCACAAAATGAGTCTCAGGAAATTTAGAAAAACCAAAATCATGCCAGGTATCTTCTCAGACGACAGTGCAATAAAACTAGAAATTAATTCCAAGAGGAACTCTCAAAACTACACAAACGCATGGAAATTAAACAACCTACTACTGAACAATCATTTAGTCAATGATGAAATCAAGAGGGAAACAAAAAAAAACTTTGAATTGAATGACAATAGCAACACGAGTGACCCAAATTTCTGGGATACAGTAAAAGCAGTTCTAATAGGGAATTTCATACTACGAAATACCTACATAAACAAGACAGAAAGATCACAAACTAATGATCTAATGTCACATCTCAAGGAACTAGAGAAACAAGAACAAACCAAACCCAAAGCTTCCAGAAAAAAAAAAAACCACAAAGATCAGACAGAATTAAATGAAATTGAAACCAAGATTATAATAAAATATCAATGAAATGAAAAGTTGGTTCTTTGAAAAGATAAACAAAATTCATAGACCATGAGCTACGTTAACCAGGAAAAGGACTCATATAAGCTCAATCACAAATGAAAAAAGAGACATCACAGCTGAACTACAGAAATATAAAAGATCATCTAAGATTACTCTGAATATCTCTATGCACACAGACTAGAAAATCTAGCGGAAAACTGAAAAACTGTTAGAAACACATGACCTTCCAAGCTTGAATCAAGAAGAAACAGAAATTCTGAGCAGATCGATAATGAATAGTGTCATCAAATCAGTAATAAAAAATCTCCTAACAATAACAACAACAAAAAAGCCCAGGACCAGACTGATTCACAGCTGAATTCTACCAGACCTATAAAGAAAACTGGTACCAATTCTACTGATACTGTTCCATAAGACCAAAAAAGAAGGAATCCTCCCTAACTTATTCTATGAAGCCAGTAACACTCTGACACCAAATCCAGGAAAGGACACAACAACAACAACAAAAAGAAAACTACAAACTAATAATATCCCTCATGAACATAGATAGGAAAAGTTAGTAAAAAAAATATTCATTTGACAGGTTGTATTATAGTGAGAATGGCTAAAGATCCATTACAAACTGACTAGAAGGTAGAGATCCAGCCAAGGAGATGCCAAATGTTAATACCTCATAATTCATGTATTCCTAGCTGTCTGTCAACTTGTTAATCAGAAATTGTCAATCAAAGTGAATTGAGCAGTGACTGAACTTCAGAAAAATCAGAAATTAGTAATTACTTTCTTTTCTAAGCCCTTTATAATTCCAGTTTTGAACTTTTTAACCATTTTACAAAATATTTTGAAATACCAAAAACATTATGAAATGGTAAAATAGCTTGATTGTCTCTTTTATTTATATCTGACAAGTTTTGCATTATGTTTTAAGGAATATAGCAAATATATATAATAAGCAGTGTAGTGTATTATTAACATATATAAGTATACTACATCCATGTACATCTACTTGTACATGGGAAATTTTCAATTACTTAGGATGATTGGTTGAGAAAGAATACACTAGCTGAGCCACACTAGTCTGGCTGTTGGTACAGCTGAAAAACCTAAAAACCTAGAACCAAAAGGCAGTGGAATATGCCAGTTCTAGCACTTCAATTTTATTTAGCATGGAAGCCTGTCAATTTTAATTTAAAAAATTACATATTGTCAAGCCATCTGTCTTCATCACATAACACAACTCACAAATGCCTATTTAGAAAAAGAAAGGCAGATTCACATTTGGATAAAAAGAATAATTCATCTATCAGTCCCTAAATCAAGCCAGTGAGTCTCTAGCTTCATGTAAATAACTGCTTTCATCAGACCATAATCATGAGCTACTAGTTTTTGTTAGATGTAATCTATAAGTGAATCAGAAACAAAACATGGAGATATCTATATATAAAGCAATGGAATCAAATATACATGTCATATAAACATTATTGTAATATTGGTTACAGTTGGCTATATGTAACACCCTAAGTTATTTCCATTAATATTAAAGTCATATATAGAACATTACTTTATGAAGCAGAAAATAGAAAATCCAAACACCACATCTCTACTAAATCTACTGCTTTACTTATTCACAAGAATATATTATAAAAATAATGAACAAACTGGAACTATTGGACCATAAAGTACTTCTATTAATCAGCTTAATCAGAATAGCAACAAATGAATATCTAAATTCTAAAAGTAAATGCAAAAGATATGGAACCACTTAAGTGAATCAAATCAACCAAGCATTCAAATGACATAAGATTTTCACTTCTTTAAAATGACCTCATCCTGATTTTCTTTTAATTTTGTATTCCAAGGCAAAGCAGCTCAAGGTGACATTGTTTCATTTGCCTTTCTAACCTATAAAAGTCTTGTGCATATAGGTTGGCATTCAGAATGTTTATTGAAGGAATTAATGAAATTTGTAGAATATTTATTATTGGCAAACACATCACCATATATATTCAGAAGATTTTTGTCCTGTTTACTTTCAAGACAAATTAAATCAGGCAGTGATGTTGGAAGTATGATCCAATATTTCAATGTGTCTTCATTAGATAACACATAAGCACTAATAAAAGAATAGAGACTAGTCTTCCATGGTTTAAGATTACAGGACTGAACAAGACTCTGAATATTTTAATTATTTTTACTAATATATATTTAAATGTGTTCTACACTGACTAAAGTCTTTAAAAAGGACAAAGTATCAGAAAATTGATTCATATTACTTTTGTTAATAATTTGATTATCCTATACAATAGGATAGGATTTGTAACATATATAAATGTAACCAGTGAAAAACACATTAGATCAATACATACATAAAATGCATTTAGGAAAGACTGTTTTTTCTAGAACTAATAATATTAGAAACTGGAAGACAAAAAAATCTAACCCATAATTCATTATGTTAGTAATATAGGCTTTGTAAAGCCTAAGAATTAAGTCTCACAGTTATATTTTATCTTTGTAGGAAAGCTGCATAAATATTATTTAAATCATAATTATCTGCCTGATGTAAAAGTCTAATTGTGCTAATTTTATGTATGACAGAAGAAATTCTAATAGGGAAAAATGAAAATATTTTCAATTCCCAAAATATATAGATTTACTTGCTGTAATACATTCATAGATAGCACTTTTCCTTGTAATTAATTAACATTTGATTGAATTTCCTAATATTACAATTTTGTTAACATACAAAACCTGCATAATTTGTGCAGGCTTTTTCCCACCAGGCATGAATGTAATTATCCCTTATCTTTCAAAACAGCCAAGCCCTGTAAATATAATTACAAATTCTTATGTTTACTCGAGCATAAAAAAACTCATAAAATTAATACTGTATTTATCCTCTTACCTTTGTCATTTATTAAAATACACCAGGGATTTCTTAAATTTATCTTCCATGATAACAATTTCTAGGTAGAATTAATTTTTACCTTGATTTTCAAACTTTAACAGAAGCACCTACACATATTCAGACCAGGTACTTTTTAGAAGTCTGTGCTTCTGAATTCATAAAAACTGAATTTGTATTAGAAATCTTAAAATCCAGAACACTGTAAGTATTAAAATTAATTTGGCAAACCATGTTTAACCCATAAACCAAAGCATGCCATTCAGGGAAATATATACTAGAAATTTTTTTTTTTTTGGCCCGTAAATTCTCAGATCTCTTTAATTCCTAATACCTTAATATGAATGTAGAAAATATATTAAGTGACAATAGAAGTCATTTAAAAAGGCCTTTGGGGATAAAATCAACAAGTTTTAACATGTGTTTTAAAACTTCAAGTGTTCAATATGTGAGTACCATCTTAATGCCAGCAAGAACCCTATGTTAATGAATCCTAGAACCTATGGAATTGTGATGAAAGATGAATGGGGGTCAATGTTTATCTGTGAGAAAATAATCACAAATAATTGAAAAATTAATCAATCAATGTGATTTTAAGAAAACCAAGTGCCAGCCTTGATATTTAGTATACTGTTTGTTCTTGTTTTGCTGGCGAATATTCAATTTATTCTGCATTAAACACAAAAAACTGCTACATTTGATATTTGCCTGCCCCAATTTGCAAACTAACCTATGAAGCTTAAATAATAACCAATTCATGGAACAAAACTTACTCTAGAAGTAATATTATATATATTACAGTTGCTTCCAATGATAATTAAGTGTTAATTTATATCACTATATAGTGTTTTCTATGGATCTGAAACCACACATTCTATAGAATCATATATTAATTGGATGCTGTGACTAAAGTCTCTAGTCTTTATTTACATTTCAAAAGTTTAATGAATTCGTATACAAGTTTTTTTTGTGTCAGGTTCATTTCCAAGCACTTTACAAATAATGCTCATTTAGTCTTCCTAACAATATTGTCTCCATTATACATATGAGAAAACTGAGGCACATAGAGGTTATATAAATTACTGAAAGTCACATGGCTATGAAGTAGGAAAGTGGGGTTTCAAATCAAGGCAGTCTGGTTTCTAGAGTCTATGAACTGTTCTGTTATTCTGTTTTTTTGAGTCACAAGTTGAAAAAGAACTTTGTCTTTTATGCTGTGTCAAAAGTACTAATAATGCTGTTTCCTTCTAACTTTTGGCTCACTAGTTGTTCAAGTGCCACTAATATTTTATACTTTTATTATTTTGACTCCCTCTGAAAATAGTAAATATGGCATAGAAGAAGCATCTGTATTTTAGTATGCATCAATACACTTACAGTTTTATTTCAATAAAAATCATTTTGGAGATAATGCCAGCAGAATTGAATTAATCTAATGGTTAAATGTACATTATTATGGAGAAAAAAGGTCTGAAAATTGTCTCAATAGTCTCAAAAATGTATTTGGTAATGACTTCAATATTTTACTAGACATGGATATTTGGTTTTTTCCTGTGTCAATTTTGAATCTTGTATTTTTTAAGGAATTTGTCCATGTGACTTTCTGAATCTGTTGGCATAAATCTGCTCATAATATTTCTATTATCCTTTGAATATGTAGAATCTGTAGTTAAAACTTTTTCATTCTTGATATTTGTGACTTATATACTTGCTTTTTTACCTTGGTTAACTCTAGCTGTAGGGTTGTCAATATTGTTGATCGTTATAAAACACTAATATAATTTTTGTGTTACTAATTTTCTCTATGTGTCTGTCTTCTCGATTATTCCTATTATATTTAAATTTTCTTCCTTCCACTTACTTTGTTTTCACTTTATTTTTCTATTTTTCAGTTCTTGAGAAAAAAGACATAGGTTATTAATTTTGTATATTTTGTCTTTTTCATGTAATCACTTAAAGCTGTAGATTTCCCCTAAAGCACTGCTTTTGTTGCAACCTATTTTGATATGCTGTGGATTTTCATCCAGTTCAAAATGTTTGCTAATTTTCTTATGATTTGTTCCTTGATCCTTGAATTATTTAGAAGTATTATATTTATTGTTTTCCTAGATAAGTTATTATTAATCATTTCTAAATAATTTCCATAGTGGTCAGAAAACAGACTGTATATAATTTCAGTCCTTTTATATTTAGACTTGTTTTATGGCTCAACATATGATCTATTTTGATGAATGTACCAAGTACACTTGAAAAGAATGTGTATTTGACATTTATTGGGTATAGTCATCTTTAAATATCAATTAGACCCAGGTTTATGGTGGTGTCCAAATCTTCTGTGTCATTAATGATGTTTTTTTTCTAGTTGTTCTATCAGTTGATGAGAATTGTTCTATCAATTGCTGGAATTAAAATCTATAATTGCAGACTCATCTATTTTACCTTTATTTCTGTCAATTTTGCATCAAGTACCATGTAGCTCTCTTGTTGAGTGTATGCACATTTATAAATGTGTCTTCCTGTTCATTTAATTATGAAATGTCCTTATGTACCTCTAGTAAGACTCTTTATCAAGTCTATTATATATAGTCTATTATATATACCCTAATATTCTTATGTTTTCTGATTTCATGGCGTAATTATTTCCATTCAACTATCCTGAGACTGTTTTTTTATATTTAAAATGTGGCTCCTATAGGCATCATATAGTTGGCTCTGGCATTTTTATTCACTGTAACAAACTGTCTTCTAGTTAAAGTGCTTAGAACGCTAACATTTAGTGTTGTTATTGATATGGTTGGATTTAGATCTATATTATTTTTTTTCTGCTTGTCCCACATGTTCTTTTTTCCACTGATCTTCCTTCCTACATTCTTTAGAATTATTTGACTATTATTCGGAATTCTAGTTGACTCTATCCATTGGCTTTCTGTACCCTCTTTTCATTATTTTTTAGTAGTTTCTCTGCAGACTACAATATATATCCCTAAGCTTTCACAGTCTACTTAACGTTACTATTGTACCACTTCAGAAAAAAATGTAGAAATCTTCAAATATATAGGTCACCATGCCACTCCCAGCATCCTTTATGTTGGAAAAAAATAAAACTATATTGGTATTTAAGTTTTAAAACAGTCATTTGTATTTTCTTTTTTATGTTCTCAGATATTTAATATTTCTAATGTTCTTCCTTCCTGGTATTCCAAGTCTCCTTCTGGTATAATTTCTCTGTCTGAAGAACTTTTAACATTTTTTTGTAATTCAGATCAGCTAATGAGAATTTTCTCAGTTTTCTTTTTTCTTAAAATGTCATTATTTCAACTTCATTTCTGACATATTTTCATTGAATATAGAATTCTGGGTTACCCTTTCTTTCACAAATTTAAAGATTCATTCACAGTCTTTTGGCCTTATGGATTTCAGATGACAAATCTATGTACATTCAAATTGTTGTCTCCTTTTATGTAATTTGTTTTTTCTCTGGCTTCTTTCAGTTTTGTAAAAATTTGGTTACCATGTGATAATTTGGTTTTATTTTTATATAATCCTGTTTTGCCTGCACTGAACTTGTTTCTGTACATTCATGTCTTTCAGAAAATACAAAAAGATTTTGACCAATACTTCATTTTTTCCCTCACTCTCTCTTGCTAATCCTGGTAAGACCATTCACATTTAAAGTGACTATTGATATGTTTGGTAAAATTCTATCATCTTGCTGGCCATTTTCTATTTCTCCATTTTGTTCTTTGTTTTTTCCCTTTTTCCACCTTCTCTGAGTTTACTTGAGCATTTCTTCTGATTCTATTTCATATCCTTTATTGACTTATTATTTAAATCTTTTTTCAAAATACAGTGTTTGCTTTAGAGTTTAAAACACACACTTTAATTATTCCACATTCAAATATTATTATACTGCTTTATGTTGTGTAAGGACCTGGCAAAAGTAGATTTCCAATTCTTTCATCTTTTATGCCATTTTGTCACATAGTTTACCTTTATATATATCATAAAAAAATGTGTTGCTAATGAATTTTAAGCAGTCATATATCTTTTAGAATAATTTTAGAAATTACATTATTTTACCTTTCACTATTCCTTTTGTAGTGCTCTTCATTTCTTTGTGTAAATTCCTGTTTCAATCTGGTATCATGTTTCTTCTTCCTTAAGAACTTTTTTTTAACATTACTTATAGAGCAGCCTGAATCTGTTAGTTTTTGTTGGACAGAGAAAATCTTTCCATTTTCTGAAAGATAATTTCTCCAGGTATAAAATTCTGAGTTGACGGGTTTATTTTTCTTTCAATCCTTTGAAAATGCCACTCCATTTTTTTCTAGTTTGCATGGTTTATTATGAAATGTCTGTCATAATTCATCTTTTTGTTCTTATGTATATAATGTTTTTTTTCCTCTTTGATTTATTTTGTTCTGCTTCTAGCAGTATAAGTATTATCTGCCCAGGTTTGATTTTTCTTTTTCTTTTCTTTCCTTTTACTTTTTTTTCCTAAAGGTGGGGGCCATTTATTCATTTATTTTGCTTAGTATTCTCTGAGCTTGCTTCTAAGGTTTGGTGTCTGTGATTTATACTAGGAATTTCTTAGTCGTTATTTTTTTTTAAATATTTCTTCTGCTATGTTCTTTTTCTTCTTCTTTTGGAATTTCAATTATGAATATGTTAGATCATTTTTTTTGTCATGCAGCACTTGTTTTCCCTATTTTAAAACTGTTTATACTGTGTTATTTTTTTTTTATATAATTTTGAGTAAATTCTAGTGACATATCTTAGGTTCTCCTCTTTCTTCAGCTGTGTCATCTTCTGATAAGCCTTTCAAAGGTATTCTCCATAGGTTACTCTGTTTTTCACTTCTAGCATTTACATTTAATTATTTATTATAGTAGGCATTGCTCTGCTGAAATTACACATTTGATTTTGCATGTTTTCCACCTTTTTCCTTTGGAGGCTTTAACACATTTATCACAGTTATTGTAAATTTCCTGTATGAAAGTTCCAAGATATAAATTATATCTGAGTCAGCTTCTAATGACATCTATGTCCTTCCACCTTATGTTTTTAATTGCTTTTTCTATAGCTCAATTTTGTTGTTGCTGAAAAAAAATTTTTTTGTTGAAAGTCATTTTATATAAGATATGAGATGTGAAAGTATGTGTATTTAATGTTTTTCCTTTTAATCTATATTAAAAAGGTCAATGTTCGCTTTACTGTGTTCAGTTTTTAATGTAAAATGAAAACTGCTTTGCTTATATAGTAAAGTCACATATTAATATTTGATATTATAAGAATGAAAGTAGTTCCCAATTAAATGTTTGTTGAATGAATAACCAAATAACTTTTAACTCCCTTATAAGTAGGCTGTTTTGACATATAATGAATATAATTTTATCATTTTTGTATTTTTATGTTTTGAATGATCATCAGGCTTAGAGAACAAGACAAAATTGTTGTTGAGTTTATATTCTCCAAAATATTCAATACTCTAGGAGGAACTATCTGCCTTTGTTGTTTTTCAGGGCTAGCTCAAAGCCCACAGCACTTCTAAGTCATTAATGTCATAGCATATTCTTCAAAAAGGAGAATATGCTGTGGCCAAGATCACATAAACATATAGATATCTTCCAATGTAAGGAAAAATGGTTTTAATATACAGAAATAGTTATTTGAAAGTCTTGTCATAAGGAAGAGAAAAAATTCTATATATTGCTAGTTGGCCTCCTCAATGTTACTAATAAGAAACATTACTTGTTTTTAAATAAATGAATTCCTACTGCTAAACACCCTGGAACACTGCTAGAGAGGCCTGCCATGCCCAGGTGGGAAACAGCTCAACCACAAATAAACCTAAAACTGCTCAACAGACTACCTGCCCATCTCCCTGCTGTCTCTCCCTCCCAGGGCCTCCAACAAGAATATTGCACACAACACCATAGCCATAGTTTAAGTCAGATAATCCTGAGCTTACCTTCTAAATGTGGTGACAACCATTCCAGCTTCATTGTTCCCTGACACGATGAATGACACATCGAAATACTTTTTTTCCTAGATAAGAAAAAGAATATGTTTTAATAAGAAGGCATGGTATCTACTATAAAAATATTAATTCTGCCACAATACATACTCAATCTCTTTAACCTTTTGCTTCCACCTCTTTAAAGTGCCGTAACACCTACCTCACAGATGTGTTATAAAAACTGAATAAAATAATAAGCAGGAGAACAAGTTGTAAGCCATGTTATAAATGTTAGTTTATCTTAACTTTTCAGTTGCAGTAAAGTGAGAGCAATCACTGAACATACACACTAAATTATATCTCAAATGTTTATGAAACAAAAAATTTAGAAAACAAAAAGCCATTAAGAAGTGAATTTGTTATTTTAATGAAGATTGATTTTTAGTTTATAAAATGTTCCATGTAATATTGTATCAAGTCCCAGAAGGATTGCCTAATAAGGAAAAAATGCATACATTTCTAAACAATATCTATCCATATTAAAACGATTTTGGAATCACAGCAACAAGAAAAATAAATAAATGGGACCTGATCAAATTAAAAAGCTTCTTCACAGCCAAGGAAACTATCATGAGAGCAAACAGACAACCTACAGAATGGGAGAAAATATTTGCATGCTACACATCCGATAAAAGGCTGAAACTAGAATCTATATAGAACTCAGGAAAATCAGCAAGAAAAAATTAAACCACCCCATTAAAAAGTAGGCAAAGGACATAAACAGAAATTTTTCAAAAGAAGACAGACTAATGGCCAACAAACATATGAAGAAATGCTCAACATCTCTAATCATCAGGGAAATGCAAATCAAAATCACAATGAGATATAACTATGGTGAGAATGGCTTTTATCAAAAAGTCCCAAAACAGTAAATGTCGGCATGGATGCGGAGGGATAGGAATACTCAAACACCGCTGGTGGGACTGCAAACTAGTGCAACCTCTGTGGAAGGTAATATGGAGATACC
>VBSM01002121.1:19079796-19111389 GCA_008086735.1 Cheirogaleus medius
GTCAGCCCCAGCACAGGACAACATCTTGTTGATGCGGATAACATGGAAGGGGTGGTAAAGACTGGTAAAGACTGAAGGAATCATACGACTTCATAGTATAAGGAAAATTAACATCATCTTCCATGTGTTCCACTCAATGTAATTTTTCTTCCCATAGCATTCCTGATAGATGTTTATTGATTTTCAGTGTTATTCAAATAGATAAAATCATTATTATATGCAGTAGCTCATTTCGTGATTGCATAGGTTTACCAGCTATTGTTGAATAAAATACACTCCAGAATATAAAGGCTTCAAAAACACAAACATTTAATTAGCTCACAAGACTTTGGGCTACATAAGGGATGGAAGACCTGGCTCTTGCAGCTGTGGATCAGCTTGCTGATTTGAGGTGGATACTCTCACAGGGCCTCTGGTGGACTGAATCAGCTAACTCAGTTCTGCTCCATATGGCCTTTCAGAGTCCAGAGTGCTAACCCATTATATTAATACTATGGAACCACAAGACATGGTCTTTCATTCTACAGCAGGCTAATTTGGGCTTGTCCACATGGCTGTAAGAGGGGATGAAAGAGAATGTGTTGAAGGTCCCTGAGGATTAGTCTTTGAACTGATACATTGTCATTTTTGTCATATTCTATTAGAGAAAGCAAGTCAGAAGGCCAGTTCAGATTCAAGGGATGGAGAAAGAGAGTTGCCTCTTGAAGGAAGATGTTGAACAGTCAAGTCATCAGAATATGGAGGCATGGAGTAGTACTGGGGAAATAGAATTAAAAACAAATTTTTCCCAAACCAGAAAACCTCTCTATAAAGGTAAAGATAAAAGAAAATAATTTCATATTTGAGTAAGAATTAAACAAGAATGTGATGTGTATCACACACAGGCAATCCAAGAGATTGCAAAGACAAAAAGAAATATCAGCCTTCATATAGCCAAGCTATGTAAGATACAACTCACGTTGTATTTTACATGCTTTCAAGATGAACAATGATTCATCCAGAAGTAAGAGGACTTGATAGCACCCATTTATTACACATATTACATTCTAAATTGACCTGGTGATCGAGGTGATCATCTGAGTAAGTTAATAGGTTTTATACAAAGGAAACTAAATTTTTCCTACCTTTATGTCGGGAGGTTATTTTGCAACTTGGAGCCAAACATCTGTGTAAAGTAGGCTCCTATCCTCTTACAAAAAATGGAATATGGGTTATTATCTACCTTGATGTTTATATTTCAGAGAGATGGCTTCTAAGTCTCTCAGAAAGACATTCCATGGCCATCTTACTTTGCTTTTAATGATTCACATATATCTCAAAGATGCTTAGAAAGAACTTACCACTATAATTTTTTTCTAAAGTAAATGATCTAAGAAAAGGGAAAGAAGAAAAATATCTTTCCTTATTTTCAACAGGGAGAGTTAAGCTTCTCAGTTTTAATTTGTATTTGTTCTTACCACAGGCAAACATATCTAGAAAAAGGCTGATCAATGGAAGTAGAAACTGAGATTGGGCTACTAGGTTATGATATAAGAAAACAAGAAAGCAGTCTACTGAAATTGTGATATAAGGTTTGATAAGGAACAAAGGACAGGTTTGTTTGGGAACTGGAATAAAAAGAGATAATATTAGCCAAGTCAACTTAATTTAGACATTTTGAACTACTGATCCAGTAATTGCTCCATTCCATCAAACTAAGAGAAGGCTTGGTTCTGGAATCTATTGTGAGCTAAGCCTATACAAGTTACTAAGTTGGCAGATCTAAGGTCATTTGAGGGATTTAGGGGCAGAAAATCAAACATCTCTATACTTCTAATATACAGTTTTATGGTTTTACAGTTTTATGGCTTGGGATGTGTGTGTATGTGTATATAGGTGTATCTTTGTGTGGGGTGTGTGTATGTAGCTGTATTACTGTGTTGGGTTCTGTGTTTGTATATGTAGGTGTATCTGTATGTGTGGTGTGTATGTAGATGTATCTGTGTGTGGTGTGTGTATGTAGGTGTATCTATGTGTGGGGTGTGTGTATGTGTAGGTAGCTGTATCACTGTGTTGAGTTCTGTGTGTGTGTATGTAGGTGTATCTGTTTGTGGGGGGGGTGTATGTAGTTGTATCTGTGTGTGGGGTGTGTGTGTATATAGGTGTATCTGTTTGTGGGGGGGTGTGTATGTAGTTGTATCTGTGTGTGGGATGTGTGTGTATGTTAAAAAATAATGAGAAAATAAAAGGACAAAGCAAGCCTTAAGTTTTATTTCATCTAGCATTTCCCAATTTTTCATCTGGAGAGACTTTTTTATTATATCTGATAATATCTATAAATCAGTGTTTCATAAGGACCAATTATGGAAAGGGTGGCTTGCTTAGTCATTACAGATATTTTGAGAGAGAATTCAAATAAACGGAGTTCATAATAAGTATAATTTACTATAAATAAATCCCAGATTGTATACTATATTATATTCAGCTCTATATTTCAATATCTAGTAGAGTAAGCAACCATTAATGCTTCTTGAGCAACTATTCAACAAATTCCCATCAAAATTTTACAAATTTCAAACTGTGTAGAAACAAACAGGATAAGAAGTGCTATTATTCTCTCTAATTTCCATCTATGGCTGGGGTTATTATCTGATGCTCCTGGTATCAGGTGCTAGTGGAATGTGTTCGATCACCCTTACCTCTATACATCTTCTAAGTGACAACCAGATAATCATTCTTTATAAAAATAATGGAGGCAATGATTAAAAGACTCTATAAAACTGTAATATGACTTTTTAAAATAGTCAGATACATGCAAAATTATTCTAATTAAGTTAAAAATAAGTCTTTAAAACTGTTTTGAATGTAGCTTTTGACTATTTTCAAAAATTTTAAAGATATTTATAAATTGAGCACAATATAAAACATTTAAAATAACCTAGCAATCCCATTTTAAATATTAAAGAATATATGAAACCAGGACAGTTAATAACAGAAGCTAAATACTGTATATGTCTCTAAGTACCCTATCAACTATAGAAAAATCAAAAAGATCTTAGGTTATTTATCATTCAGTGTCTTTAAATATATATAAACATTTTTGTAACAATGAGTATTTATTGAGTAGGTCATTTTGTAAGTGTAATTTGAAAAAGTTGAATAATTTCTCCAACTATGGTTTTACAAAGAACATGAAATCATTGCTCAAATGTAAGTTCTACTGCATATATCAAAGCATTTTTCAAGGAAGGCAAACTTCTGGGGATCTAAGACAATATGTTTCTCTATCCATAGTTGGATAGATATGTAAAAATAGTAAATATGTAAAATTTACTGATGGTCACACTTACATCTCAAAGTTGAGTTTAATCACACAAAACTTTGAACTAGACTCATTATTTGCTAGTTAAGTGGCCTTGGAAAGTGACTTAACCTCTCTGTACTTCCATTTCCATTTGTAAATGACAGTGATAATTATACTTACAATAATGCATGATGCTCTATAAGCAATATGTAACTGTTGAATAAAACTTTTAAAAGTAAAAAACATAATAGCTAAATAAAGATCTATCAAGAGTTAGTAACTTTTACTATTAATAAATATTGGTTATTTTAAAGCAGCCCTTGATGATTACAGAATTGTAGTTAATTCATGATTGAATTATTTCACACATATCTGAAATGCTGTATTTTAATATTTTCAATTGAAGAAGAAACTATCAACCAATGTATGGAAAAAATTCTGTTGTGAAGTTTGACTTATATTCTGATTTATATTCTTATCATGAAGGGTAAGCGTATTGTAGCTACAGAAATCACTCCAAATAGAATCAATATATTCCTGCAAAAGAAAATTGGCCTGATTGTTAAAACAAACACATAACCATATAATTCTATTAATATAAAACAAAAATATATGATTTGTCACTGAAAAAAAATTAGGACATATATTAAATAACAGCCTTAACTATAAAAAACTTTGGCATGATATTTGGAGAACATTTTATTTTTAGTATAACAATTAGTGCTTTTTACCAAGGATTAGTTTACATGCAAAATATATTTGAAGTATTATAGGGAGGTGATTATTTGAATGGGCTTCTTAAGCGTATTTAAATAAGTACAAATGAAAAGGTTTTCTTTGTGCAAGTTCAGTTGTTTTCTAAGTCAATGTTCCTTGTTTGAAATAATTTAAATAAGTCATTTACATAGATGGTATCTCCTTAGTTGACACAATTCTTATTCCTTCAAAAACTATTTGTTAAAATTGAAATTAGAAAAAAAACAACAACTAAAACTTGCATTTCTGTTGTGAATGGTGAGGGTTGCTTTTTTTGTTTTTTAACTTTGACTTACATTGTTTTGCATAGTTAACATATTAACTTCAACATCACTCATATAATTTTCAATAATATATCTAGTATCTAGCAGAGACTCTCAAATATTATTCTCATTCCGGAACCCCATCTCTGTGTCTAGAACTTTCTTTAGTATCAGGGTCAAAATTGAGGAATTCTAGGTCAACTCTCTTTCCCCAAGACTGTTACGTAGGAAATTCCTCCTATCCAATAAAATATCTGTCTTCCTCCCAAAACTACAAACTCTGTACCTTCCAAGATGACAACTAGCTATTTTGCTAAAGGAATACAGGAAAACACACTCTTTGACAAAGGCAAAAGGACTTGCCGACTAACAAAACACTGGCATTTTCCCAAGAGGCTTTAGAGATAAAGATAATACTGTGTTGATAAAGTCAAAGGAATGATTCCATTGGAGAGAATTTCATGCCCTGTGAGACAGTGCAACACTCTCACAGGCTGCCGGGAAAAGTGAATAGGATAAATTAGGACCATCTGACTTTCAGCATCAAATAGTTATTAGACATCACAATTTCACCCCAAGGAGAAATACATATTCTTTACTTTTTCAAATATATTTTGGGCAAAATGAGAGAATTGCCATTTGTAAAATTTGTAATATATACCATTCTACTATGATAATGCAATTTAAAGATTAATATTACCTAGCAGTAACCAAAGAACTCACAGAGTTCATAGGCATCACCCTATTCTCCATTCCACATTTATCTTTTTATTTCCATTGATTTTTTTTAAATGGTAATGACTCTAGGAAAATTACAGCTCTCTTTAAACAACAGGCCAGTTTAGCAAGCTCATTCATTATTGGCTCATCTTCATTCTTGGGTACTTTGGTCATTTTTCACTCCTGTGAAAAGCTTATATAAACAGCAAAGTCACCCTGTGACAACTAACACAGAATCCATAATGAATTTCTACCCAATTAAAGGGCAATTCATCCAATTCTATTTCTAGAGAAAAACATAATCTATATGCAAACTGCTGATAGCAAGAATGGTAACTATATTAAGCCAATGTAAAGTGTACACCTACACTCGTACACTCTTACCTTGCTGAAGAGTGCTGGTTTAGCTACTAGAAAAGTGGCAAAAAAGAGGTTCTATGTTGGTACTGTGCATGACTATTCCTCTGAAGAAATATAATCCCATTCAATGCCTAATGCTATTATAAAATTTCTGCTTTATTTCACTCACTCATTTCAATGTTATGCATATACTTTATAAATTATATGCCAGCTAGGGTTTTTTTTAAAGAGTTTATTGAGCTATAATTTACATACCACAAAATTCACTTGTTTTAAGTGAACAATGACTTTTAGGGAATTTGCAGAGTTGTGCAATCATCACCACAATCCAGTTTTAGAACATTTCCACCCACTTTAAATGATCTGTTGTGCACATTCACAGGCATTCACCATTAACACTTAGCCCTAGGCAGAAACTAGTCTACTTTCTGTTTCCTACAGATTTTACTACACTAGATATAACAAATAAATGGAATCACACAATATGGGATCTTTTGTACCTGACTTTTCACTTTGAATAATGTTTTTGTGGTCTATCCATATTATATCATATATCAATATTTCATTCCTCTTATTTGCTAAGTAAAAACTCTACCATCTAGCTTTTAAAAATTAAAGTATGAGCATAAGCAAATAAAATGACAGCTAAAAACAATTATCTTTAAAAATGACCTTGGCTTCTCTAGTCTGTCTGCTTTTCAATGTAAATCAGAAAAAAGTTAATTGTTAAGAGGGATTATTTTGCTTTAGAATCACCAGTATAATTACCACAAGGGTCACAAGGCATTATTTAAATTCCTTTAATGCAAACTGTTGTGCTAAATTTTAAAAATTTCACAAATTATGAGGTATTTGTCACATTTTGTCTTTAGAATGACATTTACAAAATGATGCTCTTAAAGATTTTATAAATATTAATAATAGCTCCCTCACATAACCTTCTTCAGAGAGACCAGAAATTTTTATTATAATATTCCAAATATAAGACTCTTCTATAATAACAATTTTATAAACTCTCTGGTTTACAAAACACTTCAATAAGTCATTTTCAAAAACAGGGTGATAACTCAAGGGGAAAATAGTTATTATAAAATCATATATTGTATTGGAGACTTTCTATTCTTTAAAAATATATCATGTATCATGTAATTAAACTCATAACATGTAAAATAAATAAGTTATGACTGCATTTTCATGAGCTTTTATCAAGTATATTAGTGGATTTAAATATGTTAAGACATTGAAGAAAATATTTTTAATGCAAGTAGTTGAAATGCATTTCATGAATTAGGTGATTCTGACAAAATTGTATTATCCTTTCCT
This sequence comes from Cheirogaleus medius, assembly GCA_008086735.1. Classification (NCBI taxonomy): domain Eukaryota; kingdom Metazoa; phylum Chordata; class Mammalia; order Primates; family Cheirogaleidae; genus Cheirogaleus; species Cheirogaleus medius. The sequence continues at coordinate 19,086,502 of VBSM01002121.1, forward strand.
TATCTACCTCATCTGACTTGCAAAGACATTTTAAAAATTATCTGTATCAATTTAGTATCTGATTCAGTTATTCTCTCTACCTTACCTCCAGCGGTTTGTGAGTATAGGTTACTTAAATATCCATGTAGATGACCCTTTTAGCATACTGGCTTTCCTCATGCTTAAGCCTCTTAAATCTGGTGTTATCTATCCCCACTCAACTTGAATTCCTCTCTGGCATAATCAGACCTTAGACTTTATCACTGAAAATAGTTCCATCAAGTTCAGATTTAATGCTCTGAACTCACCTTCACTGACTAGTCTTTACCCAAACCCACCATTTTCCATTACGATTAAACTGTTAATTCTTACTTTGAGTACTTATTCTTCAAGTCTTTCATATTCTCTAGCATTGACTCATCTGCCTAATCTGCCTAGAATCAATAGACATTTAAATGATATACTTACTTCTACTGTGGTTGCCAGAAAAGATGTAGGATATTCATTTAAATTTGAATATCTAATACACAACAAATGGCTTTTAAGTATAGTATGTCCCATGCAATATGGAGAAATACAAAATTAACTTGGTTCTCCATATTTTTAATTGCAAAATTTAGCAACCCTATTCCTACCCAAGAATTTGTTACCCTTCGTCTTTACACTGTTTTCATTTTGGCAGCCTTTAAAAACTAGATAAACAAAACTGTATATTCAAGACTAGCTATATAATACACAGGGTTGAGTGCAATATAAAAATGTGAGCCTCATAAAAATATTATTAGGAATTACAAGATGGTGACAGTAGAGCATTAAATCAAGCTTGAGACCCTTCTAAAAGCTGGACCTTGCAATTGCACTGGTCATATGCCCTGTGCATATTTTACCCTTTTTTCATTCCTGGGTTGTAAGAAAGAGTGTCATAAAGCTTCTTATCCATTCAACTATTTATTCTTGTATTCAACAAATATTTACTGAATGCCTATGATATATTAGACACTATTAGAAGTTCTAAGGATAGAGTACTAAATAATCCATTTTTTAAGGGTGATGCACATTATAGGATATGTAATATACACACAGTTTGTGATATAAAATATAATTGATAGATCTCTTATTCTAGCACTTAAAAAATAAGTACTCAAAATAAGAATGAAGGAACAGTTAGTAGGAGTGGAAAAGTGGCAGGAGATAAAGATTGGCCTTTATCATTTTAAAATCCCTATTTTATGTCCCACAGTAACTATTCTAATACTTCTCTACTCTCCTTTGTCCCTCAAACCCATGTCCATTCTTAACCCTCAATAGGCAAACAACATTGTCTCTTATTTACTAAAAAATCAAAATCATCAAAAATACTAAATATCCTTGCTCTTCACCTTCAAATATTCCCGAGTCTTCATTGCATTTTCTTGTTCACTGCTGTCTGTAAAGAAGCATTCCTTGTCTTCAAATATCATCCCTTGATCTCTATGATATCACTGATCTCTGATTTCTTCATCTCTTTTTGCCAGTAATTACTCTTACATATTTAATTTATCCCTTCTATTTTTTTCTTTCTACCTATAAACAATTACATAAGGTACTCTCTCAACTCAAAAACATTTCTTAAATCCTAACATTTCTCCAGGTATGGTTTGATTTGGCTTACTTGCCTTTAACTGGTAAATTTCTCATAGGGTAGACTACTCAGGCCACCTCTATTTTCTCCTTAACTCTATTCCTTAACTGCATACATTTTTTTTCCAAAATAACTCCTGTATCTGTCCTCCTACTGGTCGAAAATGAATGCCTAATTGTCAAATCTGGAAATATTTTCTTAATCTTTAACTTTCTTTACTGATGTAAGTATTGATTGAAATTAACTTTTTCTTGAATTCTGATTTTTCAAATGTTTAATACATTTTATGGAAATGTAATATACAAAAGTTGATCTAACACTGATTTATTCCTCATTCAACAGTTTTGTTTTATCTAGAATATAATGTAAGTGGGATAATGCACTATGAAATCTTTCTAGTCCAGTTTTCTTAGCATAATGCACTTGAGATTCATCTATGTTTTTGTATGTATCAACAGTTCATTCTCTTTTTATTGCTGAGTGATATTCCATTGTATGGATGCACCACTTGGTTTATACATTTCCCCAGTTGAGAGATTTTGGATTTTTTCAGTTTGGGGGGACTACAAATAAAAACTGCTATAAATATTCAAAAACAGACTTTTTATGTGAATATAGGTTAACATTATGCTTATGCAGATACTTAGAAGTAAGACTGCAGGGTTGTATTCTAAATACAATGTTCAGCCTTATAAGAAACTGACAAACTGCAAACCATTTTCCACAGTGGCCATATAATTTTGCATTCTTAACAGCAATGTGTGAGTTCCACTTGCCATGCATCTTTGCAAGCTGATTTAGTCATTTGGAATTTGCTTGCATTTGCCATTCAATAGATGTGTATTACTATCTCCTTGTGGTTTCACTTGCATTTCTCTAATGGCTAAAGAAATCAAGCATTGCTTAATATGCTTATTTGGTATTTTATTATTATTTATAATTTTTATATCAATTAATGTGATTATATATTTTTTCTTTAGTGAAGTATCTGTTTAACTGAACTTTCTCTTAGTATGCCATTCACTTTTTCTTCCAAATTTGACTCATCTTCTTTCCAATTCTGTTCCTCACAAAAACTTCAATTAGTTTCTTTCAGTTCTCACTACTGCAGTCATAGTTCAAGCATCACAACCTACTGTACTTCTTTTGTGGAACATCTAATTTACACTATGCAACTTATTTATTTACACTTTTCCCCACCACCCTTAATGGATTATTAATTTTGCCATAAATTCTAGCATAGAGCTTTAAAAATATATTTATTATATAGATTATAACTAATGTCCATGTATGTTTATTGGTTTTTACATAATATTAATAGTATTTTTTAACTCTATACAATGGGAAAATAACAATCATGGTCACAAAGTAGCATTCAAAATATCACAAAAGCTAATATCTAAACAAGTCAGCAGAATCCAAAAAAGAATACTACCTTAGAGCAGAAATAAGCAGCTTCTGCTCTTTTTGTTCCCACCATATGGAAATAAAGCAGTCTTCACTGGAGTAACACAATAAGCAGTAGGACGAACAGTTAAATAATGCTACTGCTGCTTCTCTAGATGTGGCCCTCTGGCAGGCCAGCCACCATAGCACAGTGGAGTGACCAGAACAGCAAGTGTTTGGCCAGTCTGTTTCATAACACAACCCTAAGAAGAATCACAAAGACTCACAAAAACTAAGCCCCCCCAAAAAAAAACTTCCCCCACAATTATTAATTCTTCTTTCTAAGCCTCCTCTCCAGCTAGAGAATATTAATAGTACATTTGGATGGCCTATAGGGAGATATGATTATTTTTATTTATAAACTCAAAATTATTTGCTGATCTATATTATTTCATAATATCTCAGGTAGGATTTACAGAACTTATCAATTACATTATATGTTGTTATGTGTGTGTGTGTGTTAGGGAGGGCTTCAATGATTTAATAATTGTAATGGTTTTCAGGGCCAATGTTGTACCAAGAATGGTTTGAACTTCAGAGACCTTGATCTGCTAATAGTTTGGCCAGATGTATAAGTGTAGCCAAATACTTTATTAGATGGCACTCTTAAAATAGAATCAATGTTTGAGGATATTTATATACTATATAAAGGCTCGCCAAACTACTATCTTTAAAGAAGAGGTGCTCAATAATCCAAGGAATAAGATAGCCCATTCTATAGATTTCAGTCACGGTCTTTCAAAAGTCACTCTACTGCTGCTTTAGGGTTCATGAACAAAAAGCCCAGAAGGTTAGTATGGAAGTTATGCATGAGAACAATAACACATACTTCCCCTTAATAACTACCACTACTGTGGAATAGTCAATCACGGAAGGAGTGATAATGTTTATTCAATAGACTATACCTATACTAAATATGATTGCCCTCTGTTCTGACATTCTTGCCAGCATGAATATTAATAGACTTAAAGCTTATTCACACTCATATTTTCCCAACAATATAAATTGTTTTATAGGGGGGAAAAAAAGTGAGAGTATAAAGATTCACTGGTCTTATCATACTTCCCATCACTAAAAAAGTCTAGTCTTATAGAAAGGCTGAATAGCATATTGAGGATTTAATTTCAGTGCCCCTGGAAGACACAGTGGAATATTATGATACTCTCCTATAAGATGTGGTATATGCTGAAGTGGGAGTGGTCCTCTATTACATCTAATGAGCAACTGACAAAATGCTTATTTCCCAACTCTCCAACTTTAGGCTTTGCTATCGAGAGGGCTCAGCACCCAAGGGAGGAACATATCTATTAGGAGAAAAACAAAGAAATGAAAAGGTAAGGTATTTTTTAATTTTGTAGAAATTGGCTGGTCAATTTTTTCCTCAAAATACTATAGTTCCCAAACATCAGAAGCACCTAGAGAAAGGTGCTCATTACATTTTGCTTTTAATACTACTTAGCTAGTCTTTTCCTTCAAGTTAGAGATCAAAGATGTCTTGGCTTCTTAAAATTATGCCACAAGATTCAATACCATAGATATATTTTATTTATAGCATATGGAAGAGTTATTGGGCATCATGAACTTAACAAATATCTACTAAACACATACTTAATCCAGCTTTTGAGAAGAAAAATAAAATTGCCCATACACTCTATTTGGGGGGGGTTAGGAAATATACAGATATAAAACAATAAGGAACAAAACAAAGTATCTACATAAGAAGTAGGAAATGAGTATGTAGGGCAAGAGGAGGAGAAATAATTATCAGCTGCATTTGCTGGGGTTAGTTTTAGGAAGGAGATGGGATTTGAGAGATTGTCAAAATTTAGTTTCCAAAATAGTGGTGGGTAAAGGTAGCTAGACAAAGGGAACTGAGAAGCTGAGGCATAGAACAAATACAATTGTACAGGTTCAGAGACTGAGAAGTGGGAAAAGGGAGAGATTAGGTTAGAGGTGTTAGGTAGGATTAGAGAAAGTTGACTGCAAGTGGAAAGAAAGAAAAAAGCAAATGAAAAAGGAAGCAAAACTAGGCAAAGCTGGAGAGAGAGAAAAGAAAAGAGGAGGAAGATACTAAGTAACACAAACATGTATAACTTGATTAAGGGTAGAGAGATGTTTGGTGATCTCTTTCAAATTCATGAGTGAGATTATGTAGAGAGAATAACAATACAGATGTCAGTATAAATTCTAGTTTTGTTTTTACGTAAACTTTTCATATAGCCTGAGTATATCCTGGAAATCCTCATGAGAAATCCCCTAAAGATGAATAAAAAGGCTCTTGCCCGAATTTTATGTTTTAGAAGTTTCTATCATGGTACTGTTGCACTGGAATTATCATTCAGAATAACTTTTAATTCTTCTATGCAACTAGGAGTTTCATAAATCTCTAACATATTGTTTTATTCAATAGGAAAATGTAGTATTTAGTGCTACGGATATTACCGGAATAGGATTGACCTTTTTCTCTGCTGCCATACCCAAAATGGGTTATGTTTTGTTCAGCATGTACACAATTGAAATAATCTGATTCTGCATTCATCTGACTGCCTGGTAATGGATAGTTCTCAGAATGTCTGACAGTATTTCACGTAAGAATCAGACATGATAGAGAGAAGGGTACTTACTGCTAGAGTAAAAGACTTTGAAATGTCATTTTGGTTCAGTGCACAGCATGATTCAAGGATGTACAGATGGAGGAGTCTGAGGAGCTATTAAATATGTGTGTCAACATTTGAAGTGCAATGTAAATCTAAACTGGTGGTTCTTTTTAAAAGCCAACTGATGTATTTACCTTGGCTTTCACCATAAGAGATTATTATGTTATCTGAGAACTAGGATTAATTAGCAAGTTTCCCACAAAATTTAATTATTTGGGACAAGGGTCAACATACAAATCATTTACCTTATTTTGATGATAGACATTTCCTACACTGTTATAAAGGCCACATAAATCAGAGCCTAATTAAAGTTTCTCACATTCACACACACACCTACCACAAATATAGCCATAAATAACTTAATTTGACATATCAAGTAGAAAATGTAATGATAGATATTGTCACTTGATGTGTTGGTAAGATCTTGTATGATTCCAAATCTGTGAAACCATTTAGGATTCTGTATGTATATTACAATCTGTCTTATATTGAAAGTAGTATATGAAATCATTTTATTTGTTTTATCCATTTATCTTTGCAAGCTCCTGTAGGTTTTCTTTTTTAACACATTAACTGCCATGAGAGTTGTATTTAACCCACTCTAGTTTTGACCCCAGGGTTGTGTGAAGCATATATAAAATCTTACTTGTTGATGTTCTTATTATTATAATTAATATTGACAATTTAATTCTAAAAATATGGATTAAATGAATAGAAGTCAATAAATTTAATTTTTCTATTTATGTTTACCTTTAAGTTACACTCAAAGTTTTTATTCTATTTTTGTAATAAACTCTATGGCCCCAAGAAAAAGTTTATGATGTTTTTGTGTGGGAGTCCATGTGTTAAAGGAAGTTGATATGTTATTTGGGGAACAGATATTCATAACTATTAGATTTTCATTGTAAATGATAGTTTTTAGCATTAGAAAGTACCCTTTATACTACATTTAATACTTTCCTTGGCTTCAATTCTACTTCAACATTAGGATTGCAACCCCTTTCTTATGGTTTACACTGTCTGTTACTTTACCCGTCCTTACAGTTACCCTTTCTGAATTATTTTAGGTGTACACTGAATAGGACACACAATTGGGACTTGCTTTGAAGTCCTTTTAATAGATGAATTAACCTCATTCATATTTATTGATATAACTGATAAGACTGGTTTCAACCCTGTCATATTATTTCGTTATAATTATGTCATATTTACTACTTCTTTTCTATGTAATATATTTTGTCTTTCATTTTTAGCTTTTTCTGATGATTTAAAAGGTTTACACTTCCCCCCCCTGTGTTCTATGTGTTTTTGTGTCAATTTTAATGGTATCCTTTACCTCTCACCTACCTCCTGAATAATAATAAATAAATTATTTTTCTTTTCTTTTTCTTTCTTGCCTCACTTTTTTAGTTTTATTATTCCTACTTTGTCATAACATATATTTACATATGATTCTTCCAACCTCACTCCACTTTTGCTTTAATCTTAGATCTCTACTTAATATACTAAATGCTCACCATCATTAATTTGCTGACCTTTTTCCAATTTTTTTTATTTGGATAAAGCTTGTAAACTCATATCTATTAGATTACTAAAGAAGGGCTAGTGGGTACTATGTTTCCTGGGTGCTTGTATTTTTAAAACTATTTCTCGGTAACCTTAATAGTCAAAGAACAATTATCTAGATAATAAAATACAATTGATTCTTCTTACTCAGGGTAGTTTTGGTCTAAAAAGTTATCATAAATGCTGAATTAGGAAATATTGAATTATTTATACTGGGGAAATACAGGGTTAGGTTCTTATGATCCTCTGATCAGAATATTTTCATCAATTGATCAATATATAACATTGTTTTATGTGTGCTTCTATTTAAAGAAACCTATTCAGAATACATTGTTGATTCATTAACATTGAACTTATGGTAAACAGCACTGAACAAACTCATGCCTGAACAAAGCTTATATCTAAAACACATATTTTCTCTGCAAGGCCTTCTTGCACTTAGGAACACTAGTTAGCACCTCAACACTATACTTGGGGGCCGTTTTAAAAAGCAAAATCACCCAAAACAAGCACAAAAAGTAAAAGAAAGTGGCACTACATAGACCACAAAAAGATCTTTTTTACAATATGAGAGCTGAAACCAGAAGGCAGAGTGTTACCTTGTTCAACATCAGCTGGGAACATGCATGTGGATGACTCAAATTTGTCCATGTGCATGCCCACATATGACTGCAACAGCACTAAGAATATTGATTTTGCAGTTACAAATAAACTTTAGCAAGTAGGCAAATTTAACAATACAGAATCTGTGAATAATGAGGATTGGGGGTAATTGGTTCAGACTTTCTTTTCCGGAGTTTCTTGAAAAAGCTTTCATTTTTGTTTTCCTTTGATGTTAAGAATTTTAATGCCAGCCTAATTTTCTTGCCCTAGAAAATTATTTGATCTTTTGTTTGATTCCCTGAGAATTTCATTTCTTTATCTTTTAAGTCTGATAACTTCATTAGAATATGCCTTAGATTTTATTGTTCTGGGTCATTTTTTATGTGCCCCATGGGCCCTTTTAATATGTATGTTCATGTTCTCTTTCATTTCTTGGAAGTTTTGTTGAATTATAATTTTACATATAAATTCAGGGGATTTTTGTTTGCTTTATTCTTTAGGGACTTTAGAGAATATAAATGTTCAATCTTCTTTGCCTATCTTTCAACCATTTATCTATGGCCCATTACATTTCTTATATTTTTTTATTTTAGTGATATTTTTGTCTTATTTTCTATACTCAATATTCCTGACTAAATTTTTATTCAAATATAACATTCCTTGGGCATCTTATAATTTAACATTTTTTTCTGATATAATTTTGTCTATTTCATCCATTTCTTTCTTGGATTCAATAAACTCTCATTTATTTCATCCATTCCCATTTTCCTTTTTATCTATTATTAGATTTTGAGTTCGTAACAGGATTTTTTTCTGTCTTCACAGTTAAAAATACTTGTATGAGACTATTTAGTTATCAATGTTGTATTGAGTTTTGTGTGATAACTTTTATGAGCTTTATGTGGTATTTACATGGGTACTGAATGTTTACTTCTATGCATGTCCTCATGAGGTTTGATGGTTTAAGGTGATTGACAATATTCCTAATTTAAAATATTTTTTCTCTATTAGTAAAATAATATACCAATCATTAAGGATGGCTTTTGTGGGCAGGGATAGGAGAAGGGTTATAATGCCTTTGAAATTTTTTGCTTATTTTTGTTTTGTTGTATCATAGATTTCCTTCTCTTTCATCTTTTACTGGTTATCACCTAGTTTCCGCATGAAAACTTTCCCTTCCTTTTTTACTTTATTCTTTCCCCAGAAGTGTTGTCTTCCTGAGACAACCCCACATGTGCTGCAGCCCTTTGTTTCCCTGTGGTCAGTGGTCTGATTTAGCAGGACTGTCTTTCAATAATTTCACTGTAAGGGTGTACTTTCTCTTTCTGGATGTTAGTTAATCTCACTCCTATGTGCTTTGTTTCCCTTCTTTGTTCAGTATAGGTTTTTCCATACCTCCTTACCCTGCTATAAGGGCTTGTAGTAGAAGCTTGGCAGGTAACTCTGCTGGGAAATAGTGTTTATTTTTCTATTTACAAATAATTTAAGGTTCATATGTTCTCTGACTTCTATGCTGACGCTGTGGATTTTAAGCTTATTGATCTGTTACAGTTTTGTTTTGTTTTGTTTTTTAAAGAGTTTTGGATTTACATGGCCACAATTATCTCAGTTACCTGGAAATTTTCCCTACCACCCCTCCTGCCATCATTAAGTATGATGCAAATTTCCACCTATAAGATTCACACGCCCTTGATATCTCATTTCTTTAACATTATCACTTCTAGTTATTTGTCCTACATGTCATCTCAGTTGTATATATTAATGATTCAAACCTAGAACTATAAACACTCACCCTCTGCCTTAGTCATATTGGGCTGCTATAATAGAACCCCATAGACTGGGTGACTGAGTGATTCAAATAACAGATATTTACCTCATAGTTCTAGAGGCCAGGAAGTCCAAGATCAAGGTGCTTAAAGATTTGGTAAGGGCCCTCTTCTTAAATTGTAAATGGCTGGCTTTTCACTGTGTGCTCACATGGTAGAGAGAGAAGAGGCTCTGGTCTTTCTTACTTTTCTTATAAAAACTCCTAACTCATCTTTTCTACTACTTACCTTCAACAATATCCTAACTACTTAAATCACAGAAAAAATAAGCCACTGGAAGAGAAAATCCACATTCTCCTATTGTAAGACCTACCTTCATGTGTTACCATATTATTCTATATCACCTCTTTCACAAAGGATAGGCAGTTAATATTCCTCTTAGGATTTTCCTATTTGTACACTACATACCATCTCATTTTACCTACCTGAAAATTCTCCCTTGCAAATAGCTCCTCCTTTACATCATCAGGGTTTTTTCCTTCTCTCTGGTTCATTTCCATAAGCTTACAAACTTGCTATAATACCTTTCAGCTTAAGAAAATGCTGCCCACGACTATCAACATTCTCAAAAGAGTTGTCTACGCTCAATTGTCTACATTCTTTCTTTCCTCCATTTTTTCTATGTCTGAAACAATTACAAGTTCATCCCCATAACCCTAACAAACATGTTTATATCAAGATTATTAATGACATTCACATTAAATCCAATGGTCAATTCTGGTTTCCATATTACTTTGATTCTCAGCAATGTTACATAGTTGATACTTCCTCTTTCTTGAAATACTTTTTTTAATAAGTAGCTTGAGTAATAACATATTCTTTTAACATGGTTTTGCCTTATTAATGTCACCTTCGAAGCTTTCTTTGCTAGATGCCTCATCCTCATCTCAAACTTAATGTTAGATATTTTCCATCTACTTTTCTTCACTTATTAGACTCACTTTCTTGCTGAGCTCATCCATTCTTGTAGCTCTGAGTACCATCTTTATGCTGATGATTCCCCAAAATAAATTCCCTAGCTGAAACCTTCCCTTGAATACCACTTGCATATTCAATTGCTTAACATCTGCCCTTGGAGGTCTAAGAAGCACCTCAGAGTTGAACCTTTCATTCTCTATGCTTCCTGTTTCCCTTAATAAAACCTGCTTAGTCTCAGATTTTCACTAGCTCATAAAATGGCAATATCATTAAGTTGCTATAGACAAAAATCTTTGGAATTGTCTGTTTCTCTTTTTCCTTTATACTCCACATCCAATTCTTTTGTCTCTACTTTCAAATATATTGAGAATCAGACTACTTCTCAACAGTGCCATTACTAATGCATAAGTCCAAGTCATCTTCCTCTCTCACTTGAAGTAATTCTTCTCCTCTTTAATACATTATCATGTAGTAATTGGAAAAGTAGTTAAGATTATTTCAAATCTCTGTTTGTTTAAAACTCTTCTACATCTTCTATTATACTTAAAATTAATTCAAATCCCTTATTCTGACTGAGAAGGCAATAAATGACCTGATTCTTGCCCTACCTCTATCATCATCTCTCTCATTTCTTCCTTGCTCACTTCTTCTGATCACATAACTTCTTGATATACAATAAGTAAGTTAATGGTATAGATGAAAAAAAGTCTAGACTTCAGTAATTATTATGGATTTTGATATTAATCTAATTATTCAATCTTACCAATTATATTATTCAACTTCTATATCCTTATTTTTATCTACTTTAAGTAGCAAATGATGAGGTACATTAAAGTCTCTCCCAATTACTACTTCTGTATATCAATCCTATGATATTTTCATTTATGTTTTTAATGATTTATTATTCAGAATAAAAGGATCATAATTATTCCATTTTTGTGACATCTGCACCAGTATAAATTGAGTCCTTATTATATTTAATTTTATTGCCTTGAATTATGTTTGATCTTCATTATTGAATTCTGGGTTCTTTTATACTTGGTTATGCTTTTGTACTTATCTATTAAATAATATAATTTTACCTTTTAATCTTTAATCTTTGTGTTATATTTGTTTTAGATATGCCTATCAAAAGTTTTATGAGAGTAAAGCTTGTTATTTTGACTCAAACAGATTTAACTTTTTACCAGTTTAAAATGTATTTACATTTTGATAACTTATCTTCAGTCTTAACTCATTTTATGATCTTTCTGTTATATGCTTCTTTATTTTTCTTTTTGTTTCTCTTTTATTCTGTCAGCCAAATTCTTTACTTTGTTTTATGAAGCCATGAATGATCATATTCTTATCTATGCTAGCTTCATCTTCATTTCCCATTTGCTTATTTTAATGTTATTTTTGTTTATTGCTTACATTTATTTTAAAAAGAAGATATCCTGTTTTTAATTTAGTAAATGTATCAAAATATTATTTAACCAATATTTTTCCAAATATCACATTTGGCATTAAAAGCATCATCTAAGTCCCTTCCATGTGGTAAGAAATTAGGAGAAACTCTTGAAGTTCCTGTTTTAATCCATCTGGGCTTCTACAACAAAATATCATATACTAGGTAGTTTATGAACAATAGAAATTAATTTCTCACAGTTCTGGAAGCTAAATCCAAGATGAAGGTCCTGGCAGATTCAGTGTCTGATAAGGGCCTACCTTCTGGTTCATAATGATTCCTCCCTATTTCCCCACATTGTGGAAGGAGCAAGAGATCTCTCTCAGGCCTCTTTTATGAGGGCACTAATCCCATTCATGAGGCCTCTGCCCCCATGACCTAATATCATCATGTTGGTGGTTAGGATTTCAACACATGATTTTTTAGAGGGGGGACACACACAAGATCATAGTAATTCCCATACTTTCACTTTAAATTAAGATTTAGCACTCATTCACTTTGAGTGCATTGTCAAGTAATTTTTTATAAAGCTAGCAAATTTCTGTGTTCTTGTATATCTGTGAATGTCTGTTGCATTCCCCTGAAAGGAAAATTAGCTGAGCAAAATAATTAGGACATAATTATATAAGTTTTCCATTATATTCAGGTCATTGGCTTTTTTTTTTTTTTTTTTTTTTTGAGACAGAGTCTCACTCTGTTGCCTGGGCTAGAGTGCCCTGGTGTCAGCCTAGCTCACAGCAACCTCAAACTCCTGGGCTCAAGCGATCCTCTTACCTCAGCCTCCCAAGTAGCTGTTTGGTACTATAGGCATGTACCACCATGTCCGACTAATTTTTTCTATTTTTGGTAGAGATGGGGTCTCGCTCTTGCTCAGGCTGGTCTCTAATTCCTGAACTCAAATGATCCGCCCACCTCGGCCTTCCAGAGTGCTAGGATTATAGGCGTGAGCCACCCTGCCTGGCCTGGTCATTGGCTTTGAAGAGAGAATTTCTAAGACCAATCTTTTTTCCTATAATTTTTTCTCACCATGAAGCCTATCCTCTTAATCAAAATATCTGTTGGGAAAACTTAATTTGTGGCTCTCTTTTCATTGATTTTTGCCTAGAGGAAGGTAAACTTTTCAATCTGAATGGTCAGATCTTTTTCAGCTGTTTTCTTCAATATTGGGTATTATTTCCTTTGTTCAGTTTTATTGTTCTTCTCAAGTAATAGTTATTTTTAAAAATAGATCAAGAAACTTTTTCTTTGTCATTATTTCTCTTTGCCCTTCTCTACTGCATCTAAGAGTACTTCTTTTAAGTATGATCCAAAGATCTGCATTTTCATAGTGGCAATTCTCTCCCTTATAGTCATCATTGTGGATTTTTATTTTACTGCTACATTTTTAGTTTTTTTCCAACCTTGCCTTGGATAATCCATTTCTCACTTTAATATCAGTTTCATCTTTAATGGTATTTTTATTTCTGTGTTCTCTATCCTCATGGCTTTCTCCTACTTCATAGATGTAATGCCTTGTTGTATGGATTGGAAAATAATAATGTATTCCTTGAAATTTCCTTCAAGAGTGTTCATTAAAAAATTTGAAACTATGTTCTTTTTTATTCATAAAGATAACTTTCCCTTTTTCTGGCTCAGCAGTATTGCATTTTAATTATAAGTCCTGTGCATACATGTATGTATCATCCTTCTCCTTTTTGCTTTTCTCCCATTTTCATTCTCAAGAAGTTAGATCTACTTATATTTGTGTTTAACCATAACTAAATATATAAGGAAGTTAGTGTTCATGCTATTTAGTTGTTCATTTTTGTGATCAATTTTCAGTTCAACGCTTGCTTTTTGTTATTCATTTGGTTCTCTTCTGCTAAGCTGAGAAGTAACTTATCCTATCCTACTCTATGATATTTTGAAGTACTTGAGAACATGTAATGTCCAGAATGCTTTGTTTCTAGGGCTCTGTATGTCCCACTAGAGTGTCTTGCTTGGGAGAATTTAACCTCTCATAATAAACCCAACTCTGACAGCCCTTCACTATCTAAAGCTTTGCTGTATTTTGAATGTTACATATACTGAAGGGCCATAGAAAGGAGGCATTGTAAGGGGAAGCTTGAGATGAAATAAAGTAGTACTCAGGCCAGATAAAAATGTATAAATAGGATAGTAAAATTATGGTTGTCCAGTTTTGTTTTTGGTATGACTTGAAATAGATTCACTTCAAGTATCTTCATTAAAAAGGCTTTTTGAAATCAAGCCTGGGTTCCTGTAGGAATTTTCTTCATTCAGTTTGTTGTTTTGAAATTTTGTCAACCTATTCCCTTAAGCCTTAACTGGATTTATGAAACATTTGTGCTACTCCAAGTTCAGCTAGAAATATTTTTCACTGTTTCTACTAGATCCATTAGGGAGTCATGATATTTACATTGTGAATGCATAAAGATGCAAGGATCACACACACACACACACACACAAAACACCTGAACCTGAAAAAACTGTAACTTAGCATCATATTAAGATGTGGAAGAAAAATACTATGATAGCCATCATTTATTATTTACTATGCCAATTTATTTAATCATTCATTAATCAATAGTTTGAGAATTTATTTTATGCTAGATACTACTTTGTGTTCTGAGAATATAATACATTTTATTACTTTACTGAGTTTATAGTATAATTATTAATCAAGTAATCACACTAAAGAATATTAAATAACAAAGTAAGATAAACGCTTTGAGTGACTGTTTCATAAAGCAACTAGATAGAGGATACAGTGGCAGATGGAAAAGTCTCCTTTTGATCTGAAATTTGAAGAAAGGGTAGAGATTAACCAGATGAATAGTATAGAGGAGAAATACAAACAGAGGGAACCAAATGTTCCTGTCAGCATAAAGCACTGCTCTAAGTGCTTACTTGCACAGGCTTTTTTAACTCTTATAAGTTTTCAGTTATTCTTTTCCATTACAGGTATTTATTGAGAAGCTAGGAGTGACTATGTCATGGATTGCTAAATGAATATAGATTTTCATATATTTCTAGTTTTAATATAATTTTATATAACATAGTAATGTTTTAAACCTAGTTGAATGTCAAAATCTGATAAACATTGCATATGCATCCATAATCCTAGGTATTATTTTGCCTTTTGGAGCAAGAAAATATGGATCTGATAGTTGTCATGTAATAGTGAAATTTTAATTGTCTTGGTTGATTTTGATAGTAGAAAACAAACTAATATTAGGAAAAAAATTATTTGCAAAAATAACTTAGTTTTAAGAAAGCTATTTCCCTAGGCTTTCCTCCTGAAACTAATATAGACAAACCCAAGTAAAAAAGATATTTAATTCAACCAAATCTATTAACAGATAGACTTACATTCTAATTCTAGAGAGCAACCAACTTGGTGGTAAATAAATAGAGTCAGAGAGAAACTGGGTCATACCATTCACAAAACTTCATGGGAAATGTAGAATTTTAGTGATTAAATTTCACATGCTGCACTCAGATTAGCCTTTGCAAATACTGATGTATTCAAGCAAGCCAGATTGATAATGGACATACAAACTTAAATAAATTTTCATTGATTTCTTTTGTTATGTTTTGAGGTGGGAATTGGTGAATTTAAAGCAAAGCTCCAAAATAAGCAATAATATTTAATGACGCAGAATCCAAAACATAATTGCCATCAGTTACAGTGTGACCACGGATGTTCATCTATACAAATACTATATATTTGTATATACTATATAGAAAGAGATATATATATTTCTATATACTATATAGAAAGAGAAAATTTGCACAAAATCTCATATTGAAATCATGTAACCTGTTCTTTGCCACAGCTTCCCTTATTCCATAGGGCTTCAGAGCACCCAAGTATGTGTGTGCATGTGTGTGTGGAAGGGGGTGACTTGGGAGTTGAGAAGTCAGCTACCATGATCCTGTCTGAGAATAAATTTTGGAGACATAGTAGTTTCAGATATTCACCTCTGATCTTTGATGGTATAGTGACTTGATGGCCATACTCTATTGGTGTCATGTCCAGAATAAGCTAATCAGAGAGCTGTGAAACTGAGACAGAAAATCAAGTTGTGAAGTCCAGAAGTCTGGTTCTACTTCATGATATAATCCTACTAGTATGAATTATAGAAAATTACTTTCTCCTCTGAATCTGGGTATCTCTTTTGTAAATTGGGGATAAAAATAAGGTCTTCCTCATCTTTTCCATAGGAATTTTATGAGCATCACTTGAAATCATGGATGCAAAATTATTCTGTCCATGGTCATGTGTCATGGAATTGTTTGTTTAATCATTAGACATGCATGGCTACCTCTCCTGAGTCTTTTACTTCTTTAGTGTAAGACTCAAGGTTCTAGGAGATTGAGGAATATTGTAAGCAAATGAAGAAGCATGGAAAATAAAATTCAAGAAATGCTTTATAGTTAAGTATTTATAGATTAGATAATCTTTCTATTTTCTAGACGTATATGGACTTATTTAGCATACATTTTACGTGGTAGCATCTTAACTTCAAAACAAGACTTCTGAGAACAGAAAGACTATCTTATTTTATCTTCCATTTAAGACTACTTACACAAAGTGCTGAGTTTCATCCTATTGATGAACTGATTTAAATATGTATTATCTATTTGGTACGCACAATTAAAATTTCTGAAGCCAACAAATATTATACCAGGGATGTTTCTCTACACTTGGACATTTTTTATCTGTAAAGAATTTATTCCTTACAAATATATTTATATTTGTAAAATATTTATATTTTTAAGGAGCTTATTCATTTCTTTATTTGGCATATATCTATTGATCACAGACGCATTGTTAATAGGAGTTCATTCTAGTCCAAGCCATCATCATCTCTTGGTTTGAGTGATGCAATCACCTCTTCATTAGTTTCCCTGCATCTATTTTGCCTGTCAGTCCATCATCAAAATGGCCACCAGAGTGTTATTTTAAACACAAAAATCATATCACATCATTCTACTTTTCAAAACCCCGTGATGCCCCCTATTTCATTTCCTTCCACTCTGTCCCTTACTGACTTTGCTCTGACCATATCACCTTCCCTGCCACTCCAGGCAGAAGGCAGTCATAATCCTGACTTAGGGTTTTTGTGTTGCATGTTCTGTCTATACCACTGTTTTCCTAGATAACTGTTTTACTTTTTCCTTCTTCTCAAATTTTTGCTTAAATAGGGCTGACCCTGACCACATTGTTTAATATTGGAACAAGCACCCTCCCACCATCCCTATAGTTCTCATCACCATTATGCCACTCTCTTTTTGTCCATAGCATTTATCACCTTCTAACATACTAATCGCATTTTTATTATGGCAGTTTTTATTGTTGTCTGTCCTTACTAGAATGTGAACTTCATAATGGCAAGGATGTTCACTTTGTTCAGTCATAATCGCAAACATCTAGAGCTGTGCCTGGAATACAACAGCTATTCATTGTGTTATGTGCAGCCTCCTAAGAAAGGCATGCAGTGAGTGTCAGTTAAAAGAAAAAACTCTGCCCATATGTCTATTTTGTGCTTCTTCTGGAACAATATTTTAATTTGACATAAAATTTGGATTTGAGAAATAGTTATTATCTATACTTTGATAATAATGTTCTATTTTGTCTGTCATAAAATTTTATTGAGAAGTTTGTTCTCAGACTAATTATTTTTCCTTTGTAGGAAATCTTTTCCCTCTAGTTATTTTTCAGATCTCTTTCGCTTTGATGTTCTGTAGATTCCCTAAGATATGTCCATGTGTGGATTTATTTATATGTATCTTGTTTGCAGTTGGCTTTAATTCCTAGATCTGAGAGTTTATATATATATATTTTAAATATGTTCCTGTTATCTATCCAAATATTGTTTGCCATACTATATTCTATTTTTAGAATTCTTATTAGTCATGTGATGGAATTTCATGTTATCTCCTCCATGTTTCTTACTTTTTTTTCACATTTTCCATCTCTTTCATTCTATATCTCTATGCATTTGGCCCATGCATTCTTTTCTCCTGAGTGGCTTTCCCTTGCTCATCTAGTGAACTCCTACTTAAAGAGGTAGCTAAAGGGCCTTTGTTGTCACATTCTCTGACCTATTCATCCCTCACCTTAATGCCTCTATCGTAAGTACTTACCTGTATGCTTCTGCACACTTGAAATTATTTGTAGCAAGCTTCTCAGATTTAAACTCCCATTCAGAAATTTTTATTTCAGTTATATTTATTTTGCTGTTCAACTCATTGATTTTGATTTTATCTTAATCATTATTTTTTATTTCTAGAAGAATATTTGGTATTGTTCCAAATATGCCTATTTTTTTATCATGGTGTCTTAGTATTGTTTTCAACTGACATCTTTAGTAACTTAAAACACATTTGTTTCATAGCTCTAGGGGGATCTAATTCTGCCTTTCTGTTTATGCTCTTTATTATAATAGATTACTGAAGATTATGGATTTATCTTCAGTGGGACTCTTCCTGTGGGACACCTATTCAACCTGAGCTGAGAGTGTGTCCTTACGAGGTATTTAATGTTTACTTTTGTAAAACATTTGAGTGTTTTACTGGCTTGGGATCAATTTTTGTATTAATTTCTCAGCTTGGGGCCTGTTGAAAAATGTGTATAACTAGATTTCACCAAAACTTTCAATAAATGGTTTTGAATAATTAGAAATGACTATTTTTTAACCTGAGATCAATAAAAAAGAAACAAGTGTTGTTTTTGTCATTCTCTGCCAACAAACACAATTTTATTTAGTATAACTTTTTACCAAGCTTTTGGCCCCTCGAAGATCCAAGCTGACTAAGATCTTATTCTCAGTTACCTCACAGAGCACAAGGCCTCATTTCTTTTCTCTGAGCATCAAAATCTAGATCTAGATCTCAGTGTTGTAGAGGTTAAGAACCCCCATTCCAACTCATCCTCTCTCCAGTGCGGCTATGAAATTGGCTTACCATTCTTGCTTTCCATTGCAGTTCTGTTCCCATTTTGGACTTTAGAGATATTGTTTTCCTTCCTGTAGGATCATCTATTTATATAATATATATTATATTATATTATATATAATGTTTATATTATATATAATGTTTCATTTTGCATTGCTTTATTTACTTTTTCTGAAGTTGTATAGCTTCTCCCCCCAAAATTTATTGCTCTTCTACATTGTCTGTAATTGAAGTCCTTAATGTTTGTTTCAGGAAGGAACAGAATTTTCATACAAGCATATATACAAAAACTTTTACAAGAAACTCAGTCTTCTAGGAGTCCCACTTGATGAAGGGAGGAAACAGCTAAATAAATAATTGCAATTAAATATGGTAAGTGCCATGAGGGTGCTCTGAGAACACGGGAATGCAGAAAGGGCAAATGCCTTTCAGGGAAGGCTTCATGGGGAGCTGAATCTTCAGCAAAGACATAAAAGAGGAATGAACATTTTACACCAAGAAGAATGAAAATATTCATAGAAATACAAGTAGTTATTTGTGGCTGAAACACATTGTAAATCTGGGAGAGTAATTTAAAATAAAGCTGTAGAAGGCAGTTAAGGCTGAGATCATGAAGAGATTTCTGCTATGCTGATGAGTTTAAATTGCAAGATTTCAATCAGGCTAATGACACTAGCAGATGTGCATTGTATAAAGTGCATTATGACAATAATCAATGAGAAAGGTGGATGAGAAGGAAGAGATTAGGAGGCCATTGCAGTAAACCAGGCCATAAAATTGTGGAGGCTTGAATTAAAGCATTTGAAATGTAAATGAGGGATAAGGACATATATAAGCAATTAATAAGGGTAGATATAAGCAATTGCAAGACTTGAAATTGGATAAAGAAAGAAAACTGTGGAATCTCTCCCAGGTTTCTAGTTTGTGCATCTGAGTGTTTATGTTAATCACTAAGACAGAAACTGCAGTAGGCATATGTTTGGTGCAAAGATAATATACTTAACTTTAGAAAAGTTAGATGTGAAATGCATGTGAGACATTTAGATAACAATACTTTTACCTCCAACACACACAAATACTCACAATTTTTTCACTCGGGAATATAAGCCTAAATGATTTCGCCATTTGAATGCCAAGACAGGTACTTCCACTACAACCAGGATTATTTTTCTGATTCTCTCCAAAAGATATTGGGAAGATTTTCAAGCAAAAGTTAAAAGGCAGAATCATTTCCCATAGCCCCATCATCAGAGATTCTGATGTCACCAGGTGTAGGTATAGTCCAGAAACCTGCACTTTAACAGCTACCTCAGTTAATTATGATGCATTTACTCCACTGAACACCCAATAAAAAACACTGCCCAGGATCCTCCTGTTCTTTAAATAAGAACTATAGCTTCAATTTCTTGGTAAACTCTTTGATTTAAATGCCAATAAATGTCCTAATAGTAGCAGAAAGTCTTAACTTTTCCTATTGCTGAAGTCACCATCGCAAGATCTTTTGACAGGAATTGCACACAGAAATTGTATCACAGCATTAACCTAACAGTGAGTAAGGGGCCAAAGCCTATAGGAGTTTCATGTACAAAGCTTTATATAATCTACAAATCTGGTCTAAAGAAATAACTAGTTGAAATTTCTGATGGCATATATTGGCCTATCATAAGGCCAACAAAGCATCAACTGCTGGTTGTTTTCTTGGTTGCGGTCTGGGGGTGGGATAGGAAATCTGTCAAATGTGCATTAGTGAGAGAAAAGAGAATGCTCTCAGAAATAAGTGATAGGTATGAAAAGCTATGCCTATCTTTTCAACAAATAGTGCTAGAACAACCAGACATCTACATGCAAAAGAATGAATCTAGTGACAGACCTTACACCTTTCACAAGAACTAGCTTACAATAGATCATAGGCCTAAATGTAAAATGCAAAACTATAAACTCCTCAAAGATAACACAAGGGAAATCTAGGTAACCTCAGTTTGGTGATGACTTCTTAGATAAAACAGTGAAAGGATGATCCATGAACCCAAAAGTGATAAGTTGGGCTTCACTAAAATTAAAATTTTTTTTCCATGATAGACACTGTTAAGAGAATGAAAAGACAAGCCATAGAGAAAATATTTGCAGAACACCTATCTGATAAAAGACTGGTATTCAAAATATACAAAGAACTCTTAAAACTCAACAAGAAAACAAACAACCCAATTCAAAAATGGGCAAAAGATCTGTACACCTCACAAAGAAGACATAAAGATGGCAAATAAGCATATGAAAAAATGCTGAATAACCTGTCATTAGGGAATTGCAAATCAAAACAATGTTATTCCACTATACACCTATCAAAATGGCTAAAATCCACAACACTGACAATTCCAAATGCTGACAATTAAGTAAAACAATGGGAACTCTCATTAAATCCTGGTAGAAATACAAAATGGTACAGCCATTTTGGAAAACAGTTTCTTGTAAAGCTAAACATAATGTTACTATATGATTCAACAATCATGGTCCTTGGTTTTTATCCAAATAAATTGAAAACTTACATCTGCATAAAAACCTGCACACAAATGTTTATAGCAGCTGTATTCATAATTGTAAAAACTGTAAAACAACCAAGATGTCCTTCAGTAGATGCATGGATAAACTATGGTACCTCCATAAGCTGAAATATTATTCAATGATAAAAAGAAATGAGCTATCAAGCCATGAAAAAACATGGAGGAAACTTAACTGCATATTGTTAAGTGTAAGAAACTAATTTGAAAATGCTACACACTGTATGATCACAACTATTTGATATTCTGGAAAAAACAAAACTATGGAGACAGTAAAAAGACCAGAGGTTTCCAGGGGTTGGGGGCATGGAGGGAAAAAGGGATGAATAGGTTGAGAACAGGGGATTTTTAGGGCAGTAAAACTATTTTGTATGATACTGTAATGACAGATATAGGCCATTACACATTTGTTAACACCCATGAAATGTACAATACAAGGAGTGAACCCTAATGTAAACTATGGGCTTTAAAGTAATGTGTCAATATTGGCTCATCCATTATAACAAATGTACCACTGTAATGGAAAATGTTAATAATTAGGGAAATTGGTGGGAGGAGGTATGGTTAGAGAGGGTGTATAGGAATTCTCTGTACTTTACACTCAATTTTTTGGTAAAATCTACAACTGCCTTCCCCAAATTAAGTCTATTAATTTTTTAAAAAGCAGCCCAAGTAAAGGCAGAGAGAAGCTAGAGCTCTTACATTAATAAGGATCCATTTGCATGGAAAGAATCATCAAGAATAAAGAAAAAGCATTCGCTCCCTCTCTACAATTATACTGTGAGATAGGCTGTATTATGTCCATATACAAATTCTAACAACACGTTTTAATGTCTTTCAAAAATTTGTGGATTTATGAAAATCTTAAGTGTCTTACGAAAATGTTAAAGATCTGCACGAATAGGAAAATTATTTTAATGTTTATGCCAATTGTAATACCTTGCCAGAGGACCAATCTGAGGTACTGTGTTGAGGAGGAATATGAGGCTTAGCCTAGGCTCCATAGTAAAGAATGCTGTGATTAATTGGTAAAATCTCCAAAGGCATGAGAAGAGGAAAGATGGTATATGTGCCCATATGGCCACACCTTATCTACAGTATTTGATTAGAGGCTGCTAACTAGAGACTGCAATGTTAGTATTCAAATTCATAATTAACTATGTAAGAGAAGCTAAACCCAGATACTAAAATACGTATTTCAGATTTGTTATACTAAAATAATCTTCATCAATAAAAAAAAGTAAGCTGAAAAATTTTATTCAAATATGAACACCTTAGAGCTATTTACTGAGATAGAATTTCAGTTTAGCATTGGAAAGAACACATCTAAAGGCACAAAGTCAAGGAAGCCTATATATATTCGTGAAGGCACAACTAAGTCTTTTGAGTATAGAGACCATAAAACGGAAAATGGAAGCAGGCACATTTTGAAAAAGAGGCTCTGGCCATTGGAATATCCCTCTCCATCAGCTTCTGCCCAGTGTTCTAATTCCACTCTTAGATGTATAACAATGATCCAAGCTTTGATTCTCATACCAGGATTTCGGTTTACTTTAAAAAAAATTGTAATGTTTTTTGTCTCAGACTAACACTGTCAGTGGTTTTGAACATTCCTTGCATATTTCTAGTTTGTTTATCCATGATCAAAACTGAAACCAGTCTATCCATCTTTCCTGAAAATTGGTGCTTAGAAAATAAACCCTATTATATTTTGTAGAGGGCAGAGAAGAGCAAACTGTGGTTTATGCATCCTAAATTTGACTATCCTATTAATATAGTTCAATAATGACCACTGTAACATTTTTGAGCACGAACTATGTGCTAGTTTTTATACTAAGCTTTCTACATGCAAAATGTTATTTAGTACTCACAACACCCCTAAGAAGTATGTACTATTATTGTCATATTAAAGAAGAAAAAATTTACATCAAGAGAGATCAAGGTCACATATCCTGAAAGGAGTAGATCTGAAACTAGAACTACTTTTTTTTCACCCCAAAGCCCATGATACTAAGGATGATGTCCTGTGCTGCTTCTTTCTGGTATCACACAGCTAACTCACACTGTGCTAAAATTAGTGATTCTGAAACTTGGCTGCACATATGAATCCCCTCAAAAGCTTTCAAAAAACTTCTTATGCTTAGGCCTTATCCCAGAGCAATTAACATAAATCTGAAGGTAGATCCTGAGCACTGAAATTTTTAAAATTCAAGCGAGGTGATTGGCATGTACAGGCAGAGTCAAGAAAAGTCCTTTTTTCATGTGCTGCTATTAAATCCAATCTCCCTTATTTTATACAAAAGTAGTTCATTTGAAGATACAAAGGCAGGACCTAACATGTGTCACAATTAGATTTTATCTTACTGGATTTGGTTCATTATTCCAGCCTGTCAAGAGACCTTTATGGAACCTGATTCTGTCACCTAGAATATATTTTAAACCTCCCAGTTTCATGGCATCTAAAAATGTCACAGCATTCTTTTGATATTTCCATCTAAATCTTAAAGTAAATCAGTGAACAGGAAACAGCATTCAAGCATGTCAGCTTGACATCTTTTTAGACACAGGCATCAGAGTATGAATTTACATAATTATGCTCGCTTCTGGTTCATTTCCCCATTTTGTTCATAGGAATACCATTAATGACCTTTAAAAACACTTCATGAAATACAAATATACTATCTGCAGCACAGTGCTCTACCACCTAATAGTCTTTTCACAAAAAGAATGATTAAGCCCTTGCCATGCTTATTCCTAGTTATGAAGTGTGAACAGTTATTAAAGTATTGAAACAACCTAAGTGAGAAGTGGGAGGTGATAATGGGAGGAATGTAAAGAAGATCAGAAAACTGACAAACATTGTGGGAGTAGCAGCAGTGGGATTTGAAAAGTGGTTGAATTTAGGAAGTGATAAAGAGGAAGAAAGGCCTCCATGACTAGAAGCCTCCATTACTGGAAGAATGGCAGTGGCTTCAAAACAGGTCAAGAGGCTTTCAGGATTAGTGTATGGCATGTGCGGAGTTTGCCTTTCCTGCAGGATATAAAAAGGAGTATTTCTAACATAGTGTGGTAATCACCGTGATGGGCCACCCACATACCCCTTGAGAAATAAAGAACTATGATTTCTGCTGTTGAGGGTACCACTGGCTATCAATCCTTTAGACACTGGCTTAGCTAAAAACTGCTTCACCATAACCCAAACTCTTGCTCCCTTCCACGACACTCCCACTCAGTGAGTGATCAACAGTGAAGCACAAATACCCAGCCTTTTCACCCCTTGTCAATCCATCTTTTTTTTTTTTTTTTTTTT
>VBSM01002121.1:19114785-19170609 GCA_008086735.1 Cheirogaleus medius
GTACAGGTGGTAAAAAAAAAAAAGGATCTCTCCCTAATTCTGTTTAGAGAAAGTGTTGCTTTCAAAGTTTTTAAATGTAATTAGCTAATCATGCTTCTATAGCAGCTTAATTTGCAACACATCACTATAGATTTGATAATTTACACATTGGCAACCTTGCATATGAATTATAAAATTATCAAAAAAAACAGAAAGTCTTTTAACTGCCAAAAGAGCTTTCTACACAGAAAGTCCCATAGAAATTTAATCTTTTTTAGTGTGTGCCACAAGCAATATTTATTAGTAGCAGTTAAACTGATTTTAGATAGGTATTTGTATAGCTTTCTGTTATAAATAAGCAATCAAAAATGATTGGAAATGCTGAAAATTACTCTGATTAGAAAGAATAGTAAAAATATGATGGAAGTTTTAAAATATATGACAGAGGTTAGAGTAACCTGAAGAGAACAGAAAAATGACTTAACAAATTCTAAGTACACAGATGCAATAAATGATAATATCATTATTATAAGTACTGATGTTAAGAGATGAAAGAACATTTTAATTTTTGGAAAAATCACTTCTTGTTTAATGATATGGATGATTTTCACACTTCATAAATGTTAAATTTCACATATCTTCCCTAAATGAGTCACTGAAGTATCTTCAAATACCACAAAGGAACATTTTTTACTCATTCACTTTGTTTATTAATGCACATATTTATTTTAAAATGTACTTTTGGAGTATAATTATTCATGGATAGCTTACATTTCTGTTTATCTTGTGACCAGAGGCACTGATTGCCTTTGCTCAAGACAATTTTGTCAGGGACATTTATGTACTGAACGGTGATAGAAGGCAGAATATTCTTCTACAGCAATGAGCAGACATGTTTATCATTAAGTATAATAAAGATTTGTATCTGTTGGAGGTAAAATCAGGCAGGTTTATTGCCCATTTTAAATGATTTGGCTTCAGTAAGCTTGGGATCCTCTCTGAAATGGAGTCCACTGCATATGAAGGTTATTACGTGTCTGTCTTTCTGTTCTCCTGTATGAATTGGGGCCTAAGGAACAGACACAGATACTTGTTTGATTCAGAGAAGTAAAATGACAAGGCTTTTAAAGATTAACCAATAAGCCATATTTACAAGATAAAGCATTCCTTGTGGCAGTTTAAAAGAAAACATTTCCATTGAAAACAGCTAGCCTGGAATACTGCATTGACATATTGCCTGACCCTCCTTGTTTTCACCAAGATACTTAATAATTAAACTATCAAAGACAAAGAAAAAATTCTGAGAATAGTAAGAGAAAAAAAGCCAATCACATACAAAGGAGTGCGGATATGATTACAAGCAGATTTTTCAGTGTAAATTCTGCAGGCCTGGAGAGACCGAAATAATTTATTCAAAGTGCTGAAGGAAAAAAGCTGTCAACCAAGAATACTTTAGACAGCAAAGCTCTCTTTCAGAAATGATGAAAAAAATAAAAACTTACAGGAATTGGTAAAGGCAGTTTTTTAAGCTGAACAAAATAAAAAGCTAATTAATAACATGAAACAAATAAAAGCACAAAACTCAATACTATAAGTAAAACAGACATATTAGGAATCCTCTAGGATGGTAATAACAGTGTATAAAGCAATTTTATCACTGGTACAAGGAGTAAAAGATAAAACTATCAATAACAAATATTTGTAAATTGTCAAGGTATATACATTATAAAATGATGTAAATTATGACATAAAAACAAAATGTGGGAGAGGGAGTAAAAGTATAGACTTGTATGTAATCAAAGTTAAATTAGTATCAGCTAAAAATATGCTTTCATAAGATATTCTTTGTATGACTCATGGTAATGACAAAGCAAAAATCTTTAGAAACACAAAACAAAATTAGAAAATATGCAAAGCATACCACCATAGATGCCTATTGCCAATGAAATTAGTCAAGAGAAAAAAAAAAATCGAAGGCATCCATATAGAAAAGGAAAATGGGAAATTTTCACTGCTTTTGTATGACATTATCTTGTATATAGAAAACCCTAAAGATTTCACCAAAAACCTGTTGAAACCAATAAATAAATATGGTAAAGTTGCAGTATACAAAATCAATGTACAGAAATTGTAGGAGCTGGGCCTAGAAGAAAGGATGGATAGATGGAAAGAATCTGAGCAAGGTGAATGAAGGGTCAGGTGAAAACACCTGCTCCAAGCTGCTTGTTTGCTGAGTGCAAAGGTCAGCGGAAAACAGCTGACCCATATGGAAGTTGTTTAATAAATTAGCAAAAGGCCCTGACACCTTTGTAAGTGTCCTTGGAAATAAATATAGGCAGGAATTTAGCTGAGGAGGCCATTTTCTCCTTCAGATTTTGGTCTCTCCCCTTTTCTCTAAACACTATGTGTTTCCAGTAACTATTCCTTTCTTTGCTACTAAGCTCAGGAGCGAAAAAGCAGCCACAACAAGAAATTAGTAGCATTTCTATACACTAACAACAAACTATTTGAAAAAGAAATCAAGAGAACAATTCCATTTACAATAGCTACAAAAAAATACTTAGAAATAAATTTAACCAAGGAGATGAAAGACCTGTATATCAAGAGACATAAAATGATGAAAGAAATAGAAACAAGCACAAATAGATATTCCATGATGATGACTTGAAAGATTTAATATTGTTAAAATGTTCATACTGCCCAAAGTGATCTACAGATTCCATGCAATCCCTATTAAAATTCCAATGTCATTTTTCATAGAAATAGAAAAAACTATCTTAAAATTCATATAGAATCACCAATAAAACCCCAAATAGCCAAAGTAACCATGAGCAAAAAGAACAAAACTAAAGGCAACAAACTCCCGATTTCAAACTACATGAAAAAGCTAAAGTAATTAACACAGCATTACACTGGCAAAACAACAACAACAAAAAACCCACATATCAACGAATGGAACAGGATAGAGAGATGAGAAATGAATCCATCATGCATGTGTAGTTAATTGATTTCAACAAAGGTGTCAGGAATACACAATGGGAAAAGGATAGTCTCTTCAAAAATGGTGCTGGAAAACTGAATACCCACATGCATAAAAATAAAATTAAACCCTTTTCTCACACTATATACAAAATTAACTTAAAGTAAAATAAATACTTAAATTTAAGACCAGAAACTGTAAAAATTAATAGAAGAAAATACAGGGGGAAAACTATACAACATTTGTCTGGGCAATAGGTTTTGTATTTGACCCCAAAAGGACAGGTAACAAAAGTGAAAATAGATAAATGGGATTATAACAAACTAAAATGTTTTGGTACAGCAAAAATTTAAAAACAACAATTAATAATGTGAAGAGACAATCTACAGATTGGGAGAAAATATTTGCAAACCCTACATCAAGGGATTAACATTCAAAATATATAAGAAACAGAACAGCAAAAACACACACAAAAACACCACAACTTAAAAATAGGCAAGAGACATGAATAGACATTTCTCAAATAAAGACAAATGAATAGCCACCAGGTACATGAAAAAATGCTCACCATCACTAATCATTAAGGAAATGCAAATTAAAATCATAACAAGATATCTCATATCTGTCAGAATGACTATTATTAAAAAGACAAAAGATAACAAGTGTTGGTGAAGTTGCAGAGGAAAAGGAAACTTTGTACACAGTTTGTGGGACTGTAAATTAGTACAGCCATCATGGAAAATTGTATGTTTCCTCAAAAAACTAAAAATGGAATTATCACATGATACAGCAATCCTGTTTCTGAATATTTGCCCAAAAGTTTTGAAATCATTTTCTCAAAGAAATGTCTGCATTCCCATGGTCATTGCAACTTGACTATTCACAATGGCCAAAGTTTGGAATCAAAGTTCCATCAACAGGTAAATAAATGAATAAAGAAAATATGACATATGTATACAATGGAATACTATTCATTCTCATAGAAAGAAGAAAATTCTGTTATTTGCTACAATATGGTTGGAATTGGAGAACATTAGCATAAGTGAAATGTCCAGCACGGAAAGACAAATACTGCGTGTTCTCACTTATACATGGAATCTAAAACAATTGAACTCATAAAGTAGAGAGTAGAATGGTGGTTACAGAGGCTGAGGACTGGGGTAAATGGGGAGAAGATGGTCGAATGGTACAAAATCAGGCAGGAGGAATACTTTTCTTTTTTAGATCTATTGCACAGTATGGTGAATATAGTTCATAATACTGTATTGTACATCTAAAAATTGCTAAAAAATAAATTTCAAATGTTTTCACTATTAAAAAAGTATTTGAGATGACATATATTTTAATTAACTTGATTTAATTATTCCATATTATATTTAGCAATCATAACATCACTTTGAACTATATAATTATATACATTTATAAACTGTAATTCATAATAAGATTAAAAATTAAAAATAATCACAAAAAATGTCAGGAAGCTTAAAATAAGATAAGTAATTTTTAATAAAATTCATAATGCCTTAGCAAAATTGATTGAGAAAAAGGAAGCACAAATTATCAAAATATGAATAAAATTTAGATATCAATACCAATTATACAGGCAATAAAAATTAAACACATAATACAATCTTTATGTCAAAAACCCCAAAATCCAAAAGTATATAAATTCCCTTTCATTAAAACACAAGAAATAGAAAATTAGAATGGTAGCATAGCTACTAATGTAACTGAATACATTTAAATCCTTCCTACCAAGAAGCCTATGTCAGATGGTGAATTATTTTAAAGACTCAAGAAAGAAAGTATACCAATTTTAATAAACTGCTCCAGAGAATACAAAACAAACATATAACACTTTCTAATGAAATATTAAAAGAAAAGAAAAGAAAATTACCATTTCTCTCGTAAGTTTGGATCAAAGTTATAAATGAAATATTAGCAAATCAAATTTGTCAGTGTATCTATTTATCTGGGATAATATATCATGACCAAATAGGGCTTATTCCAGAACTATAAAATTCTTTTAATATTCAAAATGAATCTGCTGATGCACTTAATACTATAAAATACTGAAGGAATAAAGCAGTATAAAATTATTTGCTAAATTAATATTTATTCATGACAAAAAACAAAGTAGGTATAGAAAGGAACTGATAAAGATGATGTAAGAGAGAAACTTATAGCAAATAGTCTTCTGAATGGTGAATATTAAATATAATACTTCATCTGAAGTGAAAAATAATACAAAGATGTCTGCCATGAGCTTTTATTTTTAAATAGGAAAAAGTGATTTTATGTTATTAAAAAAATAAATATAAATAATACCTAAAAGAATTCTGTAAAAAAAAAAAAGCAATGTGAGTTAACTAATTCTAAAAATAGTAAAACATGCTTTAAAGGTTCAGAAATTAAGAGTGTTACGAACATTTTGTCAATAGTTTATACTGTATATGAAAATTTGACCCAAGTGCACAAGGGACTTTAGTATTTGATAAAGTTGTCATCATAAATCAGATGCACTACAAAGTAAAGTTTTTTAGAAAAACTCCATAGACATTTGGAACAAAAGCAAGGTTTGATCCAT
Organism: Cheirogaleus medius; assembly: GCA_008086735.1. Taxonomy (NCBI): domain Eukaryota; kingdom Metazoa; phylum Chordata; class Mammalia; order Primates; family Cheirogaleidae; genus Cheirogaleus; species Cheirogaleus medius. The sequence goes on from VBSM01002121.1 coordinate 19,120,332, forward strand.
ACCTCACAGCATATACCAGGACAAATTCCAAATGGTTTTATGATTCTAACCTTAAACATAAAAACACGAAAGTACAAGGACAAAACATAGGTAAATGATTTTATAGCCTAAGTGTGGCAAAACCTTTCTAACTAACACAAAATTCTAAAGCTATAAATAAAGAATCCTGATAAATTTGACCCTATAAATATAAACAACTTTTGCCTAGCAAAATACACCATATCTCAAAATGAACAAATTAAATTTGTGGGATGCTACAATTCCCAAGTTGAAGCCCGCTCCAGTTATGAAGGCTAGTAGCATGTACAGTAAGCTAACTTTTGGAAGATCAATCTGGTCTCAAATACCAGCAAGCTTTGTCACACTCACTGCCTACATCATCTTTGTCAAGATAATTAATTTCACTTTGTCAATAACGGTGAAGATTCTCAGATTTTACCCTACTTGCAAGCCAACAAGTCCATCTGCCCACAGTTTTGCGGACTCTGGCAGAAGACACGAGTCTCCTGGGTTAGAGACAAAGAACTTCATGACTAATGTCACAGAAGTCAGCATGGGTATCATTTTTGCTTCAGTTCTTCTTGCCCCCCAAATCACAAGGGAGTGATGTAAAGACAGGCCCATGTAGATGTTGGGTACACAGCGGGTTTGTACGACATCTGAGGAAATACAAGCTTAGGGTAACTATAGTATCCCAAAGTTTAGCAATACTTCCAAACAGAGGAAGATATTATCTTTATTATACTGATTATAAAAAAAAAAAAATCTGTCCTCTATCTCAATGAAAGATACGGTCTCTATCCTCTAATGTTATTTGCTGTACAACTATTCTTTAAAAGATAATCTGTAATAAAAGCTGATACTAGACATTGTTAAACACTATGGAGAACTGCCTCCCAACATTCTTAGCCTTGGTTGTTTCACTTGCATAATGTGGACAATATGCTAGGGCTGTCCAGAAGGTATCCAGCCATTGTTAATATAAAGAGAATGGTATTAAGGTGGCTGGATACTTTCTGGACAGCCCTCATATAACATGTAAGGCAGTAACAAAGCTTAAATAGAAAAATGTCTAAAAAGTGTCTAGGATAATGCTGGCACCTAGTAAGTGCTCACAATATAGACATTAAGATTTTTTATTTTAATTTTATGATCTTTAAAAATAAATCTCTATATAAAAACACACATTAAACATACACTCAAATATTATTTTACTCCCTAAAACTAAAGACAGGTTGGTTTTTATGCTGAAATATAGTGATTAGCCTTTAGTTTTTACCAATTTGTATTTGGATCCATTATTTTAAAACTTTGAAACTTTAACTTTGTACCTTCATTGGTTAATATATGTGTGTGTGTGTGTCTATTTCCCACAATATCTATAACTCCAAAATAGTGACTTTTTAATGATCTACATATAGTATAAAAAGAATCATAAAATTATCATTTTAAAGATGGCTAGTCCTGTTCTGAAGAAACTCTTTTTTATTGTGTACATAGTCAATAAAAAAGTAGAGAAAGCAAGAGAAATTATGATCCAAATTTTATGTAGCTGACAAAATCCGAAGGGCATGTTAAAAACAAATGGTATGCATGGGAAATTAGAACTATAAAATATGAAATAGATCAGTTTGAAAAATACTGATTGGTTCAGAAAAGAAGTCACTTTCCCCAAAAGCTTTTTCATTTTCAGTTTGGCATGATCTAAGATTATAAAATGCTAAAAGCACCAATGTTTAATTCATCTTGAAAGTACTGAAGACTAAATAGAGCAGCACAGTAAAAATACTTTTTGAAGAGTAAATAATTTAATATTTAGAGTTAAATTTGGCATCACTGCTTGGAATTTTAAATGTAAACAAATTTCCCATTAAATTCCTGAAACATAGCTTTAATTGTTAAAGCACAACCCAAAAAGAGGTACACTGTTTAATTAGGTCTTCCTGTGATTGGCTGTATATTTGCATTCATATAGGCCCATGGGGTAAACTGACTTCACGCTGTGAAAAAAACTGCTAAAAGGCAATGAGGAAAAGTCATTTTAAAAATTAATTTAAAATAATTTCTGAACATGCCATGGGAAAACAAAAATCATTAACTAGTATTATTAATATTCACAGCAGCTGTTACACAGTCATGTATCAAGTTCCCATGTTCAAACTTGTTTTCTCATATAGTGTCTTAAAATACTCTGTTAGTCTGTAGCTCATCATACATCAATGGACTGTAAATAGGTTTAATTTCCATTGCTCATCAGTTTATCAAATTTTTCATAGAGGAGTATTTGTTCGATATATGTTTGGAATTAGCTGTTTTTGTGTCACTTTGGAGAAACCTACCAAAAAGCCTATTGTTACTCCCAAACACATCCTGTAAGCGGAATTGAGATTACTTTTTTCCATCCACCTGACTGCTTTGCTCAGTGTATCTAGTCAACCTGCAGCCAGCAGGCCTTAACATTATACTGTGTCTTCAGGCCATCTATGCCTTTATTTTCTATGCTTACCATCCTTAAACATTATCCAAACTACTTTTATTTTTCCTGCAAAAATTTAAGAAATCCCACTGTTGAAAATATACACCTAAGCATATGGCCATATGGCTTGTCTAGCTCTAGGTCTGGTCAGGATCATTCTAGGATTTAAGATTATATGTTCTTGCTTGTGCTCAAAAGAAAAGATAGTCCTTACTAAGAAGAGATTTGTTTACAAGTATCTGTTTTAAAATCCCCAACACCAAGTTTTCACAGCCTATATCACAGTCACTTCTAGTAGACTTTATTATTTGTTTCTTCTAAATCAGCAGTAACTTTTATTCTAATAGTTTTCCAATAAAATATCTTTTCTGTACTTTTGTTTACTAGTGTCCTAAATATTTCATTTGACTTAGACAAAAGTCTTAAAGGATAAAACCTTTAACACTTATTTATACAACAATATAATTGCATTTTATAGCAATGTAATTTATTGTAAACAGGCTCTAGCATAGACATAATTCTGTACAGTTATTTGGTGGCCCCAAATCTTAGACTTTAGGTAAGTTATAGAAAAGAGTGTGAATAATGTAATTTTCTGAAATCTTAAAATATTCTTAGAATTAATTTTTATGTTTTAAATAAGAATCAGCTTGTTCCATAAAGATATTAAAGACTGATGCTTCTATAAACTATCTGGTTTTAATATACTTATAATTATTATGGTTTGTGTGTCAATAGTTTGCTCTAGATTAGTGGCCCAACTGCCAACAAAATCTATCGCCAAGTTATTCTTTGAGTAAATACATATCTCAATTTTTTTCTTTTACTTTCTTAAAGCCCAAAGTGAAAAGATTAAATAAAATCAAACAGATGATTAAATTTTAAAATCTCAGTAGATAAACTATTTTCTGGGACTCTATACTTTTTAATGTAGGAAATGTATATATTCCAAATGTATGTTTAGTTATACATGCACCTCATAAAAATAGTGATATGTATATATATTTATAAAATCTCTTAATTGAGCACACAGCATTTACTTTAAATTTAAAAATAATAAATTTTCCCAGTGTTATACTATATATAATCCCTTTCATATATGAGGATACTTAAATTTAGAGAAGTAATCAAGGTTATTCAACATGTAAATATAATCAAAAATATAACTAAGATAGACATAGATACCTATAAAAGCAAAGCCTCAAATTATATAAAACAAAAATGTGTAGATCTGCAAGGAAAAATAGACAAATTTATAATCACAGTGGAAGAGTTTAATATTCCTCTCTCAGTAAATATTGTAACAAGTAAATAAAAAATCAGTAAGGATGTAGAATATTTGAATAACATCCTTAACAAGTTTGATTTTATTCACATACATAGAATATTTTATGCAGCAAAAAAATATACCATTTTTTCCAATGGCATTTGAGATATTTGTAAACATTGACCATATTTTGAGCCATATAGCAAGTTCAAACAAATTTTTAATGAATTTTAACTGTACAGATCACGTATTCTAAGCACAGTGGAATTGAGCTAGTACTATTTCAACCCCATTACACTGTTCTGCCTCCCTCCTTCTCCTCCTTCTGATTCCCCTTAGAGCCAAGTCAGCACTGGGACAGGGGTTTATATATACCTAACCCCTAGCACTTTCTCTAAATGACACTGCCTTCTTAACGCAGAACAAAACTAATTGAAATTCAAACCAGGAGGGTAGTTTCTAAGTGTGGCCTCAAACACAGATCTGCAAGCTACAACAGGAGTTGTCAGAGAAAGGAACGATGGAGGCAACAGAATGAAGTAATCCCAGAAAATTCCAGTTTCAAGGATACTGTTCTGGTATTCAGCCCCTGAAAATTATGGAACCCTGACAGTGGTCTAAATTTGCCCCAGTTAGAATGAGAAAGATGAGGCAGGTAGAAGCACAATCAGTCTGGAGCTGGCATTAGAAGATAACGCTGAATCGCTCTTTCTACGGAGAAGTGTCATGATTCTGCTGTTAAATTATCACTCTGTAGAGAGTTATTTGTCCTGGTTCTTGATGTGCAAATCTAGTTGCACATTAATTAAATGTGACACACTAATGGTTTAGAATACAGCTTCCACTATCTATGAAAATAAATATATTTAGAAAGTTTTGCAAAGTGCTTCAAGAGATCCCCAGAGAAAACCACTGTAGCAAATATAAATTATTAAGAAAGGTACCGTGGATGTATGTAGTGCCTTTGCACCAAACCTAGTGGAAGTCCTTTCACAGTATTATTTACTTAAATCTATAGCATGGATTTTTTTTTCACAGAACAAAGAACACATTTCCTAATGTCTTAAGCATAAACTTAAACTCTAAGGGTCTGGATTGTCCAAAGATGACAAGATGGCCCCTCCCTCCTAAATCATTTACTTATATAGCATTTCTATGAGATTAGGCAGGTGCAAAAGTGGTCACAATTAGACACAAAGTTTTGTTAGCAGCCTAAGTGCCTACTGCTAATCCAAAACATATTTCATCTATTTTTGCTTATTTGTTTATTCTTGATATTTTGGTTTTCTTCTGTAACATTTTGTCTAATTTTTTAGAAAAAATTTAATGTGACTGGTGTAACCCTAGTTTTATATATTTTATTAATAAATTATCAAACAGAAAATAAAGTATGTCCATTCAATTTAACTAAAATTTAACTTCAAATATTAAACTGTGTCCTAAGAAAAGCTCAATTAAAATAGAATTTAAGATTAAGAAAATATTGATTCCTACAAGCAACTGAATTATGGGTGATATGAATCAAAATTTTGAAAGTGATATCTTTATCAACATAATTTTTTTCTGTTAAAAATATTGTTTATCCAAACTTTTACTAAAAATAAGCATTTTATAAATTGATTTCAAATTAATTTTTAAACAAAGTACAACTCAATTTATTTCAAACTTTTAAAAACATGTGGCATTTTGTAATATATTTTATATAAAAAGTGAGATTGCCTAGAAAATTATTTTCCTACAAATACTCTCAAATGTAGTTGAACATCATAAAAGAGTTATTAAGAGAGATATATCAGTAAATACCAAGGACAGGAAGATACTAGGTGTATCAGACAGGTTTTTGCTGCAGTACTGCTGTGTAACAACTTCAACTGCCTAAATCCCAGTGGCTTAAAACAGTAAGCGTTTATTTCTCACTTACTGGTCTATACATAGCCTCTGGCTCTGCTAAACCAATTGAGATGTTCTGAGCTTGGCTCTAGGCCGTGGCTTGTGTTCAGGTTACTCCATATGTCTTCTCATTCTAGTTGGACCATACCTCCTTCCAGGCATCATCTTCTCATGGCCAATGGCAGAAGTGCGAAAGGGCAAGTCAAAGCATGAATTCACACATAAATTGTCTATTCTTGTTACATCAACTAATATTCCATTGGCCAAGGTAAGCCGCATGGTGAAGCTCAAAGCCAATGGTGAAGGGAAAATATACCTGACCTATTCCAGTGAGAATTTTATAGAACTGCAAAGTAACACAGCACAGTTTGAATAAATAATTCTTCTACAGAAAGGGAGTGAAGAATTGGGAACAATACTCCAACCTACCACTTTGGGGAAATCAACATTCCCATATTTCTTGAGGAGTGATGTATATCTGCTTAATCATGTGTTCTCAGAAATGCAAACATTTCAGAGTCTTATAATATAACCTGCATCAGGATTTATATCTTGTGGGAGCCTAGGAAATTAAAGGCTTGGATGAATTTTCCATCTATTTTTATAGATCAAAGACAGAAAAAAAATTGGAAAAAAAATTTGTGGGAAAAGTAAAAGTGGACAGCAAGTAGTAAGTCTTTGATAGTCAGAGCAGTGGTTTCTGGTGTCTCCTTCCCTGAAATATATATTAATCCCTAAATTTCTGCCTCTCAATCTAGCACAAAGTTTTCCCATAAAAATATGGTAAAATATAACTGAAAAATTTATGTCCTACTTATGTTCTTAATGAGTTTATAAACATAGTATTAAAAGTTTATATAAGCATATCGAAATAAATTATTCTACCAAATATTTTCATTAAATTAAGAAACCCATAGAAGATAAGAATTGCAGTATACATATTCTTTGCCCTTGGAATCAGCCTGTATTGGATAGAAGCACCTTCCTGAACGTTTGTTTATGATATGCCAAAGAGACCATCTTCATTCATCTCACTGCTCTAGTTACATAGAGTAAATATGTTCATGGTTATGGTTATGATAAATATTGTAATAAACTATCAAGAATGGAAAATTCTATAAATATTATATATTAAAATAAATTATTCTACCAAAAAAATATCATCTTTTAGTGAGATTCCTTTCCAGGTCCTTTTGTTTTCTTTCTGGCAACTGATAACGCTGAAGGCTGCTCCATTTCATTATGCATATTTGCATACACTTAAACTGAATTGGGTTAGAGTAAAGAAATTTATCAATTAATTAATGCAAATAGAAATGTGGGAAAAGGGATATCATCCAATTCCAACAGTCAATAGTATTCAAGTCCCAATTTAAGTGGATATACTTAGGGAGTAATAGGGCTTAACTTGAATACTGAATTGTTTTAGCTATAAACATGATCTAACTAAATGTCTTGTATCTAGGGGATGGGTACTCAAATGGTACAAAACCAATTTATGTAACCAAAATATTTGTAACCCCATAATTTCTGAAATTAAAAAAAATAAATTCATATTACATACATGTATGCAAATAAATGCTTTTTCAAATTTCTGGTCCCATGTTTACTCATATAAAAACAGTTCAGTAGCTATAATCATAACTTTACTATGGATTTTCTTATTAACTCCTAACTTTCTCCCTAAAAATATAACCCAAGAATGAAAAGTTATTTCTCATATATTCAGAACAATCATAAGAACATTTTGACTTTTATTAAAGGTAATCTCACACTAGAGGAATAATTTTTCAATATGTTATATACTTATTTAAAGAGGTTCTTATGGTCTAAAAAATCTTTGATTTATTTGAGTTTATGTCCCCCTTTCCTTAAAACTCAATTATTTTTGACACCCTTTAAATTTTCCTTAAAGAAATAATAAGCTTTATTTTATTGGATTTTGTTTTCCCAATGGATTAACATTTTATTTTATATATAGTATATTAGTCAATGTTTGTTCAATACATACTTGGTGAGTACCCACTCAGTGCTAGGTAAATGACAGGTAGATGTGGCCAGCAGCCTAGGCAGAGATAAATAGCATATAAATAAAACCAAGAAAGTCTGCTATAATTTGAATGTGTCCTGTAAAGTACATGTTACAGAAACTCAATCCTCAATACAAAAGTGTTTAGAGAGATGGCCTAATGAGAGGTATTTAGGTCATGAAGCCTTCACCCTCATGAATGGATAAAAGTTGCTATCACAGGAGTAGGTTTGTTATTACAAGAATGGGTTTGTTATAAAAAGCAAGTTTGGCCCCCTCTTGCTGTCTTACACCTGCTCTCTTTCCATGTGATGCCTTCCACCATGTTACAACAAAGCCAAAGGCCTTCACCAGATACGGCCCCTTTCTTGGACTTCCCAGCCTCTAGAACCATAAACCAAATAAATTTCTGTTTATTATAAATTACCTAGTCTGTGATATTCTCTTATAATAGCATGAAACAGAAGCCAAAGCATATGAGCATAGGGATTTTAGGTTAATATAGTTGGATTTTAGAATAAGAGGGGGTATCAAGAAATTGTGTTATTTGCAAAGATGAGAATATGACAAGACTTGTAAGAAGTCTGGACTTTACCTTGAATGTAATAAAAAATCATTGAGACAATATAAGCACAGAAATGCCATGACTAAATCTGCATTTTAGAAATATTACTGAAATATAGAGGCTAGACTGGAGAGCATGAAGTTTTAAAAAGGACACTAGCTAAAAAGTTGCATATTTCAAACAAGAGATATGATGTAGGACTGAAATTATTGGTAATGGAAGTGAGAGAAGTGAAAAATATTGAAGCTGTATTTTGGATGTGGAAGCTATAGAATTTGGTGATTACTTGGATTATGTAATAAGAGGTGGAGGAAGTCAAAGACAACACCCAGGTTTGGGGCACAAACAATGGAGTGTTTAGTATGTGGTACATTAGGGTAGGTACCACAAAGAAAGTTGATGTCTGGATAAGGAGGAGGACTGTGGTGAGGCATATGTGAGCTTAAGATAAAACTGGATCTTCATGTGGAAATATCCAATGGAGTCTTAGATGGAGTCTAAGCTATAATGAGAAAACTGAGATAGAAATAACCACATGAGAGTCATTAACATATCTGTAATACTGGAAGCCTTAAGAGTATGCAAGATAACTCAAAGAGGGTATTGAAAGATAAGAAAAGCAAATCCTAGGATGGAATCCCAGAGGCTGCCAACAGTTTAGGAGAGAAAGGAGTAAAGGATGAAACAAAGGACATTGATAAGGTGAAGCCAGAGGATGCAGGCAGAACACCAGGACAATATGTTGTTTCCTCCAAAATAAGAGTCTTTTTCTAAGTTATTGGTAGCAGATGCTATTAAGAAGTCAAATACAATGAAGGATTAAAGTATCTATTATATTTAGTAACATGGAATTAGTAGCTTAATTTATGAAAGAAATATCAATGGAATCATGGGGGTAGAAACTAGATTGCAATGATTTGAGAAAATCAGAGCCAGGAGACAAGTTACACAGTCATGCTAAAGGGAAAGACAGCAAGGAACATCTAGGGCAAGGGTGAGGGAGTTAATAGTATGTATACGACACAAAATTATATTCTTTTGTTCTAATTACTATGTGATTTTTATCTCATATGTAATACAAACGTATGCTTAGAAGATTTCACAAATATCTACGTACAAAGAAATTAAAATTTTCTCTTGGGAATACTGGAATTCCTGGAAACAAGAAATCCTGAAATGCTATATGACACTGTTGTTGACGTCAATAGTCTTATGTCTGTGAGATCTGAAAAGATTATAAAAATCAAAGATAGTCATTTCAAAGGACCTAGGCTTTAGTAGGTTACTGGAGTTAGTACTTAAATATATTGCTAAAAAACCTTATTTCTATTATTACAAATCTCACTTACTTAAATTTCAGTAGCGGATTACATATGGACTTTAAAATATGACTTATGTTCACAGTGAGTTTTGCCTCATTGTCTTTTCTAGCAAGTTAAAGTATTTTCCAATTGTTTAAGAAGTTCCTCCAGAAAAAAATCCGCTCCTATTACACACATCTTTATTATTAAAGTTTTAAATTCACTGTTTATAAAATAGAGTATTTATTAATTCATGCATTAAACACAATTATTTCTTTATTCAACAAAACTTTCTTAAGAACCACTCTGTACCATGTACTGTAATAGGGTTGAAGATTTGATAGCCCTTAGGAAGTTTAGTGTTTATGCATGATAGCTAACATAAAACAAGAAAATTTAACTATGAGGAATGTTAACAGGTTTTCTTGAAGTATATAACAGGGTTGTCTAGTCTATTATGAGGTTTATGGAAGAGTATGGATAGTCAGAGGACATAACCTTATAAGCTTTTTTGAAAGTTTAAAACCATAATTATATAAAACACTTTAATTTCTCATGAATCTATATTAGCATGAATGAGAGTAATTAAACCTTTAGAAAATTATTTTTTACACTGCAAGAAACATATAACAGTTATCTCCAATTCCTACAAAGGAGATAATGAAATTTATGTAATATTAAGAGCCTAAAAAAATGGGATGCTGTGGAAATAAGATATGTAGTTAATTGGATTTTCTGGTTAAGTGAGCATTAAGAGTTTTTACTGAAATGTCACATTCAAACTGAAAATTTGTTTTAGTATGACCATGTATTTTAATGGACTACAAAACTTCTCATTGTTCTTGTGAATATAACATTTGTGAGGCACACATTCTACCCCTCCCCACCTCCCAAACACCTGAAAGAAAAACTAATGCAAATGTTTTAAATATACGAATGTTTTAAATTTCTTTTTAGACTTATGTATTTACTTATCTTTTAAGTAGTTTCACCATTTGCTTTTCTGTTATTTCAGTGTTGGCAGTGATTTAAACATTGGGGAGATTTTACAATGGGGACCTAATCCTTCCTATAAATCATTCCAGAGAACACATAGTTTAACCTGTCATTTCATAGGAAGATGTTATTAAAAGTGAGCTTGATACAGCAATGTGAAATTCAAAAACAAATTTGTTGCTGATGCCTTCAACATGCATTACATTTTTGTTAGCTGCTGATAGAGGTAAAGGGGGACAGTAACACTAGCAGATTCATTAGACTCAATGATAATTGCTTTCTCTTAAGAACAGATCAGCTGTTTTTCTTCATTAATACAGGATATGTACATTTCCATAAGATTCTTCTCTGTTAATGAGTGAGGGAATGATAGATTTATTAGTTAGACACATCAGTGAAACAAACAATAATGTTAGATTTTGTTCCTAAAAGGTCCCTTACAAAGTTTTGGTGAACTAAAATTTTTAGAAACAGATTTAATTTAGAAACAGATTTTTTTTCAGGTTGTTTTTTTTTTTAATTCATATAATGGAATATAACACTGAAAATGAAGGAATTGCTCCTACATGCAATTTTGAGAATTCTCACAATACTAAGCTTAAGAGAAATCAGACACAAAAGAGTATATAATGTACAATTCCATTCGCAAGCAGCCCTCGCTTTGCCCAGTTCTGTTATACAGATTTCAGTCACCACAGTTTAATTAAATATTATAACACTAATACCCCTACAAGATGGTTCAAATTTCACTTACCATGAGTATATCAGCCATGAGTAAATGCATAAAGTAAAAACTTTACTGCTAGTTCTTCAGTCCACAAATCACTACACGAATAATACGTGTACATCACGATCAATGATCAATCACAACACATCTTTTAAAGTCTACTGGTGACTGGTCACTGTGCATTTGTTATTCAGTTTGAACAGACAGCAAAACATGTGGTTTTTGTTGCCTCCTTGTCTCCCAGTGATAAACCCATGTGACATTTTACAAAACTGAATAATCAAAAAGGAACTGACCAACAAAGATGAACATACAACTAAGAAACAAAACAATGCTAGAAGTGAAGTACAAGTTAAACATAAATGGAGTTAAAGAAGAAATAGCTGACTGTGGGAATATTCATGCTGCTGCCCTTCAAGAGACTCCAGATGTGCAGCTAGAGGAGTTTAGGGAAGACAAACTTATTGACATAAATGACAAAAATGACTGTGGCAAAAGGGATGAAGATGTCCCAGAGGAAGTGCGACTCCTTCTTTCCCCCTCTTTCTTTTTTTCTTAAGAAATTCCACTGGCTCCTTATAAATAAATATTGAATTTATTTGAGTTATTTTCCAAAAATGTTTTGAAATAACTTTCAGCAGAGTATATATAAAATAGTTTGGTAAAATAGAAATAGCATAACATAATGAAGGAATATATACTTAAGATGAACATGGTCACTTTGAATAAATTTGTGTTTTTTGCCCAGTCTTTCCTATCAGCCTAGGCAAAAAGGATAAGTCAAATTATATAGCTTTTAGTAACAAAAAGGAGGAGTTACATCATCATCCGAGGAGGAAGAAAATTCTTCCAGGCACACATTACCAAAGAAAGTTTTCGCATGGTAATTCATGTGGAAATTATGTAATGAATATAACTAATGAAATAATTAGCAGCTATGTAGATTAAACAAAAACCAATAATTTCATAATTATGTTCCTTTAAAAATGAAGGAAATTTGTCTTTTATTTAAATTCCTATCTTTGTGTGGAATCTAGGGCCACTTTGTAAAGAATTAATGTACTTTCTTGGGTAGCAACATCCTAATTTTAATTCCATGGATACAGATAGTTGTTTTAAATTCATGTATACCTCAAAAGAGTTGTTGTTTTACACGTTAAAAATTCAAATGAGCTTCATTTCCCAACACAGGTCAATAAATTATATTTAAAAGCAAGTTTAGTAAATTACCCTAACAAAACACAAAACTGTAGTTATATTTCAAGCACAATTATATATTAGATTCTGTTCCAGGTCATTCAAAATCATACTGTACTTTAGAAATGGTTGAGTGCTTGGAAATTCTGTCATGGTACAACATAAAACAATGAAAAGATTAAACAAATACATGAGAAAATGACTCATAATTTTGCATTGACTGTGGATGGCAATTTAAAAAAGAAATATTTTTTCTTCCACATTATATGGAAAGGTACATATTTATAACATGTTACTTATAGCCTGCTTTCCCTTCCCCTGACTTGGTACAGGATTTATCATGAAGAGGTAAAGACAATAAAATAATAACTGGATTCTGACTTTTGGGAATGAGCCATTTCTGACTATCAATTATGTGTTTAGCATTACCATGCATGACATATAGACTCCATTTTAAAGGGTACATATAAGTAAAAATTCTAATGGAACCTTAACAACAGAGAAAGATAATGGTGCTCAGGTTTTCCTTTCTTAATACTTTTTTATTTTAAGAATTTATAAGTAAAATAGAATGGTTAAAAGCTCAGGCTCTGGATCCAGACTTCCTCATTCAACTGGGGCCATGCCATTCTCTAGTTGGTTACACTGGACAAGTTACTTGACCTTTCTTGCCTCCATTTTCTTTATCTGTAAAATAGGGATAATAGTGGTATGGAATCTATAGCATTGTTGGGAGGAGATAAGTTTTTCCAAATAAAGCACTTAGAATAGTGCCTGGCACATAATGAGTGTGCAACAAATGATAAATAGAAAGACATAGTTTTTCACAGTATTTCATAGTAATACCTAGTATTTTATGATTCATAATATTTTATATGGGAAACTATAGATTAAAGGCCATGAGAGAAGTAATAACAAAATATCTGAGGTGGTTTACTGGAATGGCACTGGCTAGCTGGTGTTTGGAAGTGTATGATGATGGGGTTTTGGAGTTGTGTTACTGACTGGGAACTTGGGGAGTATGGGGTACTTATTACCGTCATTTTGTGAGTAGAGACAGGAAAGGCTAAAGGTTCTGCAGTGTGCAAGAGAGCACCACAAAATGATAAATTGTCCCTAAGGCCAATAGCTCCCTAGTTGAAAAATATTACCATAGGAATTAAGCTCTAAAAACAAGCAGAAGGTCTCTGTGGCTACAAAGTATTTAAAAGAAGAAACATATTGATACCTTACATAAAGTTTTTACTTATTGATATATCTCAATTATCTGATTGTATTTATGAAACACTGACCTTAAGAGTAAGAAAATGAGTAAAACACATGCTTATAAATTAGTTACTTAGTACTCAAAGTAATGTAACCCATTTATTCTAGTCAAATAAAAACAGAAACCCAACACTCAAACTAATTGGTAAGTTGTTCTTAGTCCTAGCCAAAACAAGGTTATGAAAAGCATAAGAGATTAAAGGAAAGACTCTATAATATATAAAAATTTAAATGGCATTAGAAAGAAGAATACAGGCAGGCATTTTCATATAATTCATTTCAGCTAGCTGTCGCTTACCTCAATAAATTTACATTAAAATAAAATAAAACATATATAGAAATAATCATAAGATGTATAACAAAATGAATGAAGTAACAATCTGTTAGCATGACATGATAGGGCTTATTCCTTGAAAAACATAATATATCCCCAATCCCTTTAATTTTGCACCATCTCCTTTTCTGTTGATATTGACTCATCATTTCTTCCCTCATAATGGATTAGTGTCAATGGGAATTTATCTTAGTTTCAAATCAGTTAAATAAAATGAAATATATTTCTTATTTTAATTATATGAAACTAAGAATTTTAAGACATATTTTATGTGATAAAAACATATTTTGAAATAAAAGTCAGTGCCAGCAATTATTCAGAGACTATTACAAAAGAAAATAAAACAAAAATCTCACTAGAAATCATTTATTCCCAAAGAAATTACTATGCCATCATTATCCTTTATATCCTATTTCTCTAATTAAATGGTAGAAGATGATTTTTATAGAAGAAGATTTTCTGTTGTTAACAATATCAGGTGCTACAGGAAAATTTCAGTGTAAGTAGGCCCCCCTTGTGGCAAGTCTTTACACTCCCTTGTTGCTGTTTCTCACAGGAATTCTATTCTGTCCTCTTTTTGTGTATAAAATATTCTTCACAACAAGTGACAGAAAATGCTGAATCGAGTTACACTTTGCTGTTTCTAAGATTTAATGCTTATCTGAGGGAGGTATATGTGAATGTCTATGTATTATTCAGTAGTTATTCATTTGAGAACTACAAGGAATTAACAGATGTGCTTGCTTCTCACACAAGTAAGGAGAGTACTTGGGGACTGTCTTAGTCTGTTTTCTGCTGCTATAACAGAATAGCTAAAATTGGGTAATTTATAAAGAACAAAGATTTATTTCTTACAGTTCTAGAGCCAGGGAAGTTCAAGGTTGAGGGGCTAGCAACCTGCAAGGGGCTTCTTGCTGTGTCATCCCATGGTGGAAAGCAGGTCAAGAGAGCACGTGTGCAAGAGTGAGTGGGAGAGGCAGTGGTAGTGGGAAGGGTGCCAAACTCATCCTTTTATCATTAGTCCACTCTTGTAATAATAAACCCACTCCTGTAAAAAATGGCATTCAACCAGTCATAAGGGCTCTGCCTTAAAGGTCCTACTTCTCAGCACTATCGCATTAGGGATTAAGTTTTCAACACATGAACTTTGGGGTCCAAATCACATGGTCAGATTTCTGTGGGTATAAGGCAGGGTTTCCAAAAGTGGGTAGATACTCAAACAGAGTTTTAAGGAAGAAGGCCCTCTTTGAGAAGAAGGAAGACCTACTGCAGAGAGGCATGGCTAGAAACCGGTAGAGTCCACAAAAGAATTGCTCTGAGTAAGGTTTAACCTTCCTGTGTCTTGCCAGTAGAATAAACACTCATAGGTAGCAACCAGATTTAAATGTGTCATCTATTTCCTTTTATTATCTCCAACCCTTCAGTAAAACCTAACATGCCTGCCCATCCTTCAGTGATGGTAGTATGGAAGAGTAAAGGAATGGTACAGGAAAGAGAAATGTAGACTGTCTCATCTCCATGTTGTCTCCCAAGCCCCACGCAGAGACGGCGCCTTGTATAGAGAGAAGTGGTAGGAAGTAGGGTTAGGGTGGCCAGCATGAAGGAAAAGCCAGGCCCTAGTGGAGTTAGGAACATTATGGATATACATGAGCCACTAGGATGAGCCAAAAATGATTACGAAACAACTCTGATTTTCTCATGTATCTTGATAGTGGTTTTGTTAGGGAGAGATGACAGCGTAGCATATGAAAAGAGGCTGGAGAAAGATGCAATTTTGTTTTTTACAATTTTTACAGTTGTTATCCATGAATAGGATAAGGTAATGATCAAGAAGTTAGGCTCAAAAATCAGATAAACTCATGTTTGTATCCCATATCTATCTCTAAATAGCTGTGTGAAGGCAAGTATCCTTTCTTGATTTATCAAAAACAAATTGGAAATAATATTCATGTCTCCTTTATAATGTGAAAAATGAATTACATTATGCATACAAAATTTTCAGTAAAATGGCTGTCACAAAGTCAAATTTTCAATACTATCTAATGTTACGATTATTAGTTCAATCTTTATATTTTCATGTTTATATATCATATGTTTATTACATTAGTAATCAGAAAATAATTTAGTATATCACTCTAAATAAAGACATTTCTGTACTATAGAAAGAAAGAAAAACACTGGTCATAAAGAGGAAGCTCTGATATTTCAAAGTAAAAAATTGGTACTTTCAGTTGAAGTTTATGATATTCAAGAATTTTCTAGTCACATTGCAAATAACTTTCGAAATATGTTTCTTTACTTTTAATTATTTAATAAGCACTCGCTCTGAGAAAAGTTGAAATATATACTGAGAAGTCATCTTTAGAGAGGTTATAGTTGAGACATGTAAATAAAAGTTAAGTAAGTAGCACAGATAAATCTAGGAAACATGAGGACTGCCAAGATTTAGTAAACAAGAGAGAGACTAAAAGCTTCAAACAGGTTGAAGAATAAAGGAAACACAATATGTTGGAAGCAAAGAGGAACAAATTTCAACAGAGAAAGACAACGAGTGCCAAATGCTACACAAAGAAAACTGATAAGATTAAACTAAATTTGGCATAATGTCAAATTTAAAGACTTAAAAAAACAGCAAGTGGCATAAATGTCAATTTTAGGCAATTTTTCCAAAAACTTTGTAAAAGTTTGGAATGAAATGGAATGGATAGTGGAAGAGTAAATCAACATTGGTTGAGTAAAGAAAAGATTGCTTTTGGTACACAGGAAAGCTGATCAGTTTGAAGAAAAAGGGAAATTTTTATTGGCACTAAGATTTTAAGGACATAAAGTGTTTGTAATTTGTAAAGGGTTGCATAACCACTGAACTCTACAAATCTGCCCTAACATCCAAGGTAATAAATCTTGGAAACAATCCAGGTAGAAAAAAGGAGCAAACATACATTTGTCACCTCTGTTTGGTGGGCTTATTGGCATGGGCTGAGCATAAGAGCTTCCACGTCACAAACAAAAGCCATCAGTATCATTTATCTAGATTTACTATCCCTGACAAGGCTGTGCAGACTTACAGGTTCCTTAAGTTTCCTTCCCAATCTCTTGGTTCTGGAAAAGGGAGTGCCTCCTCACAACAGACTTAGATCTTTCTCTTAATCAAACTGGAACCAGAGGGAAACTAACTATACAAGTTGCTTCTCCTCTAAGCTAGATCTTCTGCCTTTGAATCCTGGAAGGTCCCCAAAATATACAGTTTTTGAAAAGGGTTGAGGAAGTCTCTCATCTTATCCCCATCCCCGTAACAGTCCTAATATTGGTACGTTAGGGTTTTACAGAAATATCCTTAGAGTTATCATTGTCATCATTTTACATATTTATTCCACTTTAATATTTGTTTTAGAGGAGGGAGACTCAGAAAGAGTAAGTGGCTTGCCCAAGAAAATTAGCTGGTGAATGGCAAAGCTCCTCATTGAATCAATGTTTTCTAATTACTAGACCAGGGCTTTTTCAAATGAAACATATTGCCTCTTATTGAATTTTTTAAAAGAACAAAGTCTTAGTACAAAACAACAAATTGATCACTTGAGGCTAGGAGTTCTAGATCAGCCTGGGCAACACACCAAGATCCCTATCTCTATAAAAATAAAAAATACATTAGCCAGGCATGGTGGTGCATGCCTATAGTCCTAACTGCGCAGGAGGCTGAGGCAAGAGGATCACTTGAACCTAGGAATTCAAGGTTACAGTGATTGGGCCACTGTCCTCTAGCCTAGGGTGACAGAGTGAGACCCTATCTCTAAAAAACAAACAAATTGTGAACTCTAAGATGTTTTACTAGAGAAGTGAGCCTTCCTATTATCTCTGACATATTTCTAGTAGGCATCTTACCTTCACTTACATGTAAAATGTTTCTGTTCAAATAACTAACAATTATGAAGGGTTTTATATGAACTATTTTTACATAATGTTTCTACTTACATAAATAGAAATGAATTAGTCAAAATAGATGTGACTTTTCTTTCCATAGTAAAGCATACATTGCATAGAAACTCTATCCTAAATGACATGACTTGAAAAAGAGGCCACATTTAGTCCTGACATACCTCTTTTTTTGAATACATATCAGAGCTTTAGTAGGTCTGCAAAGATGTCTAGCAAAACCTAGAAATTGGTATGTTTGAATAAAAAAAATTGAACCTGGCTTTGAAAAAAAAATTAATGCTCGTTCCAGTTTCAATTAGGCATCTAATATAGCCAGGTTCTGCATTTTTTTAACTTTTAAAATAAAGTTTATTACAAAAATTTAATTCTCTAAGGTCTTTATGAACTTAGAAGATACCCTTGAATGAAATATGATTAGCATATTACATTGACATTCTATTTTTTTCCATATGACTTCAAAAATTATATTTCATGTCTGCCTTAAATCCATGATTCTCTGAATATTAACAAGGATTTTCTCATTTGTTTATTCCATGCCATCTTCAGCACTCAGCAATGGAGATATCTGGCTCTTTCTTAAAATTCCCACTTTAATGGCATCCTGACAGGTCACCCTTCTGATTGTCTCTAGAGAGTTTCAGTTTCCTTCACTGGCTCCTCTTCATTCTCTTGGGCCCTAACTGTTTTCCAGAGACCTGGAAAAGTTTTCCCTCTCAACACCCTCTTTCTTGAAAAACTTCAAAGAATTTCATGCTGATAACAGTTATCTATACTTCATGTGAGTAAACTCAAGGGCTTCACTGTTCTAATTTCTCAAAGATATAAATGCAAAAATAGGGAAACCTCTTTACCTAATGTACAATTTGGCCTATAGTCAAAGTCTTATAGACTATTTCACTGCCGTAAAGAAATAGCATACTCATATATCATTACCAGCCAAATTTTCTACTTTAGCTAAAAATTTAAACATGGTCTCCTAAATTTATTATTTACTGCAGTATGTTTTTCCACGACACTGCTTTTACCAAGCTACTTCCAAAATCAAGAATTGCTAATGGCTCCCTTCAAAGGGCCTGTCTTCCATCAAGTCTTCAGAATATTGCTTAAAACATACAACTCTAACATTGTCACTCACCCGTTTAAACCAACAGTTGAAACACTGTCCTTTAAATGAAGTCCAAATCCTGCATGGGACCAGTGAGGTTCTGTCTACATGATCTTCTCCCTCTTTCTATTTCCAAACTCATATACTTTCCCTTTCTCCTCCACACACCATGCTCCAACTATTAAGGCCTTTTCCCTCATGTTTCCCATGTTTAGACCTTAACACAACTGTTTTTCCTTTCCAGAAAAATCACCTTCTTTTCCCCAAAATCCATCATCTGGTTTACTCCTCATCACACTCCACTGTCATAATGAAAATTAATTTCTTAGGTAGCTTTCTGTAACATTCATGCACAAGTTACATGCTATTTGTACAGCTTTCTTCTCATAGTATTTAATACAAATGCAAGTAAATAATTGTTTGTCTTCTTATCATTTAAAGACAATTTCCTGGACTAGACTCTAGCTATATCTGTCATTTTCTGTCCTTCAAAAATGTCAAGCACATTACTGCCTCAGGGCCATTGTAGTTGCTCTTCCTTGTACCTGGAAATTTCTTCTATCAGTTATATACTGTCTTCCTTCCATTATCTGTTCTGATATTATATCACCAAGATACTTTTCCTGGCCATTCTATATAAAATAGTCCTCCTGCACTTCCATCACTCATTATTTCCTTTATTCTGTTTGAACTTTCTTGTTGTAATTATTACCCATCTAAAATATTAATTTATACATATATATTTATCTTTTACTGTTTTTCTTCCATAACTATAATAGAAACTTCATAAGAGTTGAGACTGTTTTGTTCACTGCTATATCCCCAACATCTATGTCAACACTTGGCACATAGTATACAATAAATACTAAAGCTGTTGTATGTGTGACTAGATTAGTTATACTTTTTATTTCATGGCTCCATTTTGATTATCTGTGCAAAATCAACACAACAAAAGATCAACTGAGTGTAAATTTAAATTTATATTCATACTGAATTTGATTTATCAATTTTAAAATGTTATTTAAAATTGTATTTAATTTTCAACATTATTTTACAAATCAATGCATGACTTTTGAAAAATTATACCTTTTTTGTAAACTAGAGATATAATGAATCACTTCAGTAAGAGCAAAAAAATCCAAAGTTAAACAAGACCAGTATCATGGAAATTAATTGAAAGCAGGTTACTGCAACATTATGGTGTGGATGTTTGTCCACTCCAAATCTCATGTTGAAATGTGATCCCCAATGTTGAAGGTGGGGCCTAATGGGAGGTGTTTGGGTCAAGGAAATGGATCCCTCATGAATAGATCAATGCCCTCCCAGAATAGGGGAAGTGTGTTTTTACTCTATTAGTTTTTACAAGAGTTCCCCACAGAGAGAGAGCTGTTAAAAAGGGCCTAGTACCTCCCTGCTATCTGTTGCTTCTTCTCTTGCCATGTGACCTCTGCATACACTGGCTCCCCTTGCCTTCTGCCATGAGTGGAAGCAGCTTGAGACCATCATCAGAAGCAGATGTTGGCACCATGCTTCTTGTAAAGCCTGCAAACTGTGAGGCAAATAAACCTCTTTTCTTTAGAAATTACCTAACCTCAGGTATTCCTTTATAGCAATACAAATGGACTTAGACACTCATATACATGAGTGAGTTAAAATAGATTACTAATTAAGTGTCTTTAACCCATGTGCAGCCTTTAAAATATGAAATCATTAACAGAATGGCATTTTATAAAATCCTAAACTTAGAGTTCAGATTTATGATGGGTATATAAACAAAATTTATTTTAATTTCTTTTCTTCTAAAGTGACCAAAATACCTGGGCCATTTTCTAGATGACTAGAAAGAACCATAGGTTTTACAGACTGAAATAGATCTTTTTAAAAAGAAGAGCTTCCACACAAAAACCTATCTAAGATCAACAATCCATATTTCATCATTATCTCAGATATTGCATTTTTTTAAAAGTATGTTTTATAAACATTACTATGTCTGTCACTGTGCCATCCAGATACTGATATGATGTGGTAATCAGCCATTTTAAGCAGATAGATAATAACTGCCACAGAGCACCCTATAGTATATTTACGGATTGAGTTTTAGGTGGACAACACTCTCCAAAGACTATTTTATTGTAAAATTAGTCAAAATCAGGGAATCATGGGTAGTTAAGCTTTAAGATAGAGGCCAATTTGGAATATTTCTCCATGATCCAGATTACTTTATAAATATAAATCAATAAAACGCATAAAACAGTTCTCATTCAATACAAAGTCAACATTTCTCAATGCATTTATATTCATTTATGCACATATACAATCATTCATTCAAAAATATTTGAATGACTATATGCCAAGCACTAGGGATCCAAAAATAAATAAGATCATCCTTGTGTACAGAGATCACACCATAGAACATCTCTTCTTAAACATTTTTCTGCAGGGACATATGATTGCTTACACATACGGAATATGCTCATATATGTCTATACATAAAAAATAGATGGGGGCCGAGGCGGGTGGATAGCTCAAGGTCAGGAGTTCGAAACCAGCCTGACCAAGAGCGAGACCCCGTCTCTAAAAAAAAAAAAAAAAAAAAAAAAAAAAAAAAAAAAAAAAAATAGATGGGGAATTATAGGTCATCTCAGCCACCAGCTATAATTCCTTCCTTCTTTACAATTTAATAATTTATGTGAGAGTGCAAGTGACAAAAGTGCTATTATAAGGATAACCTTAAATCTACTCTGATTAACTATTCACAAATGCCAACATCATCAATTATGATCAATAGCAATGTTCTTCATATATACATCAAGAAAGATTATAACATTCTATAAGAGCTGATCCAGTAAAATCTCAACAGGAGGAAGCACACAAAAAGCTGTACCTTATCATTTTTATTCTAAGTGTTCTTTTGACAAACCGCAAAACCAGTAAAAAAAAAAATCCTATCTCCATGCATCACTCATTCAAAAGTCCATACCACAATTGCCAATGTTCTAGCCATGTATCTGTAGTACGAAGCATTATAATAGCCTTTTCTAAAGAAGACATCATTGAAGTGATTAATTATACTGCTACTTTAGTTTTTTTTTAAAAAGCTCAGTAACTATAACTTATCAATTAGAAATAAATTAATCCAAAAATGATTTATAATTATCATTTGTAAATAAATCTAGATTAATACAATGCCTATGTAAAAAAAAGAGCAGAATGATTTTTAATAATCCACTTGTAAATATCTCAGAGTAATTCAAATGGCACATAGTTGAAAGGTAGCAGCCCATGTGCAAAAGTAATAAAACAGAATAACATTACTAATGGTTTGATGGAGATGTGGAAGATCTATTTGAATGTTTAAATGGCAGTATTTTGAAAACGGCATGCATTAGTGCTTAAGCACTAATATCACTCTGAATAAATTCAACTTTACAACAGTAATAGAAAACTGAGGTACCCTTTTTGAAAATGTATAATCCAAGTGATTCTGTGTTGACAAGGTGACATTGTATACTTTTTGTCTGAAACATGCTGCTGGCTAAATGAAACAAAAGTTATGCTGGTGTTTCCTGTCTTAGCTAAATTGAAGCTCATGCAATAGCGGTATACATTTTAATGAAAAAAAAGGCATTGAGGAAAGTTTGCGTTTAGAACTTTTAATCTTGTTTGAATAAATCAGAGTAGAAATAAATTATTTTCTTTCTTTTCCTGACCCACTTATATTGGAATTAAGGGTATTTGGTGTTTTCTTATCAATACATATATATTAAAATTGTATTATATCCAACAAAAGAAATTGCTTTCATATTACCATATTATACTTTTTCATAAATTGTTTAAAAATTATTACTTAATTTTTGCTTTCAACTATGACAGAATAGTTAATACTAAACTTTCTCTCCCATAGGAAAAAAATTATAAAACTTACAAAAATGTATGAAGTAACTGTTTTAAAGTACTGTTGTTTCAAACAGAAAGCAGCATAGGATCATCATACTTGAGAGAAAGAAAAGAGAAAAAAAGTGACCTTCATGATTGTTCCATGATCACCCTGGCTTTCTGCCTGGGAGGACTTTCCTGCTAAGGAGCAGGGACGTGGAGCCTGAGCTGAGCAAATGTTCCAATAAAATAAGTAGTCCAAGATAGGAGTTCCAGTTTTGCTAAGGTGACTGGAACTGGCAAGCCACTTTATCTAAGAAGATAAGGGGTGGGTGTCTCAGAAGATTGCATGATGTAATCATTGTAGGTGCTTCACTGAAGGAGATTTGCATATACACAAATGAAAGATACCAGAGTTAAGTCAGCTATGAGAGATATCAGAATTTCAGACTATCCATAGTTGAGGACCTCACTGAGCACCTCAGACATTCAGTTGAGACCAATGAATGCTACTCATCAGGAAAGAACCATGTCCTACAGTAAGGCAATCCAATAGGATTACTATTCTTGCAATTTCAAACTAGGCTTGAAGTTACATAAACAAAATTACAAAGAAAACTTTTTATTTTGTGAAATAACTGTGTCTAAGAAAAATTTTGTGCATGATATAAAAAATATTTGGTAATAAAAAAGGCATTATAATAGTTAATTGAAGGAATTTCTGAATATCAAGACAGAGTATAGTAGCACATTACTTGATGAAAAATGTTCAGGAAAATAAATTCATGAAAAGACAATACAAGGTCAACAGGGATAAATTTAATATTCAAGTTGTAGTTCATGTAACAATGAATTAAATAAATATACTGGTTACAGTTTTTATGACTTTGATAAATTATTTATCTTAAAAGTGAAATTTCTTTAAAAAGATAACTATTTTCCTCAATCAAATTTTTCTAGCACCAGTTGGGATTTAATATTTTGTTATTCTTACTCACAACCCTTATGAAAACAGACATTGATGAATGAAACAATTACTAATCACAGAAAGGGATTAAATGCTATCTAAATGGGCAGTACATGGGTCCATCTTTAAGCAATATACAATTTAGAGTGGACATAAACTTATATTTTGCCTTCATCATACACAGAAGCGCAATTTTATTAGGTTTTCAATTGCCTTTACACATCATTACCCTGCTGGCTGGTCCACTAGCCCATGAATTTCAAAGCAAAGCAATACATGGGATTTCACCACACAACTCTCATGGACAAAATTCTTGCCTCATGCAATGAAAGCATAGGGTTCACAAACTTTGGAAATGGAAATGTCTAATTTCCATAATTTGTAAATATTTTTACTGAATATATGGTTTCTTTTCCCAAATGGTTTATCCAATCAGACTTTCAACAACTCTACCATTACAACTTTGCTGACTTTTGAAGACCATGTTATAATGTCCTAAGGATTCTTTTATAGTCTACATATATGTTTTTTTAACAAAGAACTTAAAGGGCAGAGTACCAAATTTTCTTGTATTTCCATCTAAACTGAATCTCACCATGATTTTATTTTATTTTTCTTTCTAAAGTCTTACAAAGTGTTGCTTCAAATTGAGATGAGCGGAAAAAAGATATAATACTACCAAAGAGATTTTTTTTCTTTCTTTTTTTTAGTGATTGTGGTTTAACTGGTTAAGGAATAGATATCATAGAGAAAATATGGTTGTAAATGTTTCAGCCAGTGAAAAGGGTCCCATGAATTACTATTTAAAACACAATAATTTCCTAAAGTAAAATTTCACAGCAAAATCCATTTTAATTTAATATGTAATATGCTCAGATAAATAAGCTACAAAACAAATATACTTAAATAAAGATGTGTGTATTCCAAGAAATCTAATAATTTTAGGTTGTTCAAAACTAATATGCTCTAAACATTTATGGAGCATAAAAATGTCTGACTCAGGGGAGATTTTTGTTTTGTTTTTAGTTTCTCTCAAAAGATTTACATCAAAAATAATGGGACCAAATTTTATTTATTCCAGTGATATTTTAGCATTTTTTATTAAGTGGCACTCTGCAAACTATCTTGTATTCTTACTATGTAGGTCTCTCCTCTAAAGATTGGTTTTACAAATGTTTCTAAGATCAGAGATTATGGTAGCCACCAAAGCATTATAAGAAAGTTGTGAAGGACAGAATATTATATTCTTAAAACATATGGTAGTTGAATCTTTGTATTTCTATATCATTTCCATATGAATGCAATGTAAACATAATATTGTGATTGCTACTCGAAAATTGTATTACTTTCTGTGAGAACTTAAAATTAATCTAATTATTTGGGTATCATTTTTAATCACCATGAAATGTTGATTTTAAAATATTTTAAATAATATGTTAACAAAATAATTCCATTAATGTTTATTTAGTCCACAAAGGATGTCTCAGTAAATTCCAAAAATCAAAAATAATACAGGACGCATATATTACTATGCAAATCATATAAAACTTCAAAGAAAAAAATTAAATAACAGTCAAAACCCAATCATGTGTAAAAATAACAAAATAAAAACAAAAAACACTTCCTTACTTTTACATAGAAAAACATTAAAAAATATAGTTACAAACGTTTGATGAAAGTTTATAGAAAATCTATGTTTTTAATTTATAAATTTATAACCATGCTTATAAACCAGGAGGAGATCCTGTTAACAAGAAGCTGTAAGAGATGTCCAAAAGTAGAAAGCAGATTGAAGGCACGACATTAATCTCTAGTTGCATCCAGAATTCTACCACAGAATATAAGGCCATAATCAAGAATCATCAATATTTTTAGGAAAGGCAAGACGCTAATGCAGAACCAACAAATACAATTTGCAGAACATACACCTAAAGAAACAGACTTGATAATCATAACAGTGATGTATTAATAAGTATGCTTAACACCTGCACAATGTAAAGCAGAGTATATCCATGATAAAGTACAGTGTTATAAAGCAGGAAAAAAGTTATAAAAAACAATCAACTACAAAGTTATATGTTTTAATATGTAGATAATTTTCATATAGAGATATAGTTTTAATATATAGATAATTATTGAAATTAAAATTTCCTTTAGTTTTTTTTACTAACTGAACGGACACAGTTTAAGAGTTTGTGTCTTTGAAGTTCAACCTGAAAAAATATCCCTGAATATCACATTAATACTGTAGAATTAAAGCTGAGATATGAAAAAAATATCAAAAAGTTTCAATGTCTATCTAATGTGAGTTTCAGAAAAGGATCTATGTAATTTTGGCAACCTTTAAAAATGCAGAGACCTTCCAACAACAGTCATGTATGTGGTCATTACTGAAAATTCAAACAACAATAGATATTGGCACAGATGACATGAAAAGGGAATGCTTAAACACTGTTGGTGGGCATGTAAATTTGTACAACCTCTATGGAAAACAGTATGGAGATTTCTAAAAAACTAAAAATAGATCTACCATTTAATTCAGGAATTCTGCTACTGGGTATCTACCCCCACCCCTCTCCCCCTGACCCAAAAAACCAAGGTCATTATATAAAAAAAGATGAACTACTCAAGAAGCCGAGGCTGGAGGATCGCTTAAACTGGGAAGTTTGAGGTTACAGTGAGCTATGATTGTGCCACTGCACTCCAGCCTGAGCCTGGGTGACAAAGCAAGACCTTGTTTCAAAAAAAGAAAAAAAAAAAATGACACCTCCACTTGTGCTATGCCTATCATAGCACAATTCTCAATTGCAAAGATATGGAACAACCTAAGTGCACATCAACCGAGGAATAGGTAAAGAAACTGTGGTATATAAACACCATTGAATAGTACTCAGGCATAATAAAGAATGAAATAGTATCTTTTGCATCAAGTTGGATGGAACTAGAGGCCATTATCCTAAGTAACTCAGAAATGGAAAACCAAATATCACACGTTCTCAAATATTAATATAATTGGGAGCTAAGCTACAGGTATGCAGGGACATACAGAGTAGTACAATGGGCAGTGGAGACTCAGAAGGGGGAAGGTATGTTAGGAGGGGAGTGAGGGAAGAAAAACTACCCATTGAGTGCAATGTGCACCACTCAGGTAACAGATATACTAAAAACCCAGACATCACCAATACAATTCCTCCATGTAACCAAAAACCATCTGTACCCGTAAATCTATTGAAATAAAAAAAATAAAGAAAGAAAAGCACCAATGCAAAGAAATGTATGAAAAGTGGCAAATGAGAGTTACAGTTAGTAGGTAATACAGCTTAAGGAAAAGGAAAAAAAAAAGAACCCAAACCGTAACATGGGGAAAGTTAACAAAGAGACTATGAACCCTTGTCTTTAGATGAGAGATTTATAATCAAGTCTCTTAGTTGGTAAGTTGTATCATAATATAATTATTAATTTAGAAAAAAAACAGTCAGATATAGCCTGAAGTAACTTACCAGAGAGGGAATCAAGGTAATAAATGTTTTTCTCCCCTCTGCCTACTATCTTCAGTTCTTCCTTAGCCAAAATCCACATGAAGACAGAGGCCACAGGATTCCTACTGATGTAATCACACAAGTCAACTCCCTAGGTCAGAACGCAGATTGAGGGAAAGGAAATATATAACAGGAGGGACAAGAGGAAGATGTTCACACAGGACTTTTACACAATTCTATTTGGGTTGTCTTTTTCTTATTGATTTGCACAATATTAATTTATCTTCTCAAAGTTTGTGGCTTAAATTTTTACTGTATGGTTTCTTTTGATCCACAGAGACTTACTTTTTATATAGTCAAATTTATAATCTTTCTCTTTAAACTGTTTTTCTACTGAGTCATTTTATGCAACCCATTTTAATCCTTACAGCAAACAAATTTTGTACATATGACTGCTTTTCTCATTTTACAGATGAGAAAACGGTCTTAGAAAGGTCAAATAACTCAACTTAGGTTATACATCTATTCAGGCAATCTGAATCCAGAGCCTACACTTTTAGCCACAAATCTATGTGAGTCTTGTTGCATATTTTTGTGTACATAGCTGTATACTTGTATATATCTCTAAATTAAACCACTAGATTTAGGCTTAGGATCAGACTGTATACATATGAAATTTTGATAGATACTGTCAAGTTTCCCTCCCAAATTTTCTACCCCCTTGCTATCCTTGAGTGTTATCATTTAAAAGAAAAATTATGCCCATTTTATAAGTCTAAATGGTTATCATGATATTGTCTTAATATGCATGCATTTAATTATGAGTTAGATTTAGCATATTAAAATTTTGGTCATTGGGTATTCTTTACCAAAGGAAATTTTTTAATATTTCTTCTTCCTTTTACTATTTAACTACTTTTCTTTTTCATAGTGATTTGAAAATTAAGAATATTTATCCCTTGACATTACCTATGGTGTAATATTCCCTCCATTGAAATTTTGCTTTTGTCTTCATTTTGTTTATGGTGTTTTTTACAAATAAAATGTTAAAATTGTTATGTAATTAAACACTATTTTTATTTATAATTTCCCTCTATGGATTTTGTGGCATACATGTTTTTTATATTACAAATGGTAATTTTTATATTTTAACTGATTAATATTTATTATAGTATTTTAATAATAATTACATGCCCTTTCCCTTGATTGAATTATTTTAAAGTTTCTTATAGATTTTTCAATTAACTCTCTTGAAATAACAAGTATAAATTATATCATTTAGAAATAATTAAGATTTGTTTCTCCTTGCCAATAATTATACTTATTTTGTTCTATGAACTAATTGCATGGCATAGTAATTTTGAAACATTGTTAAATGACAGTGGAAATAACAATCATGGTTTTTCATCCTTATTGTAATGGGAATTTTTCTAATGTTTTTCCATTGTTAACAATGCTGCTTTTTGATTTGAGATATATTTCCATATTAAGTTTGAATTCATTAATTCTTTTTAACAAATAATTTTTAACAAAAATAGACATTATTTTTCCTCAAATGCTTCATTAGTGTTTTCAGGGGTGCTTATTTTTTCCATCTATTAATATTATAAATTATTCAGATACTGGACATCTGGGTAGCTTCAAATTTTTTCTTACTGTAATATTATAGAACTATTCTACCTTTCCTGACTTTCCTCTTGCACATTTCCTCACTTTCTTTTCTGAAAATCCATTTATCTCTAAACACCCAGCTCAATTATTAGTTTTGACCATTTATAAACCACTTTTGTAAATGTAATTATTCTCTTTCAGCATTTCCATATAAATTTGTTCATAACTCTGCTATGATATTTATCATTTTGTGTCATCATTTATGTGTCTGCATGTCAACTGTTGTGGGACCACAGGATAAGTTATAATAGCAATTACATCTTATTCATTGATCTTTTCTCTATACTTAGTATAATGTTTGACACAAACTAAACCTTCAGAAAACATTTTTACCATTATTAAATGAACATATGAATAATTGAATAAATAAATGGTTGAATAAATAAATAATATGAATAAAAAGACAGTGCAGGACCATGTTCAAAGGCTATCTGGGTCCTGAAAAGATGTTAGGAATTTATTTCTAGATAATCAGGAGCCAATGAAGTGTTAAGAAGGTTAATACCACGATTATTATGAGTTTATCTATACTATCATATTTGTATTCACTATCCACTTCTCATAAAGCTCCTTTTACATTATTTCCATATTCATAGGATATGGACCACTATACGCACAGTAATATGTATATAGTATATGTTGTATATTGTACATATATAGGAATACAAAACTAAGTAAGTCCAAATTTCATCATGGAGGTGACATGTAACAATGAAAGATTTGGTAATTCAGCATGACTTTTATGATAATAATAGCAGCAACAACAACAAAAATTACCCTTCACTGAATGCCATCTCTAGAGACATTAAAATACTAGGTTACCATAAAATGTCCATATAAACTACCTATTAAATATAGTATTAATCTCAATTAAAGAGATAAAAACAGATTTAGAAAGAAAAAGTAGGTTACACAGAATTTCATAATTAGTACGTGGTAGAACTAGAATTCAAACTGAAATATATCTGATTCTAAAGTCAATTTTTCATCTCTCATGGCACACATACAACACCAATCTATGTTTACATATTTCTGACTATTAATAAAATAGCATGTTTTCTCTTAGCAGTAAACTAGTTATATTCCATTCAAAAAATATTTTTTAGATTCTTCATAAAAATATTTGAGAATATAATGTAACTTCTCTGATATTACCAATGAAACACATTTATTAAAAGTTAAAGTAGTTATCTTATTTAGATGTCAAATCATCTTCTAATTACTATTAACCTATTAATTTTTTTTAATTTTGGAAGACAAGTAATGCAGTCCTTAACTTCACAAACTCGCCCAAAAGAGAGGTTTAAGTAAGAAGGGGAGATCCTGGAGCAATTTCTCCTCTCTTCCTAACTCTATGCTGCCTCCAAGGTAAACACTGCTCTGGTCATATGAGAGAAAGAGAGAGAGAGGAGGAATTGTTTCCCAGTGCCCTAGTCATGGATCTGAAAAAAGTAATGACCTTAAGTACACTGAGTGCTTTCTCTCAAGTAAGTGCCCTGAAAACTTTGGAATATTTCCTATACTACTATCTCAAGATAATTCAATTAGGTAGCTCTTCTGTAATAAAGGCTATTTTACAAAACTGCTTTAGAAGGAGACTACTGCAATTGGGAATTCATAAAAATCTTACAATATTTATTTGACTGAAAATAAAGCCAGGAACCAGAGATATAAAATGCATGGTTGCTATGAACATCTTCATAAAGAGGGTACACTGATTGTATAATATATTTATTATAATTTTTCAAATAGTATAGTGTGTTTTTGAATAACACTGCAGAAAATAAGTTTACATGCCAAAGCTCACTATATTAGCTTTTCTGTATGCACTACTACATTACAGAATTACTGATGAGTTCTTTATGAATTCCATTTACAAAATGTAATTATTTCAAGAGCTGATAGTCAAGCTATCCATCAAATCATTAATGTTGTACTATTCCCTTGTGAATTCTCAAAATCTACATCTTTCACTCCTTGTATAAGTTTAAATAAAGTCTGCACTAAACTCTTATATTACTGAATGCATTAGCAAATAGATATAGCCTGGTGATTCTGTAGATACTTTATGTGAGAATTTGCCAAACATGCCCTATAGAACTTTTTATCTTAAATGTGATGGTGGCTTTGGGAAAAATCATTTTAAACTCAAAGTTGGTTCCCTATTTTCCATTGTGAATGGCTTTTTAATTCCTTGATACAAAATAGCCTTTTGTGAGTTTTGAATAATGCCTTTCTAAGGCAGTACTTATAATTATGCCCAAGCATCAGTGAAAAAGAAAATAAAATCAGACAATGAAAATAGAATGTCAGAGCATTAAGCTGTCAACATATTTATGTTCCTAACATTATTCACATTAGGACATTACATTTAAAGATCAAGGTAAAGTTCAGTGAGAACTGTAAGTCTTTAAATTTCTGCCAAAGCCTTTAAGAAATGAAATAGAGAATGTATTGTTCCAGCTTAGAATCACTTTGTAAAATGAAAAGCTTTTACTACTTTAAAGTTTAGACCTTCACCAGAGCAAACCTTTTCCCCCAAATTCCATCCTCTTTCCTATTGTTTACCCTAATGTCACATGCTTCTCCCTATTATTATAATTCTAATCAAATTCAGCAAATTCATCCTAGAACAACACATTTATAGAGCAGGATTTCTCACTTAGGAAAATTTAACAGACAAGGACAAAAAGGATTAGGTTATAATTTGTTAATGTATTTTCTTGATCATCATTTATTAAGGACACTAAGCTACAGAAGTCCTTCTACCCCTTAAAAAAGGCTCTATCCAGGAAGCACTAAAATTAATGTATATTTTCTTCATGAAATGTGAGAAAAAAAAATCTAATCTTATTGTTTTGAGTTTTTTCCATGAGCTGACCAGTTCATCAGTGTTCAAAATATATATCTGTGTGTGTGCGTGTACATACAAAGAAACACCTTAAAAGACATTTGTAAAATCCCATTTGGCAAAGTGTATAGCACTATCTCCCTAAAACAGTAACATTTGAGAAAAACTTCCAACAGCATGGGAGAGTACAGAGTTCATTGTAAGGGAACTGAGGACAATAGATTGCTATCTCTAATCCCACTACCTTCCAACATGTGTGATTTTGAGCAAGTAGGTAAACATCGCATGCCATTGCTTCACCTAATGTAAAATGTAGGAGTTTATGCTAATTAGAGATGGAAAATAGGTGTTTGTTTATGGGTCAATTCTGAATGAATGGAAGTGGCTGAATGAAGTACCTTTGCAAAATTAATCAAAGGCTATGCGACCTTCAAACCAGAAGGTAAAAATGTGATATATTAGAAACATCTGCCTTAGTCATGAGATTGGGTCATTGTTGACACCTGTACCTGGAATTAACCATTCCTGGGCTACATAATAGGTAAATCTCTCCTAGATATGTCTGTAAACATAGTAGCTCTGTAGATATGCTTTAGCTACTGCACACATGCACACAGGTTTCAATGAGTATACTTTTTCTTAGTCTATTTTATATATTGTGCTTTTACATAAAGTTTGCAGTTCAATGTTGATCTATTGCATACATAATACAGGGTACAGAGTAAATTTATTTTTATGAAAATATAGCTGATTTCTCATAAGTAGATGCTATGGGAAACAGCTATGTGAATTAAAAAATTAAGGTCCCCCAGCTCTAAAACCCTAAGGTAATTAGTGGAAGATTCTGGATGGAAAAATGTCAATTCAGCTCTTCTTCCATGAGTGAGCTATGAGATCCAACCACTCCTCTTTCCACAATCCTTTTTTTTTTTTTTTTGAGACACAGTCTCACTTTGTTGCCCAGGCTAGAGTGCCATGGAGTCAGCCTAGCTCATAGCAACCTCAAACTCCTGGACTCAAGCAATCCTTCTGCCTCAGCCTCCCGAGTAGTTGGGACTACAGGCATCTGCCACCATGCCCAGCTAATTTTTTCTATATATTTTTAGCTGTCCAATTAACTTCTATTTTTGGTAGAGACGTGGTCTCACTCTTGCTCAGGCTGGTCTCGAACTCTTGAGCTCAAATGATCCACCCGCCTTGGCCTCCCATAGTGCTAGGATTACAGGCACGAGCCACCATGCCCAGCTGCACAATCCTTTTAAAATTAGAGATTTTTTTTTTTTTTACTGACATCAAAGGATCTGGATTTAATTTCATTATACATTTTGGCAGGTTATTTAATACGTGCTTCCAAGATTGTAATTAGTGAGTGATCTCCAAAGAAAAGATGAATCTTAGAGCTGAGATTACAAGGTGAGACATTCTCTATACAGGGAAATTTTTCAAATCTTGAATATTTGAAGTTGTTCATAAGAATCAAAAGTTTCCCTACACAAGTATGTCCATTAATAGAATAGGGTGTAGCATATTCATCCTGAGTATATTCAGCCTTGTGAGAGACTTGTCACAAGAAATAAATCCTAAAGGGAACTTAGACACTAAACAAATTAAGGTATGTTTCTAAATATTATGAAAGGTAAGTATGGGAGTATAAGACAGGAGATCCTATGATATGTTCTAGGGGACTTAAGAAGTTCTCATTGAGGAAAACAAGAATTATGAAGAGTTCATCTGATAAAAATATAGTGAAGAGAATACTTGAATGAGGAAACTGCTCAAAGTAGTGGAGATAGATAAATTTACATAAAATGAAATGGCAAAGTACAAGACAGCTGGAGCAGGTGAAGAAGAAGAAAGGGTTTCAGGAGATGAGACTGGTGGCTTAAACAGAGGCTGTCCTATTATGGAGAATGTTGAAATGGTGTTATGGGATTTCAACTAAAGGCAACATTTCCTGAGGACAATATTGGAATATGTTTTGACTTCTAATAAATTCATTTTATAATTGAAGGATTAATATTAACCAGAAAGCAAATTGAAATTTATCCACTTATGAGGGCTATTGACCTGGCATTTGTTTGTTTCTATAATTTGTGATGTTCTCATTTTTAAAATCTGTATTTATATATATTTTAAAAGTAACATTTTATGGCCAAAAAGTAAAAGAAATAACTTAATGCTTCCTGTCTGGAAACAATGTCAATTGAAGTGAAGAAATGACATAATTCTATGTTATTTGATCTCATCAGCATCATTAAAAACAAGAGTTGGGATTACTTTAGGAATATATGCAATTGACCCTTTGAAATGAGAGACAAAGGAATAAGTTATAGGTTATAGATTATAGACTTCTTTTCCATAGTGTTGTTAGAAAAAAATATAAATTGAGCCATATTTTAATCCACACAGGACAGGAGTTATCACTTATTGGATTAATCTAATTTGAATTTTGAATAAACTTTTATATGAACCAAATAATATTTCCAAAACTTTGAAAGAAAAATCAAGATAAATATTATATTTGTGTTACTTCCTTAAAAATAGAAATCAAGTATTTCCACTACTAGCATAAAATATTTTTTCTAATATGTGAACAAATATAACACAAAATGGTATCAATTATAAAATAATTTCTCTCTGATTACATATTTGAGAATTAAAACTTTGTATAGATCTTCAAAGGGACATTTAGATCGAGGGGTAATATAATTATGGGATAAACATTTATAAGGCTAAGTATGACAATATCTAGTGGTGTTTACAGATGGGTGCCTGGACCAAACCATGTGAAAGCAGCTTCCCATTAAGCACCACAAGGAAAGTATAATGTGTACAAGAACTTCAACAAGATAGTGGCTCTCCTAAATAGAGAGAACTTGTGTACAATCTCTACAACAGCACCCAGCACAAGGTGGGAACCCCATAAGTGCTGCCTTCTACCATTACTTCTGTCAAATTCTTAAAGATTTTTTAATTCTTTAGGATTTAATTATAATAGAACTTTCACAACTCAAGGATATTCACATATAGGAGTAAATAATTTAGGATCCCTTTAAAAATAATGAGACTTCTAATTAGATCTTAAGGAATTTAGAATTTACTGTAAAAACTTAGATTAAAATAACTCTTGGGCCGGGCGCGGTGGCTCACGCCTGTAATCCTAGCACTCTGGGAGGCCGAGGCGGGTGGATAGCTCAAGGTCAGGAGTTCGAAACCAGCCTGACCAGGAGCGAGACCCCGTCTCTAAAAAAAAAAAAAAATAAATAAAATAACTCTTGACCAACACATAAGCAAAGGTTTTGTCTTATTAGATTTTTGTATTCTACAAACACCATCTACATGATAGAAGGAGGCTCAATGAGTCTGGATTGAATGTAAATTGAGACAAATCACTTAATTTGTGTATTTTACTAAGCCTAAAGTAAATCCTCAGGGCAATATAACAATAAAAATTTTAATTATTTATGAAGCACTCACTTTAGCACCTTAGGATGTGGCTAAACATTTTAACATATAATTTGAAACAATAAACTATCAATACAAGAAACATATATATTATTAAAAGATTAAAATAGAAAAGACAAATGCTTTTTTCTATACTGATGCTAGAAATAATATAAATTTAGTCATATTTTCATCCTCATGGTGCTGAAAAGAAGGGCGTTGTGGGGGGAAAAATGTTATTGGACAATCTCAGAGTGCTCTGGAAATTTTATAGATTTCAATTTTAACTTTTTACACAAGGAAATATATGTCATGATCACAAAGTAAAATCATATTGACAATGCACAAAATAATTACTACATTATAATAAAAATGAAACCAGAGAGTGCACGTGCTTATAATAACATAACACATAATTATGGATTAATTGAAATTCTTGTTAATTATATAAATGCCTGAGTTGAAAATTCTTTCTACTAAAATACATATGAGAGAAATATTTAGCAGCTGTGTAATTAAGCCACCAACACCAACTGGAAGAAATAGCACAGTATTTGCCTATACTTATGTGCAATATAAAATCACGATGGGGCAAAGCTGGAAAAAAAGTTGATTTGAATGTCCTTCAGTGTTTGGTGTTTTGTTTTATGGTAAGAACACTTAACATGAGATCTTATTTACCCTCTTAGTAAATTTGTAAGTGCACAATACATCATTTAATATAGGCACAAAGTCATACAGCAGATCTCTAGAAGCTATCTTGTAGTATCAAAACATTATATACCCACTGAACAGCTCTCCAAATCTCCTTCAGTCTTAACTTCATTATCAGAAATATAGCATCTAGACAGACAGTATTCTACTACCATTTTCATTGTTGACATCTTATCTAGCTTCCACTTTTGTCCCATAATGACAACCACTTTTAAGGAGTGTAGTGATATAATGCTATGCTCTCTTTAGCAGCTTGAGTTAAAGTTAGGCCACAAAACCCATCCGTGAAGTCACAGGAAGGTCATCTTCCTTCCCAGCACCAGATCCCCTCCTTTGATGAGGGGCCTTCTTTCCATGCTAAGCCAATTATAAGTGGGGGGTGCTTATGTCTACAGTGGTCAGTTCTGCATACGCTCTCTCCTAGAGAGGGGAAAACCTTGTTTATCTGACAAAGATCCCTGTTCTCTGATGGGCAGTCTGAAAGTAGTTTCTTAAGATGTGGAGAACATCTTCTATATTATTCCAAACTATAAAGATGAGTTATAGCTGTGTATCATGAAACAATAAGCCTGTCTCCCAACATCACAGATCTTTAATACTCTTTCACTTTACAATACTTGTTGCATAGCTGTTGTCCATGAGTGGCTGTGTATAGAAAGGAACCACAGTATTACTCCACAACCTCTGAGACAGGTCTGTATGAGACACCTTGAGCTGATTCCACAACATCAGAATCACCAAACTAGATTTTCCCTTTACAAATGAAGGGTCTTCCCTGGTCTTTGGGAGCTTCTGGCATTATTTTATTTTACTTTCCCACAGTCAGGACCCCTTTAGTCCATAGAGATATTATAATAACATTGAACTGCAAAGGGAAAAAGGTCTCCATAGCAGTCTTCCCCAAAGAGCCCTGACCTTCTAAGGCAAATTTGCATATCATAATCTCAAAAATCTCCATTTCTTATGTCTTCTATAAGTGTGAGATGTAATTCAACATGGCTACAGAGCTGTAATTTCAGTCCGTACTATCACCTTACCCCAGATCAGCTGGTATCCATTCACTTTTTCTATGCATAACCAAAATGAACCATACAAGTGGTCATCAGTTATTCAAGGGAATTTGATGTCTTCACATTTAGAACTAGAAAAAGCTACCAGCTCCTCTTGTAAAAATAAAAGTAATACCAACAATAAAGAGGAAAATAACCCACTACTTTATTCACCTTTTTAATTCTAAAACTTAACTGACCTGAAGGTTCACAATAGATTTTTAATTAATATCTTGTGATCAACTAATAAAAATGATGTGAGGTAATAATGTACTCCAAGTTCAATATGTACACTACTATTTCTTCTTTCAATTTTTAGCTGGGTTAAAAAAGCATGAATTTTATGAATAATATGTTATAAATTTGTGGAATAGAGTATTTGATTATATTTATGATTGTGAAATACAGATAAACATGATCTGAGACCCTCTTTAATGTGGTGATTTTTAAATGACAGGGAAAGATGTAAAAATGGAGAGAGAATAGATCAGTCCTAGATATGCATATTAGGGTGTCACCTATATGTAGATGAAATGAAGCTGATACTTACTTGATATTCAAGAGCCCTAGAAAAAGATTTGCTTCATCTCATCTGGTTATGTTACCCCAGGAATTTATTCTGAGAAAATAATTCAAACAAATAAGAGTTGTTTACTACTATATATAAATAGTAAAAAAAATAGAAATAGACAACTCCAAATTCTGGTGAGGATATGGAGCAGCAGGAATTCTCATTCGTTGCTGGATGCAGCCACTTTGGAAGACAGTTTGATAGTTTCTAACAAAACTAAACACTCTTACCATACTCCTTGATATTTACCAGCAATCTTACTCCTTGATGTTTACCAAATCAGTTGAAAACTTATATCCACACAAAAACCTGTGCATGGATATTTACAGATTTATTCATAATTGCCAAACTTGGCAGCAATCTGCCAAGATACACTTCAGTAGGTGAATGGATAAATAGACTGTCCAGACAGTGGATTATTATTCAGCACTAAAATAAAATGAGCTATCAAACCATGAAAAATTATAGAGGAAACTTAAATGCATATTGCTAAGTAAAAGAAGCCAATTTCAAAAGACTGCATACTATATGATTCCAACTATAGTACATTCTGGAAAAGGCAAAACTATGGAGATGGTAAAAACAAGAGTATTTGCTAAGAGTTGGGAGGGCGAGGAATGAATAAATGGGCACAGAGGATTTTTACAGCAGAGAAACTATCTTGTATGATAATATAATGGGAGATACATGTCATTATATATTTGTCCAAATCCAAAAAATATTAAACATCAAGAATGAAACCTAATGTAAACTATGGACTTTGGATGATAATGATGTGTCAATGTAGGCTCATTAATTGAAGCAAATGTACTACTCTGGTGCAGGATGTTGATAGCATAGGGGCCTGTGCCTGGGTAGGGTCAGGGGAAGCATGAAAGCTCTGTAATTTCCATTAAATTTTGCTGTGAACCTAAAATTGCTCTAAAAATAAAGTCCATTAAAAAATAAGAAATATCCCAAGCATGTGACACATCCAAAGCATCAGGGTAATTATTGTACATCAGTCTAATGTAAAAGATCATGATCTTTTTTCAATACAGGAAATGTTTTACAACACAAAAAGTGAAAGACCTAAATCTCAGGGTTTACATACCCTATTATTAGAGCTATGGAAAATACATATGAAAATGGACAAACTTAAATAGAGTATGGACTATTTAAGTAGTTAAAGTAAATGTGGGTATGTGAGTCATTTTTATTGCTTTAAATCTTTGCAATTACTATACTATGTCACTTAAATATATTTCCAAAGGACTATGATATTATAAGAATCATTCAGTTAAAACAGTGAGAAATATCAATGCTCACTGCTTACTATATTTTGGAACCCCAAATCATAATAAAAATATATTAAAAGAGCATTGATTATGTGCTATCAACTGTGTAAGTCACTGTGAACACAATTGTGAGCAAAACCTGGCCTGGTTTCTACTTTCACGCTGCTTACATACTTAACTGAGGAAGTACAAGAAAAAAAAAAGTCAGATGTTAAAAATCCCCACTGTACATATTCTACAGAAGAGAAGTACACAAAGCTTACCTTAAGAATGGGTTTCTTTGATCTAGTTAAGAAGGTAAGGAAAAACATCTCCAAAGAGGAAATGTGAGCTGAGTTTAGAGGATGAGTCAACATTAGGTAGAAAGAGGAAGGAAAAACATTCCAAACAGAGGGGAGAAAAAGCATGCAAAAGCCTTTTTGGCTGGAAAAAAAACTGGCAAATACATGAGACTGAGAGTTTGGTGTGGCAATAGAGAGAGATGAGTTTTGAGAGGTAGGTAGAGCCTAGTCAATGTAGGGCTTTAGGAGCATATTTAAGATTATCATCCTAAGTGCTACAGAAAGATTTTGAGGGATTTTAAGAAAAGAGGTGACAATCTCAAATTTAAATTATGAAAATATCATGTTTAATGAAAGCTGAAGGTGATTGA
This sequence comes from Cheirogaleus medius, assembly GCA_008086735.1. NCBI lineage: Eukaryota > Metazoa > Chordata > Mammalia > Primates > Cheirogaleidae > Cheirogaleus > Cheirogaleus medius. Next base: position 19,159,969 of record VBSM01002121.1, read on the forward strand.
TATAAGAGCTATTTCAGTTTCCTAGACAAGAGATTGGTATATTTTGGACCAGGATGGTAGAGACAGAAAAAAAGAACTGATTCAAGAGGTAAACAAAATTCATACAGAGAATAGGACATGGAAGGATTGAGAGGGGCCAATAGGATGCAGGTTAATTTCCTTAGCACGTCTTAAAAAGACTTTATGGAGTTGTTTCCAACATATTACTATTTTCATGTTCTACCACCTTCTCCTTTGCAATCTATGCTCCATTCACACTGACAACCCACAACTCCCTCAACATGGTTCACTCTCATATCTGCTTTTTGCTGTACTTAAAATGCTTTAAATATTTTTGCCCACGATTCATTAGATTAAATATTGCCTCTCTTGTGACTCCTTTTTCCATTTTATTATACAAACTGAGTCAATCTCTGGGATTCCATTGTAGTTTTCATAAGCCTTCCCACATGTTATGAACTGAATTAGGTTCCCCCAAAATTTAGAACTAATTCAATGTCATTGGTGTCTTTATAAGAAGAGGAAGAGATTCCCTGGATACACATGCTCAGAGGAAAGGCCATGTGAGGACACAGTGAGAAAATGGCTATTGATAGCCAAGGAGAGAGGCCTCAGGAAAAGACAAACCTACTGACAACTTGACCTTGGAGTTGTGGCCTCCAGAACTAAATTTCTGTTGTTTAAGCGACCCAGTTTGTGGTATTTCATTATGGCAGCTCTACAAGTCTAACAGACCACATTATGTTGTATTTATGTGTAGTTCAAGTAGACCATGAACTATAAAAGGTCATAAAACTATTCTTAGTTTGTCTTTCTAGTGTCTGGTATAATATCTATATATACTGGGTCTGTAATAAAATTTTGCTGAATAAATTAATAAATTCCTAAAATCACAACTGTATATATTACCCCTAACACTGTCTTTACACTCTACTCATCTATCTTCAAGAATTTAACTACATTTCTCTCTAGGCCTTTGCTCTAACTTGAGTTTGAGTAACAAATTTCTACCTGTCTCCTGTTCATTTCATTGGCTGTCACAATTTCACATCAAATTGAACTGATTAATTAATCATTTAGCATATTTGTCTGCACAAACTGGCTTCTCTTAATTCCTGTCTCCTTATACCTAAGTTTGAAGTCTTATTTTCATTTCACACAACTGTCTACTCCATCCCCCAGATGGTGATGTTTCCCTAAAATGTCTCTCCAAAGCGTATACTTCTCTTTCTTAGTACTTCTCTCAAATCAGCTCCCATGTGTATGTGCACTATAGCACTGACCATCTATTTAAGCTTTTTGTTTCTCCTCTTTTCAGATCTTTTAAGACATCAATTTTTATTTTATAACTTACATATTTAGGTATATGAAATATCATGGCCCATTAAAAAATACTCATCAATTGATCTTAGAACTGGAAAGCAAGTGAGACTAAATTTTTGAAGAGTAATTAAAAGTAAGATCAAGAATGGAGGGATATGAATTAATAAACAGGAAAAAAACCAGATATATGAAAAAATGACACAAGGATGGTAATAACAAAGTAATTGCCACATTTAAGAGTCACAACTACAAATCAACAAGATGTAGACTCTGTATTCAGCCACTTTTCAGTTGTCTGGGAACTGGCTACCATGTTAGGGATTGTCTCCTATACCTTCTGCTAAATACCAATCAATTTCCAGTAAGTTCACCATTTAGTTTTTCACACAATAACAGGACTAGAGGTAGTACTGAGTTAAACAAAGAGTGCACATACATCTCAGCATATGTTACGGAGGTTTGTTTTCACCATTGGCCAATAAAGATGTTTGAGAGATTATCTCTGAATTCTAAATAGAATTCAGAGATAATCTCTCAAACATCTTTATTAGGGGAACATGTGACTTGGTATAAAAATGAAGTAATAGTAAATATTTATACCAAGATGTATAACTCTCAATTATTATAAAATGTTATTCTTAATGAGCTTGAACATAGGTCCCAAATTCATGTAAAACCCCAGAAAACTATTTCACTTCCTTTTCTTCCCTTTGTCTAACATATAGACAACCCAACAGCCTAAGCCATCTGTTAAGTGTTCGCTTTCAACTTAGCTTAGCCTAAGAGTTGTTCAGCTGATATTTTTCCTCAGGTTTGACTTCAAAAAAGGGCAGGGGATATCTGATGAAAAATTTGTTAGCATAAGAGAAAAAAATGAGTGTTACTCTAAATGGTTTTCAATGCTTATTTTGAGGTAAGTTTTAGAATCAAATCTCCATATTCTAAATACCTTAGAAAAAAAATAGGCAACTGACTTTTAGTATTCCTGGAGTGTGCCTAGCCAACTTGGATTCTGTGTGTGTGTGTGTGTGTGTGTTTGTGTGTGTGTGTGAGAGAGAGAGAGAGAGAGAGAGAGAGAGAGAGGGAGAGAGAGAGAGATCTAAAAAAGGCCTAGTGAAGTATTTATTTTTTAAAAGACAGTTTAAATTCTAATTATACAAGTGCTATGCTTTGATGGAACATCCAATTTTGAATTTAAATCTATTATTTCAATTTTTATCTACAATAACATATCAAATATAGGCTATATGAGCTCATGTGTAATTATTGCAATGGTTTCTTCTACCATCATTGTTCTTCCAACATTGAAGTTTTAAAACCAAAGCAACTGATCTTACATCTGATTTCTTATTTTCCTACTCGTTAAAGTTTACATGACATCTCCCTCAATTTATATGTACAGGGGGATTAAATTGCTAAAGAAGGCACATAGTTTGTAACTTGTTTCAGTTTCATTTTTTACGACTATATTTCATTTTTCCTGAACACACCTTTCTAAAAAAACAAAATAACTAGTTATCTATACTCCAATTGAATGAAGAGATTTCACTGAAAAGTTGATGTTCATTGAACACCAGCTAACAACATCTATACAAGGACTGTACATCAAAGATGAACTACCAGATAGGTTAGGCAAGCAGTCCAGGCTATTTTTAGTTATAGAGATATTTTAGAAATAATTTTTCACACAGATTTCTTTGATCCTTAGAAGTGATTTACTGAACATTTGGTGTTACATGAAGAATCATTTCCTTACCTTCCAATCAGAGCATTAAAGTTTTCAGTAACCATTCCACATGTCAGAATGTTGTTTAGTCCATTAGACTACAAATTTTAAATCATTTTGTTGACTCCATTTTATCAGTCACCACTTACTTTCTTATTCATAGCTGTTGCATGTCAGTCAGCACACACATTAGGCACCTTTTAAATAAAACTTGTCAACACTCTGAAGAGAAGAATATATAAATTAACCTTAATTGTATACCTCAACATGCTATTTTATATGAATATAGATTCCATTTTTTATCAGCTATTCTAGAGTCTGAATTATTAAACCATTTATAATATAGGCAGCATGAGGTCAGTTTTCAGAGATTTCTTGAATAACATGGGCATCATGACACATTTATTAATAACTATGCACACTAAAATAAGCAATGCCACTTTTGCGACATGTTCTCCACAGTGTGAACAATTAAAACGATTTATTAAAAAGCCATGTAGTACACACAGCGTGTTCACTGAAGAATGGATTCATACATGCACAAAATATAGACAAGTATGAAAAGCATCTCTCACTTTGTAATCCCTGCTTTTCCATTCTTTAAACTTCCTCAAGAAAGACTGAGAAATATTTTTGCAAGATTTGACAATCCCTACCTTTTCCCCCCTTTTCTCTGACAGAATTTTCACACAACAGTGAGGAGGAAAGCAATACTAATAAGTAATGTGTTAAGGACAGCCAAATACTTCCAAAAATAAATTGTAAACTGCACATTATTTTAATTAATTGAATTCAAGTCTTAAGTCAAGGTAATATATTTAGTCATTAAAATTAATATACATAGCCATGGTTATTTTCAAATAAAATAAAAGGATGTATAAACTCTCTTCTATGGATTTAAAATAAGTTTATAAAATCCAATCATCATAACAAACACATTTTGTATTAATCTTTCACAGTCCATCCTCTAGCCCGCAGTAACTCATCTCTCTCCCAAATACAAAATATATGCAACCCTACTAAGTTTCCTAAAAGTCTCAAGCCATTACAACATCAGTTCAAAGTCCAAAATCTCCTCACTTCATCAGTTCAAAGTCCAAAAATCTAAATCAAGTTTAGGTGCAGATGAGGCTTCTTCATTTAATCCATTAAGGACAGCTACTGGAGGATTATTTCTCTCCATCTGTTTACCTGTGAAACTAAACACACAAGTTCTTTGACCCTCTCAACACACTGTGGGGAAACAGGCGTACTATAACAATTATAGACATTATGGTTCAAAAAGGAGGAAAATGAAGGTAAAAAAGACATCACAGCTCTGAAATTTAGCTGGGAGATGTATTTTACTGGATCAGGTTTCAAGTCTGGGAAAAATTTCTAGTGGTTCTTGACTCTACTATGTGGGCTCTTGGTTTTGCCATCTGACTCATCCTTCCTTTTTCAAGAAAGCCAGAATGTGCTTACAGCTTAGTTTTTCAGCCTGCTTCCTGACAAAGGACTCTGGGTCTGACAGCCTCCTTTTATTTTCTACTGTCTATGCTCTATTCAGTCCATGCACGTATCATTTCTACTGAAACAATTTTCTCAACAACTTCGTGTGTTCTGCATGAATTTCACTGATTTGTACTGCACTAGACAAAAGCTACGTCCACAGTTGATTCGGAGATAATCTCTTCTCTATCTTGTCTTCCTGCTGAGGTGGCTGATGGACACCACCATCACTACCACTAGTAAACTTCCTAGAGGCGCTCATATTAGTTTAAGAAGATCTGGGAAGTTTTAACCTCTTGAAAAGGCCCTTTTTTCCAAGGAATATCCTGACTTTTTTGTTTTTTATCTTTTTGAGGTTTTAGCAAAAGCTTATAAAGTTACAAGTTACCACAAATGGTAATTCCTTTGCATTAATTTGAAGTCAATTAGGAATCCTAATTGCACCTGCAAATCCCTTCATCTTTGACATATGATCTAACATAATCGTTGGAATGATATCCCCTAACTTTTCCCATATTCTACTGCTGAAAAATGAATTATAGGTCCTGCCCACATTCAAGGTGAGGAGATTATACATGAATGTGCACAGTTGGGGATTATTCTAAAATTCTCCTACTATTCATTTCCAATTAAAAAGTGGTAGTACAGTCATCATGAAAAAAAAATAGAGAGATTACTCCAAAAACTAAAAATAGAACTACCACATGATTCAGCAATCCCACTGCAAGATATATGATTAAAAGAAAAAAATCAATATATCAAAGAGATGCATTCACTCGCATGCTTATTGCAGCACTATTTACAATAGCCAAGACAGGGAGTTAACCTACTGTCCATCAATGGATGAAATGTGGTATATACAGAATGGATTATTATTCAGCCATAAAAAAGAATTAAATCCTATTATTTGCCACAACATGGATGGAACTGGAGGTCACATGTTAATTGAAATAAGCCAGGCATAGAAAGACAAAATATTGCATGTTCTCACTCATATGTGGAAGCTAAAAAGTGGATCTCATCGAGATAGAGAGTAGAATGGTGGTTACCAGAGGCTAAGAATGGAAGGGGGATGGGGGAAATGAAGAGAAGTTGGCTAAAGGGTACAAAAACACAGTAAGATAGGAAGAATAAGTTCTAGTATTCAATAGTACAGTAGGGAAATTATGGTTAACAATATTTCAAAACAGCTAAAAGAGAAGAATTGTAATGTTGCCAACACAAAGAAATGATAAAGGTATAAGGTGATGGAAATTGCAATTGCCCTGATTTGATCATTACACATTGTACACAGGGATTAAAATATCACATGTAGTACAAAAATATGTACAACTGTTATATATCAACTTTAAAAAGTAGTCAACCAAAAGTTAAAGTGAAAATTAAGAAATATGATCTAAATACAGACACAGGAGAGATTTTTTAATTATAAAATAATAACTATAGCCTAAATAATGTTTCCAGTGACAAGGATAATTTTCCAGAAAAATATAAATTTGTATAAAAGACTAAAGATGAGGAAAAATTGATTAGATCAATGATGCAGAAAGAAATTGAAAGTGCCATGAAATAATCATGGTTGACTCTTGAATAACATGGGTTTGAACTGCATGGGTCCACTTAAGAGAATTTTCTTCCACCTCCACCACCCCTGGGATAGCCACCCCTCCTCAGCCTACTCGGTGTAAAGAAGATAATAAGGATGAAAACCTTCATTATGGTCCACTTCCACTGAATGAAGAGTAAACATATTTTCTTTTCCTTATGACTTTCCTGCTAACATTTTCTTCTCTAGCTTACTTTATTGCAAGAATATAGTAGATAATACATATAACATACAAAATATGTGTTAACCAATGCTTTATGACATTGTTAAGGCTTTGTGTCAATAATAGGCTATTAGTAGTTAAGTTTTGGGGGGGTCGAATGTTACATTCAGATTTTCAGCTGCATGGGAGTGATCAGTTCCCCCAACCCCCACACTGTTCAAGAGTCAACTTTACTTTCAAAAAATTATCTTGGTAACAAATGGTTTATTGTCAAGTTTTGTAAATTTTCAAAGTACAGACAGCTCGTTCTACTAATTTTAAATAGATCTTCATTCTTTTTCAGTATAAAAGTGGTAGTCATTACAAACATACAAATGTGTACACACACAGAGAGTATATGGAAAAGTGAAAACTCTGGTCTTTTTACCCTTTCTCCATTCAGAAATTCAGAGTAACCATAAAAAAATAATTCAGTTTGAATGTTCAAGATTTGTTTCTAACCACATGTAAACATTTATTTGTGTACACGCATACACAAACTAAATCCATACTATACATATCATTCTGCATCTTGATTTTTACTTAATTTGTTATACACATTTTTCAAATTTGTCATAGAAATTTTCTCAATCTCTTTAACAGCTCCTTAATATTCCATCATATAAATGTGCCACTTTTATTTAATAAGATCATAATGATGGTTACTTATATTACTGATAACTTATTAAATTACAAATAATGTCATTATTAGCATCCTTGTATATATATTTCTGAGTTATTGTATAAATATTTATAGAGTAAATTTCCAAAACTTAATTTGCTGGGATAAATTTTATTCCCTCTCAAAATTTTCATGTATATTGTTAAATTACTCTCAAAATGTTTGAAACCTTTTTTATTCTCACCTATGAACACAGATACTCCCTCATATTATCTATGTTCCATGAACTCTCTGCAATATTTTTAAAAATCTATTATTTTACAACGTGATATAAACACTGATATTTCATTATGATTTAATGTACATTTTAAACTATTAGTGAAGTTTAAAAATGCTATTTGTATTAATTCCTATGCAAACATGTATGCCTGTGTTTTGTTCACCTATCTTTGAAGTTATTCATCTTTTTCTTATTGTTTTAAATGAGCTTTTATATAACAAGAAAATTGTCCTTTTTTCTGTCATAAGTATCTCCAAGTTCTTGTTTCATTTTTAAACATTTGCACAGGTAGGTATTTATTAGTATAAATATATACTATTTATAGGATGTACTGGAAGGGCCTGGAAATTCTTCAGTGTCCCCATTCTTTACATGTTCTTAGCCACAGGGGAAAAACTGATCAAATCTTTATGAAATAGAATGTGTTAAATCTCAGTGGAGAATGTTAACTCTTCTTGATTCTAACGTTTGGTTACTGTAATAAATTAACCTGAGCCATTCAATCTTAACATCACTTGCATGCTTATCTCAAGGCTGTGCTCAAATAAATTGGCAAGAAGTTAGATTTTCAATAAAAACACACAATTTTAGAGCCTTGATAGAAAGGTTTGTATGGAATATTCTTACCTCTTCTGCTATAAATTTAAAAAATCTTGCATATGAGAGGCCCCAGTGCAAGCTGACACCCTACCATGAGTACACTGTGTCAAGGAATTAATCAGGATTCCCAGAACTCTTTTGAGTCAAGAAGCAGATGATATTTTGAAAGGATAGTGTTCAACCAAAATCCAGCAGGACAAGAAACAGTTAAAGAAATTGAATGAACCGATGAGAGAAGTTAATTGTGGTTATTTGTTTTAGAATATTGTTAACATTTAATTTTTTTCCATCTCTTATCATGATAAGTATCTGTGAAAGTCCTTGTTTTTCCTGAATGTATCTCTAAGTCTCACTTTAGACATGTACTTTTTGTTTAGTTTTTAAGATGATTTTGATAAATAAATAAAACTATTGTTTCGATAAATTGACAGTGGTTGATTATAAAAGTAGTCTTGAATTATAATCTCATAATACTTAAGAAATTTTGAAAAATGAAAAGAATTTGATATTCCCCTTTAATAAAAAACTTTAAAGCCACAATAATTGATGTAATAAATTATTCATTCAACAAATATATTTCCATTTCTACCGTGTGCAAGATAGTTACACAGCTAAAATAATACAAAAAAATAAAACATAAAAGATTCTTGCCTTTATGAAACTTATATTTTAGAGAAGGGAGACCAACAATGTATAAATAAATAGAAAAATAATCAAGAACATTTCTGTGTGTAAAAAGTAATTCAAAGGGACTTCACAAGGCAGATAGAAAGAACATAGAGAAACAGAGGCAGGTCAAGGACAGTCTCTTTGAAGAGCTAAGACCCAAAACTGAGAAAAATTCAATTATTCAAAAATGCCAGGAAAAAACAGCAAAATAAATTTTTAGACAAATTAAGAAGTCAACTAATATATATATATAGCCAGAACAATATATGTAAATATTTATATTTCCTAATATTTATGTTCTAAGCATAAAAAGCAAAGTAAACCATGCATGAATAAAAAAAATTGATAGGTTTTACTGTTTCAAATGTGAGATTTTGGAATAATATAAGCAAAAGGAAACACAACAAAGTGAGGAAAGTATTTGCTGCATTTATAATTGAAAAGATACTTATCTTTAATATATAAGTAAATACATTCCAGAATGATAAGAAATATGATTTCTCAGTAGAAAAATAGCCAAAACCTACGGAGAGAAAATTCACAACTAAAAAATATAAAAAAATTAGCTTGTCTAAACTATTTAAACTCTGTTAATCAATCACCTAAGAGCTAAAACAATCACTTATAACTGAAAAGATAAAGTAAAATAAAATGTGGCCTTTTGCGAGCATGCATAAAAACCCTCTTATACACGTAGCATGGCTGACAAGTCACTTTCTGCCTTTTGTAATACCGTTTTAAAATGTTAACAGCCCAAATTATATTGTGAGAAGTTTATTACAACTTATTCTAAAGAAAATTTAAATGTTGTCATAAAGATTTATGAAAAAGAACTGTTTCCCTCAGTATATTTTATTTCAATTAAACTTGTAAATAATCCAACAAAAAGAACTGGTTAAAAATATCCTGATAAAAACACGTCATTAAATGTTGTGCCACTGTTAAAAGTAGTGATTTTGAAGAATATATATTTTTAATAATCTTGAAAAAATATTAAATGGGCAATTAAAATTTAAACATTTTTCAGAAAACCCCTTATGTTGTGAAAAATGAGGAAGTATTCACAAGTATGTACCATTACTTTTCTTTCTGAAGGCCTTGGGGAACACACAATGCAGCGTAGAACTGCTAAAACAATATCTCACAAAGAAAAAAAAAACACCTGCAGGATTTTTTTGAGGCAGAATAAAAATGTTCCCAAAAGAAATCACAAAGAATGTCAAAGTAAAAAAAAAAATATGTAAGAGAAAATGGGAAAATACTGACTGTATAATAACACATTAACAATGATTATAGGGGGAAATATATATATACATATATATGTGTATATATTTATCTTTCTAAATATAAATGCTTATATATCTTATATTTATATATATTTATAAATTTATACATATTTATATATTTGTTATATAAATTATATAGATCCTATAATTATATATTACACAGTTATATGTGTACACTTATGAATAAAAATACTTATATGTATTTATAGTATATAAAGTATTTATATAGAAAGATATGGATATACATATATATATATACATATATATATATATCTCCATCATGGGGTTTCCCAAAAGATAATAAAAGTATAAATAACACTATAACTTGAAAAATCAAGAATGTATTGTGTAATCTCAGCCATAAAATTTGTAACTGTGAGCCAACTAGAAAGGAAAAAGCAATCAAGTATCAAACAATCAAAAAGAATTCAAGAAAAGACAGGCAAAAGAAAGAATGAGTGAGCAATATTGAAAGCAGATAAGATGACAGATTTAAAAACAAACATAGGTAGAAATGAGTTAGGTTGTCAAAAGTGAACTGGAAAAGTTTTAGCCTCAGAATAGCTAAGTAACTTTCAGAAACTCACCCTCCTACAAAAAACGATTATGAAATCTCAAAAACACACACACACGCCACGTACACAAAGACAACTGTATATAGAAATTAGAAAGCTATCAAAAGCAGTAAAAAATTATAGAAGGGTGTCAATTTTTTTTTTGAGTCTCTTACAGCCATATTTCGTTTTTGGGGGGTTTTTTTTTGCTTTTATTTCATCATATATTGGGGGTACAAATATTATTAGGGTTACATACATTGCCCCTACCACCCCTCCCCG
>VBSM01002121.1:19172857-19201683 GCA_008086735.1 Cheirogaleus medius
GAGGTTGCTGTGAGCTAGGCTGACGCCATGGCACTCCAGCCTGGGCAACAGAGTAAGACCCTCTCTCAATTAAAAAAAAAAGTTAACTTCAAATGTTTGTGAATTTAAATGGTAAATTATAAAAAATTCTATGAGAAATCAAAGAAAATGTTTGTAATCTTGGATTATACAAAGATTTCTTAGAAACCAAAAAAAAAGACAAAAAAAATTGAGAAATGGTACTTCACAAATGGTAAAACTTTATTCAAAAATTAGTTAAGAAAATGAAAAAGCGAGCTACAGAATGGGACATAGTTCTTGCAATATATATGTATGATAAAGGACTTGTATCTAGAATATATAAAGAACTCTTAGTAATGAATTTTGAAAAGAAAAACACTTATTTTTAAAGAGTAAAGACTGAAACAGACCTTGGATGTGAACATCTATAAAAAGCCACTGGTACATAAAAATATGTTTATTAGCTTTCAAGGAAATAGTTAAAACTACAATAAGATGTAAATATGTACATATTAGAATGGCTAAAATTAAATAGTTTGACAATAAGTATTTTTAATGAAACAAGGCAACTAGAAATATCTTCTTCTATAATGTAAAATGCTCTATTTTGAAAAGTTCTATGGCATTTTATAAAACAACTAAATTTATACTTATTATGCATCTCAATGATTCTACACATGTCCACAAAAAGACCTTTCATGTGAATGCACATAGCAACTCTATTGTAATTGCCCAAAGTTAGAAACAACAATAATTAGGGAAATGAAATTTAAAGCCACAATGAGATACTACCTTATCCCTGTCACAATGACCATTATTTAAAACTCAAGAAACAGTAGATGTTAACACAGATGTATTGTAAAGAGAACGCTTATATGCTGTTGGTAGGAATATAAACTAGTCCAACCTCTATGGAAAACAGTATGGAGATTCCTCAAAAAGCTAAAAGTAGACCTACTATTCAATCCAGCAACCCCACTACTGGGTATCTACCCAAAGGAAAAGAAGTCATTTTACAAAAAAGACACCTGAACCCAGGTGTTTATTGCAGCACAATTCACAATTGCAAAGATATGGAAATCAACCTAAGTGCCCATCAACTGAAGAGAGGATAAAGAAAAGGTGGTATGTATATGCCATGGAGTACTACTCAGCCATAAAAAGAAATGAAATAACATCTTTTGCAGCAGTTTGTATGGAACTTGAGACCGTTATCTTAAAAGAAGTATCTCAGGAATGGATAAACAAACACCACATTTTCTCACTAATAAATGGGAGCTAAACAATGGGTACACATAAGCATAAAGAGACATAAAGGACATTGGAAACTAAGAAGAAGGGAGGGAAGGGGAGTGAGGGTTAAAAACTTACCTGTTGGTTATAACGAAAACTGTCTTAATGACAGGCACACTGAAAACTCTGACTTCAGCATTCTACAGTGTATCAATGTAACAAAAACATTTGTACCCCTTTAATAATTGAAATAAAAAATAAGGTGATATAGTAATTACCCTGATTTGATCATTATACAATGTAAACTTACATGAAACTGTACCACTGTACCCATATGCATATTATTATGCATCAATTATGAAATTAAAAAATTAATAAATTTATAGTGTATCTATAATATGAATGTTATTCAGTAATGAAAAGAAACAATTTGTCTTTTATTAATTTTCTATTGATGCTATAACATATTACCACAAACTTAAAACACAAATTTATTATCTTACAGGTCAGAAGTCTGTATTTGCTTGGATGGTTTCTCTCACCAGGTTTCATAAGGTCAAAATCAAGGTATAGTTTGGCTGGGCTCTTATTTAGAGGCTGTAGGAAGAATCTCCTTCCAAACAACTTTAGGTCATTGGCAAAATCCAGTTCCTCGCCATTGGAAGACTAAAGTGCCTATTTCCATGCAGGCTCTTAAAGGCTGAATTGTGTTCCAGCCAAAAGAAAGGTTGGGTATTAACCCACGGTTCCTCAAAATGTGACTTTGTTTGGAAATAAAGTCTTTACAAAGGTAACCAAGTTAAAATCATGTCATTAGGGTTGACTCTGGTGTCCTTACAAAAAGGAGAAATTTGGACACAGGGGCAGTCATGCACAGACAGAAGATAATGTAAAGACACACGGAAAGACGATGGCCATGTGATGGCATGATGTATTTATAAGGCAAGGAACACACCAAGAATTAACAACAAATACCAGAAGCTATAAAGAGGCAAAGAAGGATTCTCCCCGCTGGCTATCAGAAAGAGCATGGCCCAGACAACACTTTGATTTTGCACCTTTAACCTCAAGAACTATAAGATAATAAATTTCCATTGGTTTAAATGACCCAGTTATTGGTATACTGGATATCAACTGAAGCCCACCCTCATTCCCTGGTTCATAGACTCCTTTATCTTCAAAACCAGCAACACCATGACAACACACTGAATTCTACTCATGCTTGGAATATCTCTGACTTTCCTTCAGTCACATCTCTCTTCTGCATCTAGTCAGAGAAACTTCTGTTTTTAAAGGTTTATGTGATTGGATTGGGCACACCTGGATAATCCAGGATAATCTCCCTATTTTAAAGTCTATAACCTTAATAAGATCTGGAAAGTTCCTTTGCCATGAAATATAACATATTCACATGTTCCAGGGATTAGGGTATAAACAACTTTTTTTTTTGTGGGGTGGGGGGCAAGGGAAATTCTGTCCATTACACTGATATACAGGAGACTATATAAATTTTTTCAACAAAACTATGCTGAGCAAAATAATCCAAACACATAAAGAATATACACTATATCATTCTATTTCTATCATACTCTAAAAAAAGAAAATGTAAAGTATAGTGTTAGAAAGTAGACCAGTGATTTTCTGGGTTATAGATGGGAAGATTCACTAAGAAGGGTAAAAAGGAAATCTTTAGAGGAGGTGGAAATATGCATATCTTGATTGTTGTGATGTTTAAATGAGTGCGTATAGTTCACCAAACTATTAATAAAATCATATACCTCAATTGTGTCCATTTTACTTTAATAAAATATACCAAATATTTACTTAAAAATCTGTATAATTCACATTAAGGTGAAGAAAAATCATGATTAACTCAATATATGTAGACAAACACTGAGTACTATTCGACACTGATTCATGAAAAAAATAATGATCTCTATGTTCATGTTCATCTATATAGAAAGAAAAATACACTGTGGTATACAAACCAACAGATACAACAACAACAATACTGCTATAAGTACACTGATGTTTCTCACAGAAATAATGTGAGAAATAAGCAAGAGAAAAGATTAAATACTATATGATTTAATTTCTACGAAGCTTAAAATAGGCAAAACTAAATTAGTTTAGAAAGTTGCACCACTTTTTATTATAAAGGCCATTAAAAGAAGGTCAAAAGACATTTTATGCTACTGAAAGAAAATTTGTCCTCCCTTCTAGAGACTCCATGAAAAAGTAGCACAACAGCCCCTAGAAGAAAACATAGGTAAATGTCCTTGCTAATTTGGGTTAGGCAGCAAAGATTTTTTTAAAAAGTCACAAAAAGCACAAGCATAAAAGGTAATTGATAAATTAAATTTCATCAAAATTAAATACACACATCAAAATAACCATTGAAAAACAAACATGCAAGCCACAGAGTAGGAGGAAATGGAAACAACAATTTGAGAAAGGACCTATATCCAGAATAAACTTGCAAAAGCAGAAAATTATCTTATTTCTTTTTTTCAGTTCTCAGAAAAACTATAAAATTCAGGTTACCAAAGTCTTATTTTTTTGCTATACATGTCTCCTATTAAACCTACTACTCTTTATTTTTTTTTTCTTCTTTAGTTTTGATATTTAAAGTTCAAAGCAACTAACTGTTGTCATTAATGTTGCCTGGATTAAGACATTACTGTTAACTTCAACCAGCCATTCCTAGGAATATATTTAATACCTTTAAAAAATTGATAAGTAGGTATAACCACATTAACCCAAAAGATTAATTCCTGGCCTATTAGAATATTTTAATACTTGTATATTTTTCTTCATTTAAACTGCATAACTTGTATAATGTGGCAATGCAAAGTAAATGAATCCAATTTTGTATTTAGATTTTTTAAGAATTTGGAGGTAATAGGTTATAACATAAGGCAGCTTTATCCAAATTGTTAAAAAAATAACTTTTATTGTCTTTTCATTAGTTTTCTAGGTATATTCTTTACACCATTCCAAATGTTCCTTTTATTGTATTAGATTTTATCTTTCTAGAGGCCCTAATCTAGGCATTTATTCACAGAGTTTAATTTTTTCAAATTTCTTACACTTAAATGCAATTTACCATTTAAAGTAATGGTGAAGACTTACAGCGTAAATGACATTTTTAAGATGATACCTTGGTTAAACAAATTGATAAAACATAGCTATGAACCAGTGAAGTCCAGCTGTGTTAGCAGCTGAAACAGATCTTTTAGAAACAAAAGGATTTTGGCCTCACCTTATGTAATTATAAAGAACAGTTAATTCCCCACTTTTATGTATCTGAAATATGGACTACATATACTATTTCTTCAGGAAATACATATATTATTTCTTCAGGAAATCACATGAGCAATATATTTTATAAATAAGCCAAAAGATATTTTCATTCTGAATGATTAAATTTAGTTACCTAAAGAGACCCAATTTTATAAATTTGCCAATATGTCAACTACATTTTTCACTGCGAAGATTTGATTATTCAGTTTCTATGGCTAAGCTTTGCATTTATTGAGTGCTTGCGCTATGCAAGACACTGCTCAAAATGCTTCACACACAATTCTGATTTATTGTGTATTAAATCCATTCAAGATGGATATTATTTTTACCATTTCGTCCTTAGACTGAGGCTCAGCAATATTAAATGGCTTGCCCAAGTCTGCACCATAAGAAAGTGGAGGAGCTAGAATTCAAGCACATGTCTTTTGACTTAACATTATGTCCCATTTAACCATTATATCACACTGCCACCTATAAATTCAGAAAATTTTCAGATACCTTAGATTTACCTTATTTATTATTGCTCTCAATTCACTTGTTCAATAGTACTCTTCTTGAATACTTTAATGCCAACTAATATTTATTGAGTCTACATTATGTGCCACGCATTGTTCTAAGCACTTTCTATGTAGTAACTAACTGCTTATAAGGACCCTTTGAAGTAGGTACTATCATATTGGAGGTGAGAAAATTGAGAAATTGCGATTCAGAGAGGTAAAATGTTTTTGTTTTCCTTTGTTTTTAATTCTTTTTCCCTCTTCTTTTTCTCTCCCTCTCTCCTAATACGAGTTGAATATATCTTATTCCAAAATGCTTGGGACCAGAAGTTTTTTGGATTTTAGATATTTTTCAGATTTTGGAATATTTGTATATACATAATGAGATATGTGGGGGAGGGGACCCAAATCCAGGCATGAAATCCATTTGTGTTTTATATATACCTTATAGAAATATCCTGAATGTAAATTTATGTAATATTTTAAATAACTTTGTGCATGGAAAAAAGATTGGGTGCATTGAACCATCAGAAAGCAAAGATATCACTATCTCAGCCACCCCTGTGGGCAAGCTGTATTTGTTTGGCATCACCATCATACCTGACCCTGAATTTATAGGCTACCAATAAAAAATCATTTTCTTCCACTTAAAAAAATAGTTAATACATAAAGTAAAAAGCATTTGTTTTGCCAGACAAGGTTAATAATATCATTGAAACAATCACATTATATTATTCCAAATGTGTTTCTGACCTATCTGAGAGTGAAATCAAAAGATATGTTCATTTGATTTAGGGTAACATTTTTCAGATATTCTTAATTTTTCTTTGAGAATCAATTTTAAGAGTTTTATAACTAATATTTTATAAATCAATGTTTTCTAAACATCTATGCTCTAAGCATGAATGATTTCAACACTATTTAACTTTCTATGAAATTTCCTATACTGTTAGTCCTGTATTTGCCTACACATTATGTGACCAAGAGAATCAATCTAAGGTTTTGATTTTTTACCTATTACATCCATCTCCCATCATGAGCAAACTGAAAGCTGAGTTGATGGTTCATAAAATCCCCTGAAGTGAATTCATTTCGTGTTGCTCTACCATATTATTTTTGCACATGATATGTTTTACAGAGGCTATCAAAGTCATGTTTTCATTTGGTGTGAATTAAAAACAGATAAAATCTGAAATCTGGCAGTATGAAATTCTAAACATCTTGTTGACGTGCAATTTAACGAAGCTATCTATAACCTCATATTTTACTCAGAGCATTCATGTGCCACATTTGGAAATTTGCTTGTTTGTAGATGAAGAAAAGTCTAAAAAACAATTAACCTTTGTGTAAGAAGCAGTATTATATATGGAAAAAATATGGACTTTAGATGGACAAATGTTTCAACACCATCTTAAGTACTTAATCTCCACAAATGCCAATCTCCTTAGTTGTAAAAACATTAAATCCTGAATTTGCAAGGTTTTTGTGAGAAAAAAATCACATAAATAAAATGCATAGTAAGTTACTGGTGCATAATGGTAAGAAAGTACAACAGAGAGCTCTAATTATTATTTTACTCATGAATTTGTAAAATCAAACAACGTAAACAATAATCTTTTATATTTTTCAATTAAATGTTATATGTATTTTATATGTATTATTATCACAATAGAACAATGAAGAAAATAGGGCAATTTTGCAAAAAGAATAATGAGGAACAGAAAATTTACCTTAACTAAGAGCAACATAATAACATAATCAAATTAATATTTAGTTTTTGGTAGAATACCTTAAGCACCCCAAAGAGAAATCCTGTACCCATTAGCACTTACTTCCTGTTTATTTCCAATCTGCTCCTCAGCTCTAAGCAATTATTTATCTACTTTTTGTCCTGACAAAGTTGTCCAAACTAGACATTTTATATAAATGGAATCATACATTATATGGTTTTCTGTCACTAATTTATTTCTTTTAGCATAACATTTTCAGGAGACTTCCAGGTTGTAGTATATATCAGTACTATTTGGTTGCCAAGTAATATTCCATTATATGAATATCCCATATTTAGTGTATGTAGTAAAGTTGATGAACATGCAGGTTGTTCCACTTTTCGGCTGCTATAAATAATACAGTGTAATAAAGTTATGACTCCATTATTTGATATTTGATACTTTTTAATTCTTACCCCTCCCTCTTTTCCTTCTGCTCCACAATGGGAAAGTTAATAAAAAAATCTCAGGTGCTCCCTCCTTTGGTGACAATGTAAATTTCAAGCCATGCACAGAAACTCTCACCTTAGTTCCACCCTCCAACAACCAAAAATTCCGCCAAGCCAGTCTCCTTTCCAAGCTCTTTCAAGCCATTTTTGGACCTATTTGAGAGTCATCCTGATCAACCCCCAAAGCCTCATAATGTTAGTAATAAACCTTTTCACACTCTCTCAGTCTGTGTGTAGCATCATCAGTCTCAACTTCAAACAAAATTTTAGGTGGTGGTACATCTGCTTCTGCAGAATGGTTATAAAACATAACTGCTAGGAAAATTTGTACACAAATGTTTATGTGGAGATATGGTTTCAATTATGTTGCAATAAATACCTAAGAGTGAAATTGCTGGGTCTTATAGTAACTCTAACTTTTTGAGAACCTACAAAATGTTTTCCCCTATGGCTGCACCATTTTACATTCCCACCAGCAATGGCAATGCACAAGGGCACCGATTTCTTTATATCTCTGACAATTCTTATTATCTACCTTCTTTATTATAGCCTCCATAGTGGGTGTGAAGTGATATTTCATTGTTGTTTAGATTCACATTTCACTAATAACTAGTGATGGTGGGTATCTTTTAATGTGCTTACTATTTGTATACATTCTTTGAAAAAATGTCTACTCAAATCCTTTGCCCATTTTTAATTGGGTAATTTGCCTTTTGGTTAAGTTGTAAGTATTCTTTATATATTCTCAATATAAATCCCTTATCAGATATCTAACCTGTAATTTTTTCTAATTTTTAGGTTATCTTTTCACTTTTTTAATGACATCCCTTAAAATACTAAGCCCTACTCAACATCAACCTTCAGCTTGTTGATTCTAATTATGTCACATGGCCACCTGATCTGCAAGAGATTGGAAAATGTTTTCTACCGAGGCAAAATTGGCAACCCTCCTAAAATTGTGATTTTACTAGTAAGGATGAAGGACAGATGGATATTGGGGTGGCAACTATAAAACTCAGCTATATACAGTAAATGGATAAGTCAAATCATTAAATCACTAAAACAGCTCCTCAAAATGTATTTTTCTTTTCAGAAGACTGTTACAACCTTGTGCATCTCTTACTCTTCATTTTCAAATGCTGCCAACCTGTGTAATGTTGCCTTTTCCTTTCCAGTCATAGGACCAAAATAGCTTATCAGAATCAATAATTGACAACCAAGCATTCTTAAGATCTGTATCATTGTTATGATACAAAGTTCCTGCTACAATTAATGGAAAGTTTATATTTTTATCACTTATTCTTCACAAATTGTAATATGTGTATACTGGAGTCACCCTGTGGTAATCATCTTTAGATAAATAGAAAACTGGAATGATATAAAGTAGAAATGATTAAATAGTATAAACATTGATATGCCTCATTTTAGGTCATGGATGTAATTTAATGTCTTATTTAGAAGAATCAAACTTTCCACTAAATAGGATTATGATGTCAGTACTACTTCTGTCTTCATTTTTAGTATCAGTTGCTTAATAGAAAAGATAGTACTATGACCAAATAAATTGAAAACTGAATACTCATATACATGAATATTTATCATAAATTACAAATATTTTCCACAATGCATTTGAAATTGTTGATAAATTTCCCTGATATTATCATCTAAGTTAAACGCAGCCAAATATTTTAGTCTTCTTTCAATTAAACCATTTTGATCTATCTAAAACAGACACCATCTTCTTGGAGTTCTTCCAGTCATGTCTATAATCTCTCTCAGTAACAAAAAAGATATGGAGGGGGGATGTAAAGGAGAGAAGGTGCTTTAATTTTGCAAAAGTATTTGATCTTGGAGACATGCTATATACTCAGAGTCAACTGTGCCTGTTTCTGTATGAGTGCAGTTGAGGTTATGGAAACATGACTTAGTTGACACCACTTTGGCTGCTTAAATGGAGGGGCAAAAACAAGTTACTAAAGCACACATTACGTTATGTTTCCAGGCCCAATATGGAAATTTTTATATCATCATTATTTTCTATGACCACAGACAGTGCCATTACCTACTGTGAATTATCCCTTATATCAGTTATTTACTTACTCTTGTTTATCACTATATTTTGCATGCTATGCAATACCCTAGGCTTCATCATTATTTTGTAAAGGGATTTTTCATGATCCAACAAACCAATGCACTAAAATAGTTTACCTACTTTTAAGAAATGTATAACCCGTAGGGGAAAGAGGTGATTCCTAGAGACTAATGCTGGCTAGAGGTTGTAAACGTTGCCTTTGCATTTCTCATATTTATATTTATCATTTAAAGAGGCTATATTTGCTGCAGATGAGCACGTTTTGCTTTTGAAATAAATATTTCTGTTTCATTTAATGTTCCAGACCATATAGAATATTTTATACTAAACTTCTTGCCCATTAATATATTCAAGGAAACATTCTCATTTCTAGCCAAATTCATGGATTTATTATATGGAGTCAACAAATATCTGAGAATATATCAACATTCCATAACATCTGGTATACAAAATGTATAAAGAAAACTACTAAATTAAAATTGGAATTTAATAAATCTCATGGTTAACCAATACCACTAATCATTATATTCAGGATAAGAAAACGTGTTTACATAAGGGAGCAGTGTATGGAAGATGTCAGTACCTAATATCCTGAGAGTGTAACACAGGAATATATGAAAGGATTTTGGTACAGATTACATTCTGTATAACATTTGATAATTTGGGGGAAAAATCTGATATGTATATTTCTAAATTCTGAAATAACTTTTAAGACCCAGATGTAGTACTTCAGAGACATATTCTGTACCTATAGTCAACAATAATGTATTGTACACTTAATTTTTGAAAGGACAGATCTCATGTTAAGTGTTCTTACCATGGTGAAATAATTTTTAAAAAGCATATTCTATAAATGGCTGTGTAAAGTGTCACAACTACATTTTTTAAAAAATTGGCAAAGTACTTATATACCATTATGTAACTTCAAACTATGCTTTTAAAAAATCCTGCCTTTAGTGAAGTATCTCAAGAATGGAAAAACAAGCACCACATGTACTCACCAGCAAATTGGTATTAACGGATTAACACCTAAGTGGACATATAGGAATAACACTTGTCGGGTGTTAGGCGGGTGGGAGGGGGGAGGAGGGGATGGGTATATACAAACATAATGAGTGAGATGTGCAACGTATGGGGGATGGTCATGCTTGAGGCTCTGCCTTGAGGGGGGAGGGGGACATGGGCAATATACATAACCGTAATATTTGTACCCCTATAATATACTGAAATAAAAAGAAAAAAAAAGAGTTATTGCTAACTACAAAAAAAAAATCCTGCCTTTATTGAACTATGTGTGATAAAGTCACAGTGTCTTATCTTCAAATGAAAAACAATAAAATGTACCCTGATTAAAGTAAGAAAATGTTTACTTTAATGGAATTCTAGTCTTGTAAATGAAAATGAATGTGCTTCTTGTTAGTATACAGCTTACAGTATCTGCATTATTACTGTGGAGAAGCATTATATAATACACAATTGTCACATTTACCCAGTTTAAAAACACAGATATTTAATCATGTAGACTGTTATGTTTGATGCATTCAGATTTTTGGAAGTCTGCTTTGAAAACCTATAGCATCTCAGTATTGCTATGAAGGCATATATTTATTTAAACTTTAAGTAAATTAGAAAACCAAACATATAATCTGTATTTAAAAAGATTATTCTCTTCACCATTTCCAGCTTCTCTTTCTAACTCTTTTTTTCCTTCTTTGACACAAAGTTTTAGTTACTGTGAGAAAGCAACCAAATAACTTTTTTTGATTTTTCAATATTAAGTATACATAAATGATCTATATATAAAATATATTTGCTAACTAGTTACAGTGCTCAAATTATAAGACTTATAATAAGCAGTTAGGGGTGAGAAGAACTCTCAGGAACTATATGGATGTAAATATGGTGAATTATGTCATTGTTTTATATACAAATTCAACTTAGAGAGCTGGATTGTTCCATTTAAAGAAAGATTAAATTTTTAATATCCTCAAAAAATAAATGATCAAAAATGTGTTTCACAACTAATTCCTAATGTCACAAAATATACATAAGGATAAAGAAGTGTTCTCGTGTCAGTGGACTTTGTAATCAGATGACCCTATTCAAATTTCCATTTGTCATGTATCAGTTAAATAATCTCAGACAAATTATTTAAACTCTCAGGCATAAATGTTATTTGGAAAGCAGAAATAATAACATACCTCCTTGACAATATTGTTGGGTGGGTTATTTGAGAAAGTAAATGGAAAGAGCTAAGCAAGTGCTTGGCACAAATTAAATGATAAATGTTAGATTTTCTTTTCATCAGCAGGCTTAGAGTTGTATAATAAGTACGTAAGTAAATAAATAAGAGTAAGAAAATAAATTCTGACTACAAGACTGCTAAGGTAATAAAGTGGACTACTGGGAATCTTATCAATTCTCCTTCTACAAATACTTTCTCAAAATAGGAAAAACCGTTTCTTCAGTATGCTATGTATGAATCTTATGTCTCAACAGACTCAGATGCCTCTCTACTGACCTTCAGTTTCCAGTGGCATCTACATATAATTTAATAGTTAGTAGCATCCTGCTCAAGAGATTCTATTCCTAGAGGAATGCAGGGTGTTAATTCAAATTAAAATTGTGATATAAACTTCAAAATTCTTCACTATTATTTCCTCTTAAATCTTCTTTACCACTCTATCTTATGATCCTTTCTTATTAACTACTTGCTGGTTATCTTTTACTAGGATGGCAAAACCAAAAAAAAAGTGCATGGATTTGGAATGAAAATAATTTTAAAACTTGTCTCTTCAGCTTATCATTATTCCTGAGCTCCAGATTCTACATTTCTAAAAGAATAAGTATAAATACCCTGCCTATCTCACAGGAGAAAGTCAACATTCAACATGTGATGGGGACAGTATAAGATATTAAGGTATTAAGATAATAAGAAACACTTTTAACAAAACAGATCTTCAACTTTAATGAGGAATCCCAGGCAATTAACCAAGCCAGGTGATTGATTACATGATCTGGAAGCCCATACTTTAGTTTCATTATAAACCTAATATAGAATATCTCCTCTATGAAAATACTTCTCTGTATACTCACTATAATATCCTTATAATTTAAAACTCTGTAAGATCCACCATTAAATAAATGTTATACTTCACTAATTTATCTACAGTAGATTCCATAGATTCTTTCAACATTTGTATGTGTATACATACAAACATATTAATCTATCTAAAACTATTGCTGACTTTGATTACATAGGTCTTTCATTTGTGTTTGTACATATTTATGTTTTCCTTGTTCCTCTTATTAATGACCATATTTCACTTTCTTCTATGACTCCTAATTTTCCTAATGTCTTATATCTTAATGTTTTTAAAAATAAATTCCTCCTAGAATTTTATAAACTAAGCGATATATTTTAGGTAGATATTTTATTATCTTCAAGATTCCATTGCTTCCATAGTTTTAAAATAAACTATTAACCCTGATTCTTGAGCACTCAATTTTCATTTGGTCTTATAAGTTACAATTCATGTCAAACTTAAGGGGGTAAAACCTGTTTTGGAATTTTCAGTCTTTTTAAAACTTTCATTTGTATGCATTTCTTTATTATACAAGCAATACATATTCACTGCTGAACAGCAATAGAACACTAAAGAGAAGTTAAAAAGAATTGCCTGTAATTCTACTGTACTACTTATATTTTAGAGTATAAACTTTATTTTTATGCATATGAATAGGCTATATTTTTTAAATGGAATAATATTCTTAGTTTTGGAATTTGGTTTACTTCTATGTGCTAAAGACATATGTACATAATAATTGTAATAGCTTAAGAGTATTCCACTGTATATTCCAAATTTTATTTACCAATCTAACAAGACATTTATATTATTTTAATTATTTTTGATATATTATAAGTAAACCTAAATCTTTGTCCAATTGTCCAATCACTTCCCTTAAGATAAATTTCTAACATTAGAATTCCTAGGTCAAAAGAATACGTATATTTTTTAGCTCTCTGTATACTTTGACAAAATACTCCAAAATTTTCACTTTATTTTCACTCCTACCAGCAAGGCTGAAGAGTGTTTCTTCACTTATTCTCACCAATATTGATTTCAAACATTAAAAAATATCTCTGCCTATGTAATATCTTGCTACACTCACATGTCTATTATTTCTATTAAGCTTGACATTTACACATCTTAATTGGCCATTTGTATTTATAACTTGAAATGCTATTTTGTATCCTTTATTTTTTTCAATTGAGTATTCTTTGTATTGCTTCATACAGAGCTTTGTATATACTAATGTTGATAACTTTTTACCTGTCTGTATGTTACAAATGTTTTTTCAAGGCTTTTTTCCCCCTTTGTTAATTGTAGTTTTTTCATATATACAGGGTTTAAAATTATATGTTATCAATCATGACACATACAATTTTAGTATGATATATACACACAGATTTAGTAATTCTGCTAGTAAGTTCTCAGTTGTAAGATATAAATATATAGTTTGGAACTCCAAGTCTCCTTGGTCTTAGATCCAAAGTCAGTGTGTCTTCCCCAGGCCTTCATCAGTGTGTGTGAGGGCACCTTCTTTATGCTTCCAGGGCTCATCTTCTTCCCCACCATAACACTTACCAAGCTACTTTACCAGTATCTATCTGTTTACTCTTTTGTCTCTACCCTCAGACTATCAGCTAACAGAAGTTATGACCACTTTTATTTACTTCTTGGCATAAATATGAATTTTATTAAGGGAATTGATTGGGTCTCTTAGTTATTATCTGGTAGGCATTCATAACCAGTATTTAAACTTATTGGTATAATTGCACTAACTTTGTTTTATTGGTGCAAATATTTAATTTTGTAAGCACTTTAGTACCATGTACTTCTCCTTTAAAATATGTCATAATTATAATACTCATATTAGTTATGTAGCATTCAGGTTAATAGTTATTGCCTCTCCAGAATGAAATCAGGTCTCTTTTGTGCATTACTAGATCACCATTATATTTCATTAACTATAGTAGGAATAGAATAGATAATTGAGAAGTATGAATAAATGAATCAACAATGAAGTAATATACAGGTTAAAACCACAGACCTCTAGGCAAAATATATCAGCATTGTCCTGACATTCTTGAAGAAAATTTAAAATATTATTTTTATCTATATCATGATAGGAAACACTAATGATAGGAAACACCATGAAGAATATGTATAAATTTCTGCTTTTATAATTGTCATTCTGAAATAACTCAGGGAGCTTATAATATTTAAATTTTAAAGCAACTATCAATGTCATGCTATCGAACACTTTACAGCGATAGCATTTTATCTCAAGTGGCCAATGAATTGTTTTTGTTATGAACTCACTGTATGTATAAATAGAAAAACACAATGCTGGGCAGAATAATAATAAAAACAGATGGAAGACATTTTCAGTAGGATGACCTTTTAGTGCACAGGCTTGAATAAGGCTGAATCTAGTTATGCTAAATAACTAGTTGTACCTGTGAGCACCTGTTCAGTCTACTAAATGCATTCAACCTTTGCTTCTGAGTTCTTCAAACTAGCAGGAGATTGGTGATGGGAGGCAGATGTGACTTGATGCTGATGAGATGTATAAACCATTCTAGCGAATCCTCAAGGGTAAAAAATGCACAACCTTGAAGACAAACTATAAAGATGACAAACATTTGCTTAAGGCCTTTTCTTATTATGGCAGAAAAATAGTTTAAAATTTTCAATGAACAGGGGATATGCTATATTTATTTTTTAGTCTTTAGTATGATATGTGACAATTTATTCACAATCTTTACCTAATATCTACAAGACTAAAATTACATTAAACTCATTTTTAGTAAACTAACAATTTTATTTAATAGAGCATTCAATAGCTTAGATACTAGAGTTAACATCCCTGGTCTCAAATCTTGATTCTATCTCTATATCGTACCAATTATTAGCTATATGAACTTAGGCAAGTTCCTCAACTTCTAGGTTTTCTTGGCTTTAAAATGGGGTTTATAATATAATAATTCTATTACTAATAGTTTCAAGAATTGAAATACTTCATGCAGATCATTACTGTCTTGTACACTGAAAATACAATACTTAATAACTATTACCAATTGTTAAGATTAGCATATGAATAAAAACCTGAATTATTTTAGCTTTATAGGCATTGATTATTGCATTAAAATAATGAAACACAAAAATCCAGATCCAAAAAGTATAGAATTTGAGTCACCTTTAAAGAAAGAAAAAAAAAAGAAAATAACTGGTCTTGCTATTCTTATATTTCCAATATCTTAAATATTTAAAATTCATTTTTAAAATCATATAGAAATTATCACCTCTTCCTATCACTTTTAAGAATATTTAACAACTGTTTTGATTAAATTATTTAATATGTATAGCCCTTTATACTTTTGCAAAGCACTTCTCAAAATAATCATTTGAAATAAGAATTTTGATTGCTATTATTTATAGACAAAATCTCTCAATAGAACATGGTGGATCCTGAACACAAAATCATTTCTTTTGATTTCAAATCCAATGTCTCTACACTAGAGCTCTACAATGAACTTATGCAATTACTAACCTCTAATTCATCTAAAAGGCAGTCCCAAAACATTTTTTAAATTTAAAAAAAAGTAAAAACAGTCATCCATTAATTGTGTAAATGTTGAATATATCCCCTAAGTAATGAAGAAATTCCCTGATATTTATAGCTGCAACACAGTCATTCAATCTTTTGCCTTCCATGAGGTTATAACATCAGTAAACTCTGATCAAGCTCACTGGTTGATTCAGCCTCTTGTTGATTATGATATCTGAACAAAGTATTAACTCCTCATGTAACTGAACCTGGTTTCTTGCTCTGCAAATTATAATAGGTTTTTACTTAAAGGCACTGTGCTATGCTAACAACAGGGTTAATCACACAGTAATTCTTTAATATCTCATTAATGAATAAATAAGTAAATATAGGAAATAATGAAAGCATTCTAATTCCTAAAATCTACTTGGAAAGGTCTGAGTTTGGAAGCTGTTATTTATACTGCATTGATCTTAGTAAATGGAGAGTAGTAATAGTGATATAATGACATTATTATTATATGAAAGAAGCATTGATGAGTAAAAGGAAGAATGATAAAAATAGAAAATAAAAATAGTTGTAACTCACTTTATAACATGTCTACAAGTATAAAATAATTTTATAAAAATGAGTATATAGTTGTACAAAATAAATAAACATAAAATAAGTACTAGCAATAATTCTTAAAAATTTAATAATTGATATTTATTTTGTTTACTTATCTAGCTAGCTAGTTATCAGGCTAGAAAAAACTTTACTATGGCTCACCATTACCTGAAGGAAAGACCTGAACTCCATTGTATGACATTTAAGACTCTCTTATTTAGTCACTCTCGTGCCCTTGTTAAAAGCTAAACTGAGGAACAATAAAATTTTAAAGAATTTATTTGAGCAAACAGCAATTCACGAATCAGGCAGCTCCAAATTGGAAGTGGTTTGGCAGCTCTGCTGAGGGAACACAAGGGGAAGCGTTTTATAGGGCAAACACATAACTAAAACAAAGAAAATATTTGATTATAGTTCTTGTTTGGTCTACCCTGCTGGAATATCCCTACTACTATTAATATAACCATAAGTTAGTTGGCAGCTTCTGATTGGTTACCCTTAAGTTTTATTTTTCTCTAATAAAGGCATTTGTAAGAAATAGCCCAAGTTAAGTTTTGCTTATGTTTGCAAACTAAGCAAGGTTAAGATCACTTATGAGGCCTAGCTGGCTTTGTCTGTTCAGGCATTCTTTAGGCCTGGTCTCTACTTTAATTTACTTTAACATCTTCAATAGTCATAATTTAACCACACCAAACCACAAGTTCCTCCAAGGCATGCACTTTTCATTCTTCATGCTCTGCTTCTACTGTCTTCTATCATAAATATACCTCCAATCTTACCTCCCTGGAAGATCACTATGTATCCTTCAGACCCAGATCATAGGGTACTAGTTTTATTAAATCTTACACAGTGCAGATTTAATTGCATATTCATCTGAGCTCCTATTAGCTCATGATTCATTAACACAGTGAATTTAATTTGTTGAATTACTGTTTAGACAAGTTACCTGGGCTGCACTGAGATCCTTCAAATGCAATTGAGGAGCAACAAGTATTATATTTACTCTTTCGCTTATTATGAAGTTTGTGTTTTGCCAAATGGAGTAGCTAGGCAAACCTGATTAGGACAATAAAGGAGATCCATAGAGTCTCTATAAATGGGGAAAAAGTGGAGAAATGAGGCAGTCAGGACAACTAAAACACTGGAGAGAATATGTATACCTATTAAAGAAACTTATTAAGTTTCTGATATGTATTGGCAATGTGAGTTCCCTTCCCTACTAAATCTTTAGTAAATTATTTCTTGCCTTGTAATGTTGATGGGCTTGGAAGAGCGGTGTAACAAAGTACTGAATGCATTCTGAAATGGTTAAAAAAAAAAAGTGAAAGAAGACTGTCAATGAGAGCTCTGCCATCTGTTATCTCCATTGCTAGCCTGCGAGTTCCTCCAGGTGGGAAAATGTCATTGTAGCTGATGCCCACCAAAGAGTCTAAATAGGTTCCGGGGATTATAAGTTCCTACATGTCTTTAACCTTTCAAGCTATGAAATCCTGTCTTCTATTAACATCGTGAGCTCAAGTTATAAATGCAGTCATATTATCCCTTTAAAAGGAAAAGAGATTCTGAGAGTAATGATGTACCTAAACCTAATGACAAATATGTATGAACAGAAATAGTCATGATTATGTATATATAAGAAAACATTAGCCTATTGCCTATTCATTCTTTTTAAAAAGTTTTATATGAAAAAATTTAGGATTTTATTTAAAAACATAGTATCAGAGCAAAAGAGAATTAGAAAAACAAATTTAAACACACAGAAATAAACGCATTACATATTTTAGTAAATTACTGGTGATAGTTTTCAAAATTAGGTCTAAAAATAGTGATTCCTAACAGTTTATTACAGAAATCCATTGGCCATTACAATTAAAACATTAGCACCTTGTGCACGCTGAATTGCAAGTTGGCCAATTTGTCAATATATACACCCTCAGTAACGTGAATAAACTTGCTAGATTGTGTTTATTTCCCCACAGTTTCTATATAAAGACCATGAGATTAGGATTAGGTAATTTTATAATATTATGGGAAGAAAACTGAAAAATGTGACCAATGATGTGGTACTCTACTTGGTATGGTCAAAGCCTACACAACTCTTAAGCAATGTCTCACACATTGACCATTTTGATTGATTTCACTATTCACTAGCATGATCAATTGTGCTAATCATTTGCATTGAACTTAAAACTGATGGTATAATTTTCTCTAATGATCAAAAAGAATTCCGAAACCACCCATTCTCAAGTTCTGCAAGACATTCTGTATCCTGAAAAACTAAAAGAAAACCGGGAAGAGGGAGCATAAAAGTCATAGACTTTTAAGGTTTCCATAGTCTCTGCTTGAATATTCTAGGATTGCTATGCCTACTCCCAACTGTGATGCTTTCTCTAATTTAAAGTTTTAAGGAGATTACATAACTGAATGAAACTTTCACATCTTTTAAGTTATTAGCTGCAGGAGTTTTATTTTTTGTCTTCACTCAGCTGGGTCCTTTTATATTAGGATCCTATTAGCTGGCTTTGGGATGATGATAACATAGCTTGGCCAGTTCAATTACCACATTTTGTCTGTCATTTTTCTCACATGCACTTAGTGTCTGCTTTGTACAAGATGAAAGACACTTAGTACAAACTCCTCTTAAAAACGAACATAAATAAGTTCACATAGTCATAAATTAATGACAGGCAATCTTTCATTTCTACCTGCTTGTATCCTTTTGTCTGATTGCTCCATTAGTCCCTCTCCTCTGAAGCTTCAAATGAAGAAAATGTAATGCTACCTTTAAGTATATTAGAATGGATAAATGAACAGAACGGGGAGAAGCATTCTTAGTTATTAATTGTCCTAAGGGGCTCAATCTGGGAAGTATGAATAATGAATATGCTAAACAAAAGAAAGAATGTGTACATTATGCTTAGAAGCAAAGTAAAAATCAGTGAGAAAATTGGCATACAAGAGGAAAATACAGGATGCATATTGCTAAGCATCACTTAGCAAATGCTGTCTGCTTCTTCATTATAATATTGCTATCACAAGGATGATAACCATACTGGTACAAAGCTTTGTGTTTAAGTGGGTAAGCTCTGGGAATCTTGACTTATTTACAGGGCTAATATTAAGATGTGAAATTTTCATATTTAGATTGTGTTTATTCTTCAAACTATTTTTTTAAATTTCAGAATATTATCGGGGTACACGTTTTTGTTACATAATTAGCTTTTGTACAGTTTGAGTGAAAGTTGTGTGCCCTTCACCCAGTTAATGTGTTTTGTACCCCTTAGGTGTGAATTTACCCATCCTCTCCTCACCCTTCCCACCTACTTGATTTCCCTCGAGTTTTACTTCCTTATGTACACATAAGTGTTGATCAATTAGTTCTAACTTAGTATTGAGTATAAGTGGTGTTTTTCCATTCTTGTGATACTTCACCAAGAAGAATGACCTCCAGTTCCATCCAGGTTGTTACAAAAGATACTAGATCACCATTTTTTTATGGCACAGTAGTGCTCCATGATAGACATATACCACATTTTATTAATCCACTCATGTACTTAAGGGCATTTGGATAGATTCAACATCTTTTCAATTGTGAATTGTGCTGCTGTAAATATTTGAGTGCAAGTATTTTTTTATATATATATAAAATGTCTTTTTTTTCCTTTGGGTAAATACCTCGTAGTGGAGTTTCTGGATCAAATGGTAGGTCTACTTTTAGTTCTTTGATATATCTCCATACTACTTTTCATAGAAGTTGTACTAACTTGGAGTCTCACCAACAGTGTGTAAGTGTACATCTTTTTGCATCCTCGCCACCTGGACTTAAACTATAGTACAAGTCTGAAGTAACCAAAACAGCATGGCAATGGCACAAAACAGACATAAATCTATGGATCAGAACAGAGAACACAGTTATGAATCCATCCTAATATAGCCATCTGATCTTTGACAAAGAAGACAAAAACATACACTGGGGTAAAGAAACCCTATTCAATAAATGGTAATGGGAAAATTGGATAGTCACATGTAGAAGACTGAAACAGGATCCACACCTCTCACCTCTCACAAAAATCAGCTCAGGATAGATAACAGACTTAAACCTAAGGCATGAAACCATAAGAATTCTAGAAGAAAATGTTGGAAAAACTCTTATAGACATCAGCCTAGGCAAAGAATTTATGAAGAAGAGCCCAAAGGCATTCACAGTAACAACAAAAATAAATAAATGGGACCTAAACAAATTAAAAAGTTTCTGCACAGCCAAAGACACAATTAATAGAGCAAATAGACAACTTACAGAATGAGAGAAAATATTTGCATGCTATATATCCAATAAAGGGCTGATAACCAGATTCTACAAAGAACTCAAGCAAATGGGCAAGAAAAAAATTAAACAACCTATTAAAAAGTGGGCAAAAGGAAGTGCCCATCAATACATAAGTGGATTACTAAAATGTGGTATATTTAAACCATAGAGTACTGTTCAGCTATAAGAAACAGTGATATAACACTTCTTGTATTTTCCTGGATAGAGCTGGAACCCATTCTATTAAGTGAAGTATCCCAAGAATGGAAAAACAAGCACCACATGTACTCACCAGCAAATTGGTATTAACTGATCAACACCTAAGTGGACATATAGGAATAACATTTATCGAGTGTCAAGCAGGTGGGAGGGGGGAGGGGATGGGCATATACATACATAATGAGTGCGAGGTGCACCATCTTGGGGATGGACACGCTTGAAGCTCTGACTCAAGGCGGGAGGGGGAGCAAGGACAATATACATAACCTTAACATTTGTACCCCCATAACATGCTGGAAAAAATAAAATTAAAAAATAATAAAAAAATAATAAAAATAAAAAGTGGGCAAAAGACATGAACAGAAAGTTTTCAAAAGAAGATAGACTAATGGTCAACAAACACATGAAAAATTGCTCAATGTCTCTAATCATCAAGGAAATGCAAATCAAAACCACAATGAGATATCGCCTAACTCCAGTGAGAATGGCTTTCTTCAAACTATTCAATCATTTAAATTATATTTATTTTTGTAATTTAAAGTCAAAAGAGATTTTTTTATTCACGTGTTTGTGTGTATGTCTGTGATTATGTGGCTAAACTTTTAAAGTAGTCTCAGATGCATTTTACTAAAGAACATATAGTAAAGTGAGAACTGCATATTTACACAGCCATAAGTCATATATTTCTCTTCCTATCAGAGAGATGGTATGGTGAGAGTGTATTCTTATGACTCAAGAATACACTCCTTGGATCCAGATCTCAGCTCGGTCACTTACTTGCTCTGTCATCTTTAGCAAATTACTTGTTTTCTGTACATCAGTTTTCTCTGCAAAATAAGAGTATTAGTTGCTACCTAATAGGATTTTGTGAAGAATAAATGATTGAATATATAGAAAGTAATTAGAACAGCACATAGACTATGGTAAAAACCCTTTACCAGGATTTATATAAAATATCACAATGAGACATAGCACTGTCAATTGTGTCCTGGTTAACGTTGTGAGATGTTATCAAATTTCTACTGGGTAACTTTGGGTTCAATCTATCCAGAGTCTGAAGAGATAGGCATTTTTGCAGAATATAAAAATACTAAAGATTATTTGTACTAATGGGCTGCTATACTGAGTTGGTACAGATATTACTATGATTATAAAGATAAATTGGTTATTGTAGAGACCATGAGATATTGCTTTTCCTGCTATCTCTGAGCCTTTCTGGTCTTGCTTCAAAATGTGCAATAAATCAGAAATTCAAAGTTAATGTAAGCTGATAGCTCAATGTCTTACATATGAAAAAAAATCTAAAGGTGTCTAATTCATGTTTGCTATTTCCCTTATCTCTCACTTTAGCGATTCATTAATAGATGAAAAAATGACAAGGTGGTAACCACAAGGATAGAACTTGCCTGATACGGAGAATCTTTTTGGAGTAACTCTCATTGTAATTGTCTTCTTCAGTAAGCTAGTTTCTCTCCCTTGCCCACACTCACCATCATAGCCCAACACTACAGAGCAAAGCAAATAGGGAAACAGAAGGATGTAACTTAATTTAGGATCTACCAGGCATGAAGAGGAAGCAGAAAGTGAGGTATTCCTGCACATTTCTACCCTTTGGCTTTTGGAAGGAATAACAGCAATGGTGAGAAATTGAGGAAAGATGCCAATGTCCCTTTCTTTTTATTCATAGTTCAAACCTGATGTTCATTGTGAGAAGGAGGAGACAAACTGTAGAAATGTCCAGATAGGAGTAGGGGAACATAGGAGCTAGGGATGTGCTGCCCTGGATGTGGCTTGGGAGAGTGTAGAAGCTTCTAAGATACACCCCTGAGTCACCCCACCATGCCCATTTTAACATGGGAATGAAAGCAGTTCTCACATGTGCCATAGAGAACATGCAGAAGGTGCCAATAGTGAAGCAGAAGCCTGCAGTTGGGAAGAAAAGGAGCCAAGGGCAGAGACCCAGCATCTGAAGGCAAGGGACAAGTGTAGCAGATCAGACCAGCCCTCCAAAAAAGACTAAACAACATTAACAGTGCTTAAACCAAAAGAGACTAAGATACTTTTAAATTTCAGTTGCAAGTGTATTACATACCCCCACACAACACTGTCCCCAGTCCAGCTAATTGGAGGTTCCTATTAATAATTAAATCAGTTATAGAAAATAGAGTAGCTACATTTTCTTTCTTGATATTACTTTTCATCAAAAATTTGACCCTGTTACACTTCCTTTCTATGAAAAGCAATTGCAATGAATAAACTACATGAAATTTGGTTCTACCTACACTATCAAAAGGCCAAATATGTTCTCACTGAAGAGTGTAAATAAATAAATGGCTTTTCTTGAGTCAAAGAAATGAAAGGAATAAGACAAAAGAGTGGCATACATTCTAATGAATAGAGAATTGGGGTTATTTTGGTTTTTGGTTTGTTTAGGAGGGGAATGGTTTGGGGAATTTTTTGGTTTGTTTGGACTTGGGGGGGAATGGTTTAAGACCCAGTCATAGCTTTTGGGTTTTATGCACATAACGTGTAGAAGATAAAAGAAAACACTTTTCAGTGAAGCAAAAAGGACACATGGCAGCCTAGAAGAGATTAGCGTGGTTTCCTAGGGTTATAATTTGCATCCAATTTGTAAGCAGTAGAAACCTAGAGTCAAGAGTGAACATTTCCTTCGCACTACTTAACATCTTAGTTTTCTCTGAAAAAAGTCTACAAATCCCCCCAAAAGCCTTTTTAACTCCCTTTACTGGATATTGCTTAAAAAATTGTATTCCCTGGAAAAACAGAAATCATTTATTCCATTTTGAATTAATTATACATTTTGATGCTTATCCACGCTAAAGGAAAGGTATGTAATAATCCATGAGGAAAAAGGAAGGAAAAGGGTATTAAGTATCCTAGTATGAATATAATATAAAAATTTCACATCATCTTGAATAACCATAAAATATGCCTAAATTTTTTAAGAAATAAAAACAAAGATAAAGCTTTTGTTGCTAATTTCTTTCTTATTAAACATAAAAATATGTTTTCTAAAATATCATGTGTAATACATAAAACCAGGAAACCCAGGGTCTAAGTATCTTTATTTATACCTCAGAATTATATCATGGAATGCATTCAGATTTAACTGAAAAATGTTGACGCAACTTTAATAGACAAAAATTTAATATATTTACACTTCGCAATTTCAAAGACAAGATATTAGTACTTAATGTATGAATTGAGAGAATAAGCATTTTTCAGTGTTTATCTAAGACAGGAGAGAAACATGATAAAAGGCAGATACAAAATTCTGGTTCTTAGGGCCAAGTTTCAGGAAGAGTTCGTCAGGCCTTGCTGGGATATAGATTTCAGGCACATCTTTACATTGCTCTCAGTGCCAGGCTTCTTAGAGGGACTAGAACAGATCTAGAAAGCCAAAGAGAAATTCTAGAACAGGTTCTCAGTAGCCATGGCAGCCATGCCTCCATCAGAATTTGAGCAATATGCTGGATCTTCAGATTCCTCATTCTTAAAATCTTATCTCAATCTATATGCTCACTGTTCTTTCTCCTTCCAGCACATGCAATGGAAATGTGAATTATTGGAATAAAAATAAATATATGATAAATGAGACCTCACAATTCATACCCATGTTTCATCTCTTCCTTGAGTATTTATCTCTATAGGAATTTTAAGGAGTACCATTAAAAAAGGAGAAAGGCCAAATGCATCATTAACATAAGTCATCAAATTAGAATTGTATGGATGTAAGAGGGCAAGAATTAATACTATATTTGCCCTTGCCAAGGGATAGGCCTTATTTTAAAATCCCCTATTCTTTTCTTTTCTTATAACTTTGATCTTACTCTTCACTTTTATTGGCTCTGACAGAGGAACCTATCCCAGTTGTTCATGGGTAGTATTGTGATTAGAAAGAATTTAGTACCTGAAAACTAGTTAGTAGTAGTAGAGAAATAATTAGGTTTAGAGATCCTTGTGAGATGTGAAGCTCTAAGAATTTAATTCTTCTCACCTATTTGTATTCTTCTGCATGGAATCCATTCCTCCAACATCTATTTAAATATATTTATCATTTATCTAGGAAAATGTTATAAGAATTGTCCAAGCCTTTCCTAAATGTCAAAGTAGAAGTTTGTTAAAGGTTTTGTGTATTGCCTAGCAAAATTTTCAAGCATTCAGGAATACAACATTAATATAAACTGATTCGTTCTTCTATTTAATGTGGAATATAAGACCTCAGAATTTATAGTTCCTGAGATTTAAAAGGAAGAGTAAGCCAAATGGCTATACTAAGTAGAATCCCTTGCAAATTATGACAGTGCTGGTCTGTACAAGAAACTTGTGACAAAACAAATTAAGCAGCTCATTAAATTTTAATTAGCTTAATCATATTTGAAGATATTCTTCTAATAATTATAATTTTTAATTTAAAATATGTCTACATTCAAATATAAGAATACATTTTTTATCATGTGTATTATAAGAAAAATATACTAGGATACTTTAGCTTTTTAAACTATAGAAAATAGGTTTCCTAATATCCATTAATTAAGAGTACTAGATATGAAATTTCCCTCTTAAACACATATCACTAAAATGAAGAAAAAGGTAGGTTAATTAACTCTTATCTAAATGGAGTATAAATTGTTGTAAACACTTAGGAAAATTCTTATAGACTACTAAAGGTGAACATATGTAAACTCTATGACCAGAAAATTCTACCTTCAGGTATATGTCTAGTAGAATTGTGTACATATGCTTACAGAGCCATGAACAAAAATTGCTTAGAGCAGCAGTATTTTTAATAGTCTCAAATGCAAAACAATTCAAATTTTTACTTACAGTAGGAAAGATAAAACATTTGATGTATTCATGCAATAAAATACTGTACAGCAGTTAAGAACAAATGACCTGGAATTAAATGCAACAACATGGATAATCCTCACAAACACAACACTGAATGGAAGAAGCCTGACTAAAAGAAGAGTGTATGACTTCATTTACACAAAGTTTAGAGACAGGCCAAACTAATCTATAGTTTTAGAAGTCAAGATATAGGGCAGAAAGGGGGTTAATGAGGCGAGTAACTGTAGAGAGAGAGGAGGGTGCTTCCTGTTCTGGTAATATTCTGTTTCTTCTTTATCTGGATACTGGTTACATAGGTGAATTCACTTTGTGAATATACTCTGATATGTATACTTATATGCATTTTGGTGGATATATGTTATATTTAAATAAAATTTATATTTAAAAAGACTCTCCACATATACAGTAACAGTTTCTAGAGATCACAGACAAAATTTCACTTTCAAAGTGTTTGGCTTGATAAAATGATAAATTTATTAAATTTGTTGGCCAAAGAAAACTTTGGCATTATCAAATTTGATATTTACTATCCTCTCCTCTACTAATACATTTATCTTAGCACATACCCAAAATGTACATGGTACATACGCAAGAGCATGTGCATGCTACAGTCAGTTGCGATCCAACAGATACTCGCATCTATTACTTTGAATTTATTCAGTTCTTTTTGTTCATCACTAAACAAACTTGCCATACAGCTTATAGTAACCTAAAATAATATAGGATTATTTAATAAAGGTCTTTTTTGAAGAAAAATATAAATGACAAAATTATACCTTCTTACCTTCTGCTACTAGAGATGTTACAATTAACAGAATATCTCTAGCATTATATATAATATTTCCTTTACTTAATCCATACTACAGGCAATAAACAAGTATGATTCCTAAGTTTATATTGGTGTTGGCCTTCATTTACACGCAATATATTGAATTAGTTCAACATACACTCAATACACACTATAGAGACGTTACCATGTGGCAGGCACTGAAGTAGGTTCCAGAGATACAGTTTAACTAAGAAATGATGCCCTCCCAGTGAACTTTCATTCCATTAAAGGCAAGACACAAGTAAATCAACAACTATGGTAAAGTATAAGAGATATCGAAATATGCACAGCATTCTTGGTGTGCCAATGAAAGCACAAAGGGAAACAAGACTCATGTTTCAGAAGGTCTTCACAAGACAGGTTATCTTTGGGCAAGGTTTTAGCAAATGTGTGTGTGTATGTGAAGGGGTAAGGAGAGTGAGTAATCAATGAAAGGGGATGAGGAGGATTTCAGCCAGTAACAATAGCATATGACAAGGCACAAATTTCAAATCTTCCTGAGGTGATGTTTAAGTATGATTCCCAACTTTTATATATAAGCTTGATACTACAATTGCAAGATGACTATAAGTAGTTCCTCAAAACAGGAGAGGGATTAGTGGTCGACTGGCAAAGATGAGGTTAGAGCAACAAGCAAGAACTACATCATAAGAATGTGGCAAGGTAAAGAGTATTTTTATCCTGAAAGTAATTTATCCGAGATTACATAACTGATGAAAAGTCAACTAGAATTTAAATCCCAGTCTGACCCCCAAACTCATGCTCTTAACTATTATGCTGTATTTCTAAGAAATATTTCTTTATATATATTTCTTTAAATATTTCTTTAGAAATATAGTATCAGTATGCATAGTGCTTTAGAGAGACAGTTGGATTAGATTGTAGGAACAAGTAGGAAGCTCCATAGTGATTGAGATGGTGAGATCCTAAGTGGAAAAGGGAATGGAGAAGAGGGAGAATTCAGAGGACAGAAATTAAAAGTCAGTTCATGGATTGAAGAACATTAATAAAATAGCTCTGGAAAATACACAGTTCAAATCAGGACTGTAGCATTACCTCATACAATATTAGGATAAAGAAAACATTTAGGATCTTTACCTAATACCCTATTAGGATAAAGAAAATATTTAGAATCATGTACATCAAGGTCCACCCCCAGACCTTTGATTTACTAGTTGTATATCCTTGGATCAGTAATTTAATCATACTGAGCTTTCAGAAGTTATCTGTAAAATGGGGGTAATGATGTTTAATCTTATAGAGATACTGTGAAAATTAAATGAGAGAAAGCACTTTGTAATATAAAGTTATAATGTAAAATTATAATATATTTATATTATAAATATAATATTACAATGCCCATGAGTAAGTCTTTCATACCAAAGTTTTAATAAAAGTTTGGCAAATATGCCTCTGTATACAAGTGGCGTGTGTCAGTCTAATGATGTCTTTCCCAAAAAAGGATATGAGCAAGTGTGTTTGGTAAATACTATTGCCTTTGGAAGATAAGTTGTCAGAAACTTGGAAAGTGGTTCTACATGCGTAGATGTCACTGATTTGTATATGCACATGACTCAGCTCCCTTAGGACATTAAATTTAGGAAATATTTTGGGAACTAGTAATATTAGGAGAAGAGTATATGTGAAATCAGTTTTTGCCTCTTTCTTTCAACCCTTTTTTCCTTATCCTTTCAAACTAAGTTTGTATTAAGTTTTTTTTGCTTGTAACTTAATTAAATCATTGCTCTTTTTCTCTGCTCATGTCATGACAAAGATTAATATTTATTTTGTTGTTTATAAGTTGAGATAGGTGGTAAGTGAACAACTACATGTAATAAATTTATAAACCAACAAATCATTCCCATCTCTAATTCAGGAGAAAAGTATATGCTTGACATACAAATCTGTCCAAATGACATAAATACATAAGTTGGAAATAAAGATTTTATGGCACAAAGCAGTTGTAAAAATAATCATTATCTTGGATATGGATTCAATGTATTTCTACCAATATCACAGAGACAAATATTTTTTTT
>VBSM01002121.1:19206458-19240750 GCA_008086735.1 Cheirogaleus medius
CCTGTAATCGGGCCACGACACCTGTGATATGCTTGAGATATAAAATTCTTTTATTTTGAAGGCAGTCTCTCCCTTTCTCTGTATGAAAAAAATATTTCTCTGAATTTTATAATTAAAGCTGTGGTTACTTCTGGTAGTATTAGTCACCATTAGGTATCATTATTCTTTATGACTCATCTTGCTTATTTTTCTTAATGCCAGAAATCTTCATGCTTTAGTGTTATTTTTTTTTAAGGTATATATGGGAGAAGATTCTAGGTTTCTGATGAATAAGAACAGACACCTGGATATGAATCTCTTCACACCATTTAAAAACCATATTGCTCAATAAAGAGAACCACTTATATCCATGCCTGCAGCATAGCCAGAAGACAGAACATGTTGTGGAATTTGCCTGTATGTAGAGAAATGAACATCCTACATGGAAGAGCTAGCTCCAGAGTCCAGGCTAGAGTTGAAAGTCAGGCAAACACTGTACAGGAAATAGGAGAGAACTCTTGGGCCTAGGAGTAAAAGAAAATAAATAAGATTACTATCATCAAAAAAGAGGCTTGCCCTCTTTCAGAGAAAATACTGAGAGAAATTTGAGACATGTTGGTTCAGAGAACTAACTACAAAGGAATTAAAGACACAAAACTTAAAAGTGCCTTGGAACAACAGTTTTAAGAAGGTACTGCTTTCTAAGGAGAAGAAAGAAGGGACGTAGAAAGAGCATATGTACTTTAGCTATTCAGTAATGAAGCAGAAGCAGCAGGCAGAATTTAAAGATCCTACAGAAACAAAGGAAAAATCATAAAATCAGAAGACATCAAAAAAAGTACCGTATATTAAAGACCCAGAACTTCCTCATACCAAGAGAAAATACTGAACTAAAAAATATAAAAAGATCATCTAATTCCTCACTCCTTCCTAGATAGTATCACTGATTAATGGTGATTCAGGAAATATGACATTTCAAAAGAACATAAAATGGCAAATTATATCTAAACAAAGCCATTATAAAAAAAAGAGAATCAAAATATTTTTAGGGATAAAAATCCTCCCCTCATAATCAACCAGGAAACAATGCAAAGTGTAATCTGATACTAAAATCTGAAATATTAAACAAGTACTTATTTTTTAGAAAAAAATAAAGCAGATATTTAAAAAATTAAAAAGAGAAGGAATGAAACCAGAAGATGTGAAGTTATAAGATCTGAATTCAAGAAGAAAACTGAAGATAAAAGTAAAATTATCTCAGATTTTTAAAATAAAGAAAAAATGATAAGGTACCACAGAGAAAAAAAGAATTTGACTTAAAATTTAATGATAATTGAGGACAGTAATGAAAACAGTTAAAAGAATAAAAAACAAAAAGATATCAGTGATATGGCAGAATAGGAGGTCCCAGTATTTACATATCTCCTCAGAAAGTCCAAGTAGCACTTATCTACAGATAAGAACACCTTTGTGAAAACCCCAAGACTTGAGAATGAGACTGAGATACTTCTGTGGACCACAGAACCTAATAAAAAACAGTATTAAAATGGTAAGTGGAACAGTCTCACTTTGACTGTGTTACCGCCCCTCCCCAAGTCAGCACAGTGACACACAGAGAGGAATGCCCTAGGCCTATAGTTTTTACAGTGGGAAAAGAGAACTTGAGATGGACATCCAGCTTCCTTAGCATTCTGAGATACTTCCCAGGAAGCCCACTCCTGTCTCACCTCATGAAGAACATGGAGGCTAGAGCACCTGGTTTCAGGTAAAAACAAAGAAAAGAGGTGGAGCTCACAGTGACCAGGGTGTTGATTTTAGTAATAGCTCTGTGTTTCTGCCAAAAGTAGCCCCTGATCACTGACACCAGACAACAGCATCGCCCATCACAAAACCAAGCTGGTCACTCCCAGAAGTACAGTGGAAAGTTCAACCTGGTTTGGGTGCCCAGATGGCTAGCCTCCATACCCAGCCTCAGAACCCATGCCAGGGCCCCACAGAGGCAGGGAGATGGTAGCACATGAGCAGAATGTGGGGGCTAGACCTGCTCAGCCCAAGAGTCCAAACAGCAGCTTGGCTCAGCCTTAGAGACCACCCGCAAGGCCCTGCCTAGGCAGAGAAATGCCTGCCATACTGCATTTCTGTGGCACTTAGGGGCTAGATCTGCCCAACTGGGAGTCTAAATAGCAGCTCACTGAGCCTCAAAAACCACTCCAGGACTCTCTCCAAGGCAAGGAGATGACAACCAAAGCACCTTTCTGTGACACATAGGGGTTGGACCTGCCTGACCCAGGAGTCCACACAGCAGTTCAGCCCAGACTCAAAGGCCACTCCAAGGCCTCACCCAGGCAGGGAGGCAAGCCTCAACTATGTAGTCCTATGACACATAGACTCTGGACTCATCCATTCCAAGCAGCAACTCTGCCAAAACTCAGAGGCCACTGCAGCTCTGCCCAAGTGCAGGACCCAGAGTATTAACACCCTGCCAGAATTCTGCCCAATTCTGCCCAATCAATTCTGCCCAATCAGCAGTGATTGAAGTGTCAGCTCAGCAGCTTTGCCAGACTGTAGAGCCCTGCCAGTTTTGCCAGGCATTGGAGCCCAAATAGCCAAACCCAACCTCAGAGAAAAGGCAGCAGCCCAGCCAACTAGAGAATCTGACAGCAAGTTTTATCTGCCTGGGGTTGTTACCAATTTACTTATCAAGAATCACAGGCTACACTAATGAAGGTCTATCCCTACCAAAGAACACCTGTAAAGGTTGGAAGAAGTGGTTATTTTCTCAAATGGACAGAAACCACAAGAAACACAAGGACATAAAGATTATGAAGAATCATGGAATCAGGACACCTCCAAAAGAAACTATTAAGGCTCCAATAATGATCCCTAAAGAAATGAAAATCTATAAAATGACTAAAAAAATTCAGAATCTTCATAAAGCAGTTCAGTGAACTATAATTATATATACATGTCTGAATAAGCCCATCATAAGTTGAAAATATCATAAGTCAAGAAGTACACACACACATGTATGGGGGGGGAGAGAGAGAGAGAGACAGAGAGAGAGAGAGAGAGAGATTGATTTATTATAAGGAATTGGTCCACACAACAAAAATAGGCTAACTCCCAAGAATTGCAGGGGAGTAACCAAGCAGAACTAGGAGAGGCAATAATATAGTTCCAGTTTAAAGATTGGCAGGCTCAAGATGCAGGAAGAGCTGGCATTTTAGTTTGAGTCTAAAGGCAGGAAAAAAAACATGTCCAGTTAAAGGCAGTCAGACAGGAGGAATTCTCTTAATCAAGGAAGGGTGAACCTTTTTGTTCTATTCAAGCCTTCAACTGATTGAATGAGTCCCACATCTGCTTTACTCAGTCTACCAATCTGAGTGTTAATCTCATCCAAAAACACCCTCACAGAAATACCCACAAAAATGTTTGAGAAAGTATGTGGGCACCTTTTGGCCCAGTCAAGTTAACACTTAAAATTAATCATCACACCATACAATCCAGCACTCATAGTCCTGAGCATTTATGCTAGAGTTATAAAAACTTTTCATATAAATACCTGTATATAAATTGCAGCTTTGTTTGTAATAGTCCCAAACTGAGATTAACCTAAGTGTGCCTGAGTGGGTGAATGAACATATTTAATACAAATTGTGGTAACTCTATATAATTGAATGCAGTAATAAAAAGGAATTATTAATACACAGAACAATTTGAATGAATCACAAAGTCATTATGCTGTATGAAAAAGGTAATATCAAAGCTTACACATTGCATGAGTAAATTTATATAACATTTGTGCACTGATGACATTATAAAGATGGAGAACAGATTGGACTTCAGATTGAACTAGATGAATAGAAGTCCATGTTTCTGAGTTCATGTGCAGC
Organism: Cheirogaleus medius; assembly: GCA_008086735.1. Lineage (NCBI taxonomy): Eukaryota > Metazoa > Chordata > Mammalia > Primates > Cheirogaleidae > Cheirogaleus > Cheirogaleus medius. The sequence goes on from VBSM01002121.1 coordinate 19,210,331, forward strand.
CCCATTCTAGCTGTCAGGGCAATTCTGTACTCAAGCCTACTGGGCAAGAAAAGGTATGGCTGTTGAAATAGGCTTACTCTTGCCCACAGAATGGGTTGTCTTTTATGTCTATTAAGATTTTCCTCTATTGAGATTTATCTTTGATGAGCCATAAAATTGCACATTCTTTGCCCAGTTAGAGCAAAATATCCACAAATTTTTTCCCAAACCTCTTTGTCACCAATTTTCTAATTGGTTCCTGAACATCAACCATATTATTGACTCTGTGTAAATTCAGTATAGATTCATATCTCTAGCTATTTTTCCCTCCAGCCAGAATAATTAACCTGGTATACTGGGATATTTTCCTATTCCACCATCCTTCAGGAAGACCTCTGAAACCGTAGTTCTGCAGATGAACCACCTATTAGCCATGCTCATGTAGAGATTGAGAAGTAGAAGGCAATGTAGCCAGGCTGTAGGATCATGCACATCTGGGCCATCTGCTCATGCGATTTCCTAGTGCCCTCAAGACTTTATCAAGCCTGGTATTACGTATGCCACTTACATCTGATGATGGAGGGCTACTGTGTATTCCTCATTTATGGCTAGTTTATCATGGGATAATTTAGTGGACAATGATCAAGCATTCAGTCTTTACTAAGGCTTATAGGTATTTCTCAAGAAGAGAATAGTTATCTGTGGAGGATGGCATTCTTTGTCCAAAATCCTAATGGTCTGTGCTGTGATTTACTTTTAAAGGCATACTAATGGCTCTATACAGCATTCTTCTTTGCCACAGATATTTTAAGCCTCATTGCATTTTACTAGTACACATGTCCCAAGAAGCAAAGCAACTATCACAGAAGCCTGGACCTGTTGCAGAGTCTTTACTTATTCTGTATACCACTCCAAACTCAGTTTTTCAGTAACTTGGTAAAACAGAGTAGCTCGCCCATATGAGGTATATGTTGTCTCCAAAATCCAAAGAGGCCCATTAGGCATTGTGTCTCTTTCTAAAAAGTAGACTAGACCAGATGTAGCAACTTTCCTTCACCTTGAAAGGGATACATCAGCATAACCCAGACCACTGGATCTTTAGAAATTATGGAATTGACAACCTCATGAAATTTTGTGGGATTTATTTTCTATTTTGGACATGTATGTGTTTTAACAAGGTACCTAGAATAGTTGACACTTCCTAATCACCAGGTGTAATAAGAATGATATATCAATATAATAGACCAATGTTTCCCGTGAAAAAGAAAATCAAATTCGCTGCAGATTACATTTTGAAATAAGGCTAGTTGATATACCCCTGTTGTAAGACATTGAATATTCAATGCTGGTTCTGTTAGCTAAAAGCAAACAGCATCTGATAGTCTTTACTAATAGGGAAAAAGAAAGAAGCCTTTGCCAGATATCAAATTTGCATATCAAGTATCAAGGCATATATTGATTTGCTCTAGCAAAAAAAAAAATCTGTATGAGCAATTACAATTGGAATCATGACTTTATTAAGTTTATGATAATCTGTTCATAAACTCCATCCGTCTTCTTCACAGGTAAAACAGGCAAGTTGAGTGAGAAGTGGTAAAGATAGTTAACTCTGTATCTTTGAAGTTACGGTAGTAATCTCTGAAATACTTTTAGGAATGTGATATTGCTTTCATTTTACTATTTTGGAAAGATAGAGGGAATGTATTAGAGTTCTCCTGAGAAACAGAATCAATAGAATGAGTATGTATCTAATGATCTATCTATATATCACTAGATAGATATATCGAGAGAGAGAGAGAAAGAGATTGATTTTAAGGAACTAGCTCACATGTTTGTGTAGGCTTGGCAAGTCCAAAATTTGCAGTAGAGGCCAACAGACTGGAGACACAGAGAATATTTGCAGTTTGAATCCAAAAGCCTTACACTGGCAGAATTCCTTCTTACTTGAGGAGGTCAGTCTTTGTTCCATTAAGCCCTTCAACTGATTGGATAAGATTTACCCATGTTGTAGAAGATAATCTGCTTTTCTGGAAGTCCATCAATTTAAATGTTAATCTCATCCAAAACACACCTTCACAGAAACATCTGGAACAATGTGTGACCAAATATCTCGTCACTATGGCAGCAGAGATGACACATAAAATTAACCATCACAGGTAGCTCTACTGGCTTCCACTTGACATTGCATACCCTAATAGCCCTTTACACAACTGTCAGAATTTCTAAAGTGGGAATTCTGCCAATTGCTGAGTGTATCAATTCCAATTATTCCTTGTAGAACCTTGGACCACAGGGTGAGTTTAGGGACACAATGGGTCCACTGGTAGACAAACCTGAGACAAAACTCCATCGATCATGTATTCTTCATAAGTCACCAATCTCTCTGGCAAAAATAATACAAACACTCTCTACTAAGAATGCAATAAAATTAGAAATGAATTTCAAAAGCCAAAACCCAAAAGATCCTTACATCTGGAAATATCAAAACTTTTTATATTAAACTCCTGCATGAAAGCAGAAGCTCAAACTTAAAGCATTTTAAAATTTAAAAATAATGAATATACTTTGTACCAGTGATCAGACAAAAGTTCTTATCCTTAGATCCTTAATATCAATAAAATTGGAAAAGAACAAAAATGAATTGAATTCTCATTTCAAAAAAAACTTAGAAAAATATTTTATGAGTACCTACTATATATTACACCTTCTACGGACTTCATTTATTATTAAAGCCATTTACTAAGTATTTACTATAGATAGATATTATACTAGGTACTTTACCTACATACCTCATTTCATCTTCAACAAAAATTCCATGAGGTATCATTTTCCCCATTTTATAGACGAAGAAATTAAAACTCAGAATAATTCATCAAAGATCTACAGCTAATAAATATGAGAACTAGTTTCAAAGGGGATCCATCTGACTCCCTATTTTCTTTAGTCAGCTTTATCTTCAAGCATTTAGGTCTATGACAGTGCCTGAAAGCATTCTTGTAGTATGATTTCCATAATTACATTTTAACAATGTTAAAAGTGCCTGAGGAAAGTATTTTTCTGTTGTTCATCCTAATGTTTTAGCCTATACTTCTTATCTCTTTAAGCTTGAGTATACAGAATTCTAATACTTAGAGAAATCTCTTAAACAGCTAAACAAATTCATAAAAATAAGAATGCTTCATGACCAATAAAGAAATACACATGTACCAAAGAACACAGTGACAGCCAAAATACATTCTCATGCTATTTATCTAAATTCCTATATCTTTTAACTTTTAAATTAAGAAAATCCACAAAAACAATACAAATTAAAGCTTAAATACTAAACTGACCCTTCATAACATGCATATGATTTTCTGAATTCACCTAAATGTGAACAGTGTCCAGCTGGCATATCAATAGACTCACATCTTGTTGTTTTATAAAATATGAATCTGATGTCCTTTCAGATCCTAAAGTACTCATGTTTCAGATTGAACACAATGGACTGCAAGTAGACTATGTGTCAGGTATGCATCACTGATTACTACAGGAATGTGATTGTGCTACCAAAATCTCTGTTATCACAGATAAGTACTGAGATTTCAAGTATTAAATTTAAAGCATTTCAAAGTCAGTTGCAAAACTTATGCTGAAATATGTAAGAGAGTTCATAGTGGGAACAGGAGTAAGAGACACTGCCCAAATGGATTTAGTCATTTCTTTCACATACCCATAGACATACCGTCTTACACACTTCTGTAAGATGACTATGGCCAGGCCTCTCTCTCAATCATAATTCTAGCAGTCTAAGCATTAATAAATTCTTTATAGATTTGATGGTCCTTACAGCAGAGGATTATAGAAGTTTGTTTCTCAAGAAGATAACAGGAACAAACATTTAAGCAAAGAAGATCAAGAAAAGCTTACTCAGAAATATTATATGAATATACAGTTATATTAGGATTCTCTAGAGGACAGAACAAATAGGAGATTTTATACACAAACAGGAGTTTACTAGGGAGAATTGGGTCACATGATTACTAAGGCAAAGTCCCACAATAGGTCTTCTGCAAACTGGGGAATGAGAAAAGCCAGTAGCATGGATCAGCCCAAGTCCCAAGTCCAAAAGCCTCAAAACCAGGGAAGCCAACAGTGCAACCCCCAGTCTGAGGCTAAAGGTCTGAGAGCCTCCAGGAAGATACTGGTACAAGCCCAAGAGTTTGAAGACCAAAGACCTAGAGTCTGATGTCCAGAGGCAGGAGGAGAAAAGGGATCCCACTCAGGGAGGGAGGGAGGGGAAGCTAAGCAACCTGAATATCCCTTTTCCTTGCTTTGTTCCAGCCACACCCACAGCCCATTGGATAGTGCTCACCCATGTTGAAGACAGGTCTTCCTCTACCAGTTCAATGACTCACAAGTCAATGTCCTCTGAAAACACCCTGACAGACATGTCAGAAACAATGTTTCATGCCAGGCTGGTGGCTCATGCCTATAATCCCAATGACTATGGAGGCTGAGGTGGACAGATCATTTAAATACAGGGGTTCAAGGCTGCAGTGAGCTATGATCATACCACCACACTCTAGCCTGGGTGACAGAGACCCTACATCAAAAACAAACAAACAAACAAAACTTCACCAGCCTCACCAGCCAGCCAGGCATCCCTCAATTCAGTCAAATCAACACCTAATACTAAACATCACAGTAGTTAATGTAGCTAAGGCCCAGACACTTCAAAGTAATAATAAGCAACCAGTGGAAGGGTTTATCTCTCTTTTTTTGAAACAGAGTCTTGCTCTGTCACCCAGGGGCTAGAGTACAGTGGAGTCATCATAGCTCACTGCAACCTCCAATACTTGGGCTCAAGCAATCCTCCTGCCCTAGACCCCTCCCCTGAGTAGCTGGGACCATGGATGCGCACCACCACACCAGGCTAATTTTTCCATTTTTTGCAGACATGGCATGTCACTCAGTCCAGTCCCAAACTCCAGGCCTCAAGTAATTCTCCCGCCTTGGCCTCTGAAAGTGCTAGGATTACAGGCATGAGCCACTGCACCTAGCTTATTTCCTTTGATAGGGTACAGGGAGTAGTGTATATTTAAGGGGAGAGGGGAGAAAGACAGAAGCTATAGAAAAGTGCACAACATGCAAATATATTGTGGTGAAGTTTAACTACAGAAACAAATTATTGTTTTACTTCTCTTATACCAAAGATCTATTTCATATTAAAGATGTAGATTCTGGGTTACTCCTCAGGGCATCTGAATAGATGAGGGTGGGCCCTTCTCAATCATTCAATAAGTATTTACTGGCCACACACTACACTTAGGCACTGTGTAAGAGTGCAGGCCACCGCAACACAACCAGGCAATAGAGGTTCACAAAGGAAAGCCTCAGTTCTCCAGTAGGTAATAATTGCCTCTCTGCAGTTCTTTAGTCAAATAAATAGTTAGCTAGATACAAACTCTTATGGTCAAATGGCTTTTTGAGTCATCCTCATCAGATAAGGCTGCAGCTTTCTAGTGGAAACTTAATGTGGAAACATAAAAGATATATGCTCAGTATGGTTGCAGAGAAGGAAGGGAAAGTGAGGACTACTTGTAAAGTGTGCATTTATTCTTTCAGAGATCTTTGAACCAAATAGAGACCATTTATCAAGGGGCATAGTGTAAGTCTCATTAAAATATGCAGTAACAATCTGAAACCAACAAACAAAAAATGCAAAATTCAAGTCAAACAAGTTATACTAAATAACCAAGAATAGGATGAGTATGAATTTGTTTTCCAAATCCTAGAATACTAGGAACAGAAGGTTAAATTTTAACACTTGAAAGGGGATTTAAGGAACAGGAAAAGATGGCCATATCACCCAGTGAAAAGAGCACTGGGCTTGGGAAAATGACCTGGATCCTGGTTCTAGCTCCTCCCCCAGGTGAGTATGTAACCTCTGAAAAGCAATAGGATGTTTCTAAGCCTTAGTTTACTGTCTGTAGAAGAAGGTTGGAGTTCTAGATTTTAATGTCTATGACTACCACATGAATTGCTTCTACAAACTGAATAGGTAGGATTTGAGAAATGAGAAAATGTAGGAAAGATGACTAACTGTCCCGATATTTCTGTTATGTTTTTTACTACACTCTAAGAGTGGTTTCTGTTCCCTTTACCAGTATAGTAAGAGAGGAATTGGTAACTCAGCAGTCAATTTTATTACTGAGGTAGTGGGTCTTAAACAGAAACAAAATAGCAAGACTGCTTCTAAAGGTTAACCTTTCCCAAGAGCAAACATGAGACAAAACAAGATACCTGTTCTTACTGGCCAAGAAATACCACACTAGAATGCTTTCACTCAGTATTCCCATGCACTTGTACTCCCTTGTCAACTGGGGCACCATAGAAACATTCAGATAGAATTCCCTCAAGTAAAGGATCCTTTCCAGCCACTCTGCCAGGGCATATATAAGACCTCAGCCATCTGGGGGAATCCTTTGGATTCTGAAAAGGTACAAATTCCTGAGGACCTAGGAAAGGCATTTACATCTTTGGGTTTCATTTGCTTCAGTGTAAAAGCATCTTTACTTTTGCACTTGAACATCTGGCAAAATACTTTGATGATGATAAACACAATGAATATATGGATGAGTGAATGACTAGCTAAATATGACAAATATTCTGAAAGATTTTTGTGTTAGATATAATAGGCAGGCCAGGCATGATGGATCGCATCTGTAATCCCAGCACTCTTTAGAGGCCAAGGCAGGAGGATCAGTCATGGCCAGGTTTTGAAACCAGCCTGGGCAACATAGCAAGACACTGTCTCTACAAAAATTTTTTTAAAAAAACTAGCCGGGCGCAGTGGTTCATGCCTGTAGTCCCAGCTACTCTGGAGGCTGAGGCAAGAGGATGGCCCAAGTCCAGGGAGGTTGAGGCTGCAGTAAGCCACGATCACAACAACACACTCCAGCTCGGTCAACAAAGTGAGACTTGTCTCAAAAAAAAAAAAAATATATATATATATGCATATATATATATATAGTAGGCAAATCAAATAAGCAATCTAAAACAGATAATACTATATTTTCAGAAAGTAATGGATTATTTTATTTGTAACATATTCCCATCCCAGAAAAGTATTCCTGCATTACAATCATTTATGCTTTTGATAAAGGCAAAATGAGGAGAAGATATTCACATGCCACCCTCATTACCTGAAACCTGTGCAGAAAGAAGTCTCCTTTCCTGGTCTGAGTGGACTTGATCAAAATCATCCACAGCTGTAAGTCCACATTACAAAATCAGCACATCAAATCCACAGTGATTATCTTTATCTTAGACAACAGATATTATCCACCCAAAGAAAAGTGAAATCACTTTTACCAAGAGCACATGGTCAGGCAAAGTATGTTGCAATTCTGCTAAGCTTACTTAGAAGCTGGCTCAATGCACCTGTCCTCTAATAAGCCCTACCGCTATCCATTCCTTCAAGATGACCACTCCTCCTTCCATCTCAAGCCCTAAGGCCTGTTCTGCAGCTAATCTGACATCTTTCCATATTTTGGAAGCCTCAGGCTCCAGGACACCCTATTCCAACCAGCTTTCTACTCTCCTATAAACAAACAAACGTCCATGCGTTGAAAAATCAAAAAGCTTAGGGCCTAACTCACCCTGTTCCCCTCAACTCTCAGAACCTAAAGTGTCCTCACAAATCTTAAATTCGGATGAACCCATTCCTTTTGCTTGGAACGTTTGGCTCCTGTGTTGATGTTTCAGCTTCCCTGGCCGCAACTACTTCCGGTTCTCCTGGCCCCTTCCAGTCCCTCGCCTCGGGGGTCGCTGCCAGAGCTCACACTCAACCGGTTTCCTCCTCTGGAGGACCCTTGGAGGTTGGGAGGAGGCATATAAGACCCCAAGCGACCTCAGGGATCTGAGGTTGAAGGGGCCAAGTGTTCCCCTCAATCCTCACCCTTTCACTTGTCCACGCCCCACACTCCCTGTCGCCACCCAGGTTTCAAGACCACCCTCGTCACCCACGACGGCCCAGGCTCCCTCAGCCCCCGTTTCCGGGCTTTCCCTGCAGTTCTGTTCCCGCCCTCAGCCTCTCCTGAAGCGCTGCGCCCCAGGCCGGTGCCCAGCCCTTCGCGCCGCTTGCTCCCGGGCCCTCACCGCTAGGAGAGCAGCCTCACGGAGAAGATGCCCGCCGCCACTGGGAACACCGAGAAGGTATGCTGGGCACGCGGGTAGCTGTAGCCGTCGCCAGGCTCCTCTGCATCAGCCCAGCTCACGTTCTGGGGCAGCAGAAGCGCTCACTCCACAGCCAGCCCCACGGCAGGCCTAGGAGTCCGGTCCCACAGCTTCAGCAGCCACCACTGCGACATTAATGATAGTTTCAGGGTGGCAGTCTGTCCTCGGTTCTTGGTGTGCTCTTGGCCACAGAATGACCAGACACACCAAAGTGTGAAGCCCAGACTTACCTTGTAAAAATCACCAACAGGGCCAATATGATGGAGTAACCCCAAGCAGGAAGCAATTTCACAAGAGCAGCTCTTTATTGTAGAACAAAAACAGGTCTGTCTCTGCTAGTGGAGAGAGACGGAGCGAATGATTCTCTCACCCTGTCTCTCAATTCTCAGATTGTTTCTTTTTATTAGCCCAGTCTGGGGGCGGGCTCTCCGTAGGTGTAGGATATTACCAAATGATCAACAGGTGTCCTCAAAATTCCATCTGGGTATATGAGGTCCCTCTCCCAAAGCCCACCTGTGGTCACAATATAGATTTAAACTAATGACATAATTACCCTTAAGTTACTATAGGTCACTTTCCAAATCCTATGATGCCTGGGCTGGGAAAGTCCCAGATTGATAAAACATTCCCTCCTTTCCCAGGTGTAGCAGTTGCTTGGGATAGAATTAAGGTGGGGCGGCACCAAAACCAAGTGCCTGTCTTTATCCTTCTTCCCATGTGGAGTAATTACTCAAGACAGCATCAATGCAGGGCCCCCTTGTCCCTAGAAGAGCCAGAGATCCTAACTATCTACCTAACAATAGGACACGATGTTGCTAAGGATTAATAAAATAAAACCATAGAGTCTGGAAATTGACCTAGAACAACCTGTATGAGTATTTAAGACTGAGACCATAACCAACCCCTTTTTTTGACACCCTTCCTTTTGTTCTCCCTTTGCTGTGACAGTGGATCCAGTTGTCATCTGTGACATATGTATCACACTCTGTAAACCTGTATCTTGCTCTTGCTCTATAATGCTATCTTTCTTTCCTCAATAAACCTCGTTTTCGTGCTTGCCTTATTTTGGTGTGTCTGGTCATTCTTCAGCCATGAACTTGCCAAGAACTGACATTTCAGACTAAAACCTAACACTGCCATGGGGTTAGAGAGGATATATGAGAAGAAAAAGGAAAGTGACCTACAGAAAATGGAAGTGAGGTACAGAAACATCTGGATTGGTTACAGGTTGGAATTTTCCTTATTTGAACAAAGTTGCAACAGTTGGATGCCTTTGGCTGAAACTCAGTGATTGGTACAAGAGTAGGTCCTTTACACATCCAGCCTGTTTACACATCCAGTTACACCGTACATGGAGAAATCATTAGGCAGAACTAACAATATGTAAGGAGGCCGCTTCAAGCTAAACTTAGTTTAACAGGAGCCGGTGCCATGCTACAGCTAAATCAGTTTGATAGCCTCTTATGTACCTTAGGATGAGTGAAGCAAATATAATCACACCTCACTGAAACTAGGAAGGTGATAAGAAACTTTGATTACAACTTTCTTGGTAGATAAGGAGATGAATAAAAAACAGCCTCTTAGCAGTTTTTCACAAGTCTTTCATGTTCTCATGTTTAGGAGGATTATAGGACATTCTGCCAAGACTCAGATTGTCTATGGTTTAAACTTTGCCTACATGACCTATGTAGATGTTTGCAGTGTCATTCAGGGTTCCATGGAATCACTCCCCTACAGAGAAATAGCATCTGTTAAAGAAAACGAAGTTAAGAAACATGGATAATGGAAGTGGAAATGCTGATTTGGGATAATAGGAGATACAAAAAAAAAAAGGAACAGATGGAGATGAGCTAAAAAATTGAAGTAATGGAGACAAGTTTTACAGAATTAAAAATTAAAAAGTTCTAATAATATGTCAATAATAAAATAGAAATGAAAAACCACGTGCATATGACAGTAGGAATATTAAAAATATCAAAGACAAAGGGAAGATTCTGAAAGTCTCCAAAGAGAAAGAAAATAAACAATAAAAATTTAGGGTTACATGTAACTATTCCAAATATAAAAAAGTGAATGTATTAAGATAATAAAGTAATTTTTTAAAAAACATTAAAGGAAAAAATTTTATATCAAGTGGGATGGGTAATTTTATGTGTCATTTTGGCTATAGAATACCAGATTAAACATTCTTTTTGTGAGGTTATTTCCAGATGAGATAAACATTTGAATGTGTAGAGTCAAGTTAACTGCCCTGGCCACCAGTGAGAAGGGGCCTGCTTGAGACATTTAACCATTATTCTTCTCAGCACATATGGAAAATTTTGAAAGTACATGAGGCAGAGGATTAAAGAGATAAGCCGAAAATCCCACGTGGAAAATATTGAATCATCTACAACCTTTCATAGATAAAGGAGACAAAGACTTAACAGGTTCTTAATCATCAAAAGCCTATGGAGGGCACAACTCAGGAATGGGTACAAACCAAAGAGATCGAGTGTTATTAAAATTGCTATTCAACTTTACCCCATCTCAATCCTTGAATGAAATGAAGTGAGATAATCACCCCTTTGCTCTACTATCAAAAAAGGGGAAAACTCTCTCCAGTAGAAGAGATCATCATCAAGAGTTCCTGCAGTTCTTTGATAGAAAATAGCATATCAAAACAAATTACACTTGTGTAGAGAAGAGTCATATGAAAGTCATATGAAGTCATATGTCTTGAAAATGAAGACACAAAGTAGAGACAAACCAAGGTTATTTAGACATTTGTGTTAATAGGAAAAAAAACTTTAACATGTTAATGCAATAAGAAAAATAGTGGAAAAGATAAATAGGTAAATATTTAGAAACTTTCAACTAAAATATTGTACCTGACTTATGAATAATCTATCTTCAAACTGAAAATAAATTTTCTGAAATTAAGAACTCAATTGATATGTTTAACAGCAGAACACAAAATTTTCCAAGTGGAAGATATGTCAATATAAAATATTCAAAATGAAGCACAGAGAGGAAATTTTTTAATGGTCTAATAAAAACATGGAGCATGTACAAAAGCTTTAACATACATGTAATTGGAGTCCTAAAAGGAGAATAGACAGAAATAAGGGGAAGAAGTAATATTTGAAGAGACAATGGCTGAGAATTTTTCAAAATGACAAAAAATAATCAATCTATAGGTTGAAAAATTTCAGTAAACTTCAAGGAAAATGAATATCCAGAATCACAGCTGGAATGTCATATTAAAACAACTGAAAACCCAAAATAGAGAAAGTCTCAATATAAGCAAAGGAAGAGTAACATGTTGCCTTTTAGGAAGTAAGACTAACAGCTGATTTCTCAAGACAAATGATGAAAGCAGAAGATGAAGAAATAATATCTTTCAATTGCTAAATAATAGTAATAATCACCAAGTGATAATTCTATATCCAGCAAGAACATATTTGAAAATGAAGGCAAAATAAATATGTTTTCAGAAAAAAGCTGATTAAACAGAAATTCTACATTTCAGGCAGAAAAAAATCATAGAAATGTAGAAAGGAATGAAGACCACTTGAAAGAGTGACTCTAAGCATAAATATAAATTAATTTTGACTATAGTTTTGGCCTCTTCTTAAGTCTGAGAATGTTTGACCTGAATTATTAAGTTTTCTTTAAAATGTGAGGGATTCTTCATGCTTCTTTGGACTCAGCTTTGAGTCTTTGTCAGCAATTCCCAAATAGCATGAAAATAACACTAAGTATCCTGTTATAATAGCTTTCAAAATATGTGAAAAGCATTTAAAATAAATAGCAAATCAGTGAGAAGTACAATATGTGCATAAGATGAGGGGAGGAAATGATTCCTGTGGACTTGATCAGGGTTTAGGTTTTATAAGTAGGATGTAGATCTGAGCCAGGCCTAAAGAATAGCTGAACTGTAAATGGAGATGAGGAAAGGGAGGTTATTTCATACAGTAATTGCAATCAGCATGGAATTTGAAGACATATGGGATGCGGAAGTAGAGAAATTGGGTAAAGTCAAATTAACTGAAAAATGTTACACTTGGGTGATAAGGAAAATAATATAATTTGACCAAATCAAAGAATCCTGGTAGAAGAACTAGAAGTAAAACAATGATTTCATTATGAGACATGTTTAACTTTAAGTGATGGCAATGAATAAATTTAGAATACAGAACAAAGATGCTAATGGATACAGGGGTAAGGTCATGGATAGAACTGATTGATTTGCAACTTTATAAGGCACATACTTCTTTTAAAAAGTGACTAATTCAAACCAACTACTTTAGAAATTCATGTTCCCCTGGAAGCAATATTTCTTGCTATTTTAAACTTACTCAAAATCTCAAATAAGACTGAAAAAATTGTATTTTAGTTGGTCCCTTCTTGAAATCCTATTCAACAACAACTTCCTTTGCAGGATAGGAAGAAGATGGCTTATTTAAAAATAGCTTGATATTTTAAAATTTTGATTTTGGAATGAGTCACTAATGTATGAGTCACTATGGATGATTAAATATAGATTAGAATTAGTGGTTATTCATTCTGTAGAGTATGAATATCAATGTACCCTTATGCAAAAGGAACTAAAATTTCAGGCAAAATGAATACCTAAATACTTCTGGATATTGATGACCCTATCACTTAGCAAAGAAGAAATAAAAAGGTATGCTATATTTTGATTCCACTTATGCTATTTTTCAGGTGTTTAAAATTAATGACTCTAAATAAATTTTAAATAAAGGTTTTTTTCTACATGAAATAAAATCCACAAACACCTAATTTAGACAGTAATATGTGATTATCTATGTAGCTTTATTTTTCACAACACTTTTATCTAGGTGGTATTGCAATTGAGTGCAGGCTGGACTACTTGCCAGTAGCAAAAGCCAACAACAAGGATGAGGTATAGTAAAAGGCGAGTGACTCTATTCCAGGGCTATCAGTGGAGAAATAGCCAAGGCTGGTGCCTCAGAGAAACCATGTTGAAGGTTTGGGTCAAGGTTAAGGATTTGAAAGGGGAATTTGGTATGAAGAACATATAGGAGTGGGAAGGAGGTGCTGGTCAGAGTGACTTGTTCTTGATGACTATCTTGAATTATTGCTCCAGTTTGTGAATAGGCTGGGCCATCGCAAAGGCTGTTTATAGATTAACTGAGGCCTTGAGGTAATCTGATGGGGGTTTGGATTGTTTTAAACTCAGTCTCTGAAATTTCTAAACAAGTCCACAATTAGATAGGGGAAACTTGTATGGGGAGTGCCTAGTGGAAAGAAGGAGGGTAAAGGTCAGTATTTCCTCATTAAGAGCATAACAAAAAACAGGCAGGAAAATTTCAAAATGGTGCACCGAAAAGCAGGGCACTGGTTACAGTATTGTGAAAAATTCTCTTTGGAATGTTTAAGAAATACATTTGTAGCAATAATATAGCACAAAATAACAGTATTATGTTGATATTTTAGAGAAACATATAAAAGTGTTAGGTATAATAAAATAGAACATTTCTACTACTAGTGTTCACATATTTGTATGGAAAATACATATTTATCTGGAAAATTTTCATGTAAGTTCTAATTAGTGTTTAATAATTTTGGTGATCTAGAATTTAGGGCATGTAGAATAAAACACACAAAATTAAAAATATATAAAACTAATCAAATATTTTCTTTATTCTCATTTTTCTTTAAAGGACATGAATGTCTCCTTACTCATTATCTTTCCCTATATGTGGAGAATGAGGGACTTACTAATCATAAAAGTGATTGATCCAATAGTTAATGACAAGTCATAGTCACTCAGACTGAAATGGGGGAGGACAGTTCACAGTTCCTTGCAGACATTCCTACATAATATTTTGATTTGACTATAAAAAAAGATTATATCAATCAGGATAATGTTAGGTAGATTGGACTCAGTAGAGAACCTCATGAATAGTGACTCATGAATAGTGAATGTGAGTAAAATAGTTTATTTTACTCACATACAAATAAAAAATTGGGCTGTCAATATTATAGGGTGATACAGCTGCACAAGGACATTTATCTTCCTGACCTACAATTCTTAATTTTTAATGGTCACTTGATGGCTGCTGGATTTCTAGGTACTGCCTGTTTCAAGCTTGAATAATGTGAAAAAACAAGGCCAGTTGGTAGACTATAGAAATCTTGCTCTAGTCATGGAAAATAATTAGCCCTAGATTGAGTGCTGCTCAGTCTCATCTAAAAAAATAAAATAAATCCTAAAAGCAAGATCCAAAAGATCAAACTGCTTCTAAAAAACTGTATCCCAGACTAAAACTCCAGAATATTTACAGCAATACAAAAATATCCAGGACTCAACAGGTCATATTCAAAATGTTTAGCATCCAGTCAAAACATACCAAGTGTTCAAAGAAGTAGCAAAATACTACCCATAATGAGATGTAAAAAGTCAATCAATTGAAACTGACCTAGAACTGACACAGATATTAGTATTAGCAAACAAGAACATTCAACCATGTTGAATGGTTGAATGTTTTATTAAAACCATGTGCCATATGTTCACAAAGTTAAGCAGAGGCATGGAAGATATTAATAAATCAAACTTATACTGATGACTATTATAACACCTGAGATAACAAACACACTGAATGGGACTGATGGCAGATTAGACATTGCAGAAAAAATATTAGTGAATTTTAAAATAGCAATGGAAACTATCATAAACAAAATAAAGAAAGAAAATAGAATTTAAAATATGTAAAGAGGAACAGTGAGCTGTGGGACAATTATAAGAAACATTATATGCATGTTATTTAAGTCCCTAAAAGAAAGGGGGAAGAGAGATGCAGGAAAAATATACTTGAGGAAATAATATCTCTGTTTTTTCCCCTAAATTTGATAAAAACTATAAACCCACAGATCTAAGAAGCTCAATAAGACTCAACCACAAGAAAATTATACCAAGTCACATTATAGTCAAAACCAGTGTAAAAGAAAAAATTTTTTTTTGTAACAAACAACTTTTATTAATATATGCATATCATATTTTAGCAATTTTATATAAAAATTACATAATGATGTATAATAAAGGATTTATTAATATCCTTTATATGTATGTATCTAGATATACACTGTTATATAAATATATAAATGAAATCTAAAGTTTATGTCTTTAGCTTTATTTAAAAAAATTTTTTTCAAAGATCCAAACAAAGCTAATTATGTCTATAATTGTGTCTTTAAAACACAATTAAGGTATCAGCAAGAAAATATCTTCTTGAAGCAAGGAGAGATGTTGCATAAAGAGGAACAAAGGTAAATACAACAGCAGATTTCCTATCAGAAACAATATAAGTGATAAGTCAGTACAGGAACATCCTTAAAGTACTGAGTGAAAGAACAGTTATCTAAAATTCTAAACCCAGCAAAAACATGTTTTAAAATGAATTTAAAATATAGATTTTTCAAACATAAAAATTCTAAAAGAATTCATCAAGCAGAAGGAAAATTATATCAGATGGAGGAAAGCTAAGGAAAGAAATGTGTGAGCATTAGTGAAGTCTCTGTATGATTCATTTAGCTATTAAGAGCATTAATGGTGTCTGTGGTTTCCTTAATATGATAGTGTGTAGTTACTGGTGGAGGCTGTTGTGCTGAGGCCTAGAGTATATGATGGGCCTGTCTTCAGGTTTCAGTGGAAGTGGTGATGGGCTAATCATGTCTGTCTTTGTCACTGGGAGCAGTGTATTCTGGAACCTGTGCTGGCAGTACAAGGCAGGCTCATTCTTGGGCTTCTGGGTAGGTTTCTCAGCTGCCAGTTGGAGTAGTGGTGTACCAGGTGAGTGAGTGGCCTCTTGACCTCCAGGGTAGCTGAAATGCCATGGGTGATGGTGGTAACAGTGCTTGCGAGATGCTCTTCTAATTCCCAAGTGCTGTGCTCTCATGTTAGCAGTGGTTGCAATGGGCTATGTGGGCCAGCCTCTGGACAGTAGGTGGTTCTTGCAGGTAATAGCCTGCTGCTGTGGTAGTGGTAGGATGCTTATGCTCAACCTCTGTCCCAAGGGAGAAGTGCTTGGGTGGTAGGTTTGGGTTGTGGAATACCCAGGAGCCTGGATCCCATGCTCTGTCTCTGGGGGGCAGGTGGGGCATGAATCTGGATAAAGCTGGAAAAGAAAACTTTGCACTCAAGCACCACAATGTCAGGTGCATGCACCAATCTTGACTAGGGTGACACGGAGTGACCTTTGGTGAAATGTTTGGGTGAGGAATGACCACTGCTATGCTTAGGTCTTAGCATGGAGAGAACAGGCTGTCCCGGCAGCCATAGCTTTGGTGGTGGGGATGGAACTTTGCATCCTTCTCACCCTCTAGTCCCATGGGGTCTTCCTCCCCTGTCTTGGCTGCCACAGCCAACCTGGCTATTCAGTCCATCCTGGGAGTTTGCGCCTAGTCTGTAATAGCCCTGGGTGATAGGAGCCACCACTTGGCTTAAGACAAAGCCTCCAAGGCAACTCTCCTTCTGCTCAACTTGGGGTTGGTAGTGGGGAGGGAGTGTGCCAAGTTCCAGCACCAGCAGCTGGAGCCTGTGCCATGCTTACTGCTCAGACATGGTTGCAGAAGCCTATCCCCAATCAAGCCCTCATCACATAGGTATCACTGTTTTTCCCTAACAGCTAGGACTAACACCGCTGGTCCTCAGGACCATGTGCAGTTCATTAAGAGCTAGGATCAAGAATGGCATCTTATAGCAGCACCTTAGGTCTCCAAAAGGACATGGAAAGCTCCCTGAAGCAGTTCCTTCATACAGTCTCCCAGCTGCTCCCTAAATTAGATTCAGGGTTTGGGAGGGTCACGGTACTCTCCCCTGGCATGGATTGTATGATTCCCCAATGGGAAAACAGATCATAGAAAGGCATTCACTCACTCTCTCCCTTATTGAGGATTCACTTCTGGTTCCCAGCTAGTCTTGGCCACATGGGCTGCCTCTCTTTTTTCTTACTAGGTTTTAAAGTTTCCTTTTGCTTTTCTGTTGATCTCCCACATTCCCTTTTGAATAACATATTCAGAGTATGATTGTTTACACATTATTCTGGTTCTTAAAAGTGTATAGGGAATGCTGGAAATGCTTCTAGTCAGCCATTTTTGGGGAAAAAAACTACCTGTAGCCTTTAACAAATCTCTCCCACACCCTTCCCCTTTTCCTTCCCAGCCTGTAGTATACTCCGCTCTACTTTTTGCTTCTATGATATCAACTTTTTTAAGCTTCCACATATGAGTGAGAACATATGGTGCTTAACATTCTGTGCCTGGCTTATTTTCCTTAACATAATGTCTTCCAGTTCTATCCACATTGCCATGAATGACAGGATTTCATTATTTCTTTATGACAAATAGTATTTCATGGTTTGTGTGTGTGTGTGTGTGTGTGTGTATATACAGATATATATTATTATATATTTATATATATAATAATATTTTATATATATAATAATATATATGATATAATATATATATTATATCAGACATCTGTATCCCCATATTTATCGCAGCACTATTCACAATAGCCAAGATATAGAATCAACCTAGGCGTCCAACAGATGAACAAAGAAAATTTATTTTATATATATATCTGTATAAAATAAATTTTCTTTGTTCATCTGTTGGACGCCTAGGTTGATTCTATATCTTGGCTATTGTGAATAGTGCTGCGATAAATATGGGGATACAGATGTCTGATATAATGATTTATTTTCCTTTGGATAAATTACCAATAGAGGGATTGCTGGATCATATGGCAGTTCTATTTGTAGCTTTCTGAGAGACCTCCATTCCATTCTCCACAGTGGCTGTACTAGTTTGCATTCCCATCAATAATGTATGAGTTCCCTTTTCTCCACATCCTTACCACCATTTGTTATTTTTTGTCTTTTTGATAATAGCCATCCTAACTAGGGTGAAATGATTGTGATTCTGATTTGCATTTCCCTGATAATTAGTAATGTTAAGTATTTTTCATATATTTATTGATCATTTGTATGCCTTTTTTTGACAAATGTCTATTCAGATCATTTGCCTGTTTTTTACTCACAATTTTTTTTTTTTTTTTTTTTTTTTTTTTTGCTGTTGAGATGTTTAACTTCCTTACATAGTTTGGGTATTAATCCCCTATCAAATGAATAATTTTCAAATATTTTCTCCCATTCTATAGGTTGTCTTTTCACTCTATTGATTGCTTCCTTTGCTGGGCAGAAGTTTCTTCTTTAAAGGAGAGATACAGAATATCTATAATAGTTACCACTTTCAGAGTGTGAGTTTGGGACTTGGTATACAGAATGTCCATAACTGTATTTCTTAGAATAATATCCAGTTTAACTTATAATATCATTAAAATGCATAAGACTTTGTATTTGACCTCTTAAATGACAATTTAGTATCTATTGGAATGGATGGATCATTCCAATAGAAGTAAAAATACACATGCACACAAAGAATTGTACATGAATGCTCATAGAAGTTGTGTTGTAATAGTCCTAAATTGGAAACAACTTACATATCCATCAAGAAGTAAATGGAAAAATAAACTGATGCATATTTATATAATTGAATACTATTCAGCAATTAAAAGAAAGTATTGATACACACAACATGGATGAATTTCAAATAGTTATTCTGAGTGGAAGAAACAAGACAAAAATAGTACATACTGTATGATTCCATTTATATGAAATTCTAGAAAATGGAAATTAATCTATAGTGATAGAAAAAATGTCAGTGATTGCCTGGAGTCAGGGGCAGAAGGGATTACCAAGGGGCAGGAAGAAACTTTTGGTGGTAATATGTTCCTTATTTGATTATGGTGACAGTTTCATGGTGCACATACATGATCATAACTGACCAAATTGTACACTTTTTATGAAGTTTACTGTATTTCAATTATACCTTAATAAACATATTAAGAAACAAAAACAAAGAATTGAATTAACACCATCAGTGGAGGCAAAGAAAAAAATTTGTTGGACAGTACATAGGACATACATAAGCTCCTTGGAATATGTAGCCAACATTGCAAAAAGAATAAATTGGGAGGCGTCAGTCTGCCAGACTTCAAACTCTACTACAAGGCTATAGTAACCAAAACAGCATGGTGATAGCACAAGAAAAGAGATATAGACCTTTGGAATAGGACAAAGATCCCAGATATAAAACCATCTTCATATTGTCATCTAATCTTTAAAAAAGCAGACAAAAATATACACTGGGGAAAAGACTCTCTATTCAATAAGTGGTGCTGGCAAAACTGGATATTCACATTCAAAAGATTGAAACTAGATCCCCACCTCTCACCTCTCACAACAATCAACTCACGATGTATAAGAGACTTAAACCTAAAGTGTAAAACCTTAAGGATTCTGGAAGAAAATGTCAGGAAGACTCTTTCAGACATCAGCCTAGGCAACGAATTTATGAAAAAGATCCCCAAAGTGATCACAGCAGCATCAAAAATAAACAAATGGGACCTGATCAAATGAAAAAGCTTCTGCACAGCCAAGGAAACTATCATTAGAACAAATAGACAACCTACAGAATGGGAGAAAATATTTGCTTTCTACATATCTGATAAAGGGCTGATAACAAGAATCTATATAGAATTTAAGAAAATCAAGAAGAAAAAATCAAACAACCCCATCAATAAATAGGCAAAGGACATGAACAGAAACTTTTCAAAAGAAGACAGACTAATGGCCAGCAAACATGAAAAAAGTACTCAACATCTCTAATCATTAGGGAAGTGCAAAACAAAACTACAATGAAATATCACCTAACTCCAGTGAGAATGGCCCTTATCAAAAAGTCCCAAAACAACAAATGCTGGCATGGATGTGGGAGAGATTGGAACACTCTTACACTGCTGATGGGACTGCAAATTAGTACAACCCCTGTGGAAAGTAATTTGGAGATACTTCAAAGAGCTAAAAATAGAATTACCATTTGATCCAGCAATCCTATTACTGGACATCTACCCAAAGGAAAAAAAGACATTCTTTAAAAAAGACGTCTGCACTAGAATGTTTATAGCAGCACAATTCACAATTGCAAAGATGGGGAAACAACCCAAGTGCCCATCAATATACACGTGGATTAATAAAATGTGATACATATATACCATGGAATACTACTCAACTACAAAAAACAATGGTGATCTAGCACTTCATGTATTATCTTGGATGGAGATTGAGTCCATCCTTTGAAGTGAGGTATCACAAGGATGGAAAAATATGTACCATGTGTACTTGCCATGAAATTGGTACTAACTGACCAACACTAACATATTTACATGGTAGTAATACTCACTGGGTGCCAGTCAGGGGTGGGAGGGTAAACCCACAACTAATGGAAGTGGAACACACTGTATAGGGGAAGGACACACTTGTAGCCCTGGCTTGAGTGGGGCAAATGCATTACATGTAACCAAAATGTTTGTACCCCCACAATATCATAAATAAATAAATGAACAAACAAACCCTAAAATAAATGCACCATATCTCAGTTAGTACATGAATAACAGAAGGAACTGGCATTTCCTGGTTCAATCATACTGCAGGCCAGGTAAACCAAAGAATACCACTGAAAATAAAGAAGTATCCATTTTTCTTTCCAAAGCTTGTTCATCTACCTAGGCTATGCTTTCTACTTCCTTTGTCTTCAGGAAACTTGCTCCACCAATTACCTTTTTCTCTTGTACACCTTCACATTTTTGGCTATTTTGTTCTCATATGTCTAATACATATTTCACAGGATAAAATCAAAAGATAAAAAAACAATAACAACCCCCCAAATCCCCCCATCCTTTATCACTTCCTGACTCTCTTTTGCTCTTAGCCACTTGAAAGAATTATTTAAAATCACTTCCTTTAATTGTTTCTTTTCCTCAGCTTACATTAATCAGGTTTCTGCCCCCAACCTCTATTCCACTGACATGGCTGTGGCTCAGGTCAAAAATGCCTGATTTGTTATTTGTTATGAAACTCACGGGGCGTATTCATCTATCTTGACCCCTCTACAGCATTTAACTCTACCAACCACATCTAGTTAAAAATTTCTCCTCTCTAAGCTCTTTTAATACTCCTCATATAGTTTCCTTCCAAAGTATGGTGCTGTGACTCTTCAGAGTCCTTTTAAAGTCCATCTTTTGCTTTGTCACAGAACACCCCCAAATATCTTCTCATTCTGTTTCTTCAACTTACTGTGACCTATATGTTGATATACCCATTCCAGATTATTTGCCTCATTGAAACCTAAAGCTCAAACAAAACTCTTCATTTTCCTTCCCTAATATTCTTGACTTCCCCTAGCTCAGTAGAAAACCAACTAGTTGCTCCAGCCAGAGAAAGCTGGATACTGCCTTCTTCTCCGACTTGATATATTTAATCAGTCATCTAACTTTTACTTATGTAGTAGCTTTAGTAAATCTTGAAAGTATTCCTCCTTTTTCTTACTGCCACTACTTTTGTTTGGCTTTCTCATTATGTCTCATTTGGAAATCTCTTAACTGGTCTCTCTTCTTCCATTCTTACTCCACTCTAATTCATTCATTGTCACACATCTGTCAGTAATTTTTAAAAAAATAATTCTAACTCTGCCCTTCACTCTCCCTGTTTAAAAGCCTTCATTGGCTACCCATTATCCCTAGAAAAATGTTCAAGTTCCTTAATGCCCTGGCTTTTGCTTATCTCTCTAGGCACATGCTTAAGTCTTCCTAAACTTTATCCCCTTTACTCCAAGCATATGGAATACTTGGAATTTCCTCAAACATACCTAGCAGTGAATTTTAATATAAGCATTAGATGGTCATATTTCAAACCCAAAGTAGAGTAGATGCCTTTTTGTGTATATGCCTTCTTCCTGATACCTTCTCCATGAGTCTTTGTAGCCATATTTCTACTATAGGACCATCAAACCAGCCATAACTAACTGGTTGGATCGGGGGCAGACACCTCACACTAAATGGAACAATCAGATTTTTCCTTCTGGGTATTCGAATTTGTGACACTTTCAATTATTTCGGATGTCACTTGGACCATGAACATATAATGTTAGGAACTGGAGGAATATGTGCTCAACGACATGCATAACAAAGCAGTGAAAGCTGGACTGAGGATAAGGGTGTGATAGAGTACAGAAGAGACAGAGGAGATACAGTGAAAGAGAAAAGAAAGAGAAGCAAAGCTCTGATAACTTCATAGATAGAAAGATAAAGAGAGAGATGATGGGTAGACACTTGGGTTCCCAGTGACTTTCAACTTCTAATGACTTTTGGGTTTCTATCCCTGCCTAAATCTCCTTTGATTCCAAAAGCCACCCCACTATGCCTCCAATTAATTTTTCTTTTTCACTGAAATTATTTCTACAATGTATAACTAAATATAAATTGACTATTAAAAATAAATAGAAATATTAAAAAGTAAATAAAACTATTGAAGTAGAATGTTTTATTTAAAGTTGCTATTTTAAATACAGTATTTTCTTTTAATAGTAACATTAAATAGTAATAGTAAACATTAAATAGTAATAGTAAACATTATATACAGTGCCCTAAGTTTTAACAAGTTTGATTAATTTGTCATTGTATAGAAAAGTCAAAATAAGAAGACCTTCCTCAGAGTCAATAAAATTAGTGCATATGATTTTATCATAAATAAAACTCATATAAATTGGAGAGGTAAGATAAAGAAAAAATGAGAAGAATAGACATAAAAAGAATATTTTACATTAAATAACAAAAATAGCTAAAATTCTATGAAATCATATAATGCCCAAATGAGATATCTATTAACTACCCAAATTCTTCCAGGAAAAAGCTCCTGATCTGCATTCATGTGGTTGCCAGATGATAGATTCACAAACATAATACTACCTCCATCACACAGTTAATTGGTCCAGAATCAAACAATAAGAAAAGTACTGTATTCTGATTCACAGTATTTCTGTCAGGCTCATCTAAACAACAGAGAGATGAACAACTCAACCAAATGGGACTAAAAAATCCTTTCCCTATGAACTTGAAACTGGATCTACGAGATTATATCATATCTTTATGGCTAGATATGTGATATGTAAAATTGCAGTAACCCATCAAGAGCACTTTCCAAACTAAAAACTGAGGGGTACAGGGGAGGAAGGGGGAGAATCAGTCTGCAAGGAGAAAAAAACAATGAAACAGACATTTAGAGAAAAAGGCATACATCAGAGAAACAGGTGAATCTCCATCTACAGGCAAAAATGCACAACTCTTCCTTGTATTCCATGAGATTCTCCAATGTCCTTATTTATAAATTCCCCCATTTTTTAGACAGTTGCAAGCAAGTTTTTTTTCCTTGAAACTATGGTATATGGTGTTTTAACATATAATATTTAAATCTTTAATCTATGTTTATAGAAAAGGAAGTTGTTAAGAAACAGAAAATTTAAAGAAAGCTTATTTGCATGAACTCTATCACTCAGGACTTATTTATGGAAAAGAGAGAGTCTTAATAGACATGTGAATTAGTTCTTAAATTAAAAAAAAACCAAAAAGTTTAAATACTTCTTTCTCATTGTTTTATTCAAAATGAAGAAAGAGGATATATAAAAATAAAATAAGCATTCAATCAAGAAAAGTCAACTAAAATTCAAACTAGTATTACCTTTGTATGAAATTCAAGCAAAAATTCATTTTTGTGTGTGTGAATTCATTAACTATATACATTAAATAGCTTCTCAAGCAAGAAAAGGTCTGAAGTTGGGATTGAATAAAGCTACTGAGTAAATTGGCTCTGGAAGTCTAAGAAATAGTGTTACAATGGAAATTGCTTCTTCTATGCTGAAGGGAGCAACTCAGTTAATAATTTTGACTTGTCTGGCTTAGTGTTTAGAATAGAAAAAAAAAATAAGAATCTTTTTGTCTTAAATTATTATTTAAGGGTTTATATCCTAAATTTTATCAAAAGTATTCCATTAGGTATGAAACTTTATAAAGGAAATTTTTTAATGAGTGGTTTTGTGCTGTAACTAGAAGTATCGTCAAAAACATTTTTAAAAAAATCTGATCTTGAATGTACTGTCTTACACAAAAAAACCAAGATAGGAGTCTGCATAGTGTCCATATTTGTATCTAATGCCTAGCTCCATGTGGAGCACATGGGAAATATGCAAACAGCCCTTCAACATGGTTCCCAGTGATTCCCATGCCTCCTAGTATTGGCATCCCATGTTGTACCAGGGTTGGTTTGCGTAGCCAATAGAATATGGCAGAAGTGATTAATATTACTTCCAAAATTGGGTTATAAAAGAAACCATAACTTTTGTTTTGCGTATACTCTCTTTTGGATTATTTGATCTGGGAAAGGGCAACTGTGATGTCACGAGCAGCCACACATAATGAGAAACTGATGTCTCCTACCAATAGCTATGTGAGTGAGCTCGGAAATGGATCCTCCAGCCCATTTGAGCCTTTAGATGACTGCAGCCCCTGCTGTTATCTTGACTGCAACCCTATGAAAAATCTTAAGCCAAAACCACCTACCTAAGTTGTTTTTGGATTCTTGATCTCACCAACTGTGTGAGATAATAAGCATTTGTTGTTTAAGCTGCTGTTTTTAGGGCTAATTTGTTATGTAGCAATAAATAACTAAAATATTAATAATAAATTACTGATAAATGTTTGATTATTAAACAAATAAGTGAATAAATATTTTAGAATTATAATTCTTAACAATTAACATTTTTTAAAAGTCTAATACTAGAACCACTAAAAACTCAAATTCTTACTTACACATTTTCAGATGTGGCAGACAAACTAAATTATGGTAGTACTTCTATTTCATTTCAAATCAATAGTTTTTTTAAGTTTTTATTTTATTATGTCTATAAATATAATTTTACTTTTTACAGGATATCAGGATCTGAATCACCATCTGCTTCCCATCAGAATCTCTATTCTAATAAAGAGAAAAATATTTTAGGTACAAGTTTCACAACTTGTTTGCATTTTTGGTTGCAAAAATTTTCCAAATAAATAAATTAGTGGGCAAAGATAATATAAGAAAAAGACCAAATTTAAAACACTTTCCCTGTGGTCAGTATGATCCAACTTAAAAATGAGACATGTATTCACATTTAACCTGGAAAATTGGAATCCATTTATTGAAACATATATAAGTTTACTTCTTCCAAGAGTAATATTGTGTACTATTTATAAGGTGCATTAACATTTACTTAAGAAGAAAGAAAAATTTAGGCCTCAAAACTTTATATTAATATGATATAGGAATTTTCAAGCAAGTCAAATAAATGTATTTTAAAACTGTTCTTCATGATACCAATGCCATGAAACACAATTTCAAAACTATGATCCACATCCAATTTAAAACATTTTTCTATCATATACATACTTGGTGGCACTCTTTCTTTTTCAGGTTTCAGAAAAATTATAGAGAGAAAAGATAGAAAGCAAAAAAAGATTAATAGGATCCAACCTCAATGGTTTGATACTTTCTCAGTTGCTAAAATAAATCAACAAATAGGTCAGAGAAACTACCAGCTCATCTTAAAAGCATCAACCATAGAACATAATGGAATCTACGCATATTAAAGTAGCAGGCTGAAAATGCCAGCAGATAGCATGTTGTCATTTAAGAGGAACAAAAAGCAGCATCACTATCCACTGCACAATATGAATTAAATGGAAGAAGATCACAGCTATTTCAAGGGCTTGCCTGAAAGTATAATAAATTTGACTTTAGTAAAATTATAATCTTTGATTTTTCACTAGAGTTAATATATTCATTCAAGGACATTACTTTAACAATATATAAGTGTAGAATTCACTCACCAGCAGTGATGAATGTGTTTGTTTATAACCTTTTTTTCTCATAGTAAAACCCATCCATTATAGTGCCTCTAGGCATGTACAAATAAAATTAAAGAAAGGCCTATATTTTCCCAAAAGATAAAAATTAAAATGAGAACTAGATTGGATACGAAACTCATTTCAAAGCCAGATCAATTTAATTGTAATGTAGAATTTGATCTCTTCAATTCACTTCAGCATATCTAAAATGGCCACAAATTCCCAGAGGGTCAGTAGGTGGGATCCTCGCCTGTAAGATACTGCCCCACAGCAGTTTAAACACTGAGGAAAAAATAAAATGATGCTTTAAATTCAGTGCTTTAGCTTAAAATGTACAATTAGGAAAACTTTGACACCTTTATGCATGTATTTGAGTATTGTCTTTTCTCAGCAGAAACAAGCAGAGCTCACAAGGTGACCATTGCCTCCATAAATCCCACTTAACATTCTTCACCTACTTCTGATAACACATAAATTCTCTAAGTGACCCTTTTTTTCCTCCCCATAGGCTAACCTCCCAAAATTCACATTTCCTTAGTTTTATAAGGTATTAGGAAATATAAAGATACTGTGATTGAATTAATTTACATAAATATGTGAATTTGTGAAGAACTGTCATCATCTCAACTTTTGAAAGGATTTACCATTCAAAGGAGAGTTTGTAAATGAATCTTCTCAGAAAATGTGCTACTTAAGTGGCCCCCAGGATCATTTCCAATCAGCGGGTCTTTATTATCCACTAAATATAGTAAAAATCCTTCTCAAAACACTCTATTTAAATCTAGGCCATGATATTAATTTGGTCTTTTTTTTTTTTTTAACCAAAGCTAATTAAAATAGTTCTCAAAGACACAATGCTACCAAAAATTCAGTACTTGTCCCTAAGGCCAAACAAAGAACAAAGACAAATAGTTTGTGGTTTGAGGAAAAAGAAAGAGAAGTTTATTAATTTGCCAGCAAATGAGGAGGATGGCAGACTCTTATCTTAAAAAACCATCATCCCACCTTTAAGCAGAAATATAGGGTTTATAAAGAGGGTTTTCAACTTCAGGTTATTTCTGTTTAACTATAACATCTCTGGTGAAGATGATCTCATGACCTCTGTCCAGATAATTCTCTTGAGCCATCTCCCGTGGCTTAAGATACTAGAAAACAAAGAAAACTCCTATGCCCCTCTGAATCCTGGCCTCAGGCAGTAATGCAGGTTTTATTTCCTCAAAAAGGGTGAGGGGTATAAAAGAGACAACTAGTGGAACATTTTCCCCTTTTTCAGGCCTTTACCTCTTTTATAATAGAGTTGAGGCAAAATTGTATGGTTCACTAAAGGCCAAAGAAGCACTCTTAAATGTGTGCCTGATGGTTTAGTGTCATGGCAATTTGACCTTTGTCTTGATGTGTTTTCTTGATTTATCAGGATATAACATACCAAAAACATCATATTGGGTGCCTACCCATGATATCACAATTATTAGAACAACTTTATTAAGTATTTGGAAAAAACTCAAACTGTTTCTCCTCTGCTCTTATACCACAACAAAGACTTCTGTGACCCAATGTGGCTGTTTTTCCCCACACATCAAACAGGGGACACCAGCTGGATATCTTCCAATTCCAACACTATCTACCTGGAGATAGCATCAGATCCCACAGAGTAAGAGCTCAGTCCCCAAAACTTCCCTCTGCTTTCAGATACCAGTCACAAGTCTGGGCCTCCCAAACTTCTGACCAACGTGCTTCAAGTTGAGATTCCAACAACCACCTCTTTCAATTCGATTAATTTGCTAAAGCAGCTCACAGAACTCATGAAAACATTGACTTACATTTACTGTTTTATTATAAAGGATATCACAAACAAAACACTTGAAGAGATACAGAGGACATGATATGGGAAAGGACCACAAAGCTTCTATTGAACCCTTCTTTTCTCCCCTGAGGTTATGAAGCAGACGTTGAAAGTCCAGCCCTCTAATCATGCCATGTCTTTCTGGTGACCAGCCAACATTACATACAAAAAGACAACACTTTGGAAACTCCAAAGATTTTGAAAGTTGTATGCTAGGAAATGGAAACAGGACAAAGACCAAATATATATTTCACAATGTCATAGATATTCAATATTATAACCATTTTATGTAAAATGAACTGAGGCTCAGAAAGATTAAGTAACCTACCTATAGTAGCATAATAATAAAGGACAAAACACAGATTCCTAGCACTTATTTCAAAGACTAAGTGCTCTCACCACTCCAGTATGCTTTCTTCTTTTTACCCATTAAAATTTAGACTCAAATAGCTTTTAAATTACTAATTTAAATAAATCACCATAGGCCCATAATTGTATAATTCTTTTATATTAGAACTTCATGACTCTCCTTTATGCACTAGAAATTGTGTCTTCTATATTTCAGTATGATAGCCTTGTTACTCCTATTTTCAGTTGTTCAAAGATACTGTGAATCATCCTACTTCCTAGAGAAATGTGCTTTCATAAATGATAAATTTAGAAAGGACCTAGAAATATTTATTTAAAAGTTATATAGCTTCAACGTTATAGAACGATAGCAATCTATCCATGTATTCCTTTATTACCTCTTTTGGTATAATGTATTTTTGAAAAATATGAATTACTATATTATAACTGCCTATTATAAAATAGTACTCTCTTAGCTAACTAGATTCATCTGCTTCCTTTTTTACCTTTTTCATCTGCTTACCTAATTTCTACCTAGTATATGAGATTTTCATTAAGAGTGGCAAGGGCAATTTATGAAAGATAAGAAAGTATTTAACATCAATGGTGCAAATCAAATGTAAGCTCTGAATTTGTAAAGTAATTTAACCAAAGCAAGAAAGAAAATTAAAGGTGGATTAGTGTAAAGAAAGTAATAAAACACTTAGAGTGGTAACTGATGATCCAGAAATAGAGGTAGTTGATTTTATTTTTAAAATAAGTTTAGAGCAAAAGAAATTGAATCATAGGTACACTATTGAGAAAGATGAATAAATATATTATATGGAATAACAGAATAAATCATCTTTTTAATTTTTTTATCATTGTAATAAAATGACAACATTTTACTGAGAAAAAGAAATCACTTATAATTATATATAGCATCTTGGCTTTTCATTAGATTCTACTTAATATGGAAGTTAAATTGGAAATAAAAATCATTATCAATAAGCATATAATAAATTAATGTATAGTTTCTTCAATAAAACCTCTAAAAACATGTATTTTACTCATCTTTATTAAAACTAAATGGAAATACAAATATATAATATTTAACTTATTGATTAAAAGCTATGGTTATTTGCATATGTTTCTAAGCTATTATAGAAATTTCAATTTTTTTTGCTCATTAGATAATCTGCACAGGTCCAAATTTGACACAATCAGTATTTCTAATTAATTTATGAATTTTTTTATCATTGTGGAGAGATGAAACTTATAGTTTAGCCAATCCAAAACCATGCAGGATGGTAAGGTTATTCAATTAGAATCATAACTTTTGATTTCAGTTTAATTTTTGGTTGAATATATGTCCAACATTTCTCAATTATCCCAAAATAAGAAGTGAGGAAGAGACTAGAATGACTTTGGCTCTCAAAAGCATAGCTAACTAAATTTATATATTGTCACTTTTAGCAAAGACTTTGTTATATTTATTGATTGTCCAAAGGAGGATGCCAATATCCTGTCATAATGGTTCTCTAATCTGGATCAGATGAAAAGATAGGAAACTAAAGGATGGGAAAGTTGGGTGGGATTGTCTTTTATAAATGTTAAGACATATCATTCTGAGATTTATAACTATTCTGCAATAGGTATTCCTCAAAATTAGGCAATCGTAGTCCTTTTTATTTCTTTATGTTACATAAAATTTGGTGGTACCCTTTTGCTTTAAAAATCAAATACATAGGTTCCATTTTTCCTTTATGAAGAGGACAAACCTTTTTAAATCAGTGGTTAGCAATTGGTTATTCAATAATTATAGGAGATGATTTCTTAAAAATAGAAGGCATATAGGTATGACCGGGTCCCACTGTGAACAAATATTAAGTCCAGAATTCTTTTAATAACAGAGACTCAAAGTTTCTTTTCTTTTCAACTTTTCTCTTGAGAAAAAACACCTGTGCTATGTCTGCTTGTATTCAAAGATAGAACCAGAAAAGAAAATGAAATAGTATACATGTCTACTCTGCATTTTTTTAAAAAGGGCCCTTTCCATTAACTTTAGTATGGACAAAACAACTGGAAAGCAACCTACATTTTCTATGAATTGATCAAAATCAAATTCAGAATATACACTTTGAATCATTCTTTGAGGCACTCTGAGTCAGGGTTATATAAA
>VBSM01002121.1:19249163-19272044 GCA_008086735.1 Cheirogaleus medius
AAAAAGATGTGGCCCCCAGATCTTGGACATTCCAGCCTCTAGCACTGTAAGAAATAAATTTGTTTTCTTTATTAAGTTGCCCAGTTTGGTATTCTGTTGTAGGAACAGATAACGGATTAGGGAAATATTGGTACCATACAGTGGGAACATTGCTATGACACCTGAAAATGTTGAAGCAGCGTTAGAACTGGGTAATGGGCAGAAGCTTGAAGAATATTATTGTGTTCTTTTGGTGGTGTCATGTTTCCATGATTATTTTGCTTTTCTTAAAATTTTGCATTGTTTTCTTCACATTTGAAGAAAGAGTCACCTCTGCAAGTCTTTACTGACTGCCTTTGGGAGAGAAACACCTGCATCAATCAGCTTAGCTAAGGATTCTGAGGATTTTATCAGACCTTTTCTATGGATCCTCTCCTCGTTTTTTATTTCTTCTTGGCAGGGTTGGGATTCTAAAGATTGTATGCCTTCTCTTAATCCTGAAAAGCTAGGCCAGGTGCAGAGAGCCTCCCATTAGTTTTCCCTAAGATGATATCCTAAAATGTTCTGTGGATTTTCACCATCCTGCAGAGTCAAGCTGGCTGTCTGCATGAGAGCTCACTTGCTGTCTGTGAAGGCACAATTGGGAAGCTGGCCTTGGGGGGATAAGGTATGTGGAGTATTTGGAATGCTCTTGGCCAGTTGTGGTAGGGTCCACAAGTGAAGTATCCCATGTGGTCATGGGTGAACTTCCTGATGGAGTCTGTGGAGCAGTTAGGAGGTTCTTGCTCATCTCATTCCCTTCTGAATACTCTTTTATTACTGATACCCAAGAGCACTACAAAAAGAACCAGTCTTTAACACTTAGTATGGATCTGAGGAGTGTCATGTTATTTTTATATTCAACAGAAAGTAGTAATAGATGATCATTATTCTATTATAAATAATTTTTTAGTTTAAATAAATCTTGGCACCTTGATTATAGGTAGTCAAAATATGACCAAGCCTTGTTGTGTATTGTGGAATGTCAGATGTAGAAATTTCAATTGCTTCAATTGCATAATATTTATTAATGATAAAAGCAGAATATTTAGGCAAAGCCATGTTTAGAATTAATAGCAGATTTGTAAATAGAACTATTAAAGAATTTGATAATTGAATTTTCCTGAGAATGTTTAATTCTCAATCACTTCTGACACTTATTTTGTATCTTATAATTTATTTTTCTAAGTGAATTTTCTTTATTGTAAAAAAATTTTGGATTGAAAGCCAGAAGCTGGTAAAAATCTAAAGTGACAGAAGGAAAATTAGTGAATCAATTAAATTATTTCTTTGGATTTTTAGCTGTCAAGGTTAGTTTTTTGCTTAAGTAAACTTTAGCAAATGGGATTATAATTACTGAGATTATTATCCTGGTGTTAAGGTAGAAAGTTGAAAAATCAAGACTTGTTTGTAAAATACAAATGCAATTTACAAACAAAATGTGTCAAAGCAAAAGTTTTAACTTAAACTATACAAACTCCATAAAAACTCTAATTGGTCTTAGGACATTGCATCTTAATATCCATCGTTTGAAAGATGTTATTCTAGTTTTATAGCAAGTTTTGAAATTGGATAGTTAAGTCCTCTAATCTTCTTATTCTTTTGAATATTGTTTTGGGGTACTATATGTACTTTGCATGTCTACATAAATTTTAGGATCAGCTTATAAATTTCTACCCAAAAAGTTTACAGCCTCATGGTAGGCCAGGAGTTTGTGAATAGCCTGGGCCTCTCTTACATAGCTGTGCTTGTACATAAGCTCATCCAGAATAATGTTTGGTCCAGGAAGTATCCCAAGGATAGCAGAGCAGAGCCAAACATCATACACACCAAATTTGGGGACGTGTGGATGAAAGTATTCCCAAGCTAGAATGCTACAGCGGATTTTCAAGGTTCTTAACTGACTATCACAGTTTTTCAAACATAAATGCTTCTCAAAGTATTGTATCCCTTTGCTTGGTTTTCAGAGAATAGACTTTCCTTTTTTTTGGCAAATGTTTCAGATTCATAGTGCTTTTTATGAAGAAACAACTTGCCACTCTCCTCACTTATCTGTAGCCAGAAGTCTCACTGAGGGTACTACTTTTGAGGGATGGGGGAATAATGCCTAGTGAAATAAATCATCCAGATAAGAATGTAGTTCATCCAATATGTCTGGATAAAACATTTCTATCAAATGCTGTTAAACTTTGATGACAAATTATTAACATAGGATTTAGAGCCTAACCAAAAGAAATATTGTTTGTCTTTATAGAAGATAAAGAGGCTAATCCTTGTTAGTATAGTGGTAAAAAAAAATAAAATTTTTTTTAAAAAGTAGCTAGGCAAAGAAAGAAGTATTAGATTAAAAATCATATGTAAATCTCAAATTTGCTGTATAGGATTCATGAAATATGTGGTTGGGTAATTTTAGGAAGATTAATAGTGAAAAAATGATTCTTTGTCAAAATGCTGCTAGAATTCCAGAATTCATGTAGTAGTTTAACTTGTGTGATAATGTATGTCTTGCTCTTAACAATAAACTGCTTGCCTTGCCTTTTCAGTGGATCTAAACCTTAAGAGGAATCTAATTCTAATTTAGCTTTATCTCTTAGGAGTATTTTGAAGATTAATCCTTATTTTGCAATTTAGTGCTTGATTAAACCTCTTGGAAGAAATGTGCAACTTTATTAATAATGTACGAAATAATGTATTATACGGAAAGCTTCTACCTTTTGAGAAGTAAGCTCAAAATTTATTTACCTTTTGAAAAGGAAGATAAAATGAAGGAGTGTCCAGGAGTTAATGAGATTTGAATCTGTTTTTGATTTCAAAGGTGATATCTTACATTGACTTTGAAAGTTCACAAAATAGTAGAAGTAGAGTATAGCAATGAAAACTGGAAAATATGCAACTAAAGTAAGAAATTAGGATGCCTAGAAAAGAATAAGGACAAAAGTGGCACATAAGCCAAGGAAATGAATATTTCAAGAACGGAGGTAAATGTCAAATAGCATAAAAGACATAAAAACTGAGAAAAGGCCTTTGAATTAGAAAATATGTGATAAATTATTTTATCTGCACTTAAATTACCAGCATATGAATGACTGTGCTCCAATACCACTCTACAAACAGAATATAAACTTGAAGGTTTTTCAAATGAAAAGTTAGTACTAGAAGGTGGGATGTATGGAATTTTTGTGTTGTCAGTGGAAATAAGTGACAGTTCATAGAATCTTATTACAGCACTATGTGATTCTTTGTTATATATAAAAGCTTATTTAGCCTTTCACAGTGATTGAATAATATGGTTAGAGATATCTACTTTTATTGTTTGGTATGTCATTGTATTAGCTATTTACTGACATATAACAAATTACCACAAACTTATTGACTTAAAGCAACATACAGTGACTTCCTGTTTCAGCTCCAACGTGTAAATGATTTGACAGTTTTCACTCCAATTCTTACAACAAGAAAAATTTGGACAAACTAAAAATCAGCAAGTTTTCTTAGACCTGTTCTCAAACATAATTTGTACAGCAAACTGCCACTTGGAAATTTGGAGTGCCAGTTAAATCCAGAGCATATTTAGCCAATATATGCTTACTAAAACAGAAGACACTATAGCCATAAACTGTTAGAAAACCTTAAGTGATAATTTTGGTGAATTTTCAAGAGGCTGAGTGTGAACTAACATGTCAGTGAGAAACTTCTGGCTTTAGAGACATGCCAAAATTTTATGGTTTTTACCTACAGAAGGCCCATGATAATCTCATGGTGAAGACCTGAGGAGGATTCCCTGTGGCTCTGGCTAAGTGAGAGGGAGAGTATTCTTATGAAATACAGGGTGAATATTCCTTATCCAGAATGCTTTGGGCCAGAAGTGTTTTGGATTTCAGATTTTGGAATATTTGCATAATATACTTGTTGAGTATTCCAAATGCTAAAATCCAAAGTGAGTGTTATGTCAGCACTCAAAAATTTTTGAATTTTGAAACAATTTGGATTTCAAATTTTTTAATTTAAGATGCTAAACCTGTTGAGCCAGAATCTTCTCAACAAGAGATCTAATCTCCAGCATGAAAAACTTTACCAGAGATGTGTCCCAGAACTGTGAAGGAAGGTCATTCATGTCACTTCAGCCCCCTCAATCCTTCCTGTCTCATCTAACGAAGGGAAAGCTATATAGGAAAAAGCACTTGTGAAGGTTACTGGCCAGTAACACAGGCCCTAGAAAATATAGATCAGATTGGAATATTATAGAATGTCCCCTCTCCATACCTTACCAAGAGCATATCAATGGTGCTCCAGTATGATAATGGATATTTGAAAAATCTAAGAGAGACAGAGACTGTGTCTGAGGAAGGAGTACTTAGGGAAGCCCAAAGTCAAAAGAGGAGACAAAAACAAAATCACTAGCTTCTGCCACCTGTATCTATGGAAGACATTAAGCTAAGTCCAACTACTAGCCAGATTAGCATAAATCCTCACATTAGAGTCGTATTTACTTCAGTTCCTATTGACCAATGCAACATGTCTGGCTTTCAACAAAAAAAAATCACAGGGTGTTAAAAAGGCAAGAAAACACAAAATCAGAATAGGCAAAACTCACATATGACACAGATGGTAGAATTAATAGAAAAATTTTAAACTATGATTACTATATTAAGGGATATAATGGGAAAAGTAGAAAAATTCAAGAATAGATAATGTAATCAGGGAGATGCAAATTTTAAGAAAGGATCAAAAGAAAATGCTAGGAATAATATGTGCATACATATAAAATAGGAATAATATATTATATAATAATATGTAACATATATAATATACATATA
Organism: Cheirogaleus medius; assembly: GCA_008086735.1. Taxonomy (NCBI): domain Eukaryota; kingdom Metazoa; phylum Chordata; class Mammalia; order Primates; family Cheirogaleidae; genus Cheirogaleus; species Cheirogaleus medius. The sequence continues at coordinate 19,253,999 of VBSM01002121.1, forward strand.
TTATATATATATAAACAGAAATAAAGAATGCTCTTGAGTTCATTGGAAGATTTGACACAGCCAAGGAAAGAATCAGTGAGATTAAAGATAGGTCTATAGAAATTTTCCAAACTGAAATGCAAGAAAAAATAAAAAAGAAAACAGAACAGATATGCCAGAACTATGGAAAAGCTCCAAAATATGGCATATACATAATTAGTATACCAGAGAAAGAAGAAAGGAACAAAGAAAATATTTGAAGTAATAATATCTGAAAACTTTCCAAAATTAATGACAACAATGAAACCTGTGATCCAAGAACTTCAGAGACCACCAGGAAGAATGCATATGAAAAAAAAATTCAAAGAAACTAAAAACCAAAAATTACACCTAGATATATTATATCAAACTGTAGAAAACTAAAGACAAAGAGAAGATATTGAAAGCAGCCAGAGAAAAAGACACCTTACATGTAGAAGAAAGAGGATAAGAATTAAATTGGATGACTCTTCAGAAACCACGTGAGCAAAGGCAAAGTGCAGTAAAATATTTAAAGTGCTGAAAAAATAACTATTACTAACCTAGAACTCAATATCCACTGTAATTATCCTTCAAAATTGAAGGAGGAGTGAAGACCTTTTCAGAAAAAGAAAAACTAAGGAAATTCATTTCCAACAGACCTACCTTACAGGAGATGTTAAAAGAGGTTCATTAGAAGGAAAGTGGTACATCGAAAGCTGGGATCTACATAAAGAAAGAGCATCTAAAATAAAGATAAAATCTCTTGTTTTTCTTGTCCTTAATTGATCTAAGAATAACTGTTTATTTAAAGTGATATATCGAGTGATTATTATATATAGATAAGTGAAATAAATGATAGCAATATCATAAGGGATGGAAGGAAGGTCACTATCGTACAGATGAAGCAGAATAGTGTTATTTAAAAGTGAACTTAGATTAGTTAAAATTTTCTATTGTGAACTTTAGGATAACCACTAAAATTATTTTTAAAGAAGTATACTTGATAAGGTAAGAGAAAAATTCATCCTCAGTTCTTGAACAAATGTACTTCTCCATAAGGCAGGAGCTTCCCACATGGCAGCTTGCTTCATTAATGTCAGCAAGAGAGAGAGATTGCTAGTATGATGGAAGTTACAGTCTTAGGTAACATAATCATGGAAGTGACATCCCATCACCTTAGTTACAGTCAGTAGAATCAAGTCACAGATCCTGCCCACTCTCAAAGGGGAGGGCATTACACAGAGTGTGAATACCAAGAGGACTATTGGTAGCTATCTTTGGTTCTCTCTGCCACAGTCATTGTTCTTATTTGAGGAGTTTTCTCTATGGAAAGTGTTAATGATCGTGATGTAATATATCTCATCAAGTAGAAAAAGAAGAGATTGATGTGTACCAATGTTTTAAACTATTTTTGCTCTCTTCTATTCACCTTTCCTATTTCTATTTTACTTGACTTCACAGACACTGTGCCTTTCTTGGAGAAGAAAGAAGCCACCAGACTTTGAACCATTTGAGCTGCTTTTCTCTCAGTGTTAGACTTACCAGCCTTTATCTTTGTTTTTTCTTTATTTGCTCTTGCTTAAATTTACCAAGATTTATCTTTGTTTTTTTTCCCTCTTTTCACTGGCTTGGATGAAGGGAGATATATTTTTTCCTTTCCAAGTACCATGCACTATCATCTATCCATTTTTCTTTGTATTGTCAAGTTCTTGTTCCACTAGCCTGTCAACATGATCATTTTACACAAAATTTCACACAAAAATTTCCCTACTTTTCATATGCTTTCATATTTCTCACTTTTATTTAATTTGTAAATGTACTGAACAATATTCCAGAGTCAGTGATTTTATTTTCTCACTGCCTATCCACTCTTTAACCTAGTACCATATGGCTTTTATCCTAATACTCTGAGGAATCTTTTTTTTTTTTGAGCATTGTTTATTTGATAGCTGTAGTAATTTATTAATTCCTATCCTAATTCACCATAATTTTTCCTTATTACCTTTTTTCTAGACTATAACAGACTCCCAATTGATTTCCCATTTCTCATCTATTCTCATTCTCATATATTCTACACACTGCAACTTAATAAATCTTATACAGCTCTAATCATGTACGTGACTCCCTAGAACAACTTAAGTTAAATATTAGAAATCCTAAAGATCAGATATAAACACAAATCATTAAATATAATTATTTGAAAATTAATAACCAAAATTGCCCCATAATTGTATATATGATAATATGATATTATTTGTCCTTTGGTGCCCATTAGCCATTGTAGATGCTCTAAAATTAATAAAATTATATAGTATGAGTACATAGCCAAATTTTTGTTCTTCTGACCCTAAAATTAACTAGCTATATGACTTCATGTAACTCTTCGCTTTCTTTTCCTTACCATAGTCCCTTATCTGTTAAATAAAGCATTTGCTTTATTTGAACTTAAAGGGTCTTTGCCACTCCTAAAAACTATATTTTTATGACTAAAACTTTTTATTAGATAGACATTGACTATAGATTTTTTATTTCATCTGATCCAAATCAATTATAAATCTATAAGGTAAAACACAGCTGTATAAGTATATAACTTATAACCCAGTTTTATCAGATACCCTTAATACTATATTTGACTGAATTGTATCCCCTACATTAGAAGTAATGCTGATTTTTTCCAAAGAAAAGAAATACATTGAGTATTCAAAAACTCAGTCTTAAATATTCTCCTGCTCTTTAGACTAATGTTGAAATTTTGAAGTGGCTATACAGACATGATCTTCTGTCAGTTTGAGCAGAATCTTACTGATCCACCTGACATTAATTCATTTAAGTCATCCTCTTATGAGCAATAGAGGGGAAAGCTGTCAGATAGTTTCTGCCATAGCTGAAATGCAGCTGCCAAGATTTATTCTTCATGCTGTCAGATGTAAAAGAGGCTTATTTTTAGTGTGCCAAGTATACTTTCATTATTCTTGTCTTTACAAGCATAGTATGGTGTTTGCTTTAATAAAAGTAGGGTAGATTCTCAGGTCTATAAAACTGTCAGTGCATAGTATTCTCAGAATCAGAAGCATTTGTATTAATAATTTCAATATTAACCAATATTTGATATTTTTATTTGTAAAAGATAAAACTTAATTTTGGGATAGTTAGTATAAGAAAATGCCTTCAAAAAAGCACAGTGTGTTCTGAGCCATTTGAGATCAAGACAGAATTCTTAAGCCCATTTGACAAAGTATTACTCATCTATTCACTTCACTTTTGTCAAGGTAATTAAATGTTTAGTGGTTTAGTGCTCATTTTTAAGTGTTAAAAGTTTGGGTGGTTCTCTTTGTTTGTCAAATTATTGGCCTTGAACCAACTGCCACAAAGAACCTGTGATTGGGCTTCCTGGCCTTATCTGGTGTGGGAAACATCAAAGCAATATGGGAAACGAGAAAAAGAGACATGAGAAACATTGATGTAGGAGATAACCAATAAGTTATGAGTTTATTCAGTAATTATTGAGTAGCCCAAAGCTAACATTGAGCAAAATTTTAAGAAAGGATACCTTCCCCAAGATAATTTGTGGCCATCTGCTGGAACACTGTTGTAATAAATATACAAATCTATATGACTACAATGTGAATTTGCCTTCTGTATTAGTATAGTGTACAACTTGTCCAATACTGAAGGTGATGAAGAACCAACCATGTTCTTGCCCTCATGGGAAAACATATAAAAGTAAATTTATATTAAAAAAAATGGTTACACTGTCTGATAAATATTATTTGGGAAAATAAATAAGTGCCTGAAAAGAAAAATAATAATTTAGAAGGAGTTATTAGAGAATGCCTCTCTGGCCAAAGAATATTAACATTGAGAGCTCAATCATGAGAAGAAACTGGCCATGTGAAACTATGAGAAAGAACAGAGTGAACTAGATGTGCAGTGGCTGTGTCTTAGTCCATTGGGACTGCCTTACCCAAAACACCATATACTGGGTGGCTTTTAAATAATAAGCATCAATTGTCCATAGTTCTAGAGACTGAGAAGTCCAAGATCAAGGTACCAGCAAATTCAGTGTCTGGCAAAGGCTTGCTTCCTCACAGATGGACTTTTGGCCTTTTTCTCACCATGTCTTCACATGATGGGAGGGGTTTGGCATTTCTCTAGGGCCTCATTTATTAGGGCACTAATCCCATTCATAAGGGCTTCATCTTCATGACTTTATCACCTCCCAACAACTCCACCTCCAATATCATTACATTGAGGATCAGGTTTCATCATACAAATTTTGGGAAAATAAAAACATCAAATCCATTTCAGTCTGTGATGCATGAAAGAAGTGTGTAAAGAAACTAAAAGAGAGCTAAGGTAGATAGAGTACAATAGAGTACAAGAAACTAGATAAAGAACAGAATAATCAGAAAGTGCTATGTACAATGAGAAACAGTTTTATTAATTATGATCCATCTGAACAGAACACTATGTAGCCATTTTTTAACATGTTTCTGAAGGCTATTTCATGGTATGTGAAATTATCCACCATAAGTGAAAGGCAGGATATAAAACCCCACCATAAGTGCATGTGTTAATCAATTTCCCAATTTCATTGTGTCAGTGGGAAAAGAGAAGGATGTATAAAGATAGTTGAAGCAATTATTTATGGCAATAAGATTATGAGGGTTTTTTTTTTTTAATTTTTAAAATTTTTAAATTTACTCCTGCGAGAACTAACTCCCATGATAATGGCATTGATCCATTTGTGATGGCTCTGCACTCCTGACTCAATCACCTCACTTCTTAAAGGCCCCATTTCTTAATACTGTTACTTTGGCAATTAAGTTTCCAACACATGAACTTTTGGGGGACACATTCAAACCATAGCAAATACCCACTCTCACCACTTGCATTTAACATAGTACTGGAAGTTCCAACCAGAGAAAATTAGGCAAGAGAATAAAAGAAAAGACATCCAAAATAAAAAGAAAGAAGTAAAGTTCTCTCTGCTCACACATCATCACCTTATATATGGAAAACCTCACAGACTACACCAAAAAATTCTGAGAACTAATAAAGGAATTTCGTAAAGTTTCAGGATACAAAATCAATATATAAAAATGAATTGGCTTCCCATATACTAATAGTGAACTATCCAAAATAGAAATTTAAAAAAATCCATTCACAATTGCAGCATTATTCACAATAGCCAAGATATGGAAACAACCTAAGTAGATGAATGATTTTTCGAAAAGTGATATACACACAATGGAAATAATGAAATCCTGCCATTTGCAACAACATGGGTGCCCCTGAGAGACGTTTTGTTAGTAAGCTGGACCCAAAAAGACAAATACCATATGATCCCACTTATATATGTAATCTAAGAAATTCAAACTCATAGAAACAGACAGTAGAAAGGTGGTTACCAGGGGTCAGGGGTTGGGGAAAGTAGAGAAATGTTGTTCAAGATGTACAAACTTACAATTATAAAATGAATAAGTTCTGGAGACATACATCAGGGTGACTATAGTTTCTAATAATGTTTTATATAATTGAAATTTGCTAAGAGAGATCTTAAGTGTGCTCACCATAAAAAATGGTAACTATGTGAGGTGGTGAATATGCAAATTCAGCTCAAATATGGTAATTACTTTTTATTTAATTTTTTTATTTTTAATTATTATGGGTACATAATATTTGTGTACATTTATGGGGTAAATGTGATGCTTTGATACAGGCATACAATGTGTATTAATCAAATCAGGGTATTTGGGGTATCTATAAACTCAGGCATTTATTATTTGCTTGTGTTAGGAACATTCCAATTCCACTTTTTTATTAGTAGTTATTTTAAAGTATACCCTAATTTATCAATTATAGTCCCTTTGGTGTACGCCATCAAATATTGTCCATTCTATCTATCTAACCATATCTTTGCACCCATTAACCATCCTCACTTTATCTCCCCCTCCCTACTACCCTTTGCAGCCTCTGATAACCATCATTCTACTATCTGTCTCCATGAGATCAATTGTTTTAATGTTTAGCTCCCACATATGAGTGAGAACATATGAGATTTGCCTTTCTGTGTTTGGTCTAACTCAACATAATGACCTCCAGTTCCATCCACATTGTTGCAAATGACAGTATTTCATTCTTTTTTATGACTATATAATATTCTATTGTGTATATATACCACAATTTCTTTATCCATTTATCCATTGGTGGACACTTAGGTTAATTCCAAATCTTGGCTATTGTGAACAATGCTGCAATAAGCATAGGAGTGAAGAAAACTTTTCAATATACTGATTTTCCTTCTTTTGGATATATACTAAGCAATGGGGTGGCTGGATCATATGATAGTTCTATTTTTATTTTTCTTCAGCAACCTCCATACTGTTTTCCACATTGGTTGCACTAATTTACATTCCCACCAACAGTGTATGAGGGCTCCCCTTTCTCCACATACTTGCCAGCAATCATTACTGCCTGTCTTTTGGATAAAAAGCCATTTAAACTGGGGTGAGATGATATCTCTTTGTAGTTTTGATTTGCATTTCTCTGATGACTAATGATGCGAGCCTTTTTTCATATACCTATTTGCCATTTATATGTGTTCTTTTGAGAAATATCTATTCAAATTCTTTGCCCATTTTCAATTGGATTATTTGATTTTTCCTATTGAGTTGCTGAACCTCCATATATTAATATATTCCATTAATAGTTATTAATCCCTTGTGAGACAGGTAGTTTGAAAATACTATCTCCCTTTCTGTGGGTTGTCTCTTCCCAACATTCCTGTGCTATGCAGAAGCTTTTTAGCTTCATGGGATCTCATTTGCCCAGTTTTGCTTTGGTTGCCTGTGCTTTGGGGGTGTTACTCAAGAAGTCCTTGCCCAGACCATTGTCCTGAAGCATTTCCCCAAGGTTTTCTTTCAGTAGTTTCATAGTTTCTGGTCTTAAAGTCTTCAACACATTTTTATGCGATTTTTGTATCTGGTGAGAGATAAGGGCCTAGTTTCATTTTCCAGTTTTCCAGAACCACTTATTGAAGAGACTGTCCTTTCCCCAATGTATGTTCTTGGCGATTTTGTCAAAGATAAAGATGTGTGGATTTATTTCTGGGTTCTCTATTCTGTTTCATTGGTCTATGTGTCTATTTTTATGCTAGTACCATGCTTTTTTGGTTACTACAGTTCTGTAGTATAATTTGAAGTAATGTGATTCCTCTAGTTTTGTTCTTTTTGCTCAGGTTGACTTTGTCTGTTCTGGGTCTTTTGTGGTTCCATATAAATTTTAGAATTATTGTTTCTATTTCTGTGAAGAATGCCATTGGCATTTTGAGGGGGATTGCATTGAATCTATAGATTGGTTTGTGTAGTATGAACATTTTAACAATATTGATTCTTCCAATCTATGAGCAGGAATATCCTTCCATCTTTTGGTGTCCTCTTCAATTTCCTTCATCAGTGTGTTATTGTTTTCATTGTAGAGACATTTCACTTCTTTGGTTGTTTGTTACTAGATATTTTATTTTGTTGGCAACTGATGTAAATGGGATTATTTTCTAGAAAGTTCTTGTACCTGAATATTAATATCTTTCTCCAGGTTTGGAAAATTTTGTTATTATTTCTTTGAATAAACTTTCTAACCTAATCTCTCTACCTCCTAAGGCCAATATCTCTTAGATTTGCCCTTTCAAAGCTATTTTCTAGCTCTTGTAGGCATGCTTCATTCTTTTTTATTCTTTTCTCTTTTTTTCTTTTCTGTGTACTTTCAAATAACCTGCCTTCACATTCACTAGCTCTTTCTTTTGCTTGATCAATTCTGCTGTTGAGAAATTCTGATGCATTCCTAAGTTTGTTAATTGAAGTTTTCACCTTCAGAATTTCTGCATTTTTTATTATTTGAATCTCTTTGTTAAATTTCTCTGATAGGCTTCTGAATTTCTTCTTTGTGTTGTCTTGAGGTTCATTGAGCTTCTACAGAACAGCTATTATTAATTATTTGTCTGAAAAGTCACATATCTCTATCACGCCAGGATTAGTCACTGGTACTTTATTTAGTTCATTTGATGAGGTCATATCTTCCTGGATGTTCTCGATGCTTGTGGGTGCTCATCAATGTCTGGACATTGAAGAGTTAGGTATTTATTTTAATCTTCATAGTCCGGGTTTGTTTGAACCCATCCTTCTTGAGAAGACTTTCCAAATATTCAGAAAGAATTCAATGTTCTGATCTAAGTCTTTGGTTTCTGCAGCCATATCAGTACTACAGCAATATCACAGCTCAGTAATGTTGTAACTCTTGCAGTCACCTGGTGGGACTGCCTTGGTGAACTTGGGTAAAATACAGGAAAACTCCCTGAGCTACCAGGCAAAGTTTCTTACTCTCTTCCCTCACTCGCTATGCTTGGCTGCTGAAGTTGGGGGAGGAGTGATATAGGAACTTCCTTGTGGCCACCAGTGCCAGGTCACTCCTGAAGCCAGCCCAGTCTCCCCCAAAGCCCATGGTGACTGTTGCCTTGCTATTTCTGATATTTATTCAAAGCTCAAGGGCTCTTTCATCAGCAGGCTGTAAATCCTGACAGAACTGGGTCCTTTTGTCTAGGACAGCATATTTCCTTCTGGCCTTGGACATGGAGGGTGTTTGCAATGCTGTCCTGGAACTAAGGCCTAGAATCAGGGGCTTCAGGAGTCTGCTTGGTACTTTATTTTACTGTATCTGAGCTCATACCTAAATCACAAAGTCCTCTAAACTCTTCCCTTTCCCCATGTGGAAGATAACTGTCCCTGAGCTTCACTGCCTGGAGTTTGGGGATGGGTGACACAGGCACTGGCTTTGCTACCATTGTTGGTGTCTGTGTCACATGCTCCCCAAGTGACCTGAGAGGAATTACTGAAGGACTGTGGCCTTTGTAGCTTGACTGCTTTATGAAATTTTTCAGGCCCCAAGCTGCTTTTTGTCAGCCATTAGTGGGTCCAGCTGGATTTTGGGTTTCAGGGTGGAAGATTTCTCTCTGGCCATGCTCATCTAAATGCTGCCTCCACGGGTACTAGCAGAATTCTGCGGTGTTCTGTCTTCCCCTGTGACAGGATAGCCCTGAGTTCCAATGCAAAGTTCACAATCACTTCATCTCCCTCCCCCAGGTATACAGACACTCTCTCCTCTTGGTGTGCTGGCTTGGCACTGCCCAAAGATGGAGGAGGAGTGGCATAGGCAATGTAAGACTCTTTATTTCTCTATTTAGTGACTCTTTTCTTGATATAATTTTCAAACCAGGTACTATGACTGCTCACCTGATTTTTGGTTCTTCTGAAGGTGCTTCCTTGTGTGGATAGTTGTTGAATTTCCTGTTTGTGTGGAAGGATGATTGCTGGAGGTTTCTATTTGGCCATCTTGCTCCTTGTTATAATTATTTCACAGTGTATACATATATCAAATCATCATATTTTACACCCTAAATATATATCATTTTTATTTGTCAATTTCCTTTCATTAAGCTGGGAATAGAAATAAAAGAGTTCCGAGTAGAGACACTGCTATTCTATTTTTTTAAAAAAGAAAATTTAACTTTAATTGGAATGTACATTTAGATAAACAGTAAAGTATATCATTTAAAAAAAAAAGAAAGTATAACCTGAATATCAAAATGGTTACTTAATAAGTTCAAACAAAACCAGTTGATGCTTAAAAGAAATTAGTATAGAAAACTTGATTTTTAAAATTTAAAATTTAAATAATTTATGCCATTATATTTATATTTTCCTTTAAATAACATAATCATTGAATTTTGCTTTTCTTATACAACAGAGTATTGACTATAGTGGCAAAAAGCCTTAGCTATGGAATAGTCTGAGTTCAACCAGCTTAGTGAAATGGGGAAGACACTTAAATTCTCTGCTTTAATTTGTTTGGGCTGCTGTAACAAAATATGATAAATTGGATATCTTATGAAAAAGAAATGTATTCTCATTGCTCTAGAGTCTGGGAATTCCAAGATCAAGGCAAATTCAATGTTTGCTGAGGGCTTGCTTTCTGGCATCTAGCCAGCACCTTCTGGCTGCATCCTCAGATGGTGAAGGGGCAAGACAACTCTCTAGACTCTCTTTTATAATGGCACTAATTCCATTTATGAGAGTTCCATCCTTATACCCTAATCAACCCCCCCCCCCAAAGGCTCCACTTCCCAATATTACCACATTGGTGATTAGGTTTCCACATGAGAATTCTGGAGGGTCACAAACATTCAGACCATAGCACTGTGTTTTAGTTTCCTTCTCCTTAGCATTGATTGATAATAGTAGCTATTTCATTAATTTGTGGTAAAGATGAAAAGTCAATTCATGTAAAATACTTAGATTAGTGCCTGAGTACACTCTAAGTACTCAATTAAAATAGTTATATTTATATACACATATACATACACCTATGCACATGTAAAGTAAGTAAGAAGAATGGAGGAAAATTTATTTGAATTAGGAAGTACTATTCGTTAACGTATACGTAATCAGCACACTGTCTGGCATAATTGTAAGTACTCAATAAAGATTTATTATTTGTATATATTTCTCAGAATTTGATTTAGTTCTGCTTTCAAATTTTAGTTTAAAATCTTAATTAAAAGTGTCAGTTAGGCTGGATGTGGTGGCTCGCACCTATAATCCTAGCACTTTGGGAAGCCGAGGCAGGAGGATTGCTTGAAGTCAGGAGTTCAAGACCAGCCTGAGCAAGAGCGAGACCCATATCTCTACAAAATATAGGAAAAGTAGCCTGGTGCAGTGGTGTGTGCCTGTAGTCCCAGCTACTCAGTAGGCTGAGGCAAGAGGATCACTTCAGCCCAGGAGTTTAAGCTTGCAGTGAGCTATCAAGACACCACTGCACCCTAGCCAAAGTGACAGAGCAAGACCTTGTCTCAAATAAATAAATAAATAAATATGTGTGTGTGTTAGTTAAACTGACGTATTCTCTCTATTAAATCATCTTTTTAAACTTATAAAAATGATGTCCACGTGGTTGACCAAGTATTTGCTTTTTCAGTAGACATTATCTAAACTCCATAAAAAGATCCAAAAGATACTGTATCAGATAACTGTACTTGCAGAAGATAAATATGATGCACTGTGGCATTTTCTATATAGGCTATCTCAATAATATGGTTTTAAGTAAAATTCAAAATCTTAAAAGCACAAAAAAGCCATAAATACTTCATGACAGATTCAAGCTATTAAATTATACTTACAGAGAATTCAGCAATTCACAAGACCTGACAAAAGTAATGATACTTGGCATCAAGTGTCAAAAGATTCACCTAGTAAAAAAAAAAAATAACCCATTTTATTTAAGCAGGGGGTTAATGTTCAGCAAGCTTCTCCCTGGACAGGTAATGATTTCAATGCCATTACCCCTCAGCTATCAGAATCCAAAGGTCAGATTTGACCGTTTGCTATTTTTAAGTGTACTTACAGGGTCTAGCAGCTAGCATGAAATTTGCAGTAACTGTCCAATTAATTTTGAGTGCTGGTGGGAAAGAAGTAAATTATATGAAATAGAAACTATAAGTTAACCTGTAAAATGGACATTCAATAATATAAAACATATAACAAAGTTGGTGGGTTTGAAATATTCAAGTTTACAAACTAGTTTTCACTAGTTAATAAGAAGGTAAGCAGCTCTCATTCTATCAAATCTACCAGAACACCAGAAAAAAATATATATTAATACATTTTCCTCAAAGCACTCTTTTTTTTTTTTTTTGAGACAGAGTCTCACTTTTTCTTGGGGCTAGAGTGCCATGGTGTCAGCCTAGCTCACAGCAACCTCAAACTCCTGGGCTCAGGCAATCCTTCTGCCTCAGCCTCGCAAGTAGCTGAGACTACAGGCATGCGCCACCATGCCCGGCTAATTTTTTCTATATATTTTTAATTGGTCAATTAATTTCTTTCTATTTTTAGTAGAGACAAGGTCTCACTCTTGCTCAGGCTGATTTTGAACTCCTGACCTTGAGCGATCCGCCCGCCTCGACCTCCCAGAGTGGTAGGATTCCAGGCATGAGCCACCACGCCTGGCCCTAAAGTACTCCTAAATTTAAGATAATTAAAATAATTTTTTTGTTTTCTTGTTTTACTCTTTCTTTTCGTAACTTTAAGCAGATTGCTTAATCATTCTCAGAGTTAATTTCTCAGTGTACTCTATAAAGAAATTCAATATTTTACAAAGTTCCTATGATATTATTATTAATTCTATGACACTTAAGCTATTGTGTTACATCCAATTTTTTTCAACCAATGGTTTCATGCATCCCTCTACTTCGAGTTACAATATAATTAGCCTCTCCACTAAGACTTACACATATAACTCAAATGTTAACTTTCCTACGGCTGAAGTTTGGGGGGATTTTATTTTTATATTTTGGCTGAATTTGCTTACAGCTTTATTGAGATATAATTTGTGTTAGATAAAATTCACTAATTATAATTATATAGGTTGATGGATTTGGAGAATTTTATAAGTCATATAACCATCACTACCAGCAAGACATAGAACAGTTCTAGTACTCTAAAACATTTCCTCTGCCCCTTTGAGCCAATCACTTCCCCTGACCCTGACCCCTGGTAAATAGGACACCTATTGATAATGATTTAATGTTAGTGGGAAAGCTATAATTTTAGCCTAAGATTTTATTTATTTTTTTAAATTTGCTTTACATTGAAGAGGAAAAGAGGGTTTTTTAAACACTTTGGGTTGTAAGGAAAAGACAGGCTCTGATTAAATAAGGATTTATTGAAAAAGTAAAACAGCAGCTCTGCTCTAATACATGGCCATTCTGGTATCTCACTTTATGTCTATGCTTCTCATGGTGCTTTAGTCAGCGACACTGCTAACATTGTTGTCTCTCTTCTCTTGATATCTACTGACACTGCTGTTACTGGATTTCTTTCTTTACTGCTGGTTCAGGTGCTATGCTGCCTTGTGTTTCTTTGAACTGACTGGCCATTGGGTAGAGTGAGAAGAACTATGCGGCAATCCTTGACTTTACCATTAACTGATTCTGCTACACTCTTGAATGTTTCTCTCCACATCTGCCCCATTATTCACTTCTCATCACCAACTAGCCATTCTTCTCTGTACTTCTCTGTCCTAATTCCAGAGGAAAATGGAATTATTGATTTCACTAAATACTTTCCACACTCTTTGAAAGAACACCAATGCTAGATAGGTTAGGTAGCATTCCTAAAATAAAAAATATTTTCTATTATATTTTTCCTATAATGATTTCAAGAAACACTTTTTTTATATCTGAGGATCTCTACCAATATATGTTCAGATCCTGCCACACCAGCTACCTCACAAATTACTGTCCAGTATATGATCTGTCTTAAGGTGAAGTATCTATTCCTAGTCCATCCAATGACCACCACTACCCAATCATAATACAGGACTTCTTCTCAGATAAGGGAGACAGCCTCATGAGGAACAGTTACTGAATGTTGTTGTACCTGATACAATAAATATGTATGTATCTATGCACATATACACACACCACCACCACCACTACACAGGAGACTGACAGCATTTTGCCAGTTTATTTTAATGCAGGGAGAAATGTTCTAAGTGGATATAGAGATCTAATCTATAATCGGTGACTCAGTCATCTAAGCTAGAAATTTTTAACATTAAAACCTCTACTCTGAATTATAAAAATAATGCCTAGAAGAACTAGACCATGTTATATATTCAGTGTTAACAGAGTTCATCACCAAAATCTAACTTTGTGCAATTATGGTTAGAGGACCTGTGGTATGGTTGGTGCTAACTAGTGGCCTTTACTTTACTAGATCTGTAGGTTCATGCCTGGCAGTCTCTCACAAAGAACCATTCTCAGAAATATAGTCTGTGTAAGTGTAGTATGACCCCCTAAATTCTGTGTTTATAAAAGTAGATTTCTAATTTCTAACCATTTTTGCATACCACTGCCCTAGCAAAGCAATGTGTTCTATATGACTCATTTCATTCACTTTTTACCTTACACCACCACATTGACTAAAGGTGTTTATTAATCCTCAGTGAGGAAGGATTTGCTTTCTGATTAAACAAGACTGCTTCTGAGTTGTATGTAGTAAACTTAATTGCCTCTGTGCCTAAGTTAATTGTTAGATATGTAACATTGATAATGAGTATGTACGTAAACAGAAGCAGCATCTTCTTATGAGTATAAGCCTGAAGTCAGACTGTCTGTCCCTGTCATGCCATAGCTATGTGACCTCAGGGGAGTTGTTTAACTTCTTATTTCTCAGTTTTCTATCTGTAACAAAAAGATAAAGAATGTATCTAGTCATAGGGTTGTGCGAAAAATTAAATAAGCTAATATAAATAAAGCTCTTAATAAAGTATCTGGAATGGTGTAAAAATATCATTAAACAAATGAAAGTTATTAATTATTAGTAAATAGGCAAATGTAGTTTATCCATAATAATTTTTAAGTTATTATTAAGAAGGTCTGGATCCTACCTTCTTTCAATATATCTTTTCCTTCTGTCTTTAACTTGCACTGTCTGCTTATTGGGCTTCATAATAACTTTTGATGATGTCAACAGAAGCTTTCAAAACTCCTCTGCAGTTGCTCGATATCAGATTATTAAAAGGTAAGATTTTAATCCTCACAAAGAAAACTTTCTGCAACAGCAGAATAAATAATTTATTTATTCTTTATAATTACTGTTTTATTGTCCTCAGGATTATTTTTTATTAGGCTCCATAGATAAAGAGTTAACAAAACCCAACACCCTTTTGAAAGTTAAACTTTGATTAACTTTGTAGCTCAGTTTTCCTGGAAAACTGAAAAACACAGAATATCAACTTTGTTATTAGGCAACTTTATTTATAGAAAAAATGGTCTCTAGATTGCATCTAGACTATATGTAATATAAACAGTTTTAGAAAGCCATAACATTAGACATGTCCTGATTATCATAATTAGGTATGCCACCAGTCACGTGCATTCTATAGCTCAGGTTCTGGATCTGATCTTGAGAACTTCCTGACCCTGAAGGCATTTGAGTTTGCAGCAACTCCTAGTAGTCGTCTATTAATGGGAGGGATTTTATTTGACCTGGGATTAGAGATAGGTTTATTGGGAGTTTGAAAATGGCAGAGTAAAGGTAACCCCCCGGATTCCTGCTCTCAGAGAAAGAGACATAGATCTTGGTCTCCTACACATGAGTGGATCTCTCCCCCACAAGAACAGCATTGTGAATTGGCAGAGGTTCAGCGTAGAATTCTCAACAATGGAAAAAACAAGGTGATCGGGAGATAAGATTGCGTTCTCTGAGAGTGCAAAACAAACAATAGGGCATAGAGCACAGGAGGGCTCCAGCCCACTGGGCCAGGGAGTAAAGTGGGATCAGACCCACAGGAGAACTTCTTGCTTCCCCATTGACCTCCATACCCACTTAGCCAGGGACCTGCCTGAAGTTGGTGCAAAATTGCGGCAGGAATAGTGGGTGCTATAGAGAGTGGTCATTAACGGAGAGCACCATGAACTCCCCAGAGCTCCGTACTAGGACGGCACCAAGTGGGGAGGAAATCGGTATGAACTGCTAGGGGAAGCAGTTAGATATCTTGCCTCAGGTAACCAATGGGGCCAGTCCTACCAAGGTGTTCACTAAGTTGGGGACTCTAAGCTGGAACCACCTCGGGTGACTAGGCCCGCCCAGGGTGGGTCAATAAGAGCGAGAGCTATGGCTGAACAGGCATGAGTAGGTAGGAAGGTGGCATAAAGAAGGCAACAGGGCATCCTGATGAGCCAGCTCTCCAATCCGGCACCTGTCATTTCCTGAACAGTTGCTCCCAGTGCTGGTACTCTGCAAGTGGGCAGGCGGTCACCATTGTGGGGGTCCACAATCCAGCTGCTGGTGTGATACGATGTGGTGGGCAGATCCCCCCCCAGCCCAGAGACTCTCCTGACAAATTCCGCCCTTACACAATCTACGATCAACTAGCCAGGCCTGTCTTGATCGATGAACTCTGAACTCAAGTACTAAGGAGGCTAACACCAAGGGGAGTTACAGCTGCTGGGGCACCAGGGTGCAAGGCAGACTGGGGTGCTACCTCCTCCCCTTAGCCTGCATCATACACGCCGAAAGTGGTAGGCTCCACCTACTGCTGGAGGCAGGGTGAGACAAGAAAAGCCACTTTCTCCCTGATCTAGGGTGAATCTGCTGGGCCTTGGGACAGAACAATAGCTGACAGCCTAATGACTTTACTATCCAGACTGGTTTAGATCACCCAGTTGATCAAAACGCTGGGGCTGGATCTCCTCCCCTAGTCAGCTGCCAACAGTCAGGGTTGTGGTCAAGGAACAAATCCCCTGCAAGTGGCCACAATAGGCTCTACAAGTAACCCCTCCTATCAGGGGTAGCCTCCCAAGTGTGGTGGAAGAGCTCCCCCCAGTAGTAGATTAAGAAAGCATAGAAGGGAGGACACCCAGCGTGCGTCCTTTGTATACCACCCACAGAAATAGTGTATGCACAGAGTCTGTTATGTATCATATGAAAAAACAACAGCTGATCCAGATGGGGAGGGCTCAGCAAAAGAATTCTGGAACTATGAAGAATCAAACCAAAAACATTCCCCCAAAGAGATACACCAGCTCTCAAGTAATGGGTATTAACCAAACCCAAAATACTAAAATGACAGAAGAAGAATTTCAAAATTAGATTGTAAGAAAGCTCAACGATACGCAAGAAAAAATGGATAACTAACACAAAGAAACCACAAAAAAAAAAAAATCAAGGACTTGGAAGATAAATTCACTAAGGAAATCGAGATCTTAAAGAAAAATCAATCCGATCTCCTGGAAATGAAGAATTTATTCAGGGAACTACAAAACATAGTGGAAAGCCTGAAAAATAGGGTGGACCAAACAGAAGAAAGAATCTCAAAGATTGAAGATAACAACTTCAAATCAAATGAGTTAATCACAGAAAAAGCAGAAAAATAAGATACATGAGCAAAGTTTACAAGAATTGTGGGATTATATGAAGAAATATAACCTGAGGCTGTTATGGATTCTAGAAGGGGAGGAAGAAAAACACAAGGGCTGGATAAGCTATTTGAAGACATAATTGAGGAAAATTTCCAAGGTCTTGCCAAAAAGCTAGATATACAAGTACAAGAAGCTCAAAGACCCCTGTGAAATACAATGCAAACAGGAAAACACCACGACATGTAGTCATCAGTCTGACCAAAATATCAACAAAAGAGACCCTTCTATAAGCTGTAAGGTGTAAGAAACAAGTTACATACAAAGGAAAGCTGATTCGAGTAATGCCAGACTTCTCAACTGAAACCTTATAAGCATGGAGAGACTAGGGCCCCATTCTCACTCTTTTGAAACAGAATAATGCCCAGCCTAGAATCTTGTACCCTGAAACTAAGTTTTATGTATGAAGGAGAAATAAAGACATTCTCAGATAAGCAAAGACTGAGGGAATTCACCAAGACAAAACCAGCTCTACAAGTACTCAAAACAATGTTATACACGAATCAGCATAATAAATACTTATGAATGTAAAAACACTCAAAAGCTAAATATTAATGGCCAGATATCACAATGGCTCAAGAGAGAAAACAAAGCAACAATGTCCAACCCAACAGAATGAACAGTAATCTGCCCCACCTATCAGTTCTCTCAATAAATGTGAATGGTTTAAACTCCCCACTCAAGAGACATAGGCTGGCTGAATGGATAAAAAAATACAAGCCAAGTATCTACTGTCTTCAGGAAACACACCTAACCTGCAAGGATGCATAAAGACTAAAAGTAAAGGGTTGAAGATCAGTATTTCAAGCAAACGGAAGCAAAAAGAAGGCTGGCATGGCAGTTCTGACTTCAGATAACTTAGTTTTTAAACCAACAAAGGTAGTAAAAGACAAAGAGAGTCATTATATAATGGTGAAGGGTTCAGTTCAACAAGAAGACATAACAGTTTTAAATATATAGGCACCCAACTTAGGTACACCCAGATTCATAAAGCAAACCTTACTGGATCTAAGC
>VBSM01002121.1:19272144-19322896 GCA_008086735.1 Cheirogaleus medius
CAGGACATTCTACCCAAAATCCACTGAATATACATTCTTCTCATCAGCTCATGAGACATTTTCTAAGATTGACCATATCCTAGGACACAAAGGAAGTCTCAAACATTTTTTAAAAAAATAGAAATCATACCATGTATCCTCTCAGATCACAGTGGAATAATAGTAGAAATCAACCCTAACAGAAACTCACATTTCTACACAAAAATGTGGAAATTAAACAACCTTCTACTAAACGATATCTTCATAAATGAGGAAATCAAGATGGAAATCAAAAAATTCTTTGAACTTAATGAAAATGGAGGGAGAAGTTATCAAATCCTCTGAGACAGAGCTAAAGCAGTACTGAGAGGAAAGTTCATTTTCATAAATGCCTATATCCAAAAGTCAGAAAGATCACAAAGAGACAATCTAATGAATCGACTCAAAGAGTTGGAAAAAGAAGAACAGACCCACCCCAAACCCAGCAGAAGAAGTGAAATTAATAAGATCAAATCAGAACTAAATGAAATTGACAACAGGGAAACTATGAAGAAGATTAATAAAACAAAAAGTTGTTTCTTCAAAAAAAAAATAAACAAAATTGACATGCCTTTGGCTAGACTAATGAAAAGCAGAAAAGAGAAATCTCTAATAAGCTCCATCAGGAACAAAAAAGGAGATATCACAACTGATCCCATGGACATACAAGATATAATCTATAAATACTACAAAAACCTTTATGCACACAGACTAGTAAATGAGGAGGAAATGGACAAATTTCTAGAAACACACATCCTCTGTAGGCTCAATGAGGAAGAAATAGAATTCCTGAACAAACCAATATCAAGAGCAAAATAGAAACAGCAATTAAAAATCTACCTAAAAAGAAAAGTCCCAGCCTAGATGGTTTCACACCCAAATTTTACCACACTTACAAAGAAGAACTGGTGCCTATCCTGCAGAAATTATTCCTCAACATTGAGAAAGATGGAATCCCTCCAGAGTCATTTTACCAAGCCAACATCACTTTGATCCCAAAACAAGGAATGAATGCAACAAAGAAAGAAAACTACAGACCAATATAACTTATGAATATAGATGCAAAAATTCTCAAGAAAATCCTAGCTAACTGAATCCAGATGCTTATCAAGAAAATAATCCATCATGACCAAGTTGGCTTCATCCCACGGATGCAGGGATGGTTCAACATACACAAATCTATAAATGTAATTCACCACATAACCAGAAGCAAAAACAAACACCATATGATCCTTTCAATAGATGTAGAAAAAGCCTCTGACAAAATTCAACACCTTTTCATGATAAGAACACTTAATAAAATAGGCACAGAAAGGGCATACCTAAAAATGATACAAGCCATATATGACAGACCCACAGCCAACATCATACTGAATGGTGAAAAATTGAAAGCATTCCCACTTAGAACTGGAACCAGGCAAGGTTGCCCAGTATCTCTACTTCTATTCAACATAGTGCTGGAAGTCCTGACTATAGCAATAAGACATCAATATGGAATTAAAGGTATCCAAATGGGGGCAGAAGAGATCAAACTTTCACTGTTTGCTGATGATATGATATTATATTTAGAAAATATCAAGGATTCAACCAAGAGACTCCTGGAATTGATAAATGAATTTAGTAAAGTCTCAGGATACAAAATCAATACACGCAAATCAGAGGCATTCCTATACGCCAATAACAGTCAAATTGAGAAACAAATCAAAGACTCAATACCCTTCACAATAGTAACAAAGAAAATAAAATACCTAGGAATATACTTAACTAAAGAGGTAAAAGACCTCTACAGGAAGAACTATGAAACACTGAGGAAGAAAATAGCAGAGTACGTAAACAGATGGAAATCCATACCATTCTTGTGGGTCAGCAGACTCAACATTGTTAAAATGTCTATACTACCCAAACTGATCTACAGATTCAATGCAATCCCTATTAAAATCTCAACATCATTCTTCACAGATATAGAAAAAATAATTTTACGCTTCGTTTGGAACCAGGGAAGACCTCATATATCAAAAGCAATTCTAGGCAATAAAAACAAAATGGGAGGTGTCAATATGCCAGATTTCAAACTATACTACAAAGCTGTAGTAATTAAATCAGTTTGATATTGGCACAAAAATAGGAATATTGACCAGTGGAATAGAACTGAGAATGCAGATATAAAACCATCCTCATATAGCCATCTAATCTTTGACAAAGCAGACAAAAACATTCACTGGGGAAAAGAATCCTTATTTAGTAAATGGTGCTGGGAAAACTGGATACCCACTTGTAGAAGGCTGAAGCAGGATCCACACCTTTCACCTCTCACAAAAATCAACTCACGCTGGGTAACAGACTTAAACCTAAGGTATGAAACTATTAGAATTCTAGAGGAAAATGTTGGAAACACTCTCCTAGACATTGGCCTAGGCAAAGAATTTATGAAGAAGACCCCAAGGGCAATAACAGCAGCAATAAAAATAAATAAATGGGACCTGATCAAACTAAAAAGCTTCTGCACAGCCAAAGAAACAGTCACGAAAGCAAACAGACAACCTACAGAATGGGAGAAAATTTTTGCATCCTACACATCTGATGAGGGGCTGATAACTAGAATCTACTTAGAACCCACGAAAATCAGCAAGAAAAAATCAAACAACCCTATCAAAAGTGGGCAAAGGACATGAACAGAAATTTTTCAAAAGAAGACAGAATAATGGCTAACAAACATATGAAAAAATGCTCAACATTCTAATCATCAGGGAAATGCAAATCAATACCGCAATGAGATATCACTTATCTCCAGTGAGAATGGCCTTTATCAAAAAGTCCCAAAACAACAAATGTTGGCATGGATGTGGAGAGATAGGAACACTCCTACATTGCTGGTGTACTGCAAACTAATGCAACTTCTGTGGAAAGCAATAGGGAAATACCTTAAAGAGACACAAGTAGATCTACCATTTGATCCAGCAATCCCATTACTAGGCATCTACCCAAAAGAACAAAGGACAATCTACAAAAAAGACACCTGCACTTGAATGTTTATAGCAGCACGATTCACAATTGCAAAGCTGTGGAAACAACCCAAGTGCCCATCAATTCATGAGTGGATTAATAAAATGTGGTATATGTATACCATGGAGTACTCTTCAGCTCTAAGAAACAATGATGATATAGCACATCTTGTAATTTCCTGGATAAAGATGGAACCCATCCTATTAAGTCAAGTATCCCAAGAATGGAAAAACAAGCACCACATATACTCACCAGCAAATTGATATTAACTGATCAGCACCTAAGTGGACACATAGGAATTACACTAATTGGGTATTGGGCAGGTGGGAGGGGGGAGGAGGGGACGGGTATATACATACATTATGAGTGAGATGTGTACCGTCTGGGGGATGGTCATGCTTGAAGCTCAGACTTGTGGGGGAAGGGGGGACAAGGGCATTATATGCAATCTTAAAATTTGTACCCCCATAATATGGTGAAATTAAAAAAAGAGACAGATAGGCTTATTGGAGCACTCCTTCAAACCTGGACCCCAAGAGAATCTCTTTTAAAGAAAACTTTCTTTTCTTTTTTTTCCTTTTAGATATTCACTTGTTATATCTAATGGATTCATTATCTTGCACATCTAAATTTATAGCATGAACTTTAGAGTGGTTTATAATGGCAAGAAAGAATATAAATGGTCATATTAAGAGATTTAAAGCATAGCATGTTTCAAAGTTTTTAAAAACTATTTTGACAAACCCTAGATGAATTCAGTTACTTTTAATAAAGTTTTCTGTTCTCATAGTGAGTTCTCAAGATAAATCCAGAATGAAATATTTAAACACATTTTGTTCCATTTCACCACACAAAATAAATTGAAAATAATAAGTCTAGGACTAGGACTACTGACTTCAGCAAAATTACACTGAGTAGATCCAGTTTACTCTGAGTTATGAAAATACCATTTTAAAAGAGAGAAGTAGCAAAAAGCACCCTACTATTTAGAGAACAATGTAGCTTCCTATGAAAAAAATCAGACCCATTCATTCTTATAGTTTGTTTAATTCTATCACTTTACATATTCACTTAGCCTTAGAAAACTGCAAAACTATTTATCTTAGAAATAGAATTCAAATTACTAAATAGAATATTTCCCTTTAGTATAAATCAGCTCAATACTTATGAACTCCATTATAATAAGTAAATTTGTTCAATATGCAGATTAAATTCTACTGTTAATTAACCTCTTTCTAGTAAATTCTGAATAATAAAATTCAAATAGAGTTTAAATTATAATTTATATGAAATTTGATTTCTATTTTGATAAATTATTTCCTCATAGTAACATGCATTTTAATTGGAAGGGTAATGATTCTATGTAACCAAAATTTTTAGTTGTGAAATATTTCACTAGGATATATAAGCCACTAAAACTAGAAATAAACTCTTCCTGACCAAAAGACACTCCAGACAGAGACAAGAGAATCGTTAAATTGCCTAAAGCTGTATGTGCTATTGGGTCTGTCCTAGAATCTGGGCACAAGAAGCTTCCAATGGAGAACAGGAATCAGAAAATATAAGAAAAATAGAAAGTTGGATAACTGCAGCTTAAATGATGACACAGCTCAGTGGCTACTTGCCTAGAAATAGCATTGCAGAAGGTGAAAGTGATCGATTTTCAGTTAGGGGCATCAGTGTTGAAGTTGATGACACTGTGCTAACTGCATCCTTCAGACAGTTGCCTGGAGCACTCAGAAAAGTAGTCCTCAACTGGGGCAATGGCTAGAGGCTAAGAAGGCACATACCATCAATGGAGAAACAACAGATTTATTAATAGTTGATGGTATAGGAGTACTTCCTAAATTAATGCAATTTAGGGAATTCTTGTTTGTACTTCCCAAATTCATGCAATAAAGGGATTGTTTAGAGAATAAAGGCATTGTTTGGCAAAGATAGTGTCAGGATTTAGAGCAGTAGCTCCCAAACTTTAATACTCATATGAATCATCTAGGGATCTTATTAAAATGCAAAGTCTTACTTAGTAGCTCTGGGGATGAGCCTAATGTTCCACATTTCTAACAAATGCCCAGATAATACCATCATTACTGGTCCATGGAACACATTTTGAATAACAAGGATTTAGTGAATAAAAGCAATTTCTACAAATAAATAAAAGTAAAAACTTCTTCACCTTGGGTATAGAACAATACAAAACAGAGGATAATATGTAAACTATATTGTGTTAAAATACAGCAAAACAAAATATAGCCAAACAAAAATTTGGTGTGCCACAATTCTCATCACCACAACTTTCTTAGCAATTCCCTAGCGCGGTGCCCAATAAATGCAACATCGGTCTAGTAAAAAAATATCTGTGTATATTTCTCCACAAGGTAAACTGTTATTAGATCATACATTTCCAAACTAGAATTACTTTAATTAATACTAAATATTTATGTGATTTCACTAAATTTTATAATTTGCCATAAATATTATCTTTTAACTCCAATCAGAAATATTATTGATAGACCTTAAGTAGCTTTGTGAGTTGTTAAGAAAATAAATTACAACTTAATGTAAAAGACATTTCAAAGTGAAGGATCTTTTCTCCATTAACCTTCAAAGTAACTTAGATATGACAGGAGTTCAACATGTGATGACTAGAGAAGAGACTAGAAGAAAGAAGGGAGCACACGGTAAAATTCCACAGAACCCAGTTCAGCCAAATATGTGGTACATCAAGATCATTGTTTAGAAAAAAGTGAAGAAATGTGATGACTCAAAGGTGGAAAAGTCAGGAGTCTGTGGCATCCACATGTAAGTAAAATGACGGCTGTACCTCTACAGATGATAGGTTGCTTCAGAATAAATTGCATAACGTGTGATAGCACAAAGAATTAGGAAACAAAGAATGACCTAAAAGTTCTATTATTGCAACTGTGTGGAAAAGAGTTAATATATGCTTACAAAGACCTGATTGCAAAGTTGGCTCTTGTCTGGCATCCAAGAATTTGGCTTCTGGGAAGAAAGTTTGTTAACATTCATGGAGCTGATAAGAGTCAATCACTGTGTCTAAACTCTGTAAAAGCAGTGTAGTTTATGCAGAACACTGGGAGTTTGAAAAGTTGGTGCAGGCTAAGCAGAGGGTGCCTACATGATTAGCCCCTAATAAAAACTCTGGGAAATGAGTCTCTTAAGGGCTGCCTTGGTAAATAATATTTCACAGATCATCACAACTCATTGCTGGGGTATTGAATTCATCCTTTGTGACTCTACTAGGGGAGAACTCTTTAGAAGCTTATACCTTGTTTTCTTGGTACTTTGCCCCATACATCTTTTCCCTTTGCTGATTTTTCTTTGAATCCTTTAACTGTAAAAGATCACAGCCATAATTATAACTTTATGGTAGGCACTATTATAAGTACTTTATCTAGATTATTTCATTTAAATTTCACACAGATAAAGAGAGGCCTCACACTCATGTAACTGTGTTAAAAGTGGTAATTTGACAGTAAGTCTTGAGGCCCAATAATTTGTATTTGCAACAAATATTCAAGTGTCTTCAATGCAGGTAGGCATTATATTCACTTTTTCTATACTATCTCTTTTATATGCCACTAACTTTCAATTCCTCGCCTCATTGTCTTAATTCATGACCCAACCATGTATCTTTTATTTCTCTTTACAACTTCGATCCATCCCTATTGTTAAAATTCTGGAGTTTCCAATGAATAAGCTTTTTCACCTCCTTCAATTCTCTAGAATGTAACTGCTTTAGTAGCACATGGTCATACTATCTCCATTCATACCTAAACCTATTGAGCTATATTACAATGGATAAGATAATATTTTCCAAATATTCCTGTATTTTTAATTACTCTGGACTTCTAACTTAAAATATGGCTTATAGGTGACATTGATTATATCATAGTTATATTATGTTTCAGTTCTGGAAAAGTCCTCTCTAATCATTCTGAATAGATTGGCAACCAATTTCAAACAAAGATTTACTAAGTAAAGTAAAGCTAAAATAAAGTACCCACAAATACTGGTAATTTAATATGCTAACTGTTGATTTCTCCTTCTCACATCATAGTCAATAGACATGACATAGTTATGTCACATGTCATAGTCAGTAGCATGCTAAGGGAAGGATATGATGCCTACTTGGTTCAAATAGTCATTTCAGGACTCAGGACCCTTCCATCTAGTCAACCATCTTCTAAGAGTCTTTTTTTATAAATGCAGTATGTAATTATGTTTCTTTAATAATTCCCTAAAGCCCTCCAACTCCAATTCTATTCCATATAAAGTATTAAGATTGCATTCTTCCAAGAAAGAAAGCACTGAACATAAACAAATTGAAATCACTTTAATAAAAAAAATTCTTATAGAATAACTTCCCAAGATGCAAATATGGTAAACATGTGCATAAGTATATAAAATTATAGTTCAAATTATCATAGTATTCACCTTTAAGGGACAAAAGATACAAATCTACAATCTATAGCTAAAAAACTTGTACACTTTGCAGGAAAGGAAAAATACTTCATTTGACCATATTACAGAAGCTAAAAAGAATTAACTTTATAAAATACAATCACAGTTCTTAAATGCTGCAAATGTCCTAACTATGTAAATCCTACAAAGCCAGTAAAGTCTGATGCACTAATATTAGTGTTCAGATAGCACCGCAATACTTCAACTCACATGGTCCATTTAATGTGAGCTATGATGGCTGGGTACAGAAGGCCAATTAAAGATGAAAAGTTAGGAGGTGTTTTTCCAACCTCATGAATTAGAACAGACCCAGCACACTCTATTGCTGTTTGGTGCCTAAAGCTTATCTAAATCATCTAACCCACTGGAGCTCTTATAAAGTAAATGTAATTCTTCTGACTCAATTTATAGGAAACTATTCCTATAGGAAGTCTCAACATTTCCCACTTGACTTTTGTTTTCTTTATAGTAGTTATTTCAAAGAGCTTTTTCCTGGCTATAGATAATCTAAAATCTATGAGAAACTGCATTTGGCAAACTAAGCCACAGTTTTCTCATTAATCAGAAGAGGAATGATCATGTTGAGATGGGATGATGCCAAATGCTATATCTGAATTCTCTTTCACCTGCCTATTCTTAACCCTAGTTCTTGAAGGAGATTTAAAGAGTAGATACTCTAGACAAACGGACATACCTAATAGGATGTTAACATACAAATCCTTCTGCTTTGATTTCAATTGAGGCAAAAAAATGTGATACTCCTCAAATATGAAAATGAGGATGAGACAGATGCTCACATGCAAAATTTACAAAGAAAATGTCAGTAGCAATAATTCTTGGATTCCTCAAGCAAATTAAATATAATAAACTAGGTCAAAGTGTGGAGAGAGTAGATTTGTGAAGAGAGTTGTTGGCATGCCGGAAATCCCCACCCTCTCCCAAGGAGGAGAGGATAAGTGTAAGAGGTGCCCCCTCATTTCAAACCTTGTAATGGACATATCCATTGTAGCATTCTCAGATCTTAGAATGTCAACTCCCTAAAGCTTGAAGTTACAGAGAATGCTTCAGGGTCTTAAAGTGGCTTGTGGAAGCAGAATAAATGTGGCTGTGTTGAGACTGGCCAGAGACTTCCAGGCCCAAGATGATGAGCCATACTGGGAAGAGATAAAGCAAGGGTAATGCCATTTTAATTCCAAGTGTACTTCCGGAAAAAGGCAAGAAATGCCAATAACTTCTTCATGGTGTGACTACCAGAGAATTAGGAGCTAAAGAAGAGCAGTAGAATACGAAATGGATTATAATGTATATCCCATGAGAGATTGAAAGATAGAGCTGGATAAGTCCTCAGTGATACAAATCTTAAAACCACAAATACACACACATAAACACACACACACACACACACACACAAACATCCAAGAGAAAAAAATTCAGCCTGGAACATCTACAAGGCCTAGAAAGCTTGAAGTCAGTTTACGATATCACCAGACATTTGCCAGGAAGATAGTTCTCTGTCTTATGTCATTTTCTTTCTTCATTCCACTTATTTTCCTTTGTTGAAGACAGGGAGTGAGAGAGGAAGTGAAGTAGGAAGATGAAGTAGGGATGTTTTCAGTCTATTCAGGCTGCCATAACAAAATACTATAAACTGGGCAGCTTATAAACAATAGAAACTTATTTCTTACAGGTCTGGAAGCTGGAAAGTCCAAGATCTAAGTGCTGACAGAGTCAATATTCTGTGAGGGCCTACTTCCTGGTTCATAGACAGTCTATGTCCTCACTGAGTGGAAAGAATAAAGGTTTTTCTTTAATCCCTTCACAAACATTCAGACAAATAGGAATGTGAAAAAATAAAAGCGGAGCATCTACTAAAGGTCTCATCTACTAAAGGTCTTAGCTAAGGAAAAGAGAAGTTGCCAGCATCTGCCTTCCTATAGAGGGGGAAGAAGTAATAATCTTCAATGAAGATTAAAATATTGAATATTATATGGACTGAAACTTTTACTTAATGAATTAACACTGTATTTGTGACTTAAAAGGACCAAAGCCATAAGATAGTTATTATTAGAGAACAAGAAATGACTTGGGCCTGCCAGGATTTCATCAAGGGTCAGGGAAAGAACACTGCCCTTCTGAATAAATTCTCATGACATAGAAGATGAAAATAAAATTATACTTTGATTACATAAATCACTTATGTTAAACATCTAAGAAAAAAACAGTACTTATGATTAAAAATAAATTGACCCCAAATGACTTTGGGGTCCCCCAGCTTTGACAAGTGAGCTAAACCACCTGCAAATCATAGGTTTTCTTCTTGTTGATAATAGATGAAAGCAGCAAGTAAGTCCTTAAGGCCACAATGTTTTTTGATTATCAATATTCCTTCTTATTAATGGAGATAACACATCAATGGGATAAAAACAGTTTCTATAAAAAGCATAAATCATCTGATTTAAGCTTTTGAAACCCTGTCATTGCCAGAGCAAGTAGGAAATGTCCGTAAGTCTTACCTTCCCAGGAAACATCTACAAGACAGTCTTACTGAAACAATTAAATGGGAAATAACATTCCAAAGAAATAATAGGACAACCAATGGGCCACCAAATGGATACAATAGATTTTAGTCTTTTCCAGTATTGTACAAAGCTTAACTCCTAATATTTTTAATTAATAATATTCTTGACCTTGACACATAATAGCACTCCTCTCAAGAGTTACTGTGAGAGTAGGGCAGGATGAATGCCCATAGAAGGTATCTAAAAGATATATGTCTTCTAAACCATGGCTTAGCAGAAGAGATAAGGACTTGAACAGAAATCATATGTGGCAGCTTTCTTCATTTTACCAAATTATATAAACAGCAACAAATTAGGTTTCATTTATTATAATTAGGTTCAGGGCACATGTTCAAAAGTGCTGAAAAACTAAAATTAAAAATGAACATATTGATCTTTATCACATAAACTTTCCTCCAAAGACTTCTATCTTTACCATATATGTAAATGTAAATTCTTACTTCAAGAATACAAGAAGCTACCAATTTAATTCCTTTATTGTCTTATACATTATCCAACTTTCATAAAGCAAGAGGCTTAGGAAACCATGGATTTGAACCCAAAGTCTCCATAGCTGTGGATAATGTCCCAACATTCTTTCAGTTCTGAGCTCATTCCTCCTAATCATTCTGAACACAGCCAGCCAACTCCAAGCAAACACAGATTCACTAAGTTAAAGCATGTAAAAAAACAGATAACTCTACTGTAATTATGGTGATTGTGCATGTTTCTTACAACCAGAAATTCACTGTAACATAATGTCAAATGAGTTTGTAGTGCTCCCCATCCACCCACCAAAATTAGGAAGTTGTATCTTGTTAGTAGACATTATGCAAGCAAATATAAGAAAAATTATACATTCAATGTGTAGTAGATGATCACAAGCAACCCAGTGCCTGAGATTAAAGAAAACAGGGTCATGGCCACTGAGGAATTTCATAGCAATAGAAAATACCATTGTTAGCTTTGTTGCTGTCACTCTTCAGGCTGATAAGATAATGCCATCTCATTGGTTCTAGGCTCACAAATAGCATGTAAGGATTTCTGGTCTACAAATATCTTCTCTACCCACCCAGCTCTTTAGAATTAGACCTATAAGGAGCCTTGGTTTTTACTTCGCCTCAGGAACTTTTAAACCTAAATATTCTCCACACTATATCCTTAGAGTTGCTGATTTAATTGTTTTGGGGTGGAGTTCAAGTAAGGGTTTTTTGTTTGTTTTTTAAAGACTTGAGATGGGGCTGATATTGGCATATAGAGTCCTTAGGTAGGAAGGTAAAATTTTATCCGGTGCCATGTATGTTAGAATATATAGAAGATAACATTCATAGACACATTCTGGATGTATGGAGGAGGAAGGCACAAAAAGATAATATAGAAAGCTACTCACTGCAATATTTTTCCTAGAACCAATTATGATTCATCATTATGGCTTAAGGAGAGTACAAAAGCCTAATCAAGAGTAGGTGAACTTAGAAAAGTTTGGCATGAGATGAATTTTAGAAACTTGTCCTGGAACCCTATTTATCATGGTTGATAAGCATTGTCTTTACCATAGTTCTTAGCTCAGCAGGTATTTTCTCTACTTCAGATGGAGAAATTTTCACAGAGACAATAAGTACTCTCACAAAGGTTACCCAGCATTCTCTGTCACTCCAACTGGGAAAATAATAAGTTAAATTTAAATAGTGCCTCTTTTCAAAGAGAACTAACACATATTTTCATGTGCAGGAAGGTGACAAGTATCACTACCCTTTCCTAGGTTGATGTTGTTTCTTAGGCACACAGATTTAACAAAATGCAACAGAGTTTATAGCAGATCTCAGTTCTACGTCTTGATTTCAAAAGTTATGGCACTAGTAAATAAGATTTAAAACCTTTCAGAGTGCTATAAGTGTTTGTGCAATAACAACTTATTTTTAAAATGTAGCCAAACTAACTGCTCCCACAACAAAAGGAAAATAACACTGGCTTTCTAAAAGTAATACAACCAGGTTTGTTCAAAAAGCAGGATTATTTGAGTGAAAAGTTTTAAAACAAAAGCAAACCTTTACTCCTCTGTAACTTATTTTATTGAGATGTCAGTAAAACATAGTGTGTTCTTTGTAATTTGCCAGCAGGAATTCTTCGCTTACTAGAGCATATCAGTGTTGTCTGAGCACCTAAGGCAATCAGATATGTTTTATAGCAACACACCAGTGCCAGGAGATTATGATGGAAACATGTTACAAATTAAAGAGTTCTGATATAAACATTTCATTTAGTTTTCTTTTTAACAAGTTTGGTTTTAAAGTTAAATTATTTAGCAATCCAGTGGAAAATAAGCAAAAATATAAGATCACGTTACCTCTAGATAATGTTGTTAACAGCCAAGACTAATGGCTGGGACGTACAAATTATGGCCCGAAGGTGAGCTGTGGAGTCCATCTGCTCCTCCCTATTTGATTTCTTGAAGCGATTCTAACTGCTAATTAACCGTGAAAAGTTGTGCTGTGAACCTTTCACCTGACGTTCTTCCGAAAGAGTAAAAGTTCTTAAGGAACACTTAGAGCAATGTATACATAATCAATTGCCAATTCAGCGGTGACCTGCTGTCCTGCAAAACAGAGCATCAAGCTGTGATTGTTCAGCTCTTGGGGAGAAAACTTTCTTTTTTTTACTTTTTACTGGCTGGTATACACAAACACATCTACTGGACTGTTTTGAGTGACTCGTTGCTTTTCTAATAGGTCTTATCTCATTAGATGATCTGACCGAGGAGGACCCATGCAGAAAGTGCTGGAGGTGTTCTATCTTATGATGCAGATCCCAGCCTCCAGAGTCAAAATTTCTTGCTACTTCTTTTGGCTTCACAGATTAAAAAACTGATTTTCAACTTTGGCTGCACATTGGGATCACCTGGGGAGCTTTAAAAAAGTGTTGATGTTTGGGTCCCACCAACAGAATTCTGATTAATTGGTCTTGGCATTGCTTGTGTATTGGGGAGTTTTAAAACTTCCCCCAGCTGATCCTAAACTACAGCCAAAATTGAGAACTACTGACTTAGAAGGTGGTCCTAATTAGATCTGATTATAGTCTCCTAAAACTCTGCCAAGACTAGTTCCTTAGGCCCTAGTTGCCTTCAGCAACCACAAGAAGCTTATGACTCTAAGCCCTCTGGGAAATTCCCAGTATATCATCCAGCAAAATCACCTGAGTCCTTAACAACTCTGACAGTTCCCTCACCATCTTGCTCTGAAACCTGACTCCCACAGGAAGACCCACTTTTCCTTGCAGTTTGCTCAAGGGGGGCTATTTTCTCTCCCATACCCCAAGTAGCACTGGTATAAAAGAAGAGCAGGGTAACTCTTTGGTCTTCATTGCCATCCCTGAAAACCTCTGGATCCTTTTAAAATTCCTCCTTGTTTCAGACATCTATAGGCTCCAGGACGCTCCCTCTCTTTCTTGAAGATTTAGCCCCTGACTCATTACTATCTTCACCACAACTCCTAAAATAGTTCTTGAAGATTTCAGCATCTTCTTAGTTCCTCTGCCTCTTTACCTACAAATACTTTGTCTGATGCCTCATTCATACCATATGCTCCCGTGATCATTCATTAGAACAGGAGTTTTCAAAATTTAGTGAGCAGTATAACCATCTTGCTAAAAATATAGATTTCTGGGTCTGGCCCCAAAGCTTAGAATTCAGCAGTTCTGGAGTAGAGCCTAAGAATGTGCATTCCTTAACAAGTTTCCAGGTGATTCCAATGCCACTGGTTCAGTGACTGTACTTTGAAAGTCACTGAATTAGACTCTAGTAACTACAATTTGTTACTGCCAATAACTATACTCAATCCACAGTCTCAGTGTCTAACATCCCACTCTCCACAACTAGGATATTGTTGGAATGTATTTACTCCAACAATTTTTTGCCTTGCTAGGACCTCTAATCTAATGACATCTTTTCTTTTTCCTCTGTTATCTCCCTCATTTTTTTTATCATTACCCAATTTAGATTTCATGGTCCTTCATTATCCCCACTTTCTCTGATAAAAATCAGAGAAAGGAGTTCTAACTATCATCTCCCTCCTAACTATCATCTAATTTCCTTGCTTTTTAATTTACAGGAAAAGTAAGAGTCACCAAAGATAACTTCCCCATCCTTCCACCATCTTGTCAAGGTCAGCAATGATCTCCATATTGTGAAATCCAAATGTTAGTACTTATTTTTCTTATGGCTCTACCTCCTAATCACATCTTCTTTCCTAAAATACATTTTTCATTTGGCCTCCAGAACACTATCTCTCTCTCTCTTTTTGTCTGTCTCTGGGCTCCTACTTCCTCATTGGCAGCAACTTCTCAGTATCTTTTTGAATTCTCCTCATCTTCTCCAGACTTCTCTTGTGTATCTACAAACACTCACCATGTGATTTTACCCAGTCCCATGGCTGTAAGTCTAATCTTTTCCCTGGGCCCTAGTCTCTGTTTTCAACTGCTAACTTGACATCTGCACTTAAATAGCTAACATAAATTTTATGTTTAACATACTCTAAAATCTTGACCTAATTCTAACCCAAAACATGCTTTTTCCCCAATATTATTAATCTAGTCTCTTGCCTATACTACTGGGATTCTTCTTAGCATGCTCTCTACTTCCACTATCACCCTACTACAGTCAACTAGAATGATATTTTTAAAATGTACATCACAACATATCACTGTACTTCCCCAAATCTTCCAATAACTTCCATACCATTCAATATCAAAATCAACATCTGACATGATGTATCCCCTTCCTGTGCTTTCCTAATACTAATACTCAGTTCCCTCTTTTTTTTTTTCCTTTTTTTTTTTTTTTAATTTTTTTTTATTTCATCTTGTAATGGGGGTACAAATATTGTTAGGATTACATACATTGCCCCTCCCCCCTCCCCCCCACATGCCAGTGCTTCAAGCGAGTCCAATCCCCAGGTGGTGCGGATGGCACACATTATGTAACTCTACACTACTTCCCCCCTCCCGCCTGCCCTCCATCCAACATAAGATTTTTTTTTTTTTTTTACATGTTGGATACCTTCTTAGACTTTTTTTTTCCTGTCACTCTCACCCTTAGTCATGACTTTCCAAACAATCTTCCTACCTCAAGCAAACTATTGCTTCTCAATCTTTGCATTTATTTTATTCCCTCTACCTACAATATTCTTTCCCCAAACATCATCCTGGACCTCTCCCTCTTTTCATTCAGGTTGAAATGCCACATAATCAGAGAGGTCTGCCTCAGCTATACTATCTAAATTAGAGTCCCAAGACCCCCATTTCTACTCTTTAACTTCACCTTAGGTCTCACCACTCCTAAACTCTTTACTCTGCTTTATATTATCTTGATAATGCTAGCACCATATTTATTTATTGACGTCCCAATCCCTCCCCAATTTAACTACATATAAGCTCCATGATAGCAGGATATTTTTTCATTCATTGACTTCTATCCTCAGAGCCAAAACCAGTGCCTATATTATAGTATGTTCTCTATAATACTGGATGTCAGATGAATAAATATCTTTTAGTTTTCTCATTTATAAAGTGGGAAATAATACTTGCTTGTTAAGAAGATTAAATACATTTATGTATGCAAAACATTTAGCACCAATACTGGCACATAATAAGCTCTTGAAAAAAAGTAAAAAGAAAAATATGGCCAATAATGACTAATTATTCCAATTTTTGACAAAAATGACTGACATTTTTAATTATTCATTTTAAAGTATGAATAACAAATTATCCTATGAAATTTGATGTGATTTCAGTTTCCAGTTGAATTCCTGCTGTGTCCTTCAGTGTCATATCTCTGGGTTAATAATTCACCCTCAAGAGTATCACAGAAATTGTTTACAAAGGTAAAGTCATGGAGTAGATCTATATTGTAATTCTTAAAAAGAAAATTTTGGTTACCTCTCATCTCATGACTTTTTCCCAATGAGTGTTTACATTTTTTAAAGTAAATATACAAATGAAACTAACAGAAAAACTTAAATTATGAGTTAAATTATCTCATTTAAAATAGCAAATATTTAGCATGCTCTTGGTCCTTAAAATTATAAAACATAACATAAGAGGCATTATACATTGCAAATTACTTAAATGTTATCTCTAAAAATCAAAGAATCAAAGACTAAAATTTAAAGAGTTTAAGAAAAGTCTTTCCTTTCTACAGATTGAATATCCCTTATCTGAAATACTTGGGACCAGAAGTGTTTAGTATTTTGGATTTTTTTCAGATTTTGGAATATTTGGATATACATAATGAGATATCTTGGGGATAAAACCAAAGTTTAAACATGAAATTCATTTATGTTTCATATGCACCTTATACACATAGCCTGAAGGTAATTTTATACAATATTTTTAATAACTTTGCACCTGAAACAATGTTTGTGTTAAGTACTTATATGTGGAATTTTCTACTTGTGGCATTGGTATTCAAAAAGTTTTGGATTTTGGAGCATTTCAATTTTGGATTTTTGGGTTAGAGATACTCAACTTATATTAACACTAAGTAAGATAAAATATTTGGTAGATAAATTTCACATTATTTTCCATGTGTATGTAAAATGAAATATTAAGATTCTTGTTGTTCTCATAGCCATAGAAAGGTCTTATTTTGTATGATTTTATATCATCAATTAATTCGATTCAAAGCTGAGACAGTATAATGAAAATATATCTTTTAATCTGATGAAAGTTTCATATCCTCTCCAGAAATAAGTACATACACAAAGTTTTGCACAGAACTTAGGAAGTTCTCTAAATGGAAAACTTCCATAAATGGAGGCTCAAAGGGGCCTCCTGTAGAGGATTATGGAACCTAGATTAAACATATGGTTAAAGAGAAAGAAGACATACAAGCATCTGTATAAAATACCATTTACTTAATTTGTAAAAAATACCAGTGGATATTCTTTCCATTACACTATTCTGATACAGGTTTTCTAGGATCACGTAAAACTTTAGCAGTAGAACCATAATCTGAACTCTTATCCCCTTGCTTTTTTTGTCATTGCCTGAATTATACAATAGCACCAAATTTTTCTAGTTGGTACAATTTTTAGACATAAATCATAAACTAAAACAGATCTACATTTCCATTAAGATGAACTATAAATGAAAGTTTGTCACTATGTACATTGTAATAAGGATGCACAGAAAAAACTCCTGAACTTGGAAAAATTCATTGTCCAGGTGATTAAAGACTACTCATAACATAATTTTCTATTATTCTCATAAAGTAAAATGAATTGGAACTCACAATGTGTCCAATTATACATCCTTACTCCTGAAAGCGTATTTAAAGCATACTAATTAGATTACCATAAGTCACATGTTTTTAGATGTGTCTCCACTAGACCCCAAGTCCCCAAAACAAATATAAATCAGGAAGACATTAAAAATACATTTGATGCCATTAAGTTCACTGCAAAACTTTAGCAGTAGCTCAACAATAAGTTTTGTTTTGTTTTATCTTTTAAACAGTCCTAGAGCTACTCATTTTTACTCTAAGGGTCATTATAGCTTTTTGAAAAATTGTTCAGCAAAGTACATAGTATTCACACCTTTAAGCTCCTTTTCCTTTGAACAACCTCTTACACATTTCATAAACACTATACTCAGAGCCAACTAATCCTCAGGGAATAAATATTTAGGCCTTCAAGAAAAATGAAATTACCTAGCCAGGCTAGGTCCTAGCATTCACCTATTAAAATGAACTATAACATTTTCTTTTAAATTTTTGATAAAGCTAGAAGCAACCTGGATTTTGAACTTCTTTCATTCATCTCATTGAACCCAGATGATTACATGCCAAATAGTAACAGCACTTGGAACATAACAATTTACACTTCTCTTCATCCCTAGAACTACATGTTGCTGGATTGGCAGCTATGTGTTTTTTAATAATTTTAATGTATTCATTATATTGTGCTTTCAGATATAAATCATAAACTAAAATAGATCTACATTTCCATTATGATGAAGCATAAATGAAAGTTTATCACTATGTACACTGCAATAAGGATGCGCTTTAAAAACTCCTGAACTTGGAAAAGACTCATTGTCTTGGAGATTAAAGACTATTTATAACACTTTATAATACAAAACAAATTTAAGCAACTGATATAACATTGAAGGATTACTCTTCTTGATATATAGAAAAATTCATTCTAATCTATGAAAAACAATACCAAAATATCACTTAAAAAAATAAAGCCAAGACTATAAGTAGACCGTCTCTTCTTCCACAAGTACAAAAGAATAAATGTTCATGTTAAGAATTTAGAAAATACATATATGTGCAGAGAAAAAAATTAATAAATTATAATTTAAGAGCTACCAAAAAGTATGGTGATATATTTCCTAAAATTCATTTTGTACCTATTATTTAATTAATTGCAGAATTGAAATGCTATTGTTTTTACAATTTTATTTCCATTTTC
This sequence comes from Cheirogaleus medius, assembly GCA_008086735.1. Taxonomy (NCBI): domain Eukaryota; kingdom Metazoa; phylum Chordata; class Mammalia; order Primates; family Cheirogaleidae; genus Cheirogaleus; species Cheirogaleus medius. The sequence continues at coordinate 19,290,677 of VBSM01002121.1, forward strand.
TATTCATATTATGATCATTTTCTCATATCACTAAACATTTCTTGAAAACATCCTATAGACCTACTAAAATAAACACATCCTATAGAGAATATTTAAGTAGTATTATAAAGCAATATTCAAATGGCTTTCTATCATACATATACCTTAGACCATAAGGGATTCCCTGTAGGGAGTAGGGACAAAGACTTTGTCCTCTAAAACACTTACCCAGTCTTTATAGAATCTTGTCAATGTATAACTATTCTTCTCAACTTTTGTCCTAGATTTATTTTTTTCTGAGTAAATGTCACACTACCTATGCTGAATTCTGTTATTTAAAAGTACTGTCTTTGGAGAGTTCCCTCTTTGTTATTCCCAAAAATAAGTATTTCATAAATCAAATACAGACAGTGAATTACCAAGATTTTCTTAATTAGATAATAAAAAAAGTCCTGTACAGTAAGTTCTCACTTAACATCTCAATAGGTTGGTTCTTAGAAACTGTGACTTTGAGAGAGATGTATTATACAATGAAACCAATTTTAGCATAGGATAATTGATATAAACAAAGATATGCATGACAGTTCAGATACCAGCAAGCCGCAGGTAATCTATTGAAGCTCCCCTCCCCTTACCTTTCTCTCCAACCCTAGTCCACATCTTCAGTTTCTTACAGAAACTATATTTGTTCCTTCCTCACAGTTTTACTTAGGAATTTCACAGATCATTTGTTCTACTCCAAGATTTGTTGTGAGTTCACTTCCCCCATTAACCGTTCCCTGAACATAGAGCTTTTATTGTACTTGTTATACGTTTTGGTGCTTGCTTCTATTCAAATGATCATTTTTTAGACTCTTTCTAATTGTCTGATGTGCATAAATTCTACCTCTCTTACAAGATTGTAAACTACTGGAAGGCAATTATAAAATACCCCATGTGCAAAACACTGAAATGTAGTCTAGTAAGAACTTAATACATACTTCTTTATCTGAATTTTTCTTCCTAAACCATCAGTGCAAGCTATTGCTGCAAATGCTACTGCAACTGTGAAACGTGACATTATTGATGTGACAAGATGTAGAAATGGAAAGATTTTGAAATAGTTTTATTGACTGAAATGTAAACAATGTAAACAGTCAAAATGCTTGCAATAAAATTTCTTCATGTCCCTACACTTCAAAGGAGAAGTTACATAAATAAAATAACTAACAAGCAAATCAGTAGTAAGAGTTTCATACTTTTGTGAAAGTTCATCACAGGAATTGGATAATTCTTGTCATAGCCAACTAAATCAGAGTTGAGGGGCCTGGGAGGAAAAGCACTCAGGGCATATAACATTTCTCTAGGAATATAATTCTCTGCAAGTCCAGCTGCTGAAATTACCTGTTGTAACCTGAGACTAGTTTTACCTATTGCTGTGAGATAACTTGCTGCAATTCTAGGACTAATTTTGCCCATTGCCATTGCCCACCAATTGGAGCTTGCCAGCTCCTCAACACTCTCCTAATACCAATGAAAGACCACACATAACATTCCTCTTTTTTATAAAACTCCCAACCTTCTTTATGTTCTTCATACATACCAAAAACCACCTGCTTTGCATGTATGTCCTGAATTACAATTCTTTCTTCCCAAGTAAAATATTAACTTTACAGATTCATCTCTACATTTTTATTTTTATTTTGACACTTTTTATTAATTCAGGATATTATAGGGGTTCAAATATTTTGGTTACATGAAATGAGTTTGCAAATAATTGATTTTAACACTTTTACTAGCCACCCTCATGGTATAACAGTAAATAGTATATATTTAAAAATTAAAATACAAAAATACTTATCAAAATCATACAGGATTTAATATTAACAAGGTAAAAAGAATAGACTCCAAACAATAGATGTTGGATAATGCCATGAAAATATGCCTGGTTCTTAGCAAATCTCCAAATCTGTGATTATTAAATACTATGTAAACTCCTTTCTACTCAATCATGTTTCCAACCATTCATTTATTTCCTGAGCATATCCCACATCACAATTTTTCTGTTCCAATTTTGACACTATTTTATCTCTTAGTTAATGAAAAATATTCAAGAAATAGCCAAGCTGGTTTCATTTTAAGAGAGTAAGAGCCACAAAAACATTGATTCTCAGTGCCAGCTAGACATACTCATTAGCTGAGTGATTCTTTTTAGGTCCTAGTGTCATAGTGAACCTAACAAATTCTTTCACTAAAAATACTAAGCATTTTCTGCATCACAAATGGACAAAACCATGAATCTTAAAACTATAAATGTCTAGAATCCACAGTATTCACTATATTGTTATGCAGAGAAAACTATCATTATAAAAGATCCAACTATTTTAAATACAAATCCTTTGCCTATGAGCAAGTAAAAATGCTATCTAAAGCTTTGTTTTCCAAGAGACAGTAAGGAAAATGAAAAAGTGCAATCTTGTAGTAAGCGCTCATGGCAGTGGGGGGAGGTGGCATTTAATTTATTCATTGTCCTACCATTTGATGATTAAAAACTTTCAAAACTGAGACCAGGTGAGGAAGAGGAGATGAGACCAGACAAGGAAGAGGAGACCAGACTGGGCGAGGAAGAAGATACCACACTGGATGAGGCTGGAGGAGGAAGAGGAGACCAGACCAGATGAGACCAGATGAGGAAGAGGAGACCAGGCCTGATGAGGAAGAGGAGATGAGACCAGAGGAGACCAGACGAGGAAAAGGAGACCAGACTGGAAGAGGAGACAAGAAAAGGGAGAGGAGATGAGACCTGAGGAGGAGACCAGACCAGACAAGGAAGAGAAGACTAGAGCAGAAGAGGAGACCAAATCAGATGAGTAAGAGAGTGCTAAGTTCTTAATATGCAATACCTCATTCAGACCTATGAACTATCCTATATGATAGGTATTGTTCTTTACCTTGTTTACAGATGAGGAAACTAAAGCTTAGAGAAGTTATATAATCTGCCCAAGTTAACACCTTAACTCATGAAACTGAGAATCAAAATCAGGCCTGACTTCAGCGTCTGCTTTTAGCCATTATGCAAGTCAGATACCTTCTTTCTGCTTATATGGTTGTTCCCACAGCTGCCTCCAAAGGTGTCCTCAGGCTGGCCCTGGGGCTGAGTCACAGCTGCTTTCCTGGTGACTTCCAACCCCAGATTTTATTTTTACTGTGGATGGGGGGAGGGGCACAGTTCTGGGCTAGAGGACAGAAATTGGGCTTTTTGTGCTGTTCCATCTCTGAAGACAAGAGGATAAACTCTCAGCAGGCATCTCTTGCACTAGGTCTCACTTGCCCCATCGGTAACATGGGAACAATAATCCTACTCCTGGTGCCTGCCAAAATTATTCTGTTTTGATATCATATATGAAAGAAATCTGCATAAAGGATTAGCACTTATTAGACTATGTATAGATCTAGCCTCCAATCAAAGTTCCAGACTTATTTCCCAAAAGTTCCCAGCAAACTTGGAAAACCTCTAAAAGATCCTCATCTCCCTACCTTTGTTCATGCCTTTCCACGTATCTGAAAGGCCTCCTCATCTTCACCTACCATAATCCTACCTATCCAAAAGGCCTAAATCATAGACTTCCTCCTAGAAGGTGTTTGTGGACAGCTGTCCTTGAAGTGATCCATTTCTCCTACCTAATCTTTTGCTGTAAGCACTTAAGACAGGCATCACTCCTAGCCTTGCCATATAATTACTGATGTATAGGACATCTCCTCTATGGAAGGTATGTGCCTGTTTTTGCTTGCCTAATATCTTCTACCCCTTTTAGTAATAGCAACTTTATTTTCCTCTGGTGAAGATATGATTTTCATCTGGTGAACATCTTTTAATCCATATGATTTGGATGGGGTCAATCTCACTTCCAAATCCAGAGGTAGGCATGTGACTTAAGTCTATTCAGAGTTACTGTAATGGGTTCAGCAAAGGGCAGGTAACTCAATTAAAAGCATTGAGAATTACTAGTAGGACTTTTGCTAGGACTATTGGCATAAAAAACTCTATTTTTGCTACAATGGAATGTAAGCATGGAGCTGTGAGGGGCTTTCACATGGAAAAAAAAAACTCCTGAGAATGAAGCTATCCAAGAGCAGGTTATAGAAAGAGACCTAATATGGAGGATAACATTGTTGGAAACCCTTGGATATTAGATTCAGCTATTCCTGAAACTATTAATAGAAGTAACCTGCCTAGAACAAATAAATTCTGTCCCCTGACCACATTCTTTTTTTCCTTTTAAGCTAGTTTGTGTTGGGTTTCTATGATGTAGAATTGAAAGATAGGAACACAGCCTCAATTTGTTTATGAACAAAATTTAAGGGGCCAAAGGCCTGATCTTTTTAACTATACATCTCTTAGCAGGGTATCTGGTAAGACAGGGGGTCTTTGAGGTTTGATGATTGAGTCAATCTCACTTTCTCTGAGCACTTACAATGAGCTGAGCTAAGCACTGGAACCACAAGGAATAATTAGACATAGTCCTTGCCCTCGAGGAGTTCTGAATTTAGTACAAGGAGGAGGTATGAAAATGAACAATTTATAATATAACTTGGATTATAATAAAAATCTGAGCAAATTTTTGTGGGATTCCAGAGGGTTGGAGGCTTGGGGAGATAGGATGTGGGAAGTCTTTTCAGAGAAGGTGACATCTGAATCGAGTTCTTAAAGAACAATAGGAGTTCCTAGGCAGAGAAGTGGGCATTGGGAAAAGGTGTCCCAGGGATGAGGTATTCCAGGTGGAGAGAACAAGATTATATGTTAATAATTATAAAATTAATAATAATAATAAACCTTCAAAGCCTACTGGCCTATCTCTAAAACTCAGAGGTGTTTATCACTATCTTACACTCATGCTTTAATATGCATAGTTCTAACTTTACTTTCCCCCTCCATCCTCCACTCACACCCATGGAAGAGCTCCCTTCCTTTCAATTGGTACCAGCTCCTGGAGAGCAAATTCTTCAGTTTCTTTTTTCAAGTCTACCATTCTATGCTCTAACAGCAACATATGCTTGCAAACTACTACCTGGAAAAAAATATCTATTTAAATTTGTTTATGGTAGATTTAAAAAGTGGGAAACTTGGTAGAAGTTGCTGAAGAAACTATGTTGCCCAAGTTAAACATCACTTAAAATACTAATAATATTTACTACATACAGAGATGTTTCTGTTTTGTTCATTCATGCATCTTTAGTGCTTGGCACATCATAAGCACTCAAATATTTGCTGAATGAATGAATGAATAACTTGTTATAATTAACATGGTATGCCCTAACACTGTGATTTATATTGAAAACACCATGTACTATAAGTGTTTATTTAATGAAAATTCCATTGGGTAAAAATCTTTACACCTTTTCTTGACCTCAATGAACTTGCTATTATCCATGGCAACAGGATATAAGAATAGTTTTGTCATCTTAAATTTATAAAAAATACCTTTCACATTTTTAAACTTCCTCCCCCATTCATTCTTTAGTGCAGAGTGGCTGATTTACAGTAAAAAACTCAAAAGTCAGTTGTAAAGGCTCCACTGAAGAAATATGCAACCCAGAAAAATAAAGGTGATTCAGCTAATCACCATCAGATGAGATATTTTTTAAATCTTTTAATACAATTCTATTGAAGTTATATAGGAAAACTTTTATGTGTCTTATGATGCACCAACTACCAGAGGATGTGAAAAAAATGTATTCCAAGTGGGTCATGGTAGCTCTCACCTGTAATCCCAGATACTGGGGAGGCTGAGGCAGGAGGATATCTTGGGACCAGGAGTTCAAGACCAGCCTGGACAACATAGCAAAGCCTCATCTCTAAAAAAATTTTTTAGTTACTGGGCATGATGGTACATGCCTGTAGTCTCAGATACTCTACAGCATGGCTCCCCAACTTATGGTGATTTGTATAATGATTTCATTATATATTAAAATGTAATAATAATAGAAAAAAGTACACAATAAATGTAATGGGCTTGAATCATCTCCAAACATTCCCCCTCTCCCTGGTCTATGGAAAAATTTTTCTTCCATGAAAAATGGTCCCTGGTGCCAAAAAGGTTGGGGACTGCTGCTCTAGAGACTGAGGTGGGAGGATCACTTGTGCTCAGGAGTTTGAGGCTGCAGTGAGCTACGATCATGCTGCTGCAATCCAGCCTGGGCAACAGAGCAAGACCCTGTCTTTAAAAAAATAAATAAATAAAAATAAATGTGTTCTTGCACTGGAGAATTCACAGAAAATGTGTATGCACAAAGCAGTTAGAAAACAAGAAAAAGCAGCATAGACTTATGAAATTGTGAGCTAAAAACTATAAAACTAAGATTTAGTCTTTGGACTTTGCTAACCTAAAGAAAGAAACTGAGGCAAAATTAATAAAAGGTAGAGAGTTTATCTGGGCCAAATTTGAGGACTGCAGTCTAAGAGACACAAATTCAAGTTATCCTGAATGTAGGCTCTGATTAACAACAGTCACAAGTGTATTTTTTAAAGGATAAAAGAAGGAGCAATTCTTAAGTTGAACATAAGCTATTGATTGGCTATACATTCTTCCCTGTATCACAAATTCCAGAAACATGAAGATAGTGGGTGAGGGTCACATTGTGCAACTTGTGATATCATTTTATATAATGTATCAGCTAGTCTGAAAACTATAGGGAAGGAAAGAATAAAATATCTTTAAACAATTGCTCCTGGTCATGGGTGGGGGTGGTTAGATTCTCATAAGTAGTGCACAACCTAGATCCCTCACATGTACGATTTACAGGATGGTTCACACTCCTATGAGAATCTAATGCCTCCACTGATCTGACAGGAGGCGGAGCTTATGTGGTGATTCCAGCAATGGAGAGTGGCTGTGAATACAGATGAAGCTTTGCTTGCTCACCTGCTGCTCACCTCCTGCTTTCGGGCCTGGTTCCTAATAGGCCATGGCCAGATTGATACCAGTCCACCACCCAGGGATAAGGAACCACAGTCTTAAGGGGTAGGGGTAGTTTTGCATCTAAATGCAATGGAAATCAATTAGTTTTAAACAAATGAGTATGTTATTTGATTTATATTTTTTTAAATAATAAACTGCCACTTAACATGTACTTACTATTGCTAGACAGTTTGCTAAATGCTTTACAAATGTTATTTAATCATTAATCTACCCTGTAAAGTCAACTTTATTATTCCCATTTTACAGAATAGAAAACAGGCAGAGGGGGATTATGGGACTTGCTCAAATCAGAAAGCGGGTAATTGTTGAGGGAAGTTGCCCCAGTTGTCCATTCCAAATCTGGGGTCACAATTGTCCTACACTCTTCAATGGTGTTGGGATCCCCAGGACATACACAATATAGTTGAACAGGACAAGTAGGAGGCAGGGGGATTTTCATAGAGGTCACAAAAGAGAAATCAGGTGTGCAGCTAGAGTAAAAATATTTCTTGAAGCTAAAACTATGAGATATTTTAGTTGATCTAACAAGTCATTGATTGTGTTTAAATTAATTTTTTGATAAGCTTTCTTACAGATGTCAGCAATTGCTACTTCATTCTACTGTTTTCTCCCTGAGGGCAGAATAATTTCCTCAAACACCTTCAAATCCTCTACATTCCCTAGCACAGTGCCTTGTAAAGAATGGGAGCTTTAAAGTACTTCTTGAACCAATAAAATATTACAAAATAGCAAGAAATGCTACTTCAGTGCTTCACACCATGGGAAACCTTAGACCTAACAATCTACTGTTGCTGGCTGATACTGAGGTTGGCTCTTAGTGAAACCAGTTTCCAGTGAGTTCACTTTGAACTTCAAGCTGTACTTTGAGAATCTTGAAAGTGTCTTTAAAAGTTTTTCAAAGTCTGGCCCTAGACATTTTTCACTTTATGCATGTTTAGATGTGTTTCCCTATGAAAGTTTGAAACATCAGGTACCCAGTAGGTGTATTAAAGTCTCTGTCTTTTGTTTGCATTAACTAGAAAATTTCACAGACCTATTGTTCATTGGATAAATATATCTCCTCCCCTGAAAATTTCCTGTTCCCTTCTGAAACTCTCAGTAGGAATTGTAACAGTAACCCCTTTTTGTTAAGTTCTGATCCTTCCTGGTAATTTCTTGTTTCTTTCAGGATAAAATGTAATGGCAACAGCTTTGATGTCTTTATTTTGCTTTATCCTTTCTTCTTTAAGAAGCAGTTCTTTTTCATTCTTGACTCTTAGAACTTACTTTATGTAACATCAGCATGAAAAGAATAAGAACAGAAAGGTATATCCCCTATTGGAACTGTGTCTATTTACCTAATATGAAAGATACAGCAGTTTTTCAAAAGCATAGTGGAACAATGCTGTACTCTTTCCAATTTCACGGTAACATCTGAGCCGTGACCAAATCATTTGACAAGAATGAATATTAAATCAGGACACGAGGAAGAAAGGTAATACAGACCTTTCTTTCTGAGATAACACATTAATGACAGATGCATTTTAAAATAAAAACTGATAAATAATTAAAATATGGCTTGAAACAGGAGACATATATTACCAAAAAATAATTTGAAATAGATTCTCCAAACTTTAAATGAATTGCTTCATTTTCTCAATGGTAATGATGAATACTTTCTCTTTTATTTGACAAATAATCGTGTATATTTATGGGGTACAATGTAATGTCTTGATCTATGTATACTTTATAGCAGGGGTCCTCAAACTTTTTAAACAGGGGGCCAGTTCACTGTCCCTCGGACTGTTGGAGAGTGCACACTGTGGGCCCGGGATGAGTCGGCTGCTAAGCAGGACAGGCAGGGATGGCAAAAACACCCGGCGGGCCAGATAAATGTCCTAGGCGGGCGGCATGTGGCCCATGGGCTGTAGTTTGAGGATACCTGCGTTATAGAGTCATTCAAACTAATTAACATATCCATCACATCACTCATTTATCTTTTATGGTGAGAATGTTAATAATCTCCACATATAAGTGAGATCATATAGTATTTGTCTTCCTGTACCTGGCTTATATTGCTTGACATAATGTCCTCCAATGCCATCCATGTTGTCACAATAACAGAATTTTCTTCTTTTCTGAAGCTGTATATGTACATATACATGACATATATATGTCCATATATACATTTTCTTTATCCATTCATCCATTGATAGACACTTAGATTAATGTTAGAACATGGGAATGCAGAAATCTCTTTAACATATCAATTTAAATTCCTTTGGATATATACCCAGAAGTGGGATTTCTGGATCATGTGGTAATATTTTTAGTTTTTTAAGGAATCTCCATATTAATTTCTGATGTGGTTGTACTAATTTACATCCCCATCAAGAGTGTACAAGGCTTCCCTTTTCTTTACATCCTTGCTATCATTTGTTTTTTTCATAATAGTCATTCTAACAGGTGTGAAGTGATATCTCACTGTGGTTTTAATTTGCATTTCCCTTATGATTAAAGATTTTGAGCCTTTTTTATCTATCTTTTGGCCATTCATACCTCTTTTTTTGAGAAATGTCTGTTCAGATCCTTTGCCCATTTTTTTATTTGGTTATTTGTTGTCTTGCTATTAAGTTGTTTGAGTTCCTTATATGTTTTGAATATTAGCCCCTTATCAGATGTATGGTTTGCAAATATTACCTTAATCTGTGGGTGGTCTTGTCACTCTTGTTTCCTTTGCTGTGCAGAAGCTTTTTAGTTTGATGCAATCCCATTTGTCCACTTTTGCTTTTATTGCCCATGCTTTTGGAGTCCTATCCAAGAAATCATTGCCCAGACCAATGCTGTGGCACTTTTCTCCTATGTTTTCTTCTAGCAGTTTTATAGTTTCACATCTTACATTTAAATATCTTATCTATTTTGAGTTGACTTTTATATAGTATGATATGAGAGTCCAATTTTATTCTCCTGCATGTGGATATCAAGTTTTCCCAAAACCATTTATTGAAGAGCTGTCCTTTCTCCATTGTTTGCTCTTGGCACCTTTTTCAAAAATCAATTGACCATAAATACTTGAATTGATTTCTAGGCTTTCTATCCTGTTCCATTTGTTTGTTTATTTTTATGCCAGGCCTATTCTGTTTTGATTACAACAGTTTTATAATATATTTTGAAATGAGGGAATGTGATGCTTCCAGCTTTGTTTCTTTTGCTCACATTGCTTTGTCTATTTCAGGTCTTTTCTGGTTCCATAGAAATTTTAGGGTTGTTTTTTCTATTTCTGTGAAAAATGACATTGAAATTTTCATAGGAATTACATTCAATCTGTAGATTGCTTTGGGTAGTATGTACATTTTAACAACATTAACTCTTTCAATCCATGAATGTATTTTTTTCATTTATTTGTGTCTTCTTCAATTTCTTTTATCTATGTTTTATAGTTTTCAGTGTAGTTTTACATCTTTGGTTAAATTTACTCCTAAGAATTTTATTTTTATGCTATTATAAATAAGATTGTTTCTTAAATTCTTTTTCAGACAGTTGTTAGTGTACAGAAACACTACTTATTTTTGTATATTGATTTTGAAACCTGCAAGTTTATTAAATTTATCAGGTCTAATAGATTTTAGATAGAGTCTTTAGGGTTTTCTATACATACAATCATAAATTACACATATTTTCATGTTACCTATAAATTTTTTTGTTATCTTTGTTCTCCAACCTCTATCAATCAACCAATACATATGGAATACCTATTCTGGGTCCAGAACTATGGTAGGTGAAATTATCTATAACACAGAACCTTCCTTCAAAAGATATCTTGTTGTTCAGATAAGAGTAACAAAATAGAAGTTGTAAAACAATCATGAAAAGCTAGATCATGTGCCCTGATGAAAAGTATAAAAGGATCTCTAAGTTAGGAGATAGTCACATGAAATAGAAGAGTTCGGGATAGAATTATAGAAGAAAAAGCATTTAATCTAAATATTTAAATATAGAGAGAGTTAAATTCACAATTTATCTCCTCAACAAGGCCATATGGAATCTGGCTCCCTTCTACCCCTCAGTCCTCATCTCCTGTCACTCTCGCCAACCACTACTGCCTTCTTGCTATTCCTTGGTACACTTATACTCATGACTCAGGCTTGTGTAATTTGAAAAGTTCAAGAAATGCATGTGAATCCTACTTCAAAACCATTGCCCTAAATATCCTTTTACTGCTGTCTATAGAAACCCTGGATCACAGCCATGGCAATGAATTAAGTGTGAAAACTCTATGCCAACTTAATAATTAAAATGCAAAATAAGGGCAAAAAATGTTTTCACAGAGACTAAATGAGATAGTACAGAAAGTCCAGTCTTTTAGATCACTGGCTTTCAGAAGGATCATATTGGTACATTTTTAAATATACCTGCCTCATATCAAAATATTTTGATTTAGAAAATCTGAAGCAACTAAAGCAGCACAGCAAACAAAAACTAAATATTTGTAGAGTTTTACAGCTAGCCTCCCCTAACATATTTCTACCTATCTTATCAGTGTTTCTACTTGCCTAATGTAGTGCCTTACACTTTTTAATTACTCCATAAATATCTATTAGGTAAAATGATGCATAAATGAAAAAATAAAGAAATCATATCTTTTGGTTTTTAACCAGGCTGAGCCACGACACCCTGAAAAAATGACTTGGGCTTACCTACTCACACAAACAGGGTATAATAGATGAAGGTACTACTTGCTCAAAGAGGTTCATAAATTGGGCATTGTGAGATTTTAAATGTTCTTTAGACTTCAAAGACAAACTCAACAAGATATTAGAAATGTCTAATATCACATTTGACTTAGGTTTTAGAAAATATATTATTGTTGCTCATTTTCTATTCTTCACCTGATAAAATCTACCTCATTCTTGAAGACGCAGCTCAGTCTATTGGGTGTGGGGCAGATGGGGGTGGAGGGGATGGGTATATACATACATAATGAGTGTGATGCACACCAACTGGGGGATGGACACGCTTGAAGCTCTGACGGGGGGACAAGGACAATATACGTAACCTTAACATTTGTACCCCGATAATATGTTGAAAAAAATAAATTAAAAAAAAAGACTCAGCTCAAAAATGAGATTCTCTGTCAAATATTATCTAGCTCCAGCAATTCCACTTTTTGAATTTTATCACAGGGGAAAAAATTGTGTAGAAATCTGCAAGGATGTTCAGCACAGCATTGTCTATAATATTAAAAGAAAGGTGTTACCTAAGTCAAATAGAAGTGTAACATTAAATAAATTATGACTTATCCATTCATGACTATGGCATAGTCAGCAAGATGATTAATAGCTATTAGAAAAATAATCAAAAACATTGGTAAGTAAAAGAATATAGGTAACATGATTCAATTTTTAATATATATGTATATAAATGGAAGTATAGAAAAAGTAATGTTTTCCAACATTGTATCAAATTGAAATGTTAATAGTGATTAGTTCTGAGTGATGGTAATATATATGATATATAAGAGTTGTTATTCATTTTCTAATTTTTCTGTAGTAGCAATTGCTTGTATTATTTGTGTTATTTCAGAAAGGGACCCCCCCAAAAAGGACTATCATGAATCCCTAGGTTATCATATTTCCTCACTTTGGTTTTCCTTCTAAGAAGCACAGAATCAAATTTAAAGTCTGTCACTAGTAAACATATAAGATCCTATGGCATATATTTTGTGTACTAAGCTTACACTTGGTTTTGTATTATCTTTACATTTTATTTAGTCTTTGGCCTGATTCCTTCACTCATTTTTATCTTCTTATCTTTTTATACTTTTATAAATGTTATGGTTGTAAATATCACAACACTTCACCAGCAGTGTGGTTTAGGGAAGGCTAGGTACCACTCAGACAGGGTCCCACTAGGTCAGCATTTATCTTGGTGAATCCAAGTGTGCGTGAGAAATATTTTGAACTGAATGAAAATGAAGACATATCAAAATTTATATATGCAACTAAGGCTGTGTTTAGAGAATAATTTATAGCTATAAATAAAGGGGGAAATAAAGGTCTAAAATCTATTATCTAATCTACTTTAAAAATATTTTAAAGAGCAAATTAAACTCAAACTAAGTAGGCAGGAATAATAGGAGAAATTAATTAAATATGAAATTAAAAATAGAGAAAAAACAATATATTCCAAGGATTTCTAAAAAGTAGATATTATAAAACTCTAGCTAGAATGATATGAACAAAAAAAGAAGACACAAATTATCAATGTCAAAAATGAAAGAGAATAATACATCATTACAGAACCTACAGACCACTAAAAGATAATGTAACAGAGATAAAGGTCTGAAAAGGGGCAAGGAAATGAACACACTTTGAGAAGTTCTGTTGTGGTGATTTTAATCTTGAAAATGAGCCATGTGGGTGACCTGAGACCAAGGTGAATAATGATGAGCTAAAAGCTGTAGTGGAAACAAATCCATCTCAACCTATGTGTGAATTAGCAGCAAGGTTTCACATAAGTATTCCAACAATATTGGAACATTTGAAACAAATCAGCAAGGTAAAGAAGGTGGATAGATAGGTACTGCGAGAATTAAATGAACATAAGAAGAGAAACTGTCTCTAACCTTGCCTTTCTTTGCTTTCATTACATAAAGGCAAACCATTTCTACACCGTATTGTTACATGGGATGAAAAATTGATTCTTTTTTACAATTGCAAGTGTTCTGCACAATGGTTAGATAAAGATGAAGTGCCAAAACAGTCCAAAACTGAATATTCATCAAAAAAAGCTAATAGTGTCTGTTTGGTGGTCCAGTGCTGGGATTATCCACTACAGCTTCATGAAACCTGGTCACTGGATTACAGTGGATGTCTTCTACAACCAACTGGACAAAATTATGAGGATGCTTGCAATTAAGCAGCCAAGATTGGTCAATAGAGACAGGCCAATTCTCTTGCAAGACCATATGCTGCAAAAAACAACACTGCTCCAACTACAGAAGCTGGACTTGGAAACTCTCTGTCATCCACCGTATTCCCCAGACCTTGAACCAACTACCACTTCTTCCAGGCTTTGGACCACTGCTTGCAAGGAAAAATATTCAATTCTCAACAAGCTGTGGGAAATGCCACAATTTTGCAATTTTGCAATTTCACTACTCACTTTTGAGGCTTCTTTGCTGCTGGCATAAACAAGATACCATTAAGACAGCAAAACTGTGTCAATAGTTTAGGCACAGACTTTGATTAATTGTACTGCTTTTTGTTTGAGGTATAATAAACTAAACTTTTACTTTGAATTTGGACATTTCATATTTAATGCCCTATTAATAATAATTAACTCTATCAACAGACTAAAGGAGAACCACAAATTCATCTAATAGATGCAGAGAATTACATTAAAAATCCAATAATTAATCATTATAAAAATGCTAGAAAACTAGTAATAAATGGAAACTTTCTCAACCTGATAAACAGCATTACAAGAAAACCTATAGTTAACATTATACTTAATAGGAAATATTAAATTATTTTCCCTTAAAAGTGGGAAAAAAGCAAGGATGTCTACTCTCGTCACTCCTATTTATGTTGCACTCAAAGTACTAACCAGTATAATTAAGTAAGATAATCTTACCTTATAAGAAATATAAGGTAAACTAATTGGAAGGAAAGAGGTAAAGTTCTCTTTATTTGCAGACAAAATAATGGTGCATATAGAAAGTCCCATGGAAAAAATTTAGTAGAATTAATAAGGGTGTTTGTCAAGGTCACAGGAAATAAGGTGACCTTGAGAAATGAAAGAGAAATGAAACATGTCCACAAAGACTTGTACATAAATGTTCTTAACATATTTATTTATAATAACCAAAAATTGAAAACAAATTTCCATCAACACTTGAATAGATAAACAAAATGCAGTATATCCACACATTAACATATAACTCAATAATAAGTAAAATAAACTAAGAAAATATTCAACAATATTATGTAGATCAAAAAAATTCAGGCACAAAAGTATACATATGGTATAATTCAATTTTTATTAAACTTTACAGAATAAAAATCAAATCTCTTTTGGCAGAAAGCTGATCAGTGTTTACCTGAGACTTGAGTGGAGATTGATTAAGAAGATACACATAGGGAGAGGTCACATTTAGGTAACTTGGTCAACAGACTCAGCTGAGCACAGACTACACATCATCCTATAGATGCAAGATATGTGAGTAAAGAAGCTTCCAAGAGGATTCCAGTTACCAATCATTTTACTATCCCCAGATGAGACCATAGACACCCTCTAGAAGAAAAAAGCCAATTTGATTATAAATGTTGACATTCTTGACATACAGAATTTCTAAGTAAAATAAAATGGTTGTTGATTTATGCCAACAAATTTGGGATAATCTGTTACACAGCAATAGTTAAACAGAGTAAAGACACCTGGGCACATCATGTACAACTACTGAAAATATAAGAAGAGGAAATCTTATTCCTTTTTTTTTAAATGTCTAATCTGAACAGTGAGAAAGAGAAAATCTTAAAAGCAGCCAGCGGAAAAAAACCCACATTATATTCAAAACAATAGCAAGCAAAAGGCTTGCTAATGACTTATCAATAGAAATTATGAAAATTATAAAATAATATAATGTCTTTAAATTGCTGAAAGACATTGGCAACACAGAATTCTATATATTCTAGAATGAAAGTAAAATAATAACATGGACAAATAGAGATTCATAATCAGCTCCATTAAGAGAAATACAAGAATAAGAAAATTTATAGAGACAGAAAGTAGATTAGTAGTTACCTAGAGCTGGGAGTGGGAAAACACTGAATTGTACATTTTAAATGGCTGAACTTTATGATATGAAAGTTATTTATCAACAAAGCTGGTTACAAACAAAAAATAGAAAAGAAAAAGAAATACTGAAGGCAGAAAAAATCATCAGATCGAAGTTCAAAAATGCATAGACAAATAAAAACCAACACAGTAAATATATAGGTATATCTAAATGAATATTTACTTTATAACATATTAATGATAATATATTTTGAGGTATTAACTATAAAGATAATTACAATAAGTGAGAAGAGTAGATTATGTGTTGGGAGAAAAGTAAATAGAGAAGAGTGTTCTACATTTTTACATTGTCTGGGGAGAGGAAAAAAACACCAACTAAAAAAAGACTTTGATTAGCCAAGGATGCATTGCTACATCAGATATATCGCACATATATATATAGATATACAGTATATCTGATATATATTGTATATCTGATACAGTATATCTGATATATATATGTGCGATATATCAGATATACTGTATATCTCTGATATGTCTGATATATCACATATCTGATAAAGAATTTGTATCCAGAATATACAAAGAATTCTTACAACTCAAAAATAGGAAAAACAACCAAGTTTTAAACTGTACAAAAGATTGAATAGGTATTTCACCAAAAAAATATACAAATGGCTGATAATCGTATTAAAAGATGCTCAACATCATTAGTCATCAGAGAAATGTAAATTAAAATCACAATGAGATATCACTTCACAATCACTAGAATGGCTATAATTGAAAAGACAGTGCCAAATGTTAACAAGGATGCAGAGAAATGGGATCCCTTGAGAAGTGCAAGTAGGAACCTAAAGTAATACAGCCACTTTAGAAAATGGTATAGCAGTATTGTATAGAGTTAAAAATACACTTACAGTATGCCCCATTCCACTCCTAGAATTTGCCCCCGAAAATGAAAATATATATCCTCTCAAAAACATGAATGTAAATATTCATAGCAGCATTATTCTTAATAGCTAATAACTAGACACAATCTAAATGTCTATGAATTGATGAAAGGTAAACAAAATATAGTATATCTATACAATGGATTACTATTCAGCAATAAAATGGAGTGAACTACCAATACATGCTACAACAAGGATTAACTTCAAGAATATCATGCTAAGTGAAGAAAATCAAGCATAAGACTACATATTGATTCCATTTACATGAACTATCCATAAAAGGAAAATTTATAGAGACGGAAAGTAGAACAACATTCGACCAGAAATCACCTGCATGAGAGTACTTTTAGGGGTGACCAAAATGCTCTACAACTGAGTTGTGGTAAAAAGAATGTCTAGAACTCTTTAAGTTATCTCAATTCATTGATTTGTATGCTTATAATGGATGAATTTTATGCTATAAAAATTATACCTCGATAAAACTGTTAAGAATATTAAGTGAACAAAATTCTTAAAAGTAAAATTTTAGGAGAGAAAATATATCAGGACAATAATATTGTACAAAAAAACTAGGTCATAAATCCATATCACAGTATTCATTCAAATTAATACAGTACATTTACACTGACAAAAATTTTTCTAACATTTTTATAAAATAGTATTAAATCTTTTAAGTTATTCATTCAAACACTATTTTAGAGTATATTCCATCTCTCATATGATAAATATTAACTGACATTGCTCCTAAAATATTGGTACTAGTTTCCAAAAAAATTTCCCCAATTTTATTCATATTTTCTTTTATCATAGTTTTTTTTCATTCATCTTCACAAAGTCTAATGGTAGAGAAAGAGTTTTAGCATTTCTATTTTAGAAAAGGAAAACTAAAGCTCAGAGAACTGGAACAAACTTTCCAAACATGACTTTGGCAGATTTCTTAATTAAGTTTATCGAACCCAATGTTCCTTAGGCACATTGCCTTCCAGCTACTGAATTATAATAGATATATTTTCATTTTGGATACAAAAAATAAAATGCAAACATTTGTTGTTTATCCTCTCTTGATTGGTGGAAAACAAACAATATACCTACACATCACTGTCCGTATCAAGAGAAAATTAAATCATACTATATTCTGATAGCTATGTTACCCTTAGTTTTTCTGGGGTGGGGGGTGTGTTTTGATTTATTTTAAATTTACAGCCATCCACTTTTTGATGATACAGTAAAGCAATTAGAGACATAGCCAAATGTACTCTAGTCCAGGGCCATAAACAGAAGATGACTCCAAGGGGAGCCAACCTGCCTAAGATAACAACTATTCAGTAGGGCACCATTATCTGTCAAGTCATAATTACAAATGTCTTTATAGTTCTGTGTGAGACTTTATCAACTCTCGTAAGCAGTCTCAAAAGTTATCTGTGAGATCTGAACAAAGCAGCAGAGGAAATAATATGAACACTTTATGACCACTGTTTTCCTCCAGAATGCATAATCAAAGTTTAGCCTCCCACTCCCTGATTCAAATTAAAGATGGACAGGAAGAGAGATCAACCACTGAGAGGAATAGCTGCATACATGTTATATAAGTTAAGAATCCATGGATGTTTCAGGGAAGGTATTTTAGTTTATATATTCTATATCAAAAAAAAATCTAGCATACCTCCCTGATATCCTAGAAAGACAATACTAGAGAGAATACACTAGAGGGAGGGAAAAAGAGAAATGTGAATCACAGAGAACTAAAGAGATCATGTAACTTCTAAGCTATTATCTCTTTTGGACTTGACATATCAAGACCAAATAATAATGTATCTTCTTGCACAGAATAAACTCCTTAACAAAAAGGAGAACAAGAGTAGTGGATATCTTATATTAATAATCATTAGCTGCTATAAATACTTGAATCACTGTCATTTTTGGTGGGTTTTTTTTCCTTCATGAAAAAATGTAATAGTAATATGTACTTGTATACAGTAAAATGTTGCAGAATTGGGGAGAAAGTCTCAAAGGATTAAAACTATAAGCACTTATCATAAAAAATAGAGAAAAGTAAACTATGACTGGATACACAAAGGTAATAAATACAGGGGGATAAGAGATAAGTTTTCATTTAATCATTCATTACTCTGGAACAAATATATGCGTTGACCTGCATCACCATGAACGAGGATGAAAAAAATGAACTGGAAACGCCCACCTGATAGGTCAGGCAGACATCCTGGATAAGTAAGCACCAAGAAAGGAAGGCTGAGTAAAAACATTACCTATGAGTAAGCCTATATAATTCATATTTCACAAAAAGTCTCAGAATATCATACAGAGAAAATGCTTTAGGTGAAGGCTTTCCTTAGTAAATGATACTTAGAAACATTGGATAACTTATGGGAACAACTTTTCCCTCCTTCACTGAAATAATCAAAATCATTATCAGGGAGCTATGGGAGGTTAAGCAGCGATTGCATCAAAAAAATATCTTTGTTGGCCAGCAGAATTCATAGAGCTCCAGGAAGGGATAGTCCAGATCTGAAAATAAAGGAGTCAAGAAAAACTACCAACGTTACATTTTCTCAGAGTAGTGGGCCTTTCTTAAACTATTTAGGCAAATCAAAAGAGGACTATAAATCTCTTATACAGAAAGGCTTAGATTAAAAGAAATAACAATTTGTCCCAAGAGATACTGTTGCCTTAATGGAATAAAAGTTCATTACTAACATTTTTATTTTTCATTAAGGTATAATTGATAAATAATATGTATATGTTTATGGTATCTAACATGATATTTTGATATATGTATACATTGTAAGATGATTAAATCAAGCTGATTAATATACCCATCACCTCACATAGGTATTATTTTTATATGGCAAGAATATTTAAAGTCTATTCTTTTGGCAATTTGCAAGTATACATTATTATTAATTAAAATCACCATACTGTACAATAGAGTTTCAATTATTCATTCTGTCTACCTGAAGCTTCCTACCCTTTGACCAACATTTCCCCATTCCATGCCCCCCTCAACATTAGTAACCTTATTAACTCATCTTGGCCAGTGTGAGACAAGCTAAAAAAATTTTAGAATCTGTATGTCATACTAGCAAAAATTCTTTCATTTTGATTTTTCAGATACCATTTAATCACTTTGGACAGTCGTAATTTCTAGACAAGGAAAAGAATGTCCACCTAGGCATTTCTAAAATTACAGCAGGTTGAACATGGCTTTTATTATATTCACTTCCCTATTCACCTCAAACTCTTCCCCAAACCACCCAAAGCTGTAATTGGCTAGTACAATTCCAGTATTGGTGATCAAGGCAAAGTGCCTAATAGTTTTCATTCCAGGACATCTTCTTATCAACAGCTTTATATACACAGAAAACACCAACTGAAATCCACACACCCAAGATTCAAGCACAAACGTGAATAACAATTATCTTAAACAGAATTCATCAACTCTCCCTACAATCAGGGCCCTTTCCCAACCTTCCAATCACCATCAACAGCAGACTTCCCTCTCCTCCCAGCTTGATTGCCCTTCATAGTTAATCAAACACCTGCCTATTCCTCTTCTGAAAGAAATTGTGGTCTGTGAATGACCTGCATCAGAATCATCTCGAGTGCTTGTTAAAATACATATTGCCGTGCCCTGATCCAGACCTATTGAATCTGAACATCCAGCAGAGGATCCCCAGAATCTGCATTTTAACTCACTCCATCAGTGATTTTTCTGTACCTCAGAGTTTCAAAGTCATCCATCTGCATCTGGCTTTTCAAATACACCTGCTGTGTCTCTAGTCTAGGTTCTCATCACTACACATCAAGAAGCTGCTAAAAGTCTGACAGTTTATCTCTTTCCCTCTAGTGCCTTCTCTAGTCCACCCTGTACACCATTGTGTAAAGATCTCAACACCTTTTCATTACAAATCCTTTCTGCTCAAAATGTTGAGTTAGGTTGGGTTTTTTTAAATCATATTTCAGGACAAATCCAAATTTCCCAGCTGAGTATTTAAGGCCTTCTATGAAAGGATTCCAGTGTGCCCGGGTCACTAATATTTCTCATAGTTCCCCTCTGGGGTCCCTCTTATCAGTTCAGATCAGACTGGATGCCAACCTTATTTCTTACATGTCCTCTTCTTTCCCTTCTCCATACCATCCATCTTTCTGATCATCTGCCCTAAGCCTTTCCCTAGTTTTCCAAAATCTTAAACTTCTTCTAAGAAGGAAATTCAGAATCTCTTCTTTAACGGGGTAGGAAATAACACTGAAATGTCATGAGTAGACATTCAAAAAGTCCTAGTAGTGTCACTTACTACTAAGTGATTTGGAGCAAATCTATCTAATAAATGTGAAATAATACAGCCAGATACCTGATGCATTACAGGAACTCAATAAAGACTAATTTCCTCTTTGCTCTATCTTTTATTATGTAGTATGGTAGTTATGGACTTTGACAGCATACTATCTTTCTTTGTAACTTGTTTCTGCTGGTAGTGTGCTCTAATTTTCATGGGAATCCCATGTGGTCCTTTTGGGGCTGACTTTTTTTATTATCAGTACCACTGGGGTAGCCACATGACAGAGGCTCAACAAATTAGAGTACTCCATCCAGCTAGATCCACCCCCATCAAACACACACATACACACCAAGCTGAAGCAATTGGTTCAGGGTGGGTGGGCATTTCCCCCAAGTCAATCAGATCCATCTCTAGAAATTTTGCTGAACTCTGAAGAAGTGAACACTAATCACTGGGATTGCTGGCTGTGCCTTTGAGGTAAGCCTAGAGATGCTAGTGGCCAGCTTTGCTACTATAGTAGGAAATTTGCCCACAAATTCAATCAAATAAAAGGAAAATAAGACTCAGGTGGGGAAAGGTAATGTCCTCATAGCATCATTTTCTACCCCTGAATCCATCATGCCTGAGAGCTAACTGCAAGTTTTTTATTTACAGGAGATAATAAATTTATTTAGGGTTAAAATAGTTTTTGCTGGTTTTCTGTTACTTTTCATACAAGAGAACCCTGACTTATACAGAAAAACCAGGAAGTGGGGTGTTATAAGTAACAGAATTTAAATGTGGAAGGGATTGATCAATGAAGATGAGGACATATCATCAACACAGATGAGAGAAGCGAAAGCAGTACCTAGATGAGACATTGACTCACCTCCCTTTACTTTGAGAATGAGTGCATTATTGGTTGTCTAATACTTCCATTGTCAGGCAGTGGCATTTTTAAATAGTGCATATGAAAAGAGAGCTGCTTGTTAAGCAGCCAAATAATGAATGATAGTGAACTGTGATAACCATAGCTTTTGTCCGTTCATCATACTTTTTCTCATTCTCTTCTTGTTATACAGCCTTTTTCATGAAAAATCCATTTGATGACCCTTTACTTTGCATCCCCAGTTTCCACAAGGATTAGTACATGACCAAGGTGGGCCAGGGACCGTAATATCTAGTAACAAGGATATTCAGAGTCAACACATAACCTAGGCCAGACAAATCACAACTTTCCTTGGGACTTTAGTTGCAATTAACAGAAAAGAGTCATATTCTTTTTATTGGAACTGCTAGTTAGGATTATGAGTATATAAATTCCCTCTAATATCCACGATTCAGGAAGATACTACCTGAGATTAAAGCCAAAACAGAAGAAGAGATGATGGACTAGGAGAAAACAAGTGGCCTAATGGAATACATTAGGTGAAAAGGTAGCTCTATCCCCTATACTTCTCAGTTATGTGGACCAATAACTTCATTTTTCTTAAACTAATTAGGCTGAGTGAGTCCTGAGTAATACATTTGGTCAGTGTTTACATGTTACCTCACAAATAACATCTAGTTTTCTCATGCATATATTCCTTCTATTTATATTTATTTAATTGTTTTTAGAGACAGGGCCTCTCCCCATCGCCAAGGCTGGAGTGCAGTGGCACAATCATAGCTCACTGTAGTCTTGAACTGCTGGGCTCAAGTGATCCTCTTGCCTCAGCCTCTCCAGCTGCTGGGACTATAGCCATGAGCCACCATGCCCAGCTATTCCTTCTAGCTAAATAGTAATCTCTTTGGGGAAAACACAGTGTGTCATTGATTTTTTTTTTTTATTATTCCTGTAGTTCTAAATAAAACATTAGAACTCATTAAATGGAAGTTTGGGGAGAAAGTGAATAAATTAATTTATAAATATAATAGAAATTCAGATCATCTTTTTTTTTTCCATTTTATGACCATATTTAATTACTTTTCTCCAAAAGTACTTAAGGATACATCATTTCAGGTAAAATATCATACAAAGAACTAATTGGTTTCCAATCCCTTAGAAGCTTTTCAGAGGTTTTCAGCTTTTATGTTAAAAGCCCATTTCAAATATTACAATTCTTCTTGACACATGTGAGAGTTTCAAACTCACTAAACAACTAAACCATCCAGCAGTAATTACAGCACAATCAAAAGTGTCACATGACAACCTTTTTTAGTGTCTTTAAAAGCATGTATCCTGACAGCAGTATTTATAGTTCACTCCCATCCCTGTATCATGATTTGTGAAGCATTTACTATTATCATTCCTCTCTTACATAATCTTAGTTTAATTATTATTATTAACATCAAAAGGTCCAATACTAAATATTAGTGAACTTAATGGGGGCACTGAATGGTAGCTGCAATAGTTATTTTTGTGAATCAACTTGACTCAGTTAAAGGATAGCCAGATAGGTGGTAAAACATTTCTGGATCTGTCTGTAAGGGAGTTTCTTAAATAGATTATCATTTGAATCAGTAGACTGAGTTAAAAAATTCACCTTCATCAATGTGGGTGGGCATCATCCAATTTTTTGTAGGTCCAAATAGAACAAAACAGTGAAGGAAGGTTACCTTAGTTCCCTTTGTGCTGCTATAACAGAATACCTCAGATTGGGTAATTTATAAAGAACATAAATTTATTGGCTCATACTTCTGGAGGCTGGGAAGTATAAGATTGAGGGGCCAACATCTGGCAAAGGCCCTCTTGCTGTGTCATCCCATGGCAGGGGCAGAAGGGCAAGAGACTAAATAAGAGAGAAAGAAAAGAAGGCCAAACTTATTCTTTTATAAGGAACCTACTCCCTAGATAAAAACACTAATAGATTAATGAGGACACAGCCCTTAAGTGTCCCACTTCTTAGTACCGTTACAATGGCAATTAAATTTCAACATGAGTTTGGGAGAGGACAAACATTCAAACTATAGGAAAGGGCAAATTCATTCTCTCTTCTAGAGATGTGACATTCATCTTCTCCTGCCCTCAGACATTGGGGCTTTTCTGGTTCTCAGACCTTTGGACTTCAATATTTACACTAGAAAGCCCCCAGTTCTCAGGCTCTGACTGAATTACAGACACATACTGAATTACACCACCAGCTTCACTGGTTCTTCAGTTTGCAGAGGGCATATTGTGGGACTTCTCTACCTCCGTAATCTCAAGAGCCATTTCCCATAATAAACTTCTCTCTCTCTCTCTCTCTCTCTCTCTCTCTCTCTCTCTCTCTCTCAATGGATAGATATTGTTTCTTTGGAGAACCCTAACACAAGGGTTCTGCCTTCATTACCGAATCACTTCCCAAAAGCCCCACCTCTTGATACCATCACCATCATAGGTGTTAGGATTTCAAAATAAGAATTTGGGGGTGACACAAACATTCAGGCTATAGCAGTAACCAATTTCCTTTTTCTCTTATATTTTGAAAGATGATTCTGACTTCCTGAATTTTGAGATTTTTCTCCTCAAACTCTGCTACTTTGCTTTATATCTTAGAATACAATGTACAGCAAAATATTTGCTTTCTTTAAATAAATGCATTGGTGATTTACTTCCCCTATTCTCTAATAAAATAAAAAATACCCCATCCTGAGGTGAAGAATTTGGACAGAGCATTGTATTAGGGAACTTACCAAGAACAATAAAGCTATACAGTCTGTGCCCAAAAATCTTTAGGGATTTTTTTCACTCAGTTCAACTCATTAAACATTTACTCAACATTTTGTGACAGATCCAGACTGTTGCCCATAAATCACCTATGCTTTGAAAGAAGAGGCATGTAATCTTTAGTAGTATAATAGTGTGAGATGGTGGTACTTGAAGATTAGAAGTAAAAAGAACAAAAACTAATAGGCTGCTAGAGAAATGACTGAAGGAAAAGGGGAAAAAAGAAAAGCTTAGCCAGTCAATTCTTATTTCTATGGAATTTTCCTTAAATTCCAGCATTGTCCTTGCTTGCTGGATTACATTGTCTTGGCATTTTGATATTCTACCCAGATCATATACCTGGTCCTACTGCAGCAAACAAAATAGTTCTTCTGACATAACAAGGCAGATAAAAAATGTGATGAAATAGGAAGGACAGACACAAAGATGTGAAATACAAATGCCAGTGGCCCAAAGGGTTACAAATTGCTTCCCAGAGTCTGCATCACAGCAATTTGCACTCACTTTGAAGGTTTCTCAAGGGCAAAGAATGTTTTCCTCTCCTAGCAAACAATTTCACTTGCAGAAGGAATAAGGTATATAGTGTACATCCAAACACCAAAGCTAATAAAGCAAACCTGATAAGAGGAGATTTGAAATTGAATCTGTTCCAAATGATCTTGTTCTCTCCGCTGGGGAATAAGCACTTAGTTTATTAGTCACACACTAGCAGACTATGTTATGTATACAGAACTTAGTAAAGAAAAGATGGCTTTAAAAGAAAATCAGAAATCTGAGATTCAAAGAGAAACATTGATAAAGGTATTAGATGCTTTTCTTATTCCCTTTAACATTATTTTGGAAAATATTTGACTTACCCCTGCCCTTTCAAATTTTAAAAGATCAGGTCTATAAAGAAGGATAATAAAGATACCTGCCAGTTAATGTCACGGAAGCACTGTAAGGTGTTTATTGAATGACAATTGTAAAATGAATGTTACTGTTATTTGGGCAATGGCCCATGTCACTCTCTGACATTATCCATACAGAACTGTCTCATAAAGATAGCCAAGTTGAAGCAGACTGGGTCCCACTTCAACAAACATTGAAAATAAAAGTTGGTCCAAGTTTAACTTATGCTGGGAAGCAAAGCTATGGCAAAGTGAAAATTGTTGTCAGTAGAAATATCACATGCTATACATATATTCCTGTCATAGAACTCTTACTAGCAAAACAGAATACAATAGAAAAATCTAAAATTAGATCAATTTTGCAGAAGGATACAGAGTATAGATTCTGAATTATTTTTATTTTAGATATTATATATTAGAATACTATGCAATAAAATATTTTCTTCTTCATTTAAATTATAATAACACACACACAGAAACATGCTTATCATTGCTTATTACTTTTTGCTACAGAGGAGTTGATAATGGAATTTTTCTTGAAAAAAGAACACAATGATAAGCTGTGGTATAATATTACCTGCTACAAATGGCCAATAATTATAAGAAAATATTTTCTGATTCACTATTAATTAAATATTATACAAACTAAAACATACCATTCAAGATTCAAATTCTCGTTTTGCATTTTCTTCCTATGCATTCTTTCAAGTTTACAGTTGCCATAATTTTCTCTGATTACCTTTCCCAACATTATCTGAAATTGTTCCATTACCTTGATTCTTTTCAGTGTATTTTTCTTCATAAGCTTTGTTTGCCTTTTATTATATATTGGGACCAGAATTGCACACAGTATTCTAACATGTCAAATTTTATATATATTTTATACATAAGAGAAGGTTGGTCTCTTTAGGAAGAAAATTCCTAAAACTGTTTTGTGTAAATACTTGAGATAATATAACTCAGCATCCCAAGTGTTCAATTAGCTGTTTTATCTAGATAAAGATAAAATTAACTCTATAAACTCAGTTATTATCTTTCCTGCCATAATTTGCATTGTAGAAAATGTCTAACTCCCTTGCAGCTAGTGTTCAAATTATGATTTAGGGTTTTTTTTGTTTTGTTTTGTTTTTTTCATTAGACATACTTATGAGAGAGTTGAATTCTGAATTGAGAAAGTCAAGTACAACTCAATTCATTTGCTGGTATGGATTGCAGCAGAGGCAACATTGTTCTGGAGACAGGAGCTGTTGCGGCAACTTCCCTAGTCAACAGGAAAACAGCTGACTGATGGAGAAGCAGCAGCAACTTTATAATCTATTTCTGTAGTGGGACTGAGGGAGTCTATTCCTTCAGCCCTCTCAATGATTCTGTATTTTATTTAATATTCAGTAGTAAATCCCTTTACCCTTAAACTAGCTACAGTGGATTCAGTTATTTGCAACTGAATTTTTATTTGTATATTTAATCATTTGAGAAGGATACAAAGATCATCTCTGAAATATTATTTAAATATAGTTAATTTTTTTATGTTGCTGAGTATTTGCAAAAGTTAAAATTAAAAACAACCAAAAGAAATCAGAAGTGTTTTGTTTTCTTCCCAGAAGATACTCATTTCGTACTGACAGCTTTCTCTTATAGACAGAATGACCTTGAATTTTTTCCAGTGTATGTTAAGATGGAATAGGATAGGTGCCATTCAATCTGCACATCAGAGGTGAGGAAGTAGAATGTAGAAGAGTCCTATATCCCTTCTCAAGGTAATCTTTGGCATTATAATTATCCAATTAGGCAAATTTAAAAACTGCTATATGGTATGGCTACTAAGGTGCCCCCTTTTAGTGGATATGTTCTCTATGTAGTCACTAGGAAGTTAAAATCAACTTTTGTTTGTAGAATCTTGAGAAATATTGCCCTCACAGTAGCCATAAGCATTTTGGAAACAGTTTGTGCAACAATTCAGGGTTAACTCACATAATTAAACATCCCCCCAAGTGTTAAAAACACAAGCCTCCACCTAACCACACAATGCAATCATTTCAGAGTTTAGATACCATAATTAATGATTGCAACATGATAAGATAACAAATTCTTCATCTTTAGTTTAGAGATGCTTGCCATAAGTAATTCAGTAGTTTTGTTATCTTCTCATGAGCTTTGGCATATTATAACATAAACACTTTCTCATTACTACTGGACAAATTCTAGTTAGATTGAGGCAGAATTATAACCTTAGCACCAGGTTTATCACTTTGATAAGACAATTTTCAAAATTACATATATGCTACTTACCAAATGAAGGAAATGTCTAATTGTCTAACTACACCCTAATTTTAAAAAGTGATTTCCAAAAAGGAATATTACTTATCCCTAGATGACCTTACCCATGGATAAAGAAATACAAAACATTAGAGCATATGAAAGCCATATCTATTAAGATAAAGGGAATATAAATATAAGCTCAAGCAAGTTTTGGAATAGTGCTATCTTTAAATTTCTACTCTTAGGCAGTGTAACTTATTTCAATTTGGGTACAGAAACTCCCTCTCCTTTCTTAGGCTATGGAGGCTGCTATGATCTGAACATTTGTGTCTCCCCAAAATTCATATGGTGAAACCTGGGAAGTGGGCCCTTGGGAGATGATTAGGGTTCTGCCCTCATTAATGGAATTAGTACTCTTATAAAAGAAGCCAGAGAGAGAGCTCGTTTGTTCCTTCTACCATGTGAGGACACAGCTAAAAGGTGCCATCTATGAAGCAAAAAGCAAGCTCTCAGCAGATATCAAACCTGAAGGTGCTTCGATCTTAAATTTCCCATCCTCCATAACTGTGAGAAAAAAAATTCTGTTGTTTATAAATTATCCAGTCTATTGTATTTTGTTATAATAACTTGAACAAAGACAGAAGCATTAAAACATGCTTACAGGCCTGTCTTTGATGACAGTCAATAATAGTTACAAAACCACTACCAACATCAAGAAGATGAGGAGGAGGAGGAGGAGGAAGGAAAAGAGAGAGGGAGGGAGGGAAATTGAAAAGGAGTTTGCTTCCTTGAAGAATCCAACACTTGGGAACGATAAGCCTTATCACCTGGAGTATATAAAACCCTTAAAGAGCAAAACATAATCATTTAAATATTTATGGACACAACCTGGTGATGGACAGGACTGACTGCTTCTCACTGCTTGCAGAACCACACTGCCATGTGGCTGGAATCTCTGAAATATCAAGATGTACCTTTCCATCTGTTAAAGCTTGCGTCCCAGTTCACCTCTGACCCTCATGAATAAAACAAATGAAACACACAGATGAAGCAGTATGTTCCTAGGTGTTTATGAATGACCTCAAATTGGTGTTATAAAACAAGAAAGTGCTACTCTACCTGAGGAGAATTGTAAACCCCATGCAATCCATTGTTTCATTACTTCAATTTGGAAGGATCTATAAATAATGAGGAAGAATTGGGCCCTTCTCTGTGTATCATTTGCATCACTGATCAGAAAACAGAATTTGTGCTTAACCTAGTTATAAGATTTAAAATAATTCTAGCTACTTATCCAGGCACATATTTTAAAAATGCTCTGAAATTCTGCCATCTTGTGGGAATTTAGAAATACAACAAATGACTAGGTTCTAAGTTTCATGTTTTACATAGTTTAAAATGCTTGTACAATTGTAAGCATGAATGAACACGGTGTATGTAATGGCATCTACTATGTCAAAGAAAATTCAATTTTCCTTTTTCCTCTCATTCCATATTTCATATATAAACAAATCTCCCTTAACTTCATTGATCTAGACCAATCAAATCCATAATTTGAAATAATTTAGACCTGGTAGAAACTTAAAATAAATTGTAACACATTTTCCCCATTTTTTTTATACAATTGACCCTTGCACAGCACAGGTTTAACCTGCATAGGTCCACTTTTTTTTTTTTTTTTTTTTTTTTTAGAGATGGGGTCTCGCTCTTGGTCAGGCTGGTTTCGAACTCCTGACCTTGAGCTATCCACCCGCCTCGGCCTCCCAGAGTGCTAGGATTACAGGCGTGAGCCACCGCGCCCGGCCCCATAGGTCCACTTTTAATGTAGATTTTTTTCAATATATATATTGGAAAAGTTTTTGGACATTAGAAACAATGTGAAAAAACTTGCAGATGAATAGCATAGGCCAGAAATATGAAAAAAAGAAAAAGTTAGGTATGTTATAAATGCATAAAATATATGTACACACTAACCTATTTTATTATTTATTACCATAAAACATATACAAATCTATTATAAAAAGTTAAAATGTATTAAAACTTACACAAACACAGACCATTCATGGTGCCATTTGAGGCAAGAGAAATGTAAGCAAATGTAAAGATGCAGTATTAAATCATAACTACATAAAATTACTCACATACTGTACTGCTGTAATAATTTCATAGCCACCTCTTGATCCTATGGCAGTGGTTGAGCTCAAGTGTTGCAAGTATCTGCTTAAAAAGCTGTATGACACTAATCATCTCTGCATGAGCAGTTAGTCTTTCCAGTAAATTGTGTATTACAGTAAAATCTGATCTCTCACAGTTCTTGAGTATTTTTCACCATGGTTAGTGCAATATTGTAACCTTGAATAACATCATGAGACCTGTGCAAAGCGTTAATAGTGATGCTGGAAATCTTCCCAAAAAACAGAGAAAAGTCATGACATTACATTATTAAAAAAAAGTTAAATTGTGTGATATGTACCATAGATTGAGGTCTTAAATTTCAAGATGAATGAATACAGTGTACATAAGACCCATTGTAGGAAAAAAAGGACAAAGAGAAAAGGAAATTCATGAAGCTGTCATTACAGATGCAAAAAGCTTGCACTTTTTGTGAAATACCTTTTTATCTCATATTAAAAATGCAGCTTTTATGTGGGTTCAGGATTGCTATAAGAAAGGCATACCTACAGGATTTAATATGCTTCAAGAAAAAATGAAGTTGAGGTAATTATGTGACAACTTAAAGCAACAGGAAGGTGAAGGATCTCAAGCTAGAGGATTTAATGCCAGCAAAGGATGGTTTGATAATTTTAGAAAGAGGTTTGGTTTAAAAAATATCAATGAAACAAGAAAAGCAGCTTCTACTGACCAGGAGGCAATAGATGAGTTCCCAGACACCATTAAGGAAATCATTTGAGAAGAAAGGATATCTGTTTGAATAGGTTTTCAATGAAAATGAAAGTACCCTATTCTGGAAAAAAAATGCCACAAAGGATATTATTATGGTAAGTAAAGAAGAGAAGTGAGCATTAGGATTTAACTGCAGGAAGGGATAGGGTAATTCAACTGTTTTTTGCAAATGTGGTTGGGTTTACTGTCAGGATTGTCCTTATCTATAAAGTGCTAATCCTCAAGCCTTGAGGGAAAGATAAATACCAGCTGTCAGTCTTTGGTTGTACAGGAAGTTCTGGAAAATGAGAATCCTTTTTTGGCATTATTTCTATCAGTGGTCCCTGAAGTCAGAAAGTACCTTGTCAGTAAGGGACTATCTTTTAAGATTCTTTTGATATTAAACAATGCTCCTTCTGACTACCCAGAACCCAAGAATTCAACACCCTGTCATTGAAGTGGCCTATTTGCCCCACAAAACAACATCTCTAATTAAGCCTCTCTATCAGGGATTTATAAAGATCGTTAAGGCTCATTACACATGGTATTCTATGGAAAGGACTGTCAATACTATAGAAGAGAACACTGATAGAGAGAACATCTTGAAAAGCTGGAAGAATTACAACATTGAAGATGCCATCATTGTAATAGAAAAAGCCATGAAAGCCATCAAGTTCCAAACAATAAATTCTTGCTGGAGAAAACTATGTCCAGATGTTGTACATGACTTCACAGGATTTAAGACAGAGACGATCAAGGAAAGCATGAAAACACTGTGGCTATGACAAATAAAAAAAAAAAAAGACAGGGGTGAAGGGTTTCAAAATATGGATCCTTGAGAAATTCAAGAACTGATAGACATCACACCAGAGGAATTAACAGAAGATGACCTGATGGAGATGAGTGCTTCCAAACCAGTGCCAGATGATGAGGAAGAAGATATAGAAGCAGCAATGCCACAAAACAAATAGACATTAGACAAACTTGCAGAACGGTTCTGATTATACAAGACTACTTATGACTTCTTTTTACAACATGAACTCTTCTAAGATATGGGCATTAAAACTAAAGCAAATGGAGGAAGAAGGATTGATACCATAAAGAAACACTTTTAGAGAAATGAAAAAGCAAAAAACTCAGACAGAAATTACAATGTATTTCTATAAAGTTATACCAACTGTGCCTGCCTCTTTTGTCTCTCCTTCCACCTCCTCCACCTCTTCTGCCTCTGCCACCCCTGAGACAGCAAGATGAACCCCTCCTCTTCCTTCTTCTCCTCAGCCTATTCAATGTTACGACAATGAGGATGAAGGCCTTTATGATGATATTCGTCCATTTAATGAATAGTAAATATATTTTCTCTTCCTTATGATTTTCTTAATAACATTTTCTTTTCTGTAGCTTACTTCATTGTACAAATATAGTACATAATATATAACATAACATAAAAAATATGTGTTGATTGACTATTTATGTTATCAGTAAGTATGTTATGTTCTAGTCCAGTGGTCCCCAACCTTTTTGGCACCAGGGACTGGTTTCATGGAAAACAATTTT
>VBSM01002121.1:19322996-19356524 GCA_008086735.1 Cheirogaleus medius
AAAAAAAAAAAAAAAAATAATAGTAGTTAAGTTTGGGGGCAGTCAAAAATTATACATGGATATTTGACTATGTGGTGGGTCAGCACCCCTAATCCTCATGTTGTTCAAGGGTCAATTCTACATAGAATAATGAATGACTATTTTAGAGTTGATTGTTTCTATTTGATAATTAGATATTTTAGTATTCATATACTATAATGACTCAAAAGTAATACTGTGGAGTTTAGCAGTCTCGTTCTATGTTCTCAGTTCTTGGTGTGCGCTTGGCCAAGGAATGACCATGTACACCAAAGTAAGACAAGCAAGAGGCGAAATTTATTGAGGAGGAACAAGATAGGATTACAGAGCAGGAGCAAGATATAGGTTTACAGAGCAAGATACATAAGCCACAGATGATGACTGGACCCCTTGTCATAGCAAAAGAGACCTTGGTTATGGTCTGGGTCTTATTTTATAGTGTCCAGACAGGGACCTCCCTGTGGTTCAGATGTCACGCTGGAACCACTTTGATGAACAGTTGGGAGTTATATGACCTGTATTACTATCCATGCAGATCTCCCAGGAGCCTCTCTGAAAGTTCGTTGTTCTAGGTCACTTTCCAGACTCTATTGTACCTATGCTGCTTAGCCCAGGGGCTAGAGAGTCCTCCTTATTCTTTTGCAGTTGGCGTGCTAAGTTCCGATTGGCAGATTTGTAGGGTGCCCCCCACCATTTAGCAGTTGTCTATCTTGTCCTCAGGAGGGGCCGGAGGTCCTAGCTGTCTACCTAACTATACTACATTTTATGTCACTTAATTCTCTGAACATTTTATTCTTTTAAACCCCCTTCCTTTCTCTCCCTATACTTTAATGTACTTAATCATCCCATTATACTTATTTTTTTACCTATATTTTAAATAAATCTGTTTTTTCTAGGTATTATTTGAGAGGTACATCATATGTTTGGGGATGTAAAACAGTGAAAATTAAATATCTATTTATTTTATACATACAGAAGTAATCCAAGGTATTTTTTTCAGAGGATATGCAGACGATGAGACATTGAGCATAACAATCTACTGGTTGCCTGTTCATGTCTCTGCAGGCTAGTGAAGCATGGAGTGAGAACCCTACAAAGTTAGACTTTCTAGTATAGGAAGATGCTTTAAAGGGTACATGAAAGGAAGCTGTGCCTATTTAAATTAAAATATGGCTATGTGTAGTCTCCTATGCAGGCAGTTTTCAGTGTAGTTTTCCCATGAAACTAATTCCTGGATAAAATCATCTTGAAGTCAAATCAAATTAGTAGGGGCAACAAATGAAATATGAGCAAAAATTGTGAACTCAGATAAAATTTTGGGGCTCGCCCCCACCCCCCCACTCCCACCAGCTGACTAAATGGACCCTCTCATGGCCAAAGGAATATCCTAAAACTAAATTGCCTGCCAGGAGGAGGGAGGTCAGACATGCCTTATCATGCCCCTCTCCCTTCTTGGGGACATCCTTTATAACCCATTAACAAGCCTAAGGGTATTCAAGACAAACCTGCAGGTCCTCAATTTACACAACAAATCTATGTCTGGTGGCTTATCTCTGATAACAGTTCCTTATGTTGAAACATTCCAAACCTCTAGACAAAGTTTCATGTCTTTAACCAATTACAAGCCAAAGAATCTTTAAACCCACCTGTAAGCCCCCCCCCACACATACACCTGCTTCGAGATAGCCTACCTTTTCGGGCTAAACCAATATATGCCTCCCACATATTGATTTATGACTTTACCTGTAAAGCCCTGTTTCCCTGAAATGTATAAAACCAAACTGTAACCCAGCCACATTGAGTCCACTTGCTCAAGGCTTCTTGGGAGTGGCTCCGGGTCATGGTCCTCAAATTTGGCTCAGAGTAAATCTCTTTAAAATTATTTTATAGAGTTTGGCTTTTTTTTTTCCATTGACAAATTGTCCATTGAGGACAAGAAGATGATGAGGGATGAAATGCAGATCTTTCAAGAGGCATTTTTAAAAGGGGGAGAACATAGAATTTTAAGAGGATTAGTGATAAGAACTGTCTGTACCCTCTCTCAGATTCTAGAACAGTATTTGGTTGTATTTGGTTCACATTAGCTGCCAAAAATAAAAGTAAATTAAATTTTAAAATTTTTAAAAAAACCCTTTTGCTGAATGTAATATTTTTTTCCTTCATTTTAGGGCTATAATTAATTGTTCTCCCTCTTTAAAAAGCCTCTGTCAATCCTAACATCAATTTACATTTGTCTTTGAAAAAACATTTTATTTATTTAATAACATAAATTTTCAAAATGTACATTAATTAAAATAATAATTGTATTAGCTTACATGTTCTGAACCTAAAATAAGAGCCCACATAAGGAAAAAAAGAGAAGCTCAAACAAGATTTAAAATTAGCCATCAAGGACAAAGGCACTTATAAAAATAATTGACTGATGTGATAAACTAGTACCCAATGCAAAATCAAAATACATGTAGGTGTAAAAAGAAAATCAAAGTCTCAGGGCCACCCCTCAACTCCTTATGTCAAAGGGAAGTAAAAACCTCAGATCATTCATTAAGGAAATTCCTTACTAATCACCCGTAAGCAAGGACATGCAAATTGTACCTATGTCTAGTACCTAAAACTAAAGCCTATCCAATTCCACATTAATAATGAATCACAAGTTTATCTTACAGGTAACAAAACTGGAGACAAGACAGTTCTTCCACCTACCCAGGGACATCTACATAATTGATGCTTCCTTCACTCCCTTATTTTATGTAAAATGTAGATTTCTTGGGCCTCACAAGAATGTAACCACTTTGTCTTATCAGCCCCTACCACCAGGCTTTTTCCTTTTCTCTGTATGCCTTTAAAATGATGAAGTTTCCAACTTCTCCAGAAAAACAGCCACAGTTTGTCTGCTGTTTGTGTTTTTCCTGGGTTTATCCTCAAAATGTTGGCTTAATAAACCTCCATTGATTGAGATTTTTGCCTCAGTCACTTACAAGGTTGACATAAACCAGGAGTGCTCTCACCTAACGAGGAGTGAATTCACAAGCCTGCACTTCTCCATCAAAACGATAAAGTAGGTCACTGAGCTTTCACTCTAAGAAATATCAAAAAGTATAAAGTTTTACTTTTTCTTTTCTTATTTCTCCTAATGTCTTTGTGAAAACAAGTAATTCAAAATCTAAGCTGTTGGAATTCTAACTTATTTTGAGCCTTAAAAAATGTGATAATGAAGCCTGAGCCATGTGACAGCCAGCTGTAACCAGGTAGTGGTAACCCTATGTTTCTCTGATTAGAGATTAGCCTTCTTCCTTACCTGCATTGTTTTATGAAATGTTGCAAATGACTTAAGGATGACAGAGAAGACCCCTTCCCTCTTCACTGTTGCTCTTCATTATAGATTAACTTTCCTCTTACCTTTCTCACACAAAGACTTCTGGCTATTATTTTGTCTTAATATAGAATGCCAAATGCACTCTTTTAAATTGAAAAGGAAACAAAAACATGCCATAAGAGGAAAAAACAAACTGTAACTAATTAAGTCACTGTAACTCATAAACCAGCCTTGTATAGGAAATGCTATAATCCTGTTAAAAATTTCTTTGTTTTCTGCCCATATAAGCAAGAACTTAACTTTTAGCTTCAGAGCACTGACCTCATTTCTCCAGAGCCCATGTAGCTACTCCCACCTGTTCACTGGAATAAACACTGGATTCTGATCGTTTTGATTATCTCAGGTTGACATCTTCTACAAGCCTATGAGGGTTTAGGAAAGAGCCTGGTGCATAATAAGTGCCCAACAATTGTTGTTTATTATTATCATTTCTTCAGAATATTACCAAAAGCTTGGCACTTGACCTCAAGGCCACATCAGAAGAACAAGAACAAGTGGTTTGAGGAGAAGAAAAGAGAATTTTATTACTTTGCTGGCATTACTTTACTTTGAGGAAAAATGGTAGACTTTCATCTCAAAATCCAAATTTCTTGAACATAAGTAGAAGTACAGAGCTTTAAAGGGAGGTCTCTCAGTTCTAGAATATTGTTAATGACTCTAATTGTCCCATCTTTGCTGAAGACAAAGCCTGTGACCTCTGCCCACCTGGGCCCACCTGAAAGGCTAGGGCTGGCCTAGGATGGCTGAGTTATCTCCTATAACACAAAGAACAAAAGACATTTTTCCTGCCCCAGACAGAGATGCAGGCCAGGCTACGGTTCCCAAAAAGAGTGGGGGAAGTTTTAAAGAATCAGAAAATATTTTTGTGATTTTTTTCTTCAGGCCATTCCCTCTGTTACAAGCATGCATGCAAATCAAAAATTCAGATTCTGCAAATGCATAGGAATCAAGGGAGACAGAAAGAAAAAAGGGGTAAGCAAGGATTCATTAATATAATTATTTGAATACTGGCATTTTGTTAACTTTCTCTACCAATGGTCAAAGAGAATCCATAAAGTAGCTTGATACACAGAAACCTAAGATTTCATAGTTTTTGTTTTCCTCCTCAACTTTAACTACTTAAATAAATGAAAGAGAACAATTATTATCATAGACAAGAGCAAATTAGTATATTTTTCTTGCTAATGAGAAAAACTTCCTTTGGGATAAACCATCATTTAAAAAAGAAAAGAACTTGAATTCCACCATAGGTGAACTTTAGGAACTAAAAAATATTTGCACATTACATGTGGGTTGTTAAAAAGGAAGCATCATATTAAATTCTCTACCACATTCATATTTGCTGTGTTAGTTCCTTTTTTGCCCTAAGGTAGCTATAAAATCCATGCTAATTACCCATCTACCTCTCAGAGAGGAAGCCAGGAGTAAATGGCAAGGAAGCAGCTGGAAACCCCTGAGTGCTGCATATTAATGGAAACAGGAGATTACCCTACTTGATCTGGCATGGCTGGCCAAAGCCCTGCATCCTAAAGAGACTGCCAATAGGAGCACCAAGTGCACTTCAAAACAGTGAGTCTAGAATAAGAGCCCTCTGAGAGGAGATAAAGTGCATATCAGCAAAAAATAATATCTAGCCTACCAGGGAATAGAATTTGTCCAGGATTTCTCAACAGAAGGCTAAGAGGTCACAAATTTCTGTGAAAACAGGTGATTTAGCTACAGATTTTTGTCAGTCATAGTATTCTTTGACTTTTTCCCCTTAGTGTTAGTAGTCATAAACAAAACATTGAATGCTTATCATGTAATTGTCATTTTTCATTCATTGTGTGGTTTAATTCTCATAACAATTCTGTGAGATAGTGTTGTTGTTTTTTTTTTTTTGGTTTGTTTTTTGTTTTTGTTGTTGTTGTTGCTTCTTTATAGATGAAATAAATGAGACTGGAGAGATCAATTAACTTTCCCAAGGGCTTGTACAGTAGAAAGTAAGCTACAGAGCCAGAATTAGAACCTCATATCTCTAGAACTTGCCTTCATAAACATAATGGTTCCTAGATTTTCTGTGACTTTCTTTTAATTTCCAAATATTTAATTACTGTCTTCTTGTCTTCCCTTCTTAGCTATTACCTGCTCTCTGACTGCTCCAAGGATAGAACAATACACACACACACACACACACACATGCAACTATTAACCAGTCCCAACTCTGGGGTGTATTAATGCTAGTCAAACAGCCTAAAGGGGCAGTAATTTCTTGTCTGAACTTAGAAAGATATGAGCCATGATTCTCTCTATTTAATATTCATAACCTAAAGGGAATTTTTAAAATATGCCCACTGAAAAAGGAGAGACATTTTGAGTTTTCTCTAAAGGACTTGGCAAAAATCCAAATACTCGAACTTATTTTATGTTTCTGTTCTGAGACTGTAAAATGCTTTTAGGTGTCTGCTAAATTTTGCTTTAATATAGAACAGTAGGAGGTGCCCCACCTCCCTGGAGTCACTTGAAAAGCTCACCAAAGTAAATTGAAGAAACAAACCTGCACAGTGTCACAAGTCAAGCCTGCCTCCCTTTAGAGGCATTGGCAGCCCTTGGAGTATGCTGATGGAGACTGCAGCAGCCCACAGGACTTCACAGCATCCGCTCAGACAAGTTTACATTTACCCTGTGACCAGAGAGAAAGAGGAAAGGAAAAAAAAAAGTCTTTCCCTGGACTCTCATATTTCTTTTTGGCATGAACGCTCATAAATTTGTTTAGATTTCAAAGCAGACAATATGTGCTGGGCTTTATCTTACATGATAAGAGAAAAATAATGCTTCCAATAATGTATCTCTGCTTAATGCTTTTAACTCTGGAGACATGCTAGAGTCCTTATAGGATCATCAAGGAAACATGAAGTGAGAATGTATATTCACATGAGTAAGTATTTAAGTTCATTTTTTTTTTTACTTTTTTTTTAAAGAAGGACTCCTAACAGATCTCAGTCAGCTATTACAATGTTTAATCATAATTTGAGCAAAACTAAAAATCTCTCTGGCTAAATGAATTCTTCTTCTTGCTGCAAATTAAGACCCTTACTTCTCTTTCAATCCCCAGTAGAGATGGAAGATAATTGAACACAATCCTTTTCATAATTTCCTTTCAACAGCTTGAAAACTGTTGTGAATCTTCATCTTAATTTTTAAAAACCTTCAATATGTTGATTCTTTTAGAATCCCTTTTCAATGTGCATTATTATATTTCATCTTATTGATTCTCTCACTTCTCTAGAAATTTACTAAAACCCAAAGACCAATATTAGAGCAATTCCCTGATAAAAGTTTGAATAACAATCTCCTAAAATAAAATAGCTTTCTAAGATGATTAACTATTTCTAATAGCTTTGTTAAAAATAAACACTTATAAATACTCATTTTGACTTTATGATTATGGTTAAATGACTTACTTGTTCTACTCTGTTTGGAAGAGTTTCTTTGGACATTTTCTATCAGGATAAATTTAAAATATCTCTGATACATTAAATCATAGTCTTCCCTAAAAAAATTATCTCAATTTCATGAAACATTGCTCCAATTTATCACATGACATATGGATTTTATACCTTTTTTCCAAGGTATTAGGAAACTATTCAAAATAGTGTCATCTGTAATTTAATAGAAACAATATCAATTCTATCATGTGAAGAACTGTAAAAGCTGAGATATGCAATAGCCCTTTAGAGGCAACCGAGTCCAAACTTTCCAGTCTGGAAATGAAAATGAGAGGACAAGAGATGAAACGTGTAGCTCTGCTCTTGATAATCCAGGTCTGATCCCCAGGCTCAGTTCTTCCCGTGTGGTGTCCCTTCTACTCTGTTACATAGCCATTCTCATTTAGGACAGCATGAAAAATATTCTGTTATGGTTTGTGCTTCATCCTTTCACATGCTTTTCAGATACAGAAAGAACTTTGTCTTTTCCCTCCCTTTCTTTCTTCACCTAGGCAACCTCTGTCCATAAATTAATTCAGCAAATATTCATGGAGTTATTCAATGAATGCAAAGAGTATTGCCAAGACAAAGAGAAATAAAATCAATTGATTCTAGTGTAATAAAAATATTTGCTAGGAAGTTTTCAGACCCTCTACCTCTTTCTCAGAGGGCTAAGTGAATAGCCTTGAAAATCAAGATTTCCAGGACGCTGGTAGGTGGAACAAGAGAAGAATAGAGACACTGTCTGAAGAAGATGGGCTGCTACTGGGGATGAGTAGATATAAGAGGCCTAGATGAAGACATGTCAAAGAGGAGGAGAGAACTGTATAGTTTGGTTCTGTGGCATCACAGAGAAGTCTGTTCCATTTAACAGTTCCTGATTGTTTCTGGATTTTAAAAAAAAGAAAATTTTTTTTTCAGTCTCCTTCCTATTATTTATGTCACATAGTGGACTAATACAAGAAAAGCATTCATGTAAGTTATATACCTATGAAATAGATGCATATCATACCTAAGAAGTTATCCTGAAGATATATAAGCTTTGATATACCAGGAAATAATTCATTTAATAAATATATTCTTAGTGTCTATATCTCGTGGTCATTTGTTTTCCTTCTAGTACCAAAGGCTATCATTATGATAATTCAGTACTTTTACTACATTCATCAGCCACATGTGATATTTCCTGACACTAGTTTCCTTTCTCTAAGCATAATTTACACACATCCACTAACAATTTTACTAAAAACAGAAATTGTTCAAGGAAAACACTGATTGCCCTTTATAATACATATACACACATATCTGGAAACACATCAGATATCAACGTGTTCCAGCATCTAAATAATGCTATATGGATGAGTTCTATTTCCAATTGCTATTACAACTTAAACTATGTACTTCTTATTTTTCATGTTACCACATAGTTTATCAACCATTATCCAACAGAGGATATCCACCACTTTTATATATTACTGAAATATTTTCCTGTTGCAAACACTGTGCTAAAAAAATATGAAGAAGTCTATGTAAGACACCTTCAATTTTAATTTGTCTCCTTTCAAATAATTTGTTCGTGTTTACCCTTTATATCATGTGAAAAATTAGATGGAATAATGAGAAAGTATACTCACTCTGTACCTCACTATTATTACTGTTTGATTCAGTGTAGACTCTCTTATAAATAAGATCTTAGAATTAGAGTTACAGTCAATCCCCAAATCATTGTGTCATTGCCCAGAACCACCACTTAGGTACCGGAATGGGAAATAAGCGGTTCTGATTCCTGAAACAAGATTAATGATCATGATGTCACTGCTGCCATTCACCATGCAATGGCCACCTATTGCATCACAGAGGCTAAAAGAAGTACTCTGCAGATGTGCATTATCTCATATCATACTTTCATAGA
The DNA here is from genome assembly GCA_008086735.1 of Cheirogaleus medius. Lineage (NCBI taxonomy): Eukaryota > Metazoa > Chordata > Mammalia > Primates > Cheirogaleidae > Cheirogaleus > Cheirogaleus medius. The sequence goes on from VBSM01002121.1 coordinate 19,331,770, forward strand.
CCCTGAAAAGTAAGCAAAACGTGAGGCTGCAGGGACAAAATGGCAGACTAGTTTCATGACTGTATGCTAATCTCAGCACCATCTAGAGGCATAGGATACTCTAAAAAATATCTATGCTGACAGGCCCAACCCTCTTTTTTGGCAGTCTTGAGGGTAGTGAAGTAACAGAAGCTCTTCAAAAGTTCATTCTTTAGAAAGATAACTTTCATTGCTTATGTGTTTGTCACTAGTGTATGTCACTAAGTACACATACAATATTCTTATACAGTCTTTACCACAACTCCATTAAGACATAAACTATTATACATTTTACATATAAGGAACCAAAGTCGAAAAGTAAAATGACTAATAAAGTCAAGTGGCAGAGCTAGTATTAAAGTCCCCATCTTCCCATATTTTTTCCATAGTATCATGCTGCTACAAGTAAAAGATATAGTGCTGTGAAATAGTACTTGTTTTCAAAACCACAAGATAAAAAAGAATAACTTTTAATTTTTTGCAAAGTTGTAAAATAGCAGTATATTTTGGAATGATATGTGTACCCAAAACATCTTTTCCCCCTTTTTTTTAAGAGACAAGAGTCTCACTCTGTCATGCAGGCTGGGGTACAGTAGCTCACGGTAACTTTAAACTCTGGGGGTTCAAGTGATCCTCCTGCCTCAGCCTCCCAAGTAGCTAGGACTACAGGAATGAGTCACTTCACTCAGTGAAGTTTTTTTTTTTTTTTTAATTTTTTTGGTGAGACGAGTCTCGCTATGTTGTCCAGCCTGGCCTAGAACTACTGGCCACAAGCATTCCTTCTGCCTTAGCCTCCCAGAGTGCTGAGATTACAGGTGTGAGCCATTGTGTCTGGCCATCTTTTTCTTTTTGAAAGCATGCCACTCAAATAAAAAACGATTTCATCTCAGTTGACTTAAATAACAAGAATAAAAAGCATTCCAATGAAATGTTGAAGAGGAAATGAAAGTAGTGTTTTTAATTTATGGAGACATGATTACTACCAACTGTTTAGTTCTTAACCAAAAAAAAAATACTAGAAAATAGAATGTATGAAGATTGCTTTCTTTTAAAAATAAATAGTAAAATAAATACTCTTAACAAAGAGGATTTACTATCTTTCCCAAGCCGTCCCCATAGAATCATACTCATTAGCATATCTTTACCATTGTGAACCCTTTTCACATATGAAAAAGGCACAAAAATCTGAACCAAGAGGCAGACCTGTATTGAGATTAACATCAGGTCGCATTGCTCTGAAACCATTAGAAACACTACCCTAAGAAAATGTGAATAAAATGGTGAACATGCCACTGAAATAATCATAAAATATATGAATTGATATATATTAAGAACATAATAATTCATATGAAACCAAAGTTAAAAAAAACAAAACAAAAACAAGAGGCTACTTAGTTGATCATGGCATTATTTTCTCTGAATATTTGCATAGTACCCATAATAAGGCAAGCTCCAAAACCAAATACAAAGAATATGGCTTGGTCTTCAATGCATTGCTAATCTAATCTCCATTCTTTCTACACAAGAATATCAAAATATGTGATCACAAAATATTTAGTTTGATACAGTGAACTCATTCAGTTGGGTACTATATTAGTCTACATGGGCTGCCATAACAGAATACCACAGACTAGATGGCTTAAACAACAGAAATTTTTCTCATAGTTTTAGAAGTTAGAAGTCCAAGATCAAGGTGCTCTCAGGGTTGGTTTCTGGTGATGTATCTCTTCCTGGCTTGTAGACAGGTACCTTCTTGCTGTGCCTATGCAAGGGGAGACTGATCTCTGTTATCTCTTCCTCTTCTTAAGAACACTAGTCCTATGGATTAGGACTCCACCCATATAACCTCATTTAACCTTAATTACCTCCTTGAAAGCCCTATCTCTAAATACAGTCACACTGGGGATTAGAAATTCAGCATATGAATTTTGGGGAGACACAATTCAGTCCATAACCGATACTCAATTCCACATGAACAAATAATTTCAGTTGCATGAAATAATACTCACCAGATCATTTAATCAAAATAGACAAAAAGAAGTCAAGGAGGTTTTGAAGGAGTCTAAAAGTATTAACCGTAGCACATTAGCCTTCTATGTAATGAGCTGGTGAAGTGAATCAGAACTTCTAGTTGACAACCTCAGTTGAAGTAGTTAAGTAAATGTCAGTATCAATTATCTTGACATGTAGTACAATATACTAAAATATTTGTTCCTAAGAGTACTTTTGACATATACCTACTTACCGAGGGACAGAATGTTACTGAAAAGTCCAAGAATCACTTTTGGTCGATCTATTAACCATGATCATTCACAGAAAACAACTTTTGATCTCTCTGACTCCTGTGCTGATTAAGAATGTAGTTCACGCAAAATTGTGTACACCATCATTTCATGATGGTTCAGAAACCATGTGCATATAACAAGCCTGAATTATCAGCTAGGTGGCTTTAAGACTGTTGTAGGCACTCACTACATGTAAAGCCTAAAGAATAAGATCTGATTGTTGTATCTTTGCTTCTTTAAAATATTTTCTTTATAATAAAAACCCTACCATGGAAACAACATTTATATAACAAAAAATGTAATTCCTGATGTGTTAAGAACAAATCCATACACAGGCCAGTAGTTCATCAGAACTCTTCCTCACAAATATTAATAACTATGGGAAACAACCCCAAAGAGAAAAAACAGTTTAACATCATGTTGCTTTTCCAAAAAAACCTTGGAGAGAATTATTGGTGCTCAAAACCACTTGAGCATTACAAATGCTTTAAGGATATCTTTGAATTTCACTTGAATATTTAGAATATTACAAACACTGTAGTGATTAGCTTTAAAAATGAAACTATTAATTAATTAGAAATTTAACCATTGTTATTTCAAGACAGCAGAGGTTCCCCCCCACACCTTTTAAGTACTGCTTATAATTAACATTTTTCCTGCTTCCCTTTCATAAAATGTTTTACAAGTTAGCAGAACCTTTAAAAAAATGACTTCTTTTCTAATTTTATTATGCTAAACTAATTATAAAATAAATTTTTAATTTCATAATTCTTTACCATTTTTATTCACCCTCTGGGTACTGAATCATAATTAATTCTGCTTTCGTTTCTCTAATAGATTTATGTGTATTATCATATATATTAAATTTTCAGTTCTATAACTTTTTTCATTTTTATTGCTTTGCATACTGACAATGTGCACTTCATTAAAAACATTTAATCCCTTAGCTGCAATCAAGGTATAATTGTAAATCTTTATAATATAATAATATGCATGCTCTTATTTTATTACAAGAGCCCCCATTTCACTTGAAAATTCTGGAGTTCCTATCCTCTTAAGTTGTAATATGAGAATTGGATTTAAGAATTCCAAGTTCTTATGCAAAACTAATAATAAGCACATCTGTCTGTTTTTTCGCCTCCTGTCACTCTAATTTAAAGTGTAGTTCCTAATCTATTTTTGTCAATGTGATATTTAGATTAATTTAGATAATTAACACAATATACAGAAGAACTGAGATTTTTTATCTAAAAGTGATTCACATTTTGTGAAAAGATGAAGCAATAACACTCTGATTTCAAATTAGGTTCTTTGACCTAATCCAACTTGCCAGAAGATGTTTTAGTACAAATAAGCAAAGCCCAGACTTGAGAAATACAAAGTACAAAACACAATGGAGCAGGACAGGGACTAAGTGGGACTAAAAAGATAAGTCATATTCCCAAATAATTCTTCGTAAATGCTACAATGTTCTCCTTTGTCCCTCAAGAATTTTGGTAAAATTCTCCTAACTTGTCCAGAGTGCATGCAGTCCCTTTGGGAGTTATCAGAATAATAGTGCCATCCAAACTCACTAGGTTGTTTTTGTTTTGTTTTGTTTTGGCATGGGGGGGTGGTAACAGGAAAGGGTGATAGGGGACAACTGAAAGCATTCTGCAAAAGTTTGCTGGAATTTGCAGTGATAAGAGATCATTGCATAGTCAGGTAATACATAAACTGTTTAGCGTTATAACCCAAAAAATAAGACTAGGCAAATGAATCCGATTTGTTAATTAGTACTTGTAAATTAGTAAGTGATAACTGGGTTCAGTAAAAATTATTTTCCCCTGCTTAGAACACTTTCTGCCCTGTTTGCACAAAGGAACTTCTTTACTCAAACCTAAGTATGTCTTAAAAGAAGGTCAATGAAAGAGTAAAAGCACTCAAAATGATCAACAACTGAACACTTCCCCTGAGATTTTTTAAAAAAACCATTAAAAGGTAAACTTCCTCAAGTTCAGAAGACCTTTGTTATCTCTTCAGTGTTTTTATAATCTAAAAGGAGGCTTTCAAGTGGGAACTTTCTACCATCTTCTTACATTCTTGACAGTCAACCCCCTTGACTACTGCAATCCTTTCCCAATCTTTCTCTGTCCTTACTTGTACCTTTGATGTATAAAGGTTCTCACTCCTGCTAAATCTATACATTAGATTAGGATACTAAACCTCTTGGGTTTTGGACTATCCATTTCTTTTAAGCTCCATGAAGGCTGAAGTCTTGTCTGTTTCTTGTACCACCATTATCTCCAGAATGTAGCAGTAATATTAAAAATGTAATGGTCCTACAACCTTTACTATTGCTTCACTTCTACACACGCACATATACACAGAGTCCAGTTTTGCAAAGTACTCATATCAGCTTAGATGTCATTCTCTCTAAAACATCTTGTCTGAAATTTCAAGACTACAATGAGTACATGCCTATGAAATTTCATGGTAGCGTATGCTCACTCCCAATAATATCATGTAATTGCCTTTTTATTTTACTGTAAGATCCTTGAGAATAGAACCTCTGTCTTTCACTTTTATTTCATCAATACCTAGCAACGTGATTGAAACACAATAGAAATTCAATACATATTTGCCAAATGCATAAAAAATACAGTAGCTCTTATGGTATGGTGACAATACCCTCAGCAAAACAGTATAGAAACTATGCTGTAGAAATTAGTTTATATCCAGAACTGAGTCTGCACTCCTGCTTTGCCAAAGAATCCAAGGTTAGAACCTATGATAAACAGAAAAATAAAAATATCCACAGCCTATTTCTCAGAACCTATCAATGTGTTACTTTACTTATGTGGCAAAGGATCTTGAGATGGGGAAATTAGTCTGGATTATCCAGGTGAGCTGAATCTAATCACATAATCCTTAAGAGGGGAGAACCTTTCCTATAACAAAGAGATATAACAATAGAAGCAGGATAAGAAAGATGGTACACTGATGACTTTCAAGATGGAGAAAGTGGGTCCCAAGCCAAGGAATTTGGACCTCTACAAATGGGAAGAAACAGGGAAGTAGATTCACCTAGAGCCTTAAGAAAAGGAACACAGTCTTGCTGACAATTTGATTTTATCCCAGTGAGACCAGCATAAGACTTCTGCAGAACTGTAAGAGAATAAATCTGTGTTGTTTTAAGCCACTAAATTTGAGATAATTTGTTATGGCAGCAACAGGAAATAATGCAGAGCATGTGGCTGCTTTTCTAGAGGTACATTTCTAGACACATCTGGTGTTGCTTACAATAAAACGAATTCAAAATTTTCTTAATAAAACAACCAAAATAAGCAGATTGATATAGGTACTGATTCTTTATTTTGGTAAATATCTCAGGATATTAAAGAACAAATTCAAATATTGACTGACTGAGGATTTTCCCACAAAATAAGATATCTTTACTTATATCTTCTTATCCTTCTAACTTTAGAGAGAGATTTATTTGGACTAAAAATAATTAAATTATTAATATTTAATATTTAAGCTTGCTCAGAGATTTTATTAGAATACATATTATATTGATCCAATTCCTTCTCTGTCTACTACATGATATTTCTGTTGTTTTTAGTGCAGATAATACATATTACTAATATACATAAAGAAATATAACTTTTCTATCACCCTTGTTAAAGTTAGAATTTCCCAGTTTCTCCTTACATCCCCTACCGAATGTGTGTTATTTAGATAGTCAGTGTGGTATGCAATCTTATCCCTACTCTTTTGAAAACTTTGTACTATTATGTTAACTTTATGAGTAGCCTATAAAAATGATTATTTCATTGTCCCAGAAAATATTCTAATATTTTGTTTTATGAGAATAATATACAATAAAAGTTTTTGCCTAGTAATTACCTCCTTCTTATAACTATGTCACCATAAGAAAAACCTGAGCCAAGTATTCCAAGTTCAATAGAAAAATGTCATGTGTTATACAATATTCCATTCAAATCAAATTAAAGAACATTTCTAAAGGAGTTACACAGACAACAATAAGAAACCTGAATACTAGCTATCATCATTAAGCTAAAGTATTTCTTTAAAATACTCATTCAATGACTATAGAGGCAGATATCAATAAGCATGAAACTAATATATGACAAAGATTACACTTTAGCCAAAAAAAAATTTTATGTATGTATGTTTGCTTATATTTGTTACATCATGGAAGACATTTTGCAAATTCTTAAGTCCATAAAACATGATTGTTCAGAGAAATAGGGATGGGGGCTCCTTATCCCACTTCACTTGAAGGGTCATGAAGCCACAAGCTACTCCAGAAGGTGATGATGGAGTACAAAGCGAAAAAATGTCAAAAGTTTTAAACTCTGTCTTCCCCTGAACAATGCAGCAACTATTTCACAGTCAGCAATTTCCAACTCTACCTCAGACATGGGAGGTTTATTCAAAATAAATTGAACTGAGAGGATCTAAACCTGGAGCCTCAGGAACATTCGAGTTGGAAGAAGGGTTGAGATGTAAGATTGGAAATCTAGGGATTAAAGGAAAATCTGCATAGTGAACACTGGAACCCTCAGCCTATTACCAAAAGCTCCGCATTTGTCCTTGAGGCCACATCAGAAGAATGAGAACAAATGATTTGAGGAGAAAGAAAGAGAAGGTTATTACTTTGCTGGCAAAGGAGGAAAAATGGTAGACTTTCTCCTCTCAAAATCCAAATTCCTGAACATAAACTGAAATACAGAGCTTTTAAAGAGAGGGCCCTCAGTTCTAGCCTACTGTGTTAATGATTCTAATCATCCCATCTCTTCTGAAGACAAATCCTGTGACCAACCGTCCAATTGGGCCCACCTTGGGGGCTGGCATTGGACTGGGGTGAGTGAGCTATCTCCTGTAACACAAAGAACAAAAGACATTCTCCTTGCCTGAGGCAGGGATGCAGGCCACACTGCAGTTCCCAAAAAGAGTGGGGGAAGTTTTAAAGAGACAAAAAATATTTTTGCTATTTTTTCAGGCCATTCCCTCTGTTACATATTCCCCACTGTCAATATTTCCCTTCCATATCTATGAGAGGAGGGGTAACTACTCTGTTACAAGCCCCTCACCTATCATCTCATTTCCAAAACGGGATGATGTACAGACTTACACTCTTTAGGCAGGGGCCCCAATGACTTCAGGGGCAGAGAAAGTCTCTACAGATATTAATACTTATTGCCACAGTAAAAATGCCACCTTGCCAGATACAATTATCTTATGGCTAAATTCATTTGTCAAAAGGACCTGCTTCCCCACAACCAACCAACCAACATTTTGATGAACAAAGACCAAAGGTCATCAGACTTTTTTGAAAATATTCTAAAATAAAGAGACAAAAAACAGTTATTTTGTAGTGGCTATCCATGAAGAATTAGAAGAGGGAGAGGTGAAGGAGTAGTATTTTATCTTTCAATATACAGTTCTATATTTTTTGGATATGGTTTCACCAAACATATGTTAGTTTAGCTTAAAAATTAAGATGCAAGGGGAAGGGAGGGATAGAGATCATGTGTTATAAATACAAAATTACAGTTGGATAGGATGAATAAATTCTAGTTCATCTATAACACTGTAGGATGACTATAGTTAACAATAATATATTATTTAGTTTCAAATTGCTGAAAGAAAGCTATTGAACACTCTTAGCACAAAGAAATGATAAATGTTTCAGATAATGGATGCTAATTACCCTGATCTGATCACTATGCATTATATGTATTGAAATATCACGATGTACACCATGAATATGTATAATTATTGCTTGCCAATTAAAAAATAAATATTTTTTTGAAAAATTGAGATGCAAATAATTACCCAAAAGAAATCTGCTTTTACCCTCTTGTCGGGGTGAGAACAATGGCAGAGAGATGCCAGTCAAGCTTCAGGTAAGTTCTCTCCACAGTGCTAGAGTCAGGTACAGTGTACCCTTTCCAGCATCCTTCAGAATCTGAGGTCTCACAGAAATCCACTAACTCCAAAACCACCACTATTTAGTCTCTCAGCTGTCTCATAATATACCAATTAGTACACTATATTTTCTTTCTTGTGCAGCAGATGGTATCAGAGGCAGTTTGTAAGACTTCTGCCTTCTAGAAAGATTTGATTCAGCTTGATTGGTTTCATGAATTGGTTATCAAGGGACAAAATGAAGACAAAAAGAATATTATGACTAGACTTTACAGTTGGTGAACATAGAGTAATCAAATTATTCTAACCAATGATATAATATTTTTCTATACGCACATGGAATGTTCCACAGTAGAATAGCCAGATTAACCATCCCTGTGGGAACAGACAGTCCAGGCTCAATTTATTACAACTCTGAATTGATTTTTACTAACTAATAACATTGGCATTAAGACAAATCATAAAATATTGGACTATTATACTGATTTAATTCAGTAAGCCTTTTACACTAATTTATAACTGAAAAGTCAAACTGTTTGTATCAGTTAAAAATGAACATCTACATTTACTAATTTTATATATTCTCAATACTAACAATTTGACTTTTAGATTCTTCTATTAGTTAGGGTAAGATAATTGCTATAACAAACAAATCCAAAAATGTATAATAGCTCAAGCACAAAAGAATATTTTTCTTACTCAAAATCCAAAATAGGTGGATGAGCATCTCTCTCCCAAGCAGTAATTCAAGTATCCAGAATCCTTTCTTCCAGTGGCTACACACTCTGCAATGTGCAGCTTCCAGAGTCACAGGGCTTGTGTGCAACATGCAGAAAAGGAAAGGGCCTAGAGTGTCTTACATAGCTATACAGTTTGTCTAAACTAGGACACTTTATGGAGTGGAAGGACCACTAATCAGACTTGACAACAACTGTGACCCATCACTGTCCTAGGCACACTAAGATGATGGTAACCTTATGCCAGGATGATTTTATGGCCAGGCCTTGTAGTGATATAAATCACCTCTGCTTACATCCTAATGTACTATATGGCCACATCCAACTACAAGGTAGAGTGAAATATATGAACTCAGTATAACCACAGGAACAGAAGGATATAGATTTGATCAAAGCTGGTTAGCCAGCCTGTCTTTGATACTTCTAGTTTTACCACATTCAATTTCCTAGCAAATAGTCTACCTAAAAATATTCACTCATTCAATAATGAAACAAAATCCCTGTTCTCATGAAGTTTATATTCTAGTGTGGAAGACAGTGATAAACCAACATATACAGTGTCAGGTAGTTATATATTACATGAAGTAAAAAGGAAGTTGGGAAGAGGGTACTTTTTAGATAGACTACTCAGAGGAGAGCCTTACTGTAATGTGCAGCAGAAACTTGAATGAAGTATGAGAGGGAGATGCTTGAGTATTTGGAGGAAGAGCTTTCCAAGCAAAAGGGATAAAAAATATTTTTTATAAAGGTGTCAAATTACTCAGTCAAAAATTTTTCTCTTGTATTTTAGATAAGTATAATAAATAATGATTATTACTATCACTACTTATGTCATATTTTCAGGTACATTTTACAGAAAATAATATTCATTTTTCAGCCTCTCTGAGAAACTATAACTAAAATGTTTCATACATTTGTCTTCCTTTTTAAGCACAAATTATTTTATTTCAAATCCTTATAGTAGAAACTCATTACAATAGAGAGCACATTTTTTTTTCTTGGAATTTTAAAAGAAAGAACTGTCACCACCTTAGCCTCTCCATACTTTCAGCTGTAAGTATCAGAAATACAACTCAAATTAGGTTATGCAAATGAAGGAGTGTATTGGCTTACTGAACTATGTATGAAATCTTGATTCAGGAATGTTTTCTATCACCAAGATTCTTTCTTCATCAGTATATTCATTGCTCTCTGCATTGCCCTCATTTCTCTTACTTTGGGTGACTTCCTCCACATCTGTGAAAAGAAAGAAATGGCTCACGCGATCAGTTATTCAGTTATTTTTCAGTTTCCAGCTTATATGATCCTACTATAGCAAATCCAGAAGGCATTAGAAGACTTCTCACTCCCTTGTATACAACACAAAGAAGTGTTCTGATTGATTTTACTTGAGTCACATACTCACCTTTTGTACCAATCACCATGGCTGGGTGGTGACAGTTCCATTAGTTAGAGTGGCTAAGAACTATTTTCCCAAAGTAAGGGAAGTACTGTTAACAGAAGAAGGGAGAAAGTAGTGCTGGGCAGACCAAAACAACCATTATTACAAATGCTGTCCATTAAATGAAAAGTATCAACTACTATGTACTATGTGGCACAAACATCAGAATCAGAATCAGGTGGATTTGGGAAGGAATACTGATCACAGATTACTAGTTGTGTGGGTTTGGGCACACTGGTAAAGTTTTCAAAGCTTAGTTTCTTTATCTATTAAATTCTGATAACAATAGTACCTACCCATAGAGTTCTTGTACAAATAAAGGGAGCATTTAGTAAGTGCTCAAATAATAGTTGCTGTTATTTTTATTTCACATGTTTTTCAATGAATCTTTACAACAATCCTATGAAACTGGTATTAATATCTCTAATTATAAAGAAATTGAAACTCAGAGAAGTTTAATGACTTCACCCAAAGTCACACAGCTGCTAAGTGACAGATCTGGGACTGGGTTCAAATCCCATGTCTGCAGGATTCCAAAACTCATCTTCTCTCCACCATACTACACTGTCTTAATTATTACATAATTTCTTGTAATAGTCTATAGAGACTATTGAAGTACATAGAGTTATTTTCCCCTAAATTAAATGCATCCCCCCACCCTTATGCTTTCATCCTAGTAATCTGTTAATTACTGCTGTTGTCTGTGAACCTATGACCATGTAAAGAATTAAATGTTTAAACAGGAAAAACCAGTTCATAAGTGATACCACAAACTCTATGATTGGACGCTCATTTTATTAATTTGGGTTTCTTATTCCTAAAAATGTGTGATATTCTCATGAGATAGCTATTGCTATGGAAAGTAAGAGTTTAGTGACCTGAACTCAAAGCCTTGTTTTAGTATCTCAGTTTCATCATTTATAACTGAGAAGCCACCTACCTTACAGAGTTACAGTGGTGATTAATTGATATTATACATGATATGTTAAAGTGTTCTGCAAAGTATAAAATGCTAAATAAATAGTAGGCATATTGTTGATAATAACCTTAAGAATAAAACATTTTTATTAGTTTCTCAAACTTTAGAATAAATGTTTTTCAGATTCTGCCCTAACAGTTGCTTTTGAAAAAAGAAAGAACCTGCATCATGAAAATTTAAGTCAAAGAAAAAGGAAAGCAAGGTCTGTAGTAAAGAAAATGCAATCAAATGGGAGGCTGAAGACACCAGAAAAGAAGTAAACCCTTCAAAATTCTGCCTATGGCCTGAAGAGTGCTTACTTCCCTATATATAAAACACAAATACTCAATTATTCAGAGTTAAGAAGGAAAGGTCTTCTCCAGCACTCTCACACAAATTTAACTAAACTACAGTAAATTTAAAAAATGTGCAAGTTCAGAAGTAATTTATAGTATATATTAAAACATCAATTTTAACAGGTGAACTTTGTGCATTTGCAAATGAAGAAATTAACACCAATAAATTACTTTGGATACAGTATTGTCACTTGTGTGCTATATTAATTTACTGCACTAATTAACTTACTGTCTCACACCAAATCAACATGCCCTCTCTGGGATGAACTCATATTAACATGGACTATATATGACCTACCTTAACTCTTTGATAAGTGTTCTTCAATATACAAACAGGTATTTCCAAGAACTTACTCATGATGCAAACATTTCCATTATATATAAACCATTACTCCAATGTGTGTGATGCCATTTTGTTTTACCTTTAGCATTTTTAAGTGCCATCAGCCCTGTATTTGGAACCATCCTTTTTTACTTTTATTTCTTACAAATTCAAGAAACAAAAACATACTGAATGTGCTGCACAGATCACAATGGTAGTGTATTAATAGAAAAACAAAGACAGCACAGAATTGAAGAGTAAGACATACTGTAACCAGGCCTCATGGGAACAAAAAGGGAATAGATATATGATGCTATTTATATCTCTTAGAAATTAAAGGGTTTCTATATTCTGCTTCTCTTTCTCATTGCTCTTTCACTTTGATTTACCCTTATGTTCTATTCTTCTCTTTCTTTCACTTACTTATCTCCATTAGAACTCAGAATGGCCAACCAAGTTTAATCTTTTTATGGCCTTTTATCTCAAATGCTTGGGACAAATTAATGGCAAAGTCTCAGTTCAAACTCTAAGTCTGGGTGGGCAGAACATAATTGGCTTAGTCAGTTCTAATTGATTAGTTTGCCTTGGGAAAACGTTCATTCCAGATCCAACCAGTTGTAAGCAGCGGACACATGTGGCACAAATATGACCACATAGCTTTCCTCTTCATCAGAGGTTGAAAACAGAGCCAGTTTATTAATATCAGTCATGGGACCCATCTAATTTTAAAAGGCAGAGTAAATATAAATTTCTCTCTCATCTCTTAGAAGTCACATAAAAGCTATGAGAATATTAAGAAACAAAAATGCATATACATCAACAAAAATCAGAGACAACTAAAATCACAAAAATTAGGTGAGAGTGACATCATCAAAATAGCAGAGTAGGTACAGTGTGGTTTCATTCTACCACACAGAAAACCAAAACAAATATGTAACACCAAGATTATCACCAACAATATCCCAAAACTTAAATCTGAGCATGAGACAGGTCCCAGGGCAACAAAAAAGTGAAAAAACACCAAGTAGACAGAAAACTGTCACTGCCTCAACTCACAGGAAGCATCACAAGTGTCTGAAGGCAGAAAAAAATCTGAGAGCAGGCAGAGACAAAGGGGGGTCTAGCATCCCCAGCACAAGAAACACTGCTCTATAAATCAAGCAAAGGAGATGCCAAATCACAGTGGCTGTTCAGCAGCATTACACAGCAAGAGGCATGTTCCATGGGTCCCTTGGGCACAACCCCCTAGCCAGCCTTCCCACACAGCCAGGAATATCCCCTTCTAGGCCTCCCCATCTAGGATGGGCAGTGCTTCAAATGTTTGCTAAAGTTAAAGTAAAGTGGGGTATTAATCACCATGTAGTGCAGAAAAGGAGGTAGTGATCTAGTGTGAAAGATATTCAACAGGTTAATTTCAAAAAAAATCTCTAAAAAAAAATGCAAGAAAAACTAAAATAAGCCAGACAGAGGTGATTATAATAAGTAACTAACTCTTCAATGCAAAGACATAGATGTACATCCACAAAAAACAATAGCAAAAGAGTACTATGACCTCTTCATAAAAGCAAAGCAAAGAGCCAGTGATTGACCCTAACAAGATGTTGATATGTGAGGTGTGAGCTCTCTGATTAAGAATTTAAAATAGCTGTTTTAGGCCGGGTGTGGTAGCTCACGCCTGTAATCCTAGCATTCTGGGAGGCCAAGGCGGATGGATCATTTAAGCTCAGGAGTTCGAGACCAGCCTGAGCAAGAGCAAGACCCCCATCTCTTATAAAAATAGAAAGAAATTAGCCAGACAACTAAAAATATATATAGAAAAAATTAGCCAGGCATGGTGGTGCATGCCTGTAATCCCAGCTACTCGGGAGGCTGAGGCAGAAGGATTGCTTGAGCCCAGGAATTTGAGGTTGCTATGAGCTAGGCTGATGCCATGGCACTCTAGCCGAGACAACAGAGTGAGACTCTGTCTCAAAAAAAAAAAAACTGTTTTAAGGAAAGTCAGTGAATTCCAAGATAACACAAAAAAACAATTTAAAAATTTATCAGAAAAATTTAACTGAGATAAATAATTTTTAAAAATCAAACAGAAATCCTGTAACTGAGAAATACATTTCCTGAAGTGAAAAATGCATTAGAGGCTCTTAATAGCAGATAGGATGAAGCATAGAAAAGAATCAATGAGCTCAAAGACAGGCTACTTGAAAATATACAGGCAGAAGATAAAAAAGAATGAAAAAGAACAAAGAATGGCTACAAAATATAAAAGATTGACTCAAAAAGCAAATCCTAGAATTATTGATGTTCACGAGGGAGCTGAGAAAGAACAAGGGCTATAAATCTTACTCAAAGAAATAATGACAGAAAATATTCCAAAACTTAAGATAGAAAGATATAAATATTCAGGTACAGGAAGGTCAAAGATCACAAACAGATTCAACCAAATACAATTACCCCAAGGCATATAATAATCAAATTTTCAAAGGTCAAAGACAAAGGGAGGATCTTAAAAGTGGCAAAAGAAAAGAAACAACATACAAAGGACCTCCAATTAATATGGCAACAGACTTCTCAATGGAAATCATACAGGCCAGGAGGGAGTTGGATGAAATAGTCAAAGTGGTGGGGAAAAAAAAGGTACCAACCAAGAATACTGTACCCAACAAAACTATCTTTCAAATATGAGAGAGAAACAAAGTCTTTCACAAACAAAAAGTAGCTGAGGGAACTCATCACTGTCAGAATCATCTCATAAAAAATGCTGAAGGGAATTATTCAATCTGAAAGAAAAATACACTAATGTGCAAAAAGAAACATTTGAAGATATAAAACCCACTGCTAAAGTAAGAATTCAGTCAAATTCAGAATACTCTAATACTGTAATTGTGGTGTGCAATCCACCCATATCTCTAGTATGAAGAATAAAAGACAAATAGATCAAAAACAATAGCTACAGAACTCTGTGAAGAGATAGGCAGTATAAAAAATATAAACTGAGACAACAAAAAGTCAAAATGTGGGGTGATGATGTTAAAATAGAGTTTTATTTTTTAGTTTTTCTTTTGTTTGTTTCTATTCTTTTCTTTGTGATCAAGGATAAGTTGTCATTGGTTTAAAATAAATTGCTAAGTCTATAAGATATTTTTATAGTCCTCATGGCAACCACAAAGCAAAAATCTATAATAGATATGCTAAAAATAAAAATCAACAAGTTACAACATACTACCAGAGAAAATCACTTAACCACAAAGGAAGACAGTAAAAAAAGGAAGAAAGAAAAAGAGGAGTTATAAAACAACCAGAAAACAAGTAAAAACATTGTAATAGTATGCATACTTATGAACAATAACATTGAATGTACATGGACTAATTTATTTAATTAAATGACATAGAGAGGCTGTTGAATTATTTTTAAAAACCCAAGTATATGCTGCCTACATAAAACTCACTTCACCAATAAAAACACATGTCACTTGAAATTGAAGGATGGAAATAGGTATTCCATGCAAATGAAAGCCAAAAAAGAGCAGGAATTATACTTATATCAGATAAAATAGGGTGTAAAATTTGAAGACTTCAAAAAAGACACAAAGAAGGACCCCATGAAAAGATGGCATACAAATTTTTAAGTGTTTCATATTTTCCTTATTTGTTCAAAAGGAAATGCAAGAAAGATAAATCAAAAAAATTAATGGGATAGATTACCTAGAAGGACTAAATAGGAACAGGGTGGAAGAGATTGTGTCGAGGGTAGCGACACTTTTCTCTAAAGTATATATTTATATATAGTTTTAACATTGATTTTTAAACCATGTTTTAAAAAAAAGACTAGAAGAATAAAACCTAAAAAAAGAAATGATATAGCATATCTATATTTCAAAGTCTAAAAAAAATATAACCACACTGAAAAATAGAGCTAACCTGATTAACTTTGGAACAGAGTACTTTGACTGTAAACCTTGAGTTTAAAGCCAAAAAGAACTATAAAAAAATATGTAACTCTAGTTAGAGTTTGTTATTGATGGCACTGTGAGTTAGAAATTCCAAAACTACCTTCTATGAACTATAGGACTAGGAAAATTATTATATTATATAAGATTAAAGAAGTCAGATTTTTCACTGATGGAGAAGAAATCATATGGAAAGGGAAAGGCTAAAAATAATCCTTTGGTACTGAATTGAAATTAAAGTTAAAATAAACTCATGGGTATGGATAACAGATAGATAGATAGGTAATAGGGAGAAGAAGATATAATTGGGTATAGATATATGTATATTTCTTAGCCCTCCCTGCTGAAAGGGCATAAAAGTAAAGATATCCTAGCAAGGATGAACACACTTTAAATCCTAATCTTGGTTTCTAAACACTATTCCTCATTAAAGAAACTGATCTCCTGGGAAATACAGTTGGCTTTTAGTGTTGAGGCAGGGAAAGTAAAATATGAGCCTGTATCATCTTATGGTTCTAGATAGTAAAACAGTACTCAGAAAGTTATGGAAACATACATAAAGCACATAGGAGCCAGTTTGAAGGGTTTCTACTTACTAAATATGAAACAAATAGAGCATTAAAATAAAATAATGATAGTAACAGAATATTCATGGCATAAAAAAACTATGAGACTATATGTCCACAAAAAACAAATGATGATCTGGGACAATGACAGTTAGGAAACAAAAGCAATCTGTTTTCCCAACAAAACAACAATCGCACTAGCAGAATCTGCCTGATGTAACTATTTTGTAACTCTGAAATCTGCTGAAGGCTGGAAATTTCCAGAGGAAGATTGGACAGTAAATTGAAATTTATTTATCTTGGTCAATTTCAGCTGTTAGCACAGTAGCAGCTACCCATTCATAGGAAGATGGGGTGGATGGCCCCATCCCCATGGCAAGCAACCATGTACATGTTCCTGAAGCAGCTTGCACACAGCTTGCAGGAAACAGGGTGGGTAAAGACGATTGTCCTCCAAATATCAGAGATCTCTGCTCTGATTGCTAATTGCTTCTTCTGAACTCAGAGGTTCAGATAAAGAGGAGTGCAGCCATCATTGTTGCATGTCTCCCCATTGCTGAAAGTCCCTTCCTACTGGCTGATGTGATTTGAGAAAATTTAAAGGGTGGGAAACCTCTCCCCCTTTATTTTTCTCATTTCTGGGAGATACATTAAAGACTAGAACATTTAAAAGTAACTGGAGATACATGAAGATTAGAAACTCACTGTGCATGCCCAGGAAAGGTACAAGTTTTGAAAAAATATGAGAAGACCTTAAGTTTACACCTCAGGCAGATCTTGCCATAGAGACAGTCTACAATAATAAAAAGTAATTTAAAAAACCCTAAGGAAGGGGGATAGTTAGATTCAAATGCCCATTTTTCAACAAAAAAATCACAAAATATACAAAGAAACACAAAAGTATGGCTCATTCAAATGAAAAAAAAATAAATCAACAGAAACTGCCCCTGAAAAAGACCTCTGGCAGATCTATTCGACAAAGATTTTAAAGTAATTGTCTTAAAGTAAAGATGTTCAACAAACTAAAGGAAGATGGAGAGAAAGTCAAGAAAATTATGTATGAACAAAATGGAAATATCAATAAAGAGATATAAGACCTAAATTCTGGATCTGAAGAGTACAATAAGTGAAATGAGAAATTTACTAGAGGGATTCAAAGGCAGATCTGACTAAGCACAAAAAAGAATCAGTGAACTTGAAGAGTAAACAATGAAAATTATTTAGTCTGAGAGACAGAAAGAGAAAGGATTGAAAAAAGTGAACAGAGCTTAAAGGACCTGTGGGATGCCATCAAGCAGACTGACATAGACATTATGAAAGTTCTAGAAGAGGAGAGAAAGAAAGGGACAGAAAGAATATTTGAAGAAATAATAGCTGAAAATTTATTAAATTTGATTAAAGACATGAATATAAACATCCAAGAAGCCTAAGGAACTCCAAGTAAGATGAACACAAAGAGAACCACACTGAGACACATTATAATCAAAATTTTGTAAGACAAATAGAAAAAGAAAATTTTTGAAGCAGCAAAAGAGAAGCAACTCATCACATCCAAGGGATCACCAAAAAGATCATCAACAGATTTGTCATCAAAAACTTTGAGGGCCAGAAGTTAGTGAGCTGATATATTCAAAATACTAAAAACAATTGTCAAACAAGATTTGTATTTCCAGCAACATGTCCTTCAAAATTGAGGAAGAAATTAAGACATTCCCAGATAAACAAAAGTGGAAGGAGTACCACTAGACCTGTCCTGCAAGAAATACTCAAGAGAGCACTGCAAGGTGAAACAAAAGGACACTAGAGAGTAACTCAAAGCCACATGAAGAAATAAAGGTATAAATAAAAATAAATACATGATCAATTGTAAAAGCTAGTATTATTGCAACAACATTTTATAACTCTACTTTTTTTGTTGCTACATGACTTAAGAGAATAATACATTTAAAAGAATTATCTCACACCATAAACATAGGAAGAAACTATATGAGAGATTTGGGAAATTATTTTGGGAGTTTTACTACAAAAGCTCAGATAACAAAAACAAAAATAGACAAATGGGATTACATCAAACCAAAAAGCTTCTGCACAGGAAAAATAAAATAACAAAGTAAAGGAACAACCTATAGATTTGGAGAAAATATTTGCAAACAATACATTTGATAAGGGTTCAATATATATGAAATATATAAAAACTCAAACAACTCAATAGCAAGAAAACAAAAAACATTTAAAAATTGTAAAATACTTGAATAGACATTTCTCAACGGAAGACATATAAATGGCCAAAAATTATATTAAAAAAATGTTCAACAGCACTAATCATTAGGAAAACACAAATTAAAACCACAATAAGTTATCACCTCACACCTATTAGAATGGCCATTAACAAAAAAAGTAAAAGATAAGTGTTGGCCATGTCAAAAATAGGAAACACTTGTACACTGTTGATGGGAATGTAAATTAGTACAGTCATTATGGTAAACTATATGAAGGTTCTTCAAAAAACTAAAAATATAATTACCATACGATACAGTAATCTCACTTCTTGATATATATCCTATCCTAAGGACTTAAAATCAGTATGTCAAAGAGATATCTGCAATCCCAAGTTCATTGCAGCATTATTCACAATAGCCAAGATATGAAATCAATCTAAGTGCTCATCAATGGATGAATGGATAAAGAAAATTTGACATATATACACAATGTAATGCTATTCAGCCTTAAAAAAAGAAGGAAATTCTTTCATTTGTGATAACATGGATGGAAGTAGAAGACATTACACTAAGCAAAATAAACCATATGCAGAAAGACAAAAGTGACATGCTCTCACTTACATGCAGAATCTAAAACAAACTAATAGAAGCAGAGAATACAAAGGTTGTTACCAGAGGCCAGGGGCTGGGGGAATGGAGAGATGCTGGTGAAAGGATACAAAGTTACAGTTATATAGGAAGAATAAATGATAAGTATTTAAGGTAATTAATATGTTAACTAGCATGATTCAATCATTCTACACTCTGTATGTGTATATATATTTATAACATCACTGTGTGACCAATAATTATATACAATTATAATTGTCAAAAATAAAATTTAAATAAAAAATAATTATTAGTCTATATTTTGAGTACCTAATGTATAAAGATGTAATTTTGTGACATGAACAACTGAAAGGATTGAGAGTAGAGTTTCTGTATTTTATTGAAGTTAAGATGGTATAAATTTAAATTAAAGTGTTATAATTTAAGGATATTAAATGTAATCTTCACAGTAACCACAAAAAAATCTATAGAATAAATACAAAAAGAAATGAGAGAGTAATTTTAATATTTCACTACTAAAAAAATCAATTAAACACAAAATAAGACAATAATACAGGAAATGAGAGACAAAAAGGTTATAAGATATATAGAAAATAAATAGCAAAATGATAGCAGTTAGTCCCTCTTTATTAGTAATGACTTAAATGTAAATGGGAAATTGGCAGAATGGATAAAAGCACATGATCCAACTATATGCTGTCTACCATAGACTCACTTTACATCCAAAGACATAAATTAGGTTGAACGTCAAAGGATAGAAAAAGACGTCTCATGCAAATAGTAACTAAAAGAGAGCAGAGGTAGTTATACTAATATCAAAAAGACTTTAAACCAAGAAAGGTAATAAGAGACAGAAAATGATATTATATATTAATGAAAGATTCAATACAGAAAGACGATGCAACAATTATAAACAATTTACGTACCTAATAACAGACCACGAAAATATATGAGGTAAAAACTGACAGAATTGAAGGCAGAAACAGATAGTTCTATAATAACAGTTGGAAATTTCAATACACCACTCTCAATAATGGATAGCACAGCTAGACAGAATATAAGGAAACAGGACTTAAATCAACTAGATATAGCAAACATATACAGAACACTCTATCCTAAAACAACAGTGTACATATTCTTCTCAACTGCATATGAAACATTTTTCAGGATAGACCAAATGTTAGGTGACAATTAAATCTCAATAGATTTTAAAAGATACACATCATACAAAGTATCTTCTCCAACCACAATGGGATGATGTTAAAAATCAATAACAATTAAAACTGACAAATTCTCAAATTTGTGGAAATTAACAACCATGCATTAAAGAAGAAATCACAAGAAATATTGGAAAGTACTTATAATTTAATGAAAATGAAAACATATCACACCATAATTACAGAATGCAATAAAAGCAATGTTAAAGGAGAAATTCATACCTGTAAATATTTACATAAATAAAACAAGAAAGATCTCAAACCAACAACAATGTAACTTTACAACTTGAAGTAGAAAAAGAAGAACAAACTAAACCAAGTTAGCAGAAAAAAAGGAAATAATAAAGATTAGGGCAGAGATAAATGAAATAGAGAATTGAAAAACAATAGAGAAAAATCAATGAGACCAAAAGTTGGTTCTTTGAAAGATCAGCAATCTTCGGCTGGATGTACTAAGGAAAAAGAGATAAGACTTGAATTATTAAATTCATAAATGAAAGTGGGGAAATTAGTATCAATTCTACAGACATAAAAAGGAGAGTATTATGAAAAATTGTACACCAACAAATTATTGAATAATCTAGATGAAATGGAGACATTTCTAGAAACACAAAACCTACCAAGACTAAATCTTAGAGAAATGCAAAATCTGAATAGACCTATAATTGGTATGGAGATTGAATCAGTGATTAAAAATCTCCTGACAAAGAAAAGCCTTGCACATGATGGCTTTGCTAATGAATTATACAAACATTAAAAGAAGAACTAACACCAATCCTTCTCAAGCTTTTTCAGAGAATTAAATAGGAGAGAAAACTTCCTAACGCATTCTATGAGGCCAGCAATTCCCTGGCACCAAAACCAGATAAAGAGACTACAAGGCAAAAAAAAACTACAGACCAATATCACTTATAAACATCAGTGCAATAATCTTCAACAATACACTAACAAATTGAACTCACCAGCATAATCAAAGGATTGTACACCATGACCAAATGTGATTTATTCCTGGAATACAAGGATGGCTTGATATAGGAAAATCAATTAAAGTAATACATCACATTAACACAGTGATAGAAAAAAAAACATGACCATCTCAATGATATAGAAAATGTATTTGTCCAAATTCATTCTTTCATGATAAAAAAAAACACTCAACAAACTAAAAAAGAAGAAAACTACTTCAACATAATAAAAGCCTGTTCAGGAAAAAACAAAACAAAACAAAAAAAACAAAACTCGAACCACATTTTCCCTCTGCTCTCACATCAACACCACAGTCATCAACACAGAAAAAGACTTCAGTGATGCCCAGATATGTGGGAATTTCTCACCACAGTAAGTTAATTCTATAGTGGACAAAAACTGGGTGTCTTCTAATTCAATTTCAATACTATCTCCCTAGGGATAGTGTCAGATCTCACAGATTTAGGGCTCAGTCCCCAAGACTGCCTCCCCTCAGATGCCAGTCCAGGCCTCCAGAACTTCTGATCAAACAGCTTCAAGTTGGGGTTCCCACAACCCCCTCTTTGGGTTTAATTAATTTTTTTGAGCAGCTCACATAATTTAGGGAAACATTTAATTACATTTACCAGTTTATTGTAAAGGATGTAACAAAGGATATAGATGCATACAGTGACATATGGGAAAGAGATGCAGAATTTCCAAGCCCTCCTGGGGCACACCACCCTCCAGGAACCTCCACATTTTCAGCTATCCAGAAGCTCCCAACTACTATCCTTTGGGCCTTTTATAGAGACTTCATTGGTTGTCCATGACTGAAGTATTGACAACTGTGTCAAAATGTGACTGGACAAAAAGGGTAGGATCTAGGGCCTGTCTGTTCAGATTCTTCTTGGCCTCTCTGTGCAGCATTCCTTCCTCCAGGATATGGGGCAGGACCCTCTCTTCTTATGACACACAATCAGAGTTATGTCTTGGGTAGGTGTAAAGAGGGCAGGAGAAGGTCAGAGAGAAAGATTCTGTTTCCTGAGGCCCCAAAATTATAAGAAAAGACTATAATAAAGGATATGGAAATTATGAGCCAAGAATCATAGATGAAAGCATATATATAATAATAATATCAAAAGCCATATATGAGGCCGGGCGTGGTGGCTCACGCCTGTAATCCTAGCTCTCTGGGAGGCCGAGGCAGGCGGATTGCTCAAAGTCAGGAGTTCGAAACCAGCCTGAGCAAGAGCGAGACCCTGTCTCTACTATAAATAGAAATAAACTAATTGGCCAGCTAAAATATATATAGAAAAAATTAGCCGGGCATGGTGGCACATGCCTGTAGTCCAAGCTACTCGGGAGGCTGAGGCAGAAGGATCGCTCAAGCCCAGGAGTTGAAGGTTGCTGTGAGCTAGGCTGATGCCACGGCACTCTAGCGCGGGCAACAGAATGAGACTGTGTCTCAAAAAAAAAAAAAAAAGCCATATATGAAATCTCACAGTGAACATCATACTCAATGGTAAAAGACTGAAACAAGATCAGGAACAAGGCAAGGATGCCTAATTTTATCATTTCTATTAAACATAGTACTGGAAGTCCTAGTCAGATCAATTAGGCAAGAAAAAGGGGAAAATGTTATCCAAATTGGAAAGGAAAAATAAAATTATCTCTGTTATCAAATGATATGATGATATAAGTAGAAAGCCTAAAGATTCCACACAAAAAATTTGTTAGAACTAATAAATGAATTTAGCAAAGTACCAGGAGACAAATCCAACATCCAAGATCAGTTGCATTTTTATACACGAATGATAAACAATCTGAAAAGTAACTATTAAAATAATTCCATTTATAATAGCATCTAAAAGAATAAAATACCCAGGAATTAATCAAGGAGGTGAAAGACTTGTGCAATGAAGGTTATAAAACTTTGCTTAAAAAGAAAAAGACGTAAATAAATGGAAACATATTCATGGATTGCAAGACTTAATATTGTTAAGATGTCAACACTACCCAATGCAATCTGTAGACTCATGCAATCCTTATCAAAATCCCAGTGATGTTCACAGAAATACAAAAACCAATTCTAAAATTTATATAAAAATCTCAAGGGATCCTAAGTAGCCAAAATAATCTTGATTCCATATGAAATTTAGGATGTTTTTTCTAATTCTTCAAAAAAATCGTTAAAAAAATAACAAAGCTAAAGTACTCACAACTTCCTGATTTCAGACCTTACTACAAAGCTACACTAATCAAAACAGTGTACTACTGACATAAAGATCAATACATGTAGATTAGAGTGCCCAGCAATAAATTCTTGCATATATGGTCAAATGATTTTTCATAAAGGTGCCAAGACCATACAATGGGGAAAACATAGTCTTTTCAACAAATGGTGCTGGGAAAACTGAATATCCACATGTAACAAAATGAAGTTTGATACTTACCTAACACCATATACAGAAATTAATTCAAAGTGGATCAAAGACCTAAATGTAAGTCATAAAACTAGAAAACTAGAAAGCTGGATTGGCTTGGTGTCTCACACATGTAATCCTAGTACTCTGGGAGGCTGAGGTGGGAAGGTTGCTTGAGCCCAAGAATTTGAGACAAGCCTGAGCAAACATAGCAAGACTCTGTCTCTACCAAAAATAAAATGATTAGCAGGACGTGATGGCACATATCTGTAGTACCAGCTACTCAGGAGGCTGAGTTAGGAAGATCCCTTTAACCCAGGGGTTTGAGGTTGCAGTGAGCTATGATGACACCATTGCACTCTAGCCCAGGTTACAGTGAGACATTGTCTCAAAAAAAAATTAATCAATTAAATAAAACTCTTAAAAGATAACAAAAGGAAAAAGCTTCATGACATTAGATTTAGCAGTGATTTCTTAGATATGACATTGAAAACATAGACAGCAAAATAAAAAATAGATAAATTGGATTTGATGAAAATTTTAAAATTCTGTTCATCAAAACACACTATCAACAAACTAAAAGGGCAACTCACAGACTGAGATAAAATATTTGCAAATCATATACCTGATAGGGGATTAATATCCATAATATATGGAGAACTCCTAAATTTCAATAAAAACAAAAAACAATATTAAACAACAGACAAAAAACTTGAATAGACCCCCAAGGCAATCACTGCAGCATCAAAAATAAACAAATGGGATCTAATCA
>VBSM01002121.1:19362680-19408295 GCA_008086735.1 Cheirogaleus medius
AACTGTACCCTTCACCATTATATAGTGACCTTCTTTGTCTTTTATTACTTTTGTATATTTAAAAACTAAGTTATCTGTAATCAGCACTCCTACTCCAGCTTTCTTTTGGCTTCCGTTTGCTTGAAATATTGTTCTCCACCCCTTTACCTTTAGTCTAACTGCATCCTTGCAGGTTAGATGTGTTTCCTGAAGGCAGCAGATACTTGGCTTGTATTTTTTTATTCATTCGGCCAGCCTATATCTCTTGAGTGGGTAGTTCAAGCCATTCATATTTTTTGAGATAACTGATAGGTGGGGCAGATGTCTGTTCATTATGTTGGGTTGAACTTTGTTGCTTTGTATTCTCTCTTGAGCCATTGTGGTATCTGGGCCTTGATCTTTAGCTTTTGAGTAGATTTACATTCGTGAGTGTTTATTGTGTTGATCCGTGGCTAACATTGTTTTGAGTCCTGCATGTAGGAGTTCATATCTCTGCCTCAGTGTGTTAGCATGCATGACACCATGGAAAATTGGTCTCTAACACCAGTAAGCCACCAGGGAGAGGAGTGCCAGTCCTAATTCCCCCACGGTGAGCCCAGGCTGGGTCGATGTCTCTCAGCCTCAGGGTCTGCCCCGTTCTGCTGGAATCACCAGACCAGCAGCACCTGGGAGGGCTGGCAGGTAGGGAGCTCCCTGTCTGTGTACCTCTCAGTCAGCTGTAGTGCCCCAAAAGGGAAGGTCCCATTCCCTGGAGATGCCTCCGGCTGGTGGCTATATTGTCTCTCTTGGCAGCCACGGTAGGGATGGGGGAGTGGTGAGTGTAGCAATATGGTGCCTGCCACGCAGTCGGGTCTGTGCACACGGAGGTGCTCCAAGGGAGTTGGGAGCCTGGTGCCGCATCCACTCGCTACAGGCTTACCGCTCACTGGTGGCGGCCGTCTCTGGACTGGTGTCTGCAGGTTTCTCCAACCGCTGGGGAGCCCACTAGCAGTCCGAGATGCAAGGGAGGGGAAAGTTAACCGCTCCACCTACCCTTGTTGCTGGTCTCCAAACTGCTCAGGAGGTCTCTCCTTCCTGTTCTCCTCCACAACTTCCTTCCATGGAGTCTCCCGTAGTCTCCGGCACTCCTCCTTCCGACCCCCGTCTGATATATGGTCGTCTGCTTGTTTCTTTCTTCTGGTATCTTCTAGAAGACTAAGGGACACTCTGTCTGGAGGTGTTTCTCGTCTGCCATCTTGCTCCACCTTTTTTCAAATGCTCTCTTTTGATATTATAGAACTGATCACTGAGTCACCGCATCACAAAATGTTTAGCAACTTAAAAGACACTGTCTTAGTTAGTGGAATGAATCAGAGGAAATGTGACCCAAATAATTTAAAAATGACAACACTCAAATATCCAAGTTAAATAATTTTTTCTTAGCATTCATTTGTATCTCAGTGGTTCCAAAATTAAAATTAAAATTTTGGGATGTTTACAGAATTTTATGCAACAAGATAAAATCAATAAATAAGAAAATGGGACAAAAGAAATAGCATTTTCTTTCTCAGCAGATTTGGATCCCTAGTTATCTCCTGTTTAGTTGAATAGGCTTAATTCTAACAAATCCCATAATTCCCACCCCAGGTGTACATATCCTGTATAATCCTCTCCCCTTGAGTGTGTGAGTTTAACTGTGAATATGATGGGTTTTACTCCCCTGATAAGTAACTTAATATGATTAAATCTGAAGGAAGAGATTTTGCAGATGTAATTATGATCCCAGATTATTGATTTTGAGTTCATCAAAAAGATTATCCTGGGTGGGCCTGACCTAATCAGGTGAGACCTTAAAAGGGACTTGGGCTTTCCAGAAAAATAGAGATTTAAAGCATGAGAAATTCTTCTGCTGTCCTTGAAGAGATAAGTCGTTGAGTTTTAAGAGGACTATGGGGCTCGGACCTGAGGGCATCTGTTCGGTTCTGAGAATGGTCTCTGGCCAACAGCTAGCAAGAACGAGAGAGCATCAGTTCTACAACCAGCAAGAAAAAAGGAACTTCAGTCCTACAGCTGCAAGGTACTGAAGTATGCCCCAAACCATGTGAGCTTAGAAGAGAATTAGGGCTCCAGGGGCGGATAAAGCCTGACCAATACCTTGATTTTAGCCTTCTGAGATTCTGAGCAGAAAAACCCAGCCATACCATGCCAACTTCTGATCTACAGACTGTGAGATAATAAACAGATGTTTTAGGCCACTATTTTTGTGGTAATTTTTTATAAAGCAATAGAAAAAGCTAACACACTGAGGCAGAGATGTGAACTCCTACATGCAGGACACCATAGAAAATTGGTCTCTAACAGCAGTAAGCCATAAAATATACAACCAACTACCCTCTCAGGGAATCTAGAGCCAATCACACACATAGAAAAGCATACATCTCTAAAAAAGCTTACATGATTTGAGCTTTCTATGTTTTGCAGCTCACCAATGTAATAAAAAGCCAGTGCCTCAAGATGAAAATGATACAGGAAACAGGGAGGCCAAATGTAAATAATTTCAACAGTTCTTACAGCAAATCTACATCCTGTCATCATAAGTATTACACTTGTTTCTTTCTTGACACTATGAATCTTATATTTCTAAAGGACTAAGTTTCCGGTTTTAGACCAATAAAGATAAGAATTGAAGCATGCCTATTCCCTTTCTTCTTTATTATTAAGACTTTATTTACCCTGACTTGTCATAAGTTTGTGAAGACCTATTTTCTCTGCTTTTCTCATACTGCAATGTCTTGTTAATGGAAATTGGGAAATTGCATGGCAATTGGGTAATACAGCCAGAAAAATTAGATTCTATTCAGCTTTATATCCCTGGAGTCCATATCCCCCTATAAACGATGCTTTTTAACTTTAAAATATCAGTAAGAGATGTTGAAAAATAGCATATTTTGTCCTACACTCATTCTTTCTCCCCTCACCCTACCCATATGCACACACTTATTCAGATAATAGTTTTGAGAAGCAAGGCTGAAGAAATTAAGGCATTATTTTCCTGCAGTCTGAGATGTAGACTTATAGTCTGAATTCTAGCCAATATGAAAATGTTCTATAACCAAAAATTTAGAGGACAGTATCCTTCAGCTATGAGCAATCTATTTGCCATTTCAGTAGCTGAAATACTGAAACTCAGCAGATAGATTACAGATGTGAATTTCTGCTGGGAGCACATATAGCAAAGAATATTTTGAAGCTATATAATTCACTGAGTGAGATTGATGCTGAGCCCTCTGAAAACTAGAATTATTAACAGATTTAAATTCCACAGGATAATTGGTTAGGAAATATTCTTGAAGTTTCTAGAACTATAGTAGATTGTTAACTGTGAATTTGTTCATTAACACATTGCTGCACCTCTATAAAAGAATTATTGGAACCTGAATTTGAGGACATCCTGGAATTATCCTAGTACTGAGACAATGAAAGACATGTATAACCAATAAACAAATTATTGAGCACAGTCCAAGAACAATTGTGTATATCTGTTTATGCATGAACATGATTTTAGATATTTCTTTCCCATAGAAAACATCATTTTAAACAATGTAATTATTTGAGGAAAAAACACTAAATGATATCTAAACACCAGATTTCAAAACAAGAAAACCAAAATATGCTAAAAGTATTTTTTTTAATTTAATATAAGAGTTATAAATTTAGAATGCCCAGCAGAGAAGAGGGAAGGAAAGGGGAAGGGAGGAGAGGGGAGGGGAGGAGAGGGGAGGGAAGGTGAAAAGAAAGGGGAAGAGTTGTCAGATTAAATGATTTTGCAACCCAAATCTTTTCCTTTATTCATTCAACAAAGATGTATTAGTTACTTATTAGGAGCTAGGCACTGTGCTTGTCACTAAAGATGTAAATCACCTTAGGACAAAATCCAGTGAAAATAAAAATATTAAATAGATCATTACAAGGCAACATGAAAAGAGCTAGAATACAGGTTTGAGTGAAGAGTTATATTAACTATTGGAGGTTTAAGTTTACTTTACAAAGGAGATGCCATTTTAGCTGGGCCTCAAGGAGCTAACTAAAACAATGTTTGCTAAGGTTGGGTGAAAGGGTCTCGATATAAACTTAATACCTAAGAGAAATTTCAGCTGTCTCAATTCTTTCTCTTAATATCCCTGCCAACTCCACACCCACCTCCCAAACTCATGTGCTGTATCTTGACCTTGCTAGCTGCCTGAGATGAATGACAAATCCTTCTGGAAAGAAATTCTTTGGCAGATGCTATGAGACAAGGTGGAAGGCTATTGCCCTATATCACATTAGAAGATGAAAGGCTTTGAGTTTAGGAGCAAGACCATGGAGAACTTGTTATTTCACAAAAGCTGGAACTAACTAAAGAAAAATATTGAGAAAGCCAAAAATGTATAGGACCACCAGGTGAGTTGGCGATCTTCTGAGAATGCTGTTCAGTAATGGCACCAAAAGGCAAAGGCTCCACACACACAAGCTATGTTTGAACATATCATCTAGTACAGATTTGAACTTTATGACAGCCATCTTCTGTGGCATAGACTACCACAGTATTTATTCTTCCTTCTTACTTCCTAGCAGAACCCACATTTTACCCAGGAAGGCATAGAATTGCATTTCCCAAATTCCCTTGCAGATAGGGCTGCCAATAAGATAAAACTAAAATAAATGAGTGGAGTCTTGGGAAAGATTTGTAAAGTACACATTCTCACTGCTGGGAATCCATTCGCTTTTTGCCTCCTCCTTCATCAGGTAAAAATGACAAGCTTGTGTCTTTATTGCACGTATAAGTCTAAAGGTAGTAAACTTGCAAGATTCAGGATATGAGAGAACAGTAGAAGAACCAAGATAAAAACTCACATTCCTGGCTAAATTATATATGCTTACTGGAGACCTCATTTAAAACTGGAAGGCTGAGGGAACATGAGAATTTGCTGTGCCTTTAAAATTATTAACATACACACACACACACACACACACACATATCCCTGGAGCAAAAGACAGCAGAGGACTTACTAGTTAAAGATAGCAGCTGAACACTGCAGGGAACATAGGTTTTATAATTTGAATCCAGCCAAGTTAATTTTCTTCTAAAATAAAACAGCAACAATCTTGAAAACTAAAAGTCCAGAATTATTACAATGTCCATTTTTCAACCTAAAACCAATAGACATTCCAAGACAAGAAATTGTGATCAAAATGAGCCCAGATGTTGCATTTTCAAAATAAAGACTTCAAAGCAGCTAATAAAAATGTGTTAACAATTTATAATGTATATTTCAATAACTTTATATATGTTAATAATGGGTGACAAATAAGGAATCTCAATAGAGACATAAAAACTATTTAAAAAATTTGAACTAAAAAGTACAATGACCAAATTAAAAAAAAAATTAGATGATCTGGGAGCTTCAATATAGCTGAATATGAGGAGGTTCCTAGAGGGTGGCATGCCCTGGGAGGGCTTGGAATTCCTACACCCCTTCCCCCATACCTGTTTGAAAACTAGGAAGTAGCCTGTGGTATTATGATATACAGTGTGTATATATATATATATATATATATATATTGTTTTTCATCCACAGTTCCTGGTTCATAACTCTCATAGCTCTTGTTACAGTCTCTTCATATAGTGTTGGATGTGTTCTCAGGAGCAGGTCTCAGGAAAGAGACTCTCTCTGGCTTCCCCTGCTTTTCTGATTGTGGGTCATAGACCCTCATTCCAAAGAGGGTCCCACCCCATACCATGAAGGCTAATAGCATTTTGACATGGTTTTCCATAAAACTCAAGAGGACTGTGTTCATTTAGCTTCTCGATAGCTGAACACAACAAGGAGGTTCCTGGAGCATGGCATGCCTTGGGAGGGTTTGGAAGTTCTGCATCCCTTCCTCTATAACTCGCTCTATGCATCTCTTCATTTATATCTTTTCTAATATCCTTTATAATAAACTAGTAAACATAAAAAAAACTAGTTGAAATAGCCTCAAAAGCCCCTCTGAAATCTAATAAGATAATAAAGATTGACTTTTGATAATTATGGCTAGAGTATTTATTTTATGTCAGATTTTCTGTACTAAATTTGCTTACACTTCACAATTCAGTCCATTACAGAGGGGATTGCCTATAATGTTATAAAGGGTTTTATTTGCAATGCATTTCTATTTTCTCAAAATTCCTTTAAAATAGGAGGAATGTTAACTATTCAACATGGAGGCTGAGGTCGATAAGCTGGAACTGGTGTTCCAGAGAGATGATTCTGATTTGGATTACATTCAGTGCAGACTGGAATATGAAATCAAGACTAATCATCCTGATTCAGCAGGTGATAAAAATCTACTTATACTCTCAAAGGAATTGTCAGCGATCAAGTCTCCATATCAAACTTTGTATGCATGTTTTAAAACACTTAAATAAAAAAAACACTTGCCCATAATATGCTGAAAATAAACTAAATTTAAAAAAATTCCTTTGAAACATATCGACAATGGTAACGTTTTTAATAATCTTTCATTTTTGTTATAGTCGATACCATTTAAATCCAAAGGACGGGGTCGTCCTGTCCGGACTCCGCCTGCCTCCACTGCCCCCCCTTCTCTCTCGTGAGTCCACAGAAATATCAGCTATCCAAAGTTTGAACTACTTTTTTGTCCTTTCCTTTTCAAATTGATGGTAAGCAGTTATGTGCAAAGTTATTTTAAAGACATTAGCTTAAAACCTGTAAAATTATTGTAAGTTATTGCCATTGTGAATAACAAATAAAACCAAAATTATCATTGCATACCTAAGTGTTTGAAGTAAAGAGAAAGCTCATATGTAAGTGTATGAAAACTCTGAAAAGAAACACCCTTTACCTTATGCAGAACTTATTCTTTAGTTTCTCCTATGTTTTCCACAATACGGAAATTCCTGGAAGTTTCCTTGGAAATTTTCTATTTAAGCATGTTAATTGTTTCTTGGTGTTGTTTCAAAGACTCAAGAGCATTTCATAATTGTTTTTGAGGGTCTTGTTCTTTGTCAGAGAAATATAAAACAATTTCCCTCAGCATATGAAACAAAATTATTTTATAGCAACTACTTGAACCTAAATAATAAATGATGGCTCTTAAAAAAAAAGAAAAACTAGTTGAGCTAATAGCACATTAGAGAGAAAAGAAAAAAGAATCAGTAATTTTAAATATAAATAAATAGAAATTATCCAAATCAAAGCATATAGAGAAAAAAACAAGATTGATGAAAAATTATGTCTCCAAAACTGCGATTGAATTAGTTATATAAGGACGTCCACTCTCAGTATTCCTATTTAACATGATACAGGAAGTCCTAACTAGTATAGTAAGACAAGGGAGGAAAGGGCACACACAGGATTAAGCACAACTCTCTATTCACAAATAACATGATTCTATATGTAGAACACTCATTTATAAATTGTTTATGGTTGCTTATGTGCCACAGATGTAGACTTCAGTAGTTGTAACAGAGACTAATGGCCTGTAAGGTCTAAAATAGTTACCATTTGGCCCTTTATAGGAAAAAAAGTTCTTACCTCTGATGTAAAAAATCGTAAGGAATTTACAAATAAACAATTAGAACTAATAAATGAATGAAGCAAGGTAGCATTATGTAAGAGCAATATAAAAAATCAGTTTTCTTTGTACCTACTAGCAATAATCTGAAACAAAATTTTATAATTCCATTCACAATGAAATAAAACATACAATTTGGGGTACATTTAAGAGAGTATGTGGGAGACCTGTACACTGAAAACTGCAAAACGTTGCTGACAGATACTAAAGAAGTCTTACTTAAATACATAACATCTTAGTATAATTAAGATGGCACTTTACCCCTAATTGATCTAGAGGTTTAATACAATCTCAATAAATATTTAAGTAGGATATTTTTAGAAATTGAGAAGAGGATTTTAAAATATGTAAATGCAAAGGGCCTAGAATAGCAAAAAAAATTTAAAGAACAAAGTTGGAAGATTTACATTACCTGATTTTGACTTAAAATAAGGCTATACCAATCAAGACAGTATGGTATTAGCATAAGGAACACATAAATAGCAAGAAGGGAGACTCCAGAAATAGACTGAAACATATATGGCCAACAGATTTTCAACAAAGTGTTACAATAATTCAAAATGGAAAAATAGTCTTTTCAACAAAAGGCACTGGAATAATTAGATACCTTTACCTCAGATCATTCACAAAAAAAGAATTCAAAGTGGATAATAGATCTAAGAGTAAGAGCTAAACTATAAAACTTCTAGAAAAAAACATAATAAGATTTTCGTGATCTTGTGTTAGGCAAAAATTTCTTAGATAAGACACAAAAACACAAAATATAAGAAGAAAAAGTGGTATATTTGATTTAATCGAAATTTAAACCATTTGCTTTTCAAAAGACATCATTTTTAAAATGAAAAGATAAGCTGCAGATTAGGAGAATATTATTTAGTATTTTACCTCTTGTAGTCTTTCATACCATTTTTAAAATACACATGTTCCTGGTTGAGAAAAACATTATGGAATATCAATTTGTTTTACTCATATTTCATTGAGTAAGGTATGATGAGGCCAGAACAGATCATGAAAGAGAAACTGGAAAGTTTTACCGTTTTGTTATATTCACAGTTTGCTGGGGAGAAAACAGCGCATCACACAGGGCCATTCAGAGGAAGCATGGAGGTCAACCACCAGGCAGAGGGAGAGAGGGCAACTGTAGGCAAACGCCTTTATTGTGGTTTCTGCAGTAATGAAAGGGTGAGCCCCGGCAACCAGGTTTAGGATTAGCTAGTTTGAATAATTTCAGGTAGCCTTGGGGGGCCTAGGGGACAGCTCTGGTTAGGGCTGGTGCATAGTGACCCAGAGTGTGGGGAAGTGGTTGGAGTGTGGACAAAATCAGCTTTTTAAGAAGGGGAAACTGACTGTCCTCTACCCAAGGCCTCAAAACTGGGTCAAAACAGAACTTTAAATCACTTTATTACACAATTCTCTCACAATTAATTAACAAATTTAATGAAAATGTAATTAAGATACCTTTGGAAATTGTTTTACAACTTGATAAAATGATTCAAAATTTTATCTGAAAAAGCAATCAAAAATTTACAAGAACACTTATATAAAGGGAAGGATAAACCTATAAAACCAGGTATTAAAATGAAGTTTAATGTCTCAACAATTATTCTTATATTGGTACAAGAATGTATGAAAAAGCAAAGAAACAGAATTAAGATCCTAAACATGACCCTAATGCCCATAGAAATTTAGTAGATGATATAGAGAATACTTAAAATCTGTGAGAAAAGAGAACATTATCAGTAAATGCAGCAAATGGTTTAATGACAACTGACTAAATGTTCAAAAAAATAAAATTAGATTCATAGATGACAACTTACCAAAAAATGCTTTCTTAAAAAATTCATTATTTAAATATAAAAAATTAGACCATAAAATTACTAGAAGAAATAATATTATCTGTTCTCAGAGTGTAAAACACCTTTCTCAGTGTGCTACAGAAAGCAGTTATCGAATGGATACTTGTAAAAATTAAACATATCCATAAGTCACAAAGAATATGATAAAAAGGCAAATGCGAGTGACACACTAGAAAAGAAATATCTTAACTTCTATGTGACACCAAGTGAATTACATAGAGAAGAAAATAACCTACAAGTAATAAAAATGAGCAATAGCTATAAAAATGGCCCAAAAAGAAATAAAAATGGTCAAAACCTTACTTACAAAGAAGTGAAAATTAAAACAATAAGGCACAACTTATACCTAAGAAATTGATAAAGATTTATGTAAACGATGTAAAAGAAAAACACGAGGAACAATAAAATTTTAAAGAGTTTATCTGAGTAAGAAGCAATTCATTAATTGGGGAACACCAGACTGAAAAACGTTTAGTGCTCCAATGACAAAATGTCTGAGGCCAATATTTATCGGGAAAATGCAGAAGCAAATGAAGAAATTATTTTATTGATTTGCAATTACAAAATTGCTCTTTTTAAGGTACTTGGTTGGAAAGTCCCTAGTCATATAATCATGTTAGTTGACTGCTTATAATTGGCTGGGGTTAAGTTTTATTTCTGTCTAACCTAAGAATTTATCAAAAATGACCCAAGTTAAGGTCTGCTTATATTTGTAGTTATGACCCAAATTAAGTTTCACTTATGTTTGTCATTTAAGCAAGATTAAGGCTAATTTTGAGGCCTTTGGTATTGTTTGCTCAGGAATTTTTCAGTCCTGGTCTGCATTTTAATTTTGCTTTAGCAATGATAATATATGCACCTTCATCAAGGGTGCAGGTAAATAGGCACTCTCTTATATTACATATGGACATATATAGTAATACAGCTTTTGTGTACAGTAACAAAAATTTTAAAGGGCATGTCCATTGATCCAACAATTCATATATATATATATATATAATTACATACATAGATATATATATACATACACACATATATTGTTCATCCTATGATAGTAAAAAATGGTCAATAACCTAAAAAACACTAATGAGGATTCATTTAACAAATTAAGGTATGTCCATTTAATGGAATAATATGCATTCATTAAAAATTAAATTGTAAAGGGTTATTTTAGAAAATATCCATAATATATTTTTAACAGATGACTCATGTTATCAAATAGCATGAAGAGAAAAATTCCATTTTTGTTTAAAAATGTATATGAAAAAACAACTGGAAAGGCAAACAATAGTTACTATGTGGTAAGATCTTCTCTGTTCCAAATTTTCAATAATGAACATGTATTAATTTTATAATCCAATTATTTGTCTACTTACATTTTAAATTTTATTCAAAAGATTTCCTCTATAATTTCCTTATACTTCATGTAACCTGAATTACTTTCAATGTGTTGTTCTATTGTTCACATTTTCTTTGCCTATTTTCCCCAAAAATGTTCTCAAGTCACCATTTTTTAAGTACCTTTAGTCAATAAAAATCAAGGAAAATATTCACAGGTTTTTATGACTTTACTTCCCTTTACAAATTTTCACACCCAAAATGTAACCCCTAAACTTTCAGGGAGTTAGAAATGTGCTGTGAACATGGGGGACCTATTTTTTAAATATATGGAGTAGTTGACCAAAGTTCTTTCATTTTTTTCTAGGTCTAGAGATGTGTAATACATTTTTGTGATCACATCAGCCATGTTCTTTTCTCTAACTTACACAGTAGTCATCTTGTAGACATCAAAGAACTACAGTAATCATAAAATTGATCATTATATATAATGACCAAGACTTTAGATTGAATAGGATAAGTGAGAAATTTGACTGGAAAATGTAGAGTCCTGAGAAGACTAAGGAAAGTTAGAGCAGTCTCACTATGTTATGACACAATTGTCCTGTTACTCTGCAATTCCACTATTCTGAGTTTATTTAAGACCAGAGTAACTGATCACCTCTACAAAGCTCTTATGTATTTTCTGTTTCAGCAGAAGTACTGGAAGACTCTTGGGAAAGCCCAGTTATTCAAGATTTATAATTCAATTCCTCCAACTGGGAAAGTTTGAGTAAATAGCTAAAATTGTATTTGTTTCTTTGAGACTTTACTATGGAGAATCATATTCTACCACCTCGTACCAAGCATAGTAATGAGCCAATTAAATAACATCACTTCAGACAATTTTCTCAAGCTTCTGCCCTATTCAAATAACCATAAATCAAGGTTCATACCAACTTCAAAAAGCTCTTGAGCATAGTGAATGCTTTGAGTAAAGAAAATAGCCAAGCAAGATCAAAAAATTTTGTGTGTCATCTTGTAGCAATTAGTTATAAACAATAGAATTAGGACTAAAGAAAATTCTGCTGGCTGCTTACTGATCTTATTTTTATTTTGTTCATTGTTTTTAAAGCTGTTTTGATTACTGCAAGAGCAGTAACTTGTCAGGAGAGTAATATATAGTATAGTCTGTTGATTCGCTGCTCGCACACCTCACTAATAACCCCCTAAATCCACAGGAATAAAGTAAGGTAAATGTTGGATAAAAGTAATTTTTCCCAATTTATAGCCCTCAGCTATCCAAGGCTGAGCTCCATTGATCTTTTTTAATTACTTGGGTAGAATATTCAATAAGTGCTTACCCTCCTCTTTACTTAAATAATATCAATTGCTTTAGTTAGCAAACATTGTAAATACTCTTCTATTTATTTACAAGATACTCATATCTGCTCTGATTCCCACAAATTTGGCATTGATGAGTAACTTGTGAAATGTTTAATGATCTTAGTTACTCAAGTAAAAAGGATCAAATATAAACTCTTCTGCATTTTAATGGTATTTTAAATTAACCTGGATAATGTCCTACCTAAGAAGTACAATTATGAATCTTCTGTACCCTAAGTCCCAAACTCACACTCTGAAAGTGGTAACTATTATAGATATTCCATATCCCTTCTTTAAAGAAAAATTCTTCACAGCAAAAGAAACAATCAACAGAATAAAAAGATAACCTACAGAATAGGAGAAAAATATTTGCAAGCTATCAGATGTCATTTGGGGCAACATGGGTAGAACTGGAGGACATTATGTCAAGCGAAATAAATCAGGCACAGAAAGTTAAACACTGCATGTTCTCACTCACAAGTGGAAGCTAAAATAGTTGATCCCATAGAAGTAAAAAGTATAACAGAGGATACTAGAGGCTGGAAAGGATGGGGGAAAGGAAGATGGGGAGAGATTTGTTAAAGGCTACAAAATTACAGCTAGGTAAGGGGAATAAATTCTAGTGATCTATACCCCTGTAGGATGACTACAGTTAACAATAATGTATTATAGAATTTCAAATATTAATAGCTAGAGGAGGATATTGAATTCCCTTAACATAAAGAAGTGATAAATGTCTGAGATGATGTATGTGCTAATTACCCTTATCTGATCATTATACGTTATATGTATGGAAACATCACTGTGTACCACCAAAAATATGTACAATTATTATATGTCAATTTAAAAATATAAAATAAAAAAACTTGAAAAATTATATTTCTTTGTTTTTAAAGCAAAATCAATAGGACACTTTAAAAATATTCTGCTCCAATGAGATGCATTATGTTTTGCAAAAGCTAGTCTGATATAGTGGAAAAAATGCTGCCTTTAGTGTTTAACTACTTGTAGTCTGTATGACAATGTGCAAGTCAGTTAACTTCTTTGGGTCTCAATTTCTGCATTCATTAGTTGAAACAATATCCCTTTATTTACCTGCTTAAATGCAGGGGAATAGATGATATCTTGAGGTACCATCCAACTCTAGAAGTCCTAGCATATGTACTGTGAGATTATAATTCAAGGCCAAGAGAATAATAAAGTGACCTGTAGATTTGTATAGCCATTTCCACAGCAAGGCCATTTTTTCTTTATATCATTTGAACCTCACAACCTCCTATGTGATTAATGGGCCTGCATTATTAGCTACTTCTGCTAGATAAAGAAACAGCCTCAAAGTTAATGCCTTCATCAAGATCACAGACCTAATAAATTGAGCCAACAAGACTAGCTCCTGGGTCTTCTGACTCCAATTTAATTCTCTTTCTACTGTGGCACATTTTTTGTCACACAGGTGTTATATCCAAATTTCTGAAGTTATATTTTCAAATGCATTCTGTTAGCTTTCAACAAAAAGCATACCTTTCTAATTTTACTTAGCAGAGTTGAATATGCAAACCTTAACATGAAATTGAACAGTGTAGGAATATATCCTAAGCTCATGTGAGGTGTCAAAGAGAAATTTTCCCAGCCTCCATATATCTCTAAAGATAATGTGCAAATACAGATGGTTCTAGTACAGATAAAAGTCAAATGTGTATAGTTGAAGTATGAAGTCAATGCTTAAAGATTCTCTTCCCTTGATACTTTTGCTCTCTACCATCTGGAAAGATGCTTTATGGACACAGCAATAGTATGAGAAGAGCCAACTGACAGATTTCAACCATTAAGACATTTGGGGATGAAGAAAGAGACTAACCCACAAAGGAATTAAATATAATAAATTATAGGAAAATGATATAAAATGTGGATAAGAAGTCATCAATTTTTTAATATCCAGTGAAAGTCTTATATCCTTCTTCTAGCCTATCATGGCCACTCAAGCTTTCACTAATCTCCTTTTCCTTAGACCTTCTATAGTATGTAACATTTCTACCACATAGGTTAGGACTTTACCATCCTCAAATTGCCCTAATTTTAAACACCAGCTTTGGAAACCACCTCTACATCCAAATGGTTATGTCTCCTTCTTTCATAGTCTCATTTATCCTCGTGCTACCAGAGGCATATCCCAGCTCCAGAGAAGGAAGAAATGTTTCTACTATCCCAGTTAAAATTTAGGATCATCTTCTCCTAGGAGCATTTAAACTCTATAGAACCATTAATCCAATTAATTATAAGCATAAGTATTTTTTCTAGATGGGATTATTATGGCCACATTGATTTTTTTTTTTCCTGTGAGGAAAAGCATTCTAATGTCCAAGGTACTATCTTACAAATAATCTTGAAATATACCCTATTTATAAATTGGTAGCAGTCCACATTCTGACTTGCACTGTGCACTAAAATTTCAAGTGTTGTAATCATGTCTACATTTTCCCTAACTACCCTGTAACCAACCTTTTGGGTATGAGAGCTACTGCTCTACTCTACTAAACTTCCCACAAGGCTTATCAAAGTCCTGAGTCTACATCACTTGCTCCAAAATGTTATTGACGGAAGAAAAGGCAAAGAAATTGTTATGCAAATATAATTAAGGTCACACGAAAACTGATAAATTACAGCTGTCCAAAGCTAACAATTATATCAGCATGTGTCAAAATTCAAGCTATGTAAATATTACAGAGTACTCAGCTACTATGTCGAGGTCTTGGACTTACTGTTTTAGGAGATAGCGCATAAAGGCAAAATGGCATCAAACATAGGAAGAGGTAGAGGGAGATGAGCTAGCGAAGGGCAGAGGGAAACAGAGACAGACGTATATGGAAAAGAGTAAACAAGAAAGAGGAAAACATAATAAGCCTAGAGACAAAAAGAGAAGCAGAGGGAGACAGACATTAAAGTTGAAATGCTATGAATAAAAATGACCAAAAAATAGGTACTGATTAACAAGGGAAAATGATCAATAATTTTTCCAGGATTTTTGTTTCTCATTTTCTTGTTCTAGTTACTACATCAAAAAGAAGGGGAATAAGAATCATAAAACTGAGTAAATCCACTTAAAGTATAGATTCCTGAAAGGTATTTCTCTGGAAAAACTGTGAAATAAATTAAGTTGGCCTCTGTTTGCCCAACCTTCCAGTTATGTACCCTTTCTTAGAGTCTACGTCTCCTCCTTATTTGATTTTTTAATAAAAACCCTACCTTTAGGAAAGGTTCTAAATTGCATTCACACTAAAGTATAAATGACTAAGTCTAGTGTTCAGGGCAAATAATTAGTGGTAGTATGTCCAGACAACTTTTGGTCAAAACAGGGACACTTCTGAGAGTGAAGGGGGCGCTATTAATAATTATGCCCTGGCGATAAACATAAAACATGACTGGTCTGGGGGAAAGGGGATGTATGATCACCCCTAAGTAGGAGAGAGATATTTGGGTAAAAGGGGGGCCCTTCCTCAAGTAGAGCCCTTCCCGGAGTCTCTAAAACAAGATAGATTACTGCTTCTCTGCCATGTGGTAAAGTCGGTTCTACACTGGAGTCTCAAATGGATCAAATTATAATGCCGAACTATGTTGTCTATTCTTAGGATGTTATAGAACAAGTCATATACTATGTATCACTTCAAATTATGATCCTGTCTCAGAGTCATTCTAATATGTTCTGCCTTACTGAATATGTAGTGGAATAATTTACAAGAGTGTTGGTTTGTGTGGAACTACAAATATGTGCCAATTAATTAGCAGCACAAATGAAAATGTTAACAGTCACCTGATTTGTATTCATATATGATTTTAGATAATCTGTCAAGACTTCTCCTATCTTTCCTAAATGTAGAAAATTCATGTTAGAACTCACGTGTATTCTTAAAATAAACCAGAAGTATTTTTGGCAAATAAGAATTTAAACAGTTTTATATACACACACATACACCATTCACTATATTTTTGAAGGTTAGGTCCACAAACAAACCACATAATCAACTTGCCAGAAAATATATTCAGTTGATACTAAAAACTGGCAAAAATATATATTAAAACTAATAATTTTACTGTAAATCCAAACTTG
Source organism: Cheirogaleus medius (assembly GCA_008086735.1). Taxonomy (NCBI): domain Eukaryota; kingdom Metazoa; phylum Chordata; class Mammalia; order Primates; family Cheirogaleidae; genus Cheirogaleus; species Cheirogaleus medius. Next base: position 19,378,923 of record VBSM01002121.1, read on the forward strand.
ATAAAATGTCCTCTCCATTTAGTGTACATTTTTCTAAACTTGTTCCACCCTCATTTCTTTAGCTACCTTCTGGCCAGAACCACCCACAAAGATACAATGAGGGCTAGGATAATGGCTGAGTAAAACACCCTCTTATTTCTAGTAACCATACCTGGTTTTCTCTTAATTTATGGCACAGATCGATTTACTCCCTGTAGGCTCCCTATAAGTTTTCCTTAGCAAAAAAAAACTCGCCAGCAATCAATTCAAAATTCACTAAAAATGTTCTAAGTTTAATTGCCAATTGTTCTTTGGATATTTCATCTAGTCCTAGAGTAGGTATGAAAAATCAGCACATTTTAAATTTAATGAAAATGTAATGTGATATATTAGTTTGGTGCAAAAGTAACTGTGGTTTCGGATCATGAATTTTAAGTCATCATAACCAGGCTAAAACACATCTTTATTAATTAAAATAGGAAACTTTACAATCAACACATTTTTGCCAACGAGAAATAAGTTTGTTTATTTCTATAGTGTAAAATCTGTGCTTCGGGATTCCACAAACTTTTGGAAAGCATTTTCTGCACCCTGCTGGTTGTGGAAGCATTTTCCCTGCAAAAAGTTGTTGAGATGCTTGAAGAAGTGGTAGTCAGTCGGCGAGAGGTCAGGTGAATATGGCGAAGGAGGCAAAACCTTTGTAGCCCAATTTGTTCAACTTTTGAAGTGTTTGTTGTGCGACATGCAGTCAGGCATTCTTGTGGAGAAGAATTGGGCCCTTTCTGTTGACAAATGCCGGCTGCAGGTGTTGCAGTTTTCGGTGCATCTCATTGATTTGCTGACCATACTTCTTAGATGTAATGGTGTCACTGGGATTCAGAAAGCTGTAGTGGATCAGACTGGCAGCAGACCACCCAACAGTGACCATGACCTTTTTTTGGTGCAAGTTTGGCTTTGAGGAATGCTTTGGAGATTCTTCTTGGTCCAAGCACTGAGCTCACTATTGCCAGTTGTTGTATAAAATTCACTTTTCATCACACATCACAATCCAATCGAGAAATGGTTTGTTGTTGTTGTGTACAAGAAGAAAACACTTCAAAATGATGATTTTTTTGATTTTCAGTCAGCTCACGAGGCACCCATTTATCAACCTCTTTCACCTTTCCAATTTGCTTCAAATGCGGAACACCCATAGAGTGGTTGATGCTGAGTTCTTCAGCAACTTGTCCTGTACTTGTAAGAGGATCAGCTTGGATGATTGCTCTCGACTGGTGGTTGTCAACTTCCAATGGCCAGCCACTGCGCTCCTAATCTTCAAGGCTCTCATCTCCTTTGCAAAAGTTCTTGAACCACCACTGCACTGAATGTTCATTAACAGTTCCTGGGCCAAATGAATTGCTGCCAAATGCAGTTGTCTCCACTGCTGTACAACCCATTTTGAACTAGAATAAGAAAATCACTCAAATTTGCTTTTTCTCTAACATCATTTCCATAGTCTAAAATAAATATAAAAATAAACAGCAAGTAATAAGTCATTAACAAAAAAAATAAGGTGAGAAATGCACATTAAAATGATGTATAACATAACCACATTTAAGAATGTATTCCAACATCAAATGGCAAATATTAATAATTAATAGCCATTAATTTTTTATTTATTCAAATATATATTGGAAATATACTCAATGTAGTGACACAATTACAAAATCTGGACATACTGGAATGAACCAGACTTTAAGGCCTTGTTCCAACAGAATTTACATTGCAATGAAGAAAGAGTGAGAAACAATCAAGTTCCACATGATACTATTTATATTTCTCTGCTGTGCCAAACAAGTAGAGGAGAGTTTAAGTTATTCTTGATCTTGTTTAAATTAAATAATATAAAATGCCCTTGATGCAGTACATGTTCAGATGAGTAGGTGAAGGTGGACAACTACTATGTTACTAGGAGTACAGAGCCACCTGCTTAGATTCAAATGTGTTAAGACGACACTTCCTAATCCATTAGTTTTAAAAGGAAACCTTGGCCTTTAACACCAAAATCTTGCAATACACCATGATGCAGTTAAAAAATAACAATTCTGCTAGGCTCTTCACAAAGCAATATAAACTGGAGAGTATAAATATTATTTGTCAAGTAGTATAAAGATGACAACATGTAACTTGTAAATCATTGAGAAACACTTAGATTGTTTCATGCTCTTCATATTCCCACAATTTTCAGTCACGCCTATCCCAGAGAACCCATGAAGTAGCACTAAGCTGATCTCTCAAGACACCAAGTTCTCTTAAGCATTATGTGACAGAACTTGCATAATGAGTCCTGAGATCTGTCATTAGCAGATTTTTTTAAATATTTCATTAAGGTAGGCTTGACATAGAAAGCTGTACATATTTCATGTGTGCAATTCCATGAGTTTGAAGATAAGTATACATCCATAAAACCATCACCACAGTCTATGCCATAAATCTATTTATCACCTCCAAAACCATCCTCTCACTCTTTTTACTTATTATTTTTTTATTTCAAAATCTTAAGAGGGTGCAAATATTTTCATTACATGGATATCTTGTATAATACTTAAGTCAGGGCCTTTAGTGTGTCTGTCACCAGAATAGTGTTCATTGCAACAGGTAGGTTTTACTGCTCATCTCCCTCCTATCTTCTCCTTCTTGGTTTCCATTGTCTTTTAGCCACATGCAGAAGAATGAAACAGGACCTCTATCTCTCACCATATACAAAAAAATAATTCAAGATGGATAAAAGACTTAAACTTAAGGCATGAAACCATAAAAATTCTAGAAGAAAAAGTAGGAAAAACTCTTCTAGACATTGACTTAGGCAAAGAATTTATGAGTATGACCTCAAAGGCAATAACAAAGATAAATAAATGGGACTTAATTAAATTAAAAAGTTTCTACACAGCAAAGGAAATAATCAACAGAGTAAATACAAAACCTACAGAATGGAAGAAAATATTTGCAAACTATACATCTGATAAAGGTCTAATATCCAGATTCTACAAAGAACTCAAATAAGAAAAAAACAACTCCATTAAAAACTGGGCAAGAGATATGAATAGAAATCTTTCAAAATAATACAGACAAGTGGGCAAAAATCATGAAAAAATGTTCAACATCACTAATCATCAGTAAATACATATTTATTATTATTTTTAAATGGACAATCTTTATGAAAATAAGATCAGCCCTCATTTTAAAGTAAAAAACTAGGCATATATCATTAATAGAGGCACAAATTAAATTTCATTTCAATGCCAAGTGTCAGGGCTACAACCTAGATTTGTATATTTTGTCCAAAGCACAAAGAGATATGGCAGAGGGTATGAGTGGGGCTGAAATCCAATCCATGTCTGAGCTCCGCTCACTGTACCCTAATGTGGGGCTGCATCTGGCTACAGAAAAAAGGTTGCCTCTTTCTATTTCACCTTCCTAGAAAAGCTTCCTTTTTATAATTCTCCCAAAGACTTTGTGTAGGCTAGCAGATCTTGGACAAATGCTACTAGCACTACAGCCTATCTTAAAACAACTAAAGTCAGCAACAATTACACAAAGAAGGTCCCTACAGACCAAGCCATTTTCCTGTAAACCATCCAGGGTTAATTTGAAAACAAAAGTTGAAATTCACTTTTCTGTATATCAAATATTGTCCATTCTATCTAACTATCTAACTATGTAGATATATAGATGTTTCACTTTAACAGAGTGAAAAAAAAGGAGTTGAAATTCAAAGAATTAGTTTACATAACTGTAAGGCTAGAGGAACAAGAATAACAGAAAAGTCTTAGAAGTGAAAATGTTCTTTGAAAGAGGAGAGAATGCTACTGATCACCTTTGGTAACATGTTTTGGAAGAGTTTTCCCCACAGCAGTAATGATCTGACACAGATTCACACATATTCTATCACCAGGTCCCACTTGTGACCAGCAACATAGGCCTAACAGAAGCTATAAAGAATGGTGTCTGGCTAAATAAGCTGAAAGAATTAAACCATTTATCTGTACCTCAGCAACACTGTTGTCTAACCTCTGATCTAACCTATCAACTATTTTAGCTAAATATCCCTAAAGATATCCTGTTGTTGGGAGTCCATTGAGGGCCTGGCCTCTTAATGAACCCTCTCTGTCCTCAGCTCCCAGCACAACACTGGGCATGTAGGACTCAATAAATGTAGTAGAACAAATAAAGAGACATTTAGAAACAGCCATTTAGTGTCCCTTAATATCCACATAGTAAACTCAACAGTGAAAGTAATTAAAATCCTATCTGCTGTGGAATGTAAGCTTATTTCCTCTTATTAAGCTCTCAATTCTATAAATATTTACTTAATACCTATTAAATGTAAGGTACCACACACTTAAAACTGTGATGAACACAATGATAAATTCAGAGTTGCTGCTTTTAAGGTGGTTATTGTTTCATGAAAGTGATGGAGGTACAAAGGCAGAGTGTATCAACTGGCATGTTGTCATTCTCTATTAATAACTCAAGAAACTTATAGACAATGGAATTCACTTCAGAGTCACCTTAGGAATTTGACCTGAGCTGTCACAGCATTGAACCAAAGTGAATAGCAATACCTTTTACATTAGTGAGAAGATTTTGTTGAACATCTTCATCCCATATTTCCCAAAATCCCAATACTCAATTGTTCTCCCCAGGAAGACAGAGTAAATGTTGTCATGGTATCCAAGAAGGGATCATGATGATCAAGACTGATAAGAATGAAATCTCTTGCAACAGGAGACTGAAGCAAAAAAAAAAAAAAAGAGAGAGAGAGAGAGACAGAGCGAGAGAGAGAAAGAAAAAAGAAAAAATTAATCAGTGTGCCCAGCCTATTACCCAACAGAACTGAAAGGACATTCATGCTTCCTGCTGTACCCTGATTTCTTCCTATGTCCCAGGGCTACTGCCACCCTTTGAAGGTGTACAAGTAACTTATGGCCAGTAATTGACACTAACATTCTACAAGTCAAAAAATATGATACTTACACTTCTTATGCCTTTTGTATCTGTATTTAAAAATGCTAAAACTGCCCAATGGCTCACCAGTGCTACTGTATATTTTAAGGGGAAAAAAATGCAAGTTTAGTTTAAGTAGGATTGGTTTCAATTTGCTCCTTGTCCAATTTGAATAACAATCTTCTAATGAGAACAGTTCATATTATGATATCTCACTACAATCTTGTTTTATTAATAATAGGACGATAGCCTCGCCTCGTGTGATTGATGCTGCCTTTGAATTATAGGTTCTTAGTATTCTGCATTTGGGTTATCTAACTCTTTGAACCATTCAGTCAGAATGCTGCATAGTCAAACTGAATGAGAGATTTGGCCAACAATACAATGTAGTCAAAAGCCAAATCAAAATGTTACTGCACCCCGCCATCATTCATAAAATGTAATAGGCATTGCACCGTCTCACATTCTCATCACAGAGAATGTAATGAAAAAGAAAATGCCACATGATTAATCATTTCTCCTGACAAAAAGTTTAATAGGAAAGGGAGAATGTTGTATTACCAATGTAAATCAGCCATTATGGCTTGAATGCTATATTCCCATGGCTATTCCATACTGCTGTATCCAAGATAGCTTGAATCTCCCTTCTCTGTAGACATCTGGCCAGTTTTTTTTTCTTTTTTTTTTTTTAATTAATAAACTTTACTTTTTTAGAGCAGTTTCAGTTTCACAGCAAAATTGAGTGTTAAGTGGAATGACTTTCCATACAGTATAATCCTTTTCCCTGTAGCTAGTTTTGACATAGTCCCAAGGATGTGACAAAGCTCAAGAAACAGTAAAATGATTTAGAAGGATGATTACTACAACAAACAACTTGCTGTTAATGATGATTCTTTTGTAACCATAGCTTTTAATAAACTGAAGCACTGATGCAAAAACTAACTTTCCTAATACCACAGACAGACAATAAATTATTTTTCCCTTTAAAATATACAAGTTTTAGGATTATGGTAAGAAAAGCAAAATAAAATTGGAAACAATAAGAAGAAAAAAATGAAAAAATGGCTTGACTATGGGATATGCTCTAAATTCAACAAGCTAAAGGAAATTTTCACTAATTGTAAGAAGGAAATTTCCTCTTAAAAGAAAGATCTGAAGTCTTTGTCAGTTTCAGATCCCAAAGCAAATGTATCTACTTTGCATCTAAGTGGAAGTAGGATGAAGAACACAATTATAACATCAGTCAAATAGGAGAAAAGATTTAAAAAAAATAAAAAAGAGGTATTGGGCTATATTTAGGAAAGATATAAAATAGATAATAAAATGGAGGGAATATGCTAAAAACATATTCCTAAATCTTGTCCTTTAAATTATTTAGGAATGTGGGAACTAAAAATAACATAATGATATTCATTTCCTTTAATAGAGGTCTCTAATATAGGAGACATTATGTTAACACGATGGCAATCTGTTTGAAAATGCATGTCAAGAACTGAGAGAATAAAGTATAATTAACTTGGCTTTCTTCCATTCCACAAATCCAAGTGTGAACATATGCCTAGGAAACACAAAGACAAAAGACAACTGCTATTCCCAAAGAGATTTATCCTTGAAGAAATATCCGCAAAGGCGAAGGAAGAAACAGATCTGGCAGAATGATGGGTGGCAGTGAACAACGATGGAAGAAACAGTCATAAACATACTCTCAGAACATTCCAGTTGTTTTGACTCCTTAACCAATCACTTGACTATAAAAATAAATAATGAGAAAAATCATAAAAAGTATAAAAAATTATAAAATTATAAAAATAATAACTCATGTCTTGAGATAAAAATTAAAAAATAGTATAGAAAATGTAAATCTATAGTAACAAAGAAGGAAGTTATTAAAAGATTTTAATGACATAAAACTGAATATGTTTTGTACTCCATTAAGTAACTGGAAATACTAAAATCGTAGAAACAAAATGCCATAAACTGTAGGCAAAAAAGAGAACAGAAAGTTTCCAGCCAGGGATTTGTGGCAGCTGAGAGCTATGTGCTGTGATGTGTGGCAGGGCTGTGGGATTAGCCATAGCTCCTGGAGGGCTGCTGTAAATTATAAACCAGCATATGTGCAAGGGGAAGAAGCAGCCCATTAGTAAACCTTTCAAATATAGATGGGCTCCCGAGAGGTTAGTTTGTACATTATTCACAGAAATAACTTTGACTGCACAAAGATTTGTGGAGCATTTCAATTGCCCTTAGATAATTAAGAATTTGTTCAGTGAACAAAAATGTAAACCTTAAAATCACAGTAGCTGAACAAATTATTCCAAAATGGCATCATTTATTTGATAGCAAAATAAGTTTGGACAAAAATTAACAGGAGATTCAATTGTGGTCACTTAAACTGTCTGAAGGAATACAAAGCAAAGAACAGAGGGCTGTTGATCTGCTGTGTACTCCCCTTAAAAAAGAGTAGAGAGACTCCATTAATAATTATAATTCAACATGTACCATATCTGACTAAAATTCGATGTTTTTCTTGGCCTGTAACTTAGAAAACTTCTCATGATAGATTCTCTATAATCATGGCATTGGTACAATCTGCTAAATGTTCAATAAGACAGTTGCGCTTGGGCTATAAATAGCATACAATTTTAATTTCTGCTCTGTGATACAGTGGCTAACTCTGGTGAAAATTCTTCTGGTTAAATATGCCTTTGAAGAATATACTTTTCTTTAAAAGAGTGCTAGATGATGTGAAATGAAGAATGGCTTTCACTTAAACATCGTTCCATTAATGCATCTTAAGTGTATTATTCCTATGCTTATGAGACAAATATTCTTGATGCAGCATAGAAAGAAGCTACACTCATCATATATTTAAAGGAAACACATTAAACTCACACAAGCTGAGTATTCTATTATGCAAAAGAACAGCTATAAATATGGATGTCAAGGAAAGAAGACATTTAACGAGCGAGGACAAGAACACAACTGAAAAATAAATGGGTTCAGAAAGGTCAGAGAGCAAAAGGTCAGAATTCAAGTATTCATGTTTGCACTTTCTAACAACTTTCTTACTTTTCTTTTCCAATATCTTTATCACTTCTCAATTTTTCTTCTAGGAGAAGAGATCTGTGATAAATATACCAACACTATTCTTGACCAATCCCATCCTTATATCATGCTCACTAGTTATATTGGAAGGTCACTGTTCCTTCCTCCCGGGGTTCTTTTCCTAGACACGTTGCATTTCAGGAGCCAAAGAAGATGTAAGTGGGGAAAATTTCTGGTGTCAGAGAGGTCGGATCATTGTTCTTCTTCTGACTTCTTTTAGTGCCACAAGTGAATTACTTAATCACTCACAGAATCAACAGAAGAATGGAGAATACACTGAAGCCTGATATCTAAGCCTAAAACTATATCTCCTTCCCATTCCTTGATTCTAATAACAAATCACCCATGGTATTGATTTTTTAAAAAGCAACTTGATTACATTCCAAAAAGTCCCAAAGGTCATTTGCTCACTCAAACCTAAAGACAAGAATCATTTTGTTAGCACAGTAGGTCAGAAGCCTAGGAGGTCCTAACAAATTCTTTACAGCCTAAATTTCAAAAGCTTCTTACATAATTAATAAGCTTTGTTCTATATCCTAACTTAGAAGAAATATAGTTCATCATAAGCTGAGATTTTCCAACATAAGCCAATCGTCATGATGGAAAGGCATACATTTTCCACATTTTTTTCACTTTGTGATGCTTAAATATTCATTTTTAAATAGTAGTAAGGCTTAGATAATCTCAAGGAGGCTTCTACATTCATTTCTCACAGCTGCAAACATTAACTCTATTATTATTCCTCAAAAATACATCTGTGGGAGAGTGACATCAGCAAGTTGCCAGAATAAAAGATACCCATCTCACATCCCTCATAAAAAAAAAAAATATGATCTGGCATCCATCTGTGGACAAAAGTGCCTTAGTAGAATTTTGGGATCTGCGTATGTGAAAGCCAGTGAAGCCCAAAACAAAGGAGAGCCACTTTGAGAAAACAGACATACACACAAATAGCAACCTCACTGAATATGTTCCCATTCAGACTGAAAGCACTCACCTGCCCCTATAGATTCAGCTCCAGGCCTCTTTGGTCACAATTCTGAAACTAGCCCCATCTGTTGAGGAGCAACACCTATCTATGTCCCTGGGAAGAAGTCCACCAAATTCAGACCCAACTACAGATCCTGAAGCAGGCCTGTGAAAGAGCTATAGTCTCTCTCTACCACTGCTCTAGAGGCAGTCCTGCTCACCCAGGAACCTACCCAGAGCCCCAGGGGGAGCCCACTCAGTAACTAGGCAGAAGCCACACCCATCCACATCATTGGTAACAAGTTCACTGTCTTCAAACTTGACTGTAGAACCAGAAGCAGCCCCATGGCCAATTTCCAGCTGTTTTCAACCATGATCCTTGAGGTGGTCCCATTGACCATGGTCCTGGAGGCAGTCCCATTTCTGTTGGAAGACATTCTCATTGACCTGAATCTGACAGGAGCCACACCTGGTAAGAGGCCCAAAGACCCAGCAGCAGGCATGTGACCCTGCTCCAGCACCAATCAACTGTAATCCCAGAGGCAGGCTTATCAGTCCAGAAACCCTATAAAAAATTTTCTACACCTACCAAAGCCAGTCTGCAAAGAGGTGCTTGCTCCTTCAAATGCACAGACATCAATGCAAGGCTACATGTAACATTAAGAATTAGACAACCATGATATCACCAGAGAAAACTTATAAAGCCCCAGGAACAGACAACAAAGATATGAAGATTTATAAATAGCCTGAAAAAGAATTCAAACTAATAGTTTTAAAGAAGCTCAGCAAGTTACAAGAGAAAGCAGATAGAGAACTCAACAAAATTAGGAAAAATAATAGATGAATAAAATGAGAATTTTAACAAAGAGATAGAAATCATAAAAAATAACCAAACAAATTCTGGAACTCAAGAATACAGAGAATGAAATTTTGAAAAATACAATAAAGAATCAACAGCAGACTTGCTCAAGCAAAAAAATAAATAAATAAATAAACTCATGAACTCAAATAAAGTTCATTGAAAAAGTATCCAATTGTAGGAGAAAAAATAAAAAAAAATGAGAGAGCATAAAGGAAATCTATGAGATATGTGAGATACCATCTGGAGAGCTAAATTCACATTATAAAAGAAAGGGGTGAGGAACAAAAGGCTTATTTAAAGAAATAAAGGCTGAAAACTTCCCAAATTTGGGAGGTGTCAGATCTATGAAGCTCAGAATTTCTGCAATAGGATCAACTCAAAAAAAGATTACACTGAGATACATTATAATAAAATTATTTAAAGTCAAATGCAAAGAAAAAATTTTGAAAGCAGTAACAGAAAAGCAGCTCTTCACATACAAGGAAACTCCTGTGACACTATGAGTGGATTTTTTTAGCAGAAACCTTGGCGGCCAAGAGATTAGGATGGTATACTCAAAGTACTGAAAGAAAAGAAACTATTGACCAAGAATACTATAACTAGAAAAGCTATCTCTCCATAATTAAGGTGAGATAAAGAGTTTCTCAGACAAATAAACACTGCCTTATGAGACATGCTAAAGGTGGTTCTTGAAGTTCAACAAAAGGATGCTAATTAATAACATAAAAACATAAAAAGATTAAAACTCACTGGTAAGAGTAAATATATAGTCAAATTCAAAATACATGCATACCACAGAGATATTGTGGGTTCAGTCTCAACCACTGCAACAAAGCAAATATCACAAAAAGGTGAGTAAGACAAGCTTTTTTGTTTCCAGTGCATATAAAATTTATATTTATACTACACTGTAATCTATTAAGTGGGTTATAGCATTATGTCTAAAAATATGTACCTGCCTGAATTTAAAAATACTTTATTGATAGAAAATGCTAACAATCATCTTAGCCTTCAGCAAGTCAAAAACATTTTGCTGGTGGAGGGCCTTCCCTCAATGTTGATGTCTGTTGATTGATCAGTGGTGGCTGCTGAAGGTTTGTGTGGCTGTGGAAATTTCTTAAAATGAGAAACAATGAAGTGTGCCACATCAACTGATTCTTCCTTTCACAAAAGATTTCTTTGTAGCATGTGATGCTATGTGATCACATTTTACTCACAGTAGAACTTCTTTCAAAAGTGGAGTCAATCCTCTCAAACTCTGCTCCTGTTTTATAAAGTAAGATTATACCATATTCTAAATCCTTTGTTGGCATTTCAACAATATTCACAGCATCTTCGCCAGGAGCAGGTTCCATCTCAAAAAACCACTTTCTTTGGTCATCCACCAGAAGCAACTCCTCCTCATCTGTTCAAGTTTTATCATGAGATTTCAGCAATTCAGTCACATGTTCAGGCTCCACTTCTAATTCTAGTTTTCTCGATGTTTCTACCACATCTGCCATTACTTCCTCCACTGAACTTTTGAACCCTTCAAAGTCATCCATATGGGTTGGAATCAACTTCTTCCAAACTTTTGTTATAACGTTGATGTTTTGACCTCCTCCTATGAACCAAAAACTTCTTAAGGCATCTAGAAGGGTGATTCCTTTCCAGAAGGATTTCAATTTCTTTGCCCAGATCTATCAGAGTAATAACTATGTATGACAGCTATAGCCTTACAAATTGTATTTCTTAAATAATAAGGCTTTAAAGTTGAAATGACTAGTGTATCCATGGGCTGCAAAATGGATGTTGTGTTAGCAGATGTGAAAACAATGTTTTCCCCTTGTACTTCTCCATCAGAGAGCTCTTGGGTAACCAGGCATATTGTCAATGTGCCCTGATATTTTGAAAAGGAGAGGTTTCAGTGCCACTTGATGGTATTACCTCCTGATACCAAGAACTGCCTGCATCCTATCATGTCAAACACACTTTGTGGAGTTCCTGCGGGGGTCCCATGCACTAAGCAAAACAGCAGAATGGAAATTAAAGTACCATTGTATTTATAGCTGAGCAAGTAATAGAAAGTCCTCATGCTTAATCAAACCAAACCTATATCATGGGGCCTGGAGGCAAACTCAGAAGGATCCAAAAAGAAAGAATAGGAAGTGAGAAAGAAGTGCAAAAGGGTCCTAGAGAAAGAAAAGAAGAAAAGATGAAAGAAATGGTTGGATTTCCCCCCAAGAACATAGGTCTTGTCTAGGTCTATTAACTATGGTGACAAAAACTACAACATAGCATAGAGTCATGCCTTAAAGGTATAAAAATTCTGCTCACTAGTAATCCTTGGTCCAACGATATTTTGGGGCTCTGACCTATTATGACTCTTATTTCGTGGGGGCCAGGGAATAACTAGTAGAAGATGGTGGGTATATCGGTTAGCTATTACTTTAAACAGGGTTTCTTTATAGCAGCGCTATCAACATTTTGTGGTTGGGTAATTATAGTAGAGGGTGATCCTGTGTATTATAGAATGTTTATCAAAATCTCTGGCTTCTAACCACTAGATGCCAGTAGCATCCTCCAATTTGTATTAACCAAAACTGCTTCCAGACATCACCAAATGCATCTGGAGGGGCAAAGTTGCACCCGGTTCAAAAGCATTTTCTTAAAACAGCCACCATTTATTCTCACTCACATGATTGCTGGTCACATAGAAGAAGGTCAGCATACCTGGGCCGGGCAAATTGGCTTCAACTTGCAGATCCTTCTGGGCTTATATATTCTTTATAGGTTGGGCCCAGATCTACCCCAGTATGTTCATTCTGGTGCCCAAGCTGAAAGGAGAGCAGCTATCAACAGGAAACTCTTCACATGGCAATGGCAAAGAAATGAACAGGAAATCCCAACCATTCAAGCACATTTCAAGTCTTTGTGTTGTGCTTGCTAACATACCATTGGCCAAAGCAAATTGCAAGCTACACTTGGTCACCAGTGGAAGAACTTCCATTTATATAGCAAAGCACGGAAATATAAGGGCAGGTGAAGAATCAGGGGTGGTAATTCACTCTACCATAGTGCATCTGCTGAGAAGAGGTCTCCCCCCCAATAGTGGCCATGCCTTATGATTCAGTTCTTTATGACACCAGGCATGTTAGGAGTTACAAGTGTCTGAATAAATATTAATACATGTGTTTGCCCACTTTTATACCTATGTTTCCAAGGCTTGTGTCTCACCAGATGTGAAATGATTTGAAAGATAAATGAGTCATTTTAGCCAGAAAATATATTGAGCTGTGTCACAGAGAAGCTGGCATGGCCCTTCAGCCTAATGTAAGCTCTGCTTTGGCTCAGAACCCATTCAGGAAATAATTCTCCTCACCAAGAGGACAGAATACAACCTCTCCAATTCCTATATCAGGGAAAATTTAAGATACATCCTGAAAAACTCAGAGCATGCAGAGATCAGAGAAAGGCAAATAGGGCTACAAACAGACAGAAAAGTTATCCAAGAGCATTTATACCAATTCATTAGTGGGACCAAACTTCCTTTGGAATCTAATCAATAAAGACTGAGATTTTTCTGCAAAGAATAGTAAGTTTCTAATGCAAGGAAAATATTGGCTCAGATCACCACAGGGCCTAGAAAACTTGAAACAACAAAATGAAAAGAGAATTCAGGTAAAATCAGGACAAATTTTCTTTTCTGCTTTAGAATTTTCTCCATGTCTTCAGTGAGGAAAAAACTAACAGTCTTTAAGCCAGACCTCTCAATATCATTTACAGTTTACTGAACATAATACCCCTTAAATTTAACTACAGAGTAAATTGCACTTAGTTCTCTCCCCACACAGTGGATTCAGTTATTCTACCTCCATTCTTCTGTGTTCTTCAAGATGCCTAAACTAAAGAACTCATCCAGGTTTCATTCAAGGTGGATATCTGGATTAGTCAAGCCACACATGACAACTTTAGTCAACCGCCTTGTGGAGAGTCCAGTCTGGATGTTCTACACATTACATCTTTCCCACAGGAACCTCTTGCTCCATACACTAAAATTATGTGACCCCTTCCTTTCATATATAGAGAAAAGTGGTGTCTGACCACAAAGTACATAGTTGCCAAAGTGCCTTCAAGCAGTTTGGCTTTCACTACAATATTAATGAAGCATCTATTATAAGCTGGGTACTCTGATATATGAAAAGTACACAATTCCTACCCTGTAGAGTCTAGAAAGAAACAGTGATAAGCAATCAAAAAAATTACAGGACAATTTAAAGAGGGCATCAACAGCAAGAAGCTTCTATGACATCTGGATACGAGATGATATAGAAGAGGGAATGCTTAGCTCATTCTAGAAATATGAGGAAAGGTTTCTCACAAGATGAAAATCCAGGATGATGTGGAACACATTTCTCCTATTAGAAACCTAAATAATCAAGGTAACAATATCTCTTTATATTTAAAAGTGCCTTTCTAACTCTGATTTTTCCATTTAATTAGGAGTATATTATAAAGGAGAATGGTCAAGTGTTACTGAATTGTCCTTAACCTTCAAAAAATTCCAACTATGTGCTATAGCTAAAAACTATAACATCCAAGGATCTATATATTTCCATCAGATTTTCCAAGGTTTTTTTTTTTAATAAGAAATAGATTCTGGAAAAACATGACTTGTGATTAAACTATGTTCCCTTTTTGACCTCAAGCTTCTTTTGCTAGGGTACTACAATTGCCTTAGAAAAGAAAAGGTGAAGTAATAGAAAGGGTGAAGATAACAGACATTCACTGAATTTTCCTCTCACCCTGGCTATCGTGTGGAATCTCCAAGTCTCTCAACCTTTTTCTAAAGCTATTAATATTATTGCTGTGTTGACCTTTGCTGCTGTTTGCCATTTTGAAATTTACAGATCAGCAAGCACCAGTAAATCTTGTCAGAATTAATGCAAATGTAAGACACAGTCATTACCGGCCCCTCACAGTAAAGAATAGCTTGCTACAATGTTATTACTGAGACACAATTTATCCTGATTGCCAGAAAGATGAGACGTCCTGAATGTAAGCAGTAAACTCGCTCAAGAAATAAATTTCACCGGCGTTGCCCACACAGAAGTTTGCTCGCGCGGATGAATGCTGTCAGTGCGGCGAGTGGCGGAGTGATTGATTCACTCCTGCGCATCTCCCATCTCCCCCTGCTGGAAAATGAAAGTTAATTTGCTCTCATTCGTTCTGTTCACCACACTAGACGTTTTTAGGGGTTGAACTCAGAAAATGAAGAGGAGTAAATCATGGTCCAGATGACATGTTTTTTATTTTTTTCCTTCACTAGATGTGCCTTTATATTTCAACCCTGCACATTTTTTTCACAGGGTGCCTAGGATTAATATACCAATGAATCCCAAGCCAAATAGGAAGCATTCTTTGCTCTGTTGGATGAGCTTGTGTTTCTGATATATAAACAAGTGGTTCCTTAAAATAACTGATGATACATAGGTAGCAAAATTCCACTTCATGACAGTTCCACCTTCTCAGTGCATTTTTAAATCACTCTATCGCTATGAAAATTCTTGCAATGGTATTTATTGAAGTAAGAGTTTTAATGCAGTAGTATTCTTAGAGGAAGAGTGTGAATGAATAAGTAAATCCTGGATAATAAAACTAAGGAAGAGATAACTTCGGTTTCCAGAAAATAGCTGAAATGTGGGTGTTTATCAGTCCTTGGGGAAAGGAGGAACATTCTGAAGAAATTGTTTCTAAATACACGGAAAGAAACTTGGATGTATAAGCAAAGGGACTGCAGGTATGAAATGGACTCATGCACTTTTTTGGCTTTCAAAGTCTCAACTAACTTTCTCAGGCTTCAAAAGATCCTATAAGTCACAACTGAAATGACACAAAGCTCTGGATGTTCTCAAGAGCTACTACCATAAAAAGAAGAAATGCAAAGACTAAGAGGAGAGCATGTAAATTTAATAAGGCTGTAGAATATGATGTCAACATAGAAAAAACAATTCTACTTATGTATATTAGCAATGAATAACTAAAAATGAAATTTAAAAATAATTTCACCTGCAATAACAAAATCTGAAATTACAAAACATTTTAATAGATATTAATGATACCCTAAATAAATGGAGAAATATACCATGTTTATGGACTAAAAGAATCAACTTTAAAACAATGTAAATTCTCCCCAAATCATCTATAAATTCAACACCATTCTTATCAAAATCCCAGCAAATTTACTTACACAAATTTACAAAATAATTCTAAAATGCATAAGAAATCCCAAAGACTTGAAATAGCCGAAAAAAAATTTTTTTTAAAGAAAAGCAAAGTTGGAGGACTAACACAGCCTGGTTTTAAAACTTACCGTACTATTACAGTCATCAAGATAGGGTGACATTGGCATAAGGGCAGAAGAATAGATCAATGGAATAGAATAGGGGTTCCAGAAATAAACCAACACATTTAGGGTCAACGGAGAAAGGAGAATATTTTTAACAAATGATGGTGGTACAACCAACCAAAATACAAATTACTTCAATCCATAATAAAATATCAATTCAAGAAAGATCATAGACCTAATGGAATAAACTAAAATTATAAATCTATAAGAAAGAATAGAAGAATATGTTCTCGATCTTAGGGGAGGCAATGGATCTTACAGAGTATAAAAAATTACTAACCATAAAAGAAACAAATGATAAATTGAACTTTATCAAAATTAAAAATGCCCATGCTTCTAAAAATGTGTTGTTAGAAAAATGAAAAGTCAAGCACCCACCACACACACAAGTATCCAGAATACATAAAAAATTCATACAAACTAATAATAAAAAGACAGTCCAACTTTTTAAATGGGGAAAATACTATACCATAAAAGAAATTAAAGGCATATTAAAAGGTATTCAGCATCTTTAGTCATCAGGAAAATGCAAATTAAAGCCACAATGATAATATTATTTCACACTCACTAGAATAGCTAAAATTTATAAGACTGACAACACCAAATGTTGGTGAGGATGTGGAGCCACTGAAATTCCCATAACATTGCTGCTGAGATTTTAAAATGGTACAACTACTTTGAAAAACTGCTTGACAATTTTTAATAAAGTTAAACATATGCCTATCATAATAAATAAGCATTTCTGCTCCTTGCTATTTATTTACTCAAATAATATGAGAACATATGTCTATACAAACACTTGTACAAAATGTTTATAGCAACTTTATCCATAGTAGCCAAAAACTGGAAAGAACTCAAGTGTCCAGGACAAAATAAAAGAGACAAACTATGGATAAAAACAGTAAGACAAATTTCAAAAATATATGCATATGAAAGAAGCAGACACAATACATATTAGTTTATTTTATTATTACATAAACTTCATATCCAATCCACAGTAGTCAATAGTGATATTATAAAAATCAGAACAATGGATACTTATAGGGGTGGTATGTGCAGAGAACTAGTGGAGATTGAAATGTTCTGTGTTTGAATTGAGATGCTATTTACATACATATACATTTGTCAAAAGTCATTGAATTTTACATTTAAAATTTGTGTATTTCAAGGTAGGTAAATTTATCTCAATAAAGTATTTAAAAATAACTTCAAGACCGCACACTCCAACAACAGCCCAGAGAAGCCAACTGATTGGAAAAAGAACAGAAATATATAAAAGTTTCCTAAGAGAAAGTATTTTAATTTAAATACAGAAGAATACCCTCAGTGAGAGAGAGAGAATTAAGAAAAAAGAAATTTACTGTCATACAATCCCCATAGTTATACTGCACTACTCTTTTAAAATAGCCTTAGTTTGTTTCAATATGTTATTTGCATTTTGTTTCAGAAAGATTTCTTAACAGCAAATTGTTTCCATTTTCATTTATAACCTGTGGTGACACAAAGTGAACTGGGTTCTATAAATTACCATGGAAAGTGGTGAGCCAACAATTTGGCAGAACAAAGCCCTGAGGATATGACAAGCAAAAGGGGAATACAGAATTTGCAATTGCAGATTAAAATTGAAAAATAAAAAATTTGAATTGCAAATACCATATAAAAAGTGGACACTGTACATGACTGCTTTATACAATAGTTTTGCAGGCCTGAGGTGATAAATAAAAACTTGGTCACTCTATTTAGTACCATTAAATACTTGGACTACTTTTGTGCCCTCAAGTTGTGAGGTGTTCTTCATTAGAAGTATACATTAAGGTCATTTGCCATTGATTGCTTAAGGCTAATAAATATGTTTAAGGAGTTTCAAAGATTTGCTTTGGGCAAAGTCATGATCACATAGCTTAATAAAGCCACTTCATATGGGACTGTGACTAAGTTTTGCTGTGTTTACAGACATTTTGTCACAGAATCAAAGTTAACTTTTTTAAAAATTCTCTTTGCCGCAGAGGAACCCAGACATGCTCTATTTGCAAACCGACTGCATGAAACTAAAAGCACAGTAATTCTGAAGCTGTTGGCTTGGATAAAATGAGAATGTAATTAAAAAGAAAAAGGTTAGTAAAAGAACATGCTGGGAATTGAAAATAAAAATCTGAAATGATGTCCCAGCCTGCCCATAAGGTCTTTTTCACAGAGTAGAAAGCTATCTCAAATGCTCTACTTGTCCCAGGGTCTATGTTCTTTCATTGCTATTGCCTATTCTTGTGTTTTATGTTTTCATCAATCTATTGAAATAATCAAAATTATTTATATTCAGAATTTTTGCTATATTATTCCAATGCTAATAATTATCTCAAATATTTATTCATTTGCATATTGGAGAGAAAAAAAATGATTTTTTAGAGCTCTACTATATCTCCCTTTTAATTCTAAATTCCATGTCACTAATTCCTTTCCCAGCACCATGTTATTTCCACCAAGCACATTAGCAATATCTTCAGGAAAATTCCAGCCCCATATTTTAAGCTGAGTTGATTCTTGAGAGTGTAAACACACTTAAAAAGAAGGAAAGTCTTTTTGACTTTGTCTCTCCATAGGCCAATAGTATACAAAACACTGAAGCCTTTTAAACACATTTCATAGGGATCACTGACTTAGAACAGAAGGGGACCATGGGAATCATTCAGTGAAACACTCTCATTTTGCACATAAAGAAGCTGTGGCCCAGGGAGGTATATGATTTTGCTGAGGGTGACCCAGTTAGTGACAGAGCTAGTACCAGATAGTTCTCAGGTCCATAAACCAAAAGCCCGAATGATGCTAAATGTTTGTACTAGAGATTTCAAAATCCTCCCAGTTGATAAGGAGTAACTTCATTCTTCCACTTTCTATTTCCACTATGACTGCTTTGGTTTAAGTTTTAATCTCTATTCTAGATGACCCCAAATTCTCATTTTTCTAAATTAATTATCTATTACTGCAATGCTGCACGGATCTTCCTACAAGTCTACTTTTTGTTTGCTTTGACAATGCTAGCCCTATTTTTCTCCAGGCCTCATTAGAAAATAATTGCAACAAAAATTCACATCCAATCTGAAGTCTGGAATACAGGAAAAATTTTCCCTATTAAGATGAGATAAAGTCAGTACCCATGATTGCGTAGAGGAAGACACAAAGAAGGAAAGCAGATTTCACATTAAAAACAAAATATGATTTCTGACACATTTTGACATTACAATCAAACTTTCAGAGTTAAGACTGAAGACCTAGCCTAGACATTAGCTAGCCCAACATTTCCCACGTGTTCCTTGAAACTCTAGAGGCACAAGATAGTATTAATGATTTTGTGGCCAGGTAGATTTGAGAAACCACACAGTTATACCAACTTAAATTTTTTTCCTGTAGAATTTCTGTATCCTTTTATCTAACAGGCCTCGTGACAGTTCAAAATAATAGGCAAAATGTCCCAAATTTATTTGAGCAAGAAACCTGTTTACAGGGGATCCCACAGAGTTACTGTCTTGAGGGATATCATTGGGGGAAATGCTGATATAGACCAATTAGACAAATTATAATCTAGTTAGTGCCAGAGTCAGAACAAGAACCAAGTTTTTTCAATCTCTTATTTATTGACAAGAACATTTTTGTCTGTCTTAGGTCTTTTGGGTCACAGAAAACTCATTCAAGCCACTTCCAATAAAAAGAAAATGGTGAGAGGGGAAGAGACAAGCAGGGATCCTTATCCAGCATGGGCTGATCACAGGACTTAAGATGGGCTGCTCCTTAGAAGAGGCATGGTGATTCACATCTCCAGCACAAACTCAAATTTAAAGGTTTTAATCCTTAGTGGAATAATAATAAGGACAATAGAATTCACTACATTTATAAAGATAATACATTAAAACTACTTAAACTTTTAAAAAATCACACATAGAAACTCTCATGACATATATTAAGAAAACTTTTAAAAAATATGTTTAAAATTTTGTGGCTAAAGTCCCTCTGGCCAAAATGGAACATCTTGAGCAACAATAACACCTATTAATACAACTGATTGAAATTTGGACTATGTTTAAATCAGTGAGTTCACAATGATGCACAAGCAAATAAAAGAAAAAAAGAGATATCACTTTGAGAGAATGCCAGGTAAAAATCACATTATGTTTTCCCTGTACGAACTATACTTGAGATTGCATATAATTGATGAGGGAAAGTTTCTTCTTACAGAAGTTTCTAACTCATAAATAAAGAAGGAGTTACAGAATTACAGTGTCACCCTAATGAAATAATGGATCTAGACAATGACCGTAAGGGCCCCTAAGTCACAAAAAGAGAGACATGCAGAATATTCATGTGCCTCCTGATGGAGCCGCCTAAGTATTCCTGCCCTAAATTGAACCTGAATTTGATCAACCCTGTAGTATCAAATATCCTTTACAGTAAATACAGTACTCAGAGGAATATGTTAAATGACATCAGTGTGGTGCAATCAGCAAAATTTATAATACTGGAAATTCTACAATTTACCCTGGTTTCTTCAACAAATATATTGCACAGAGGAAGAAAAGAAAGAGAGGGAAATTATAGATTTAAGAAACATAGCAAGAAATTTCAAATGTATGTCTTTTATTGGGCTCTTTACAGTATTATTTTTAGGTGTGATAATGTTACTTTTTTTCAAGTAGTTACCTTCTGGAGATACATACAGGCACTATCTACAGGCACTTGATTTAAAATAATCCAGTATTGAGTAGGAGCTTTTAAAGATGAAACCAAATTGGAGATGAAAATTGTTGATACTGAGTGATGGTTACATAGAGGATTCATTATACTATTCTCTGCACTTTTGTATATATTTGAAATTACCATTAATAAAAAGGTTTTTAAAAATGTGTCACTAAATCACAGTATATTATTATACCATATCAGATTAAGTGTAAGCCAAAAGAAGATAATTAATGCCTGATTATAAAATTATCAGTTTACCTCTTATCTATACATGATTATAAAATCAGTCATTTATTCTTCAAATATTCTTTTCCTACATACAGAATTTTCAATCCATCTGTTTTCTATTAAAAATTATCATATAGTAATGATAGCTACTATTTATTGAATTTTATTTATTCATAAATTAGTATAAGATAATATATAAAACTAACTTATTATAATTTATCTAACAGTTTTATTTTATGTTTGATATGTCAGTTTGAATCTTTATAATAAATTTAAAATCATACCACAAAATTTAGATGAATGAATACTACTCTTTTACTCTTTCCCATGTTAACTGCTTCTCATGATACTCTCTCCCTTCTGCTGAATTTACTGTACATGTGTGTACAAAATCTGTAGCTCCATATCATGGAATTACCCTATATGTAATCACCAGCCATTTCATGAATCTACTTATTCTCTAATCTCTATATTATAAAGAATCCAATAAATTACTTGGAAAATCCTCTGGATCTGAACAAATCATTATTAAATAGATAAAAGAGAAACTATTGTATATTTTTAAAATATAAGTTTTTCTTCCAACATGAACATTCTTTAAATATTTTTCTTTAAATTAAGTTTAAAATGTTGGTCTTGGAGAAAAGATAAGTGAAACCCAAACTCTGCCACTAACTGTCATTGCAGGCAAATTATTTAATAATATGGAAAATACTTAAACACTTAGGAGAGTATAGTGTAAATCAGAATGCAGGTAAATAACATTCCCTACAGGGAAGATTTTTAAACCAGGAAGTCAGTAAGCTTTTTCTGTAAAAAGCCAGATAGTAAATATTTTAGAGTTTGCAACCATAAGATCTCATTTGTAACTATTTAACTCTGCTGTTGTAGCACAAGAGCAAGTATAGACAACATGTGAACAAATAAGAGTGGCTGTTTCAATAAAACTTTATTTATGACACTGAAATTTGAGCTTTATATAATTTTCATGTATCTTGAAATATTATTGCTCTCTTAAGATATTTTCAACCATTTAAAATTATAAAAAACTATTCTTATATCAAAAGCTATATAGACACAGTCAGTGGGCTCTATTTGGCCAAGTGACTATAGCTTGCCATTCCCTGCCCAACCAAAATTGGTTATCTTATTAATTGTATTCTATTTTAGAGCACTGCAAAAAAAGGCATCATTATTTACATGTTTAATGCTTAGGAAAAGCATGTTATGTGATTGTAACATCAGAAATGAATTACTTTAATGTGAAGGATCTGCTGTATAATTCTATTTGAAATTTTTGTTCTAATTTTAAATATTCAGATGAAAAACCTGGCCCCACTAAAAGTCTTGGCAGAATCCACATTATAAAGCAGCTAGACGAAATAGAAGTTAGTTAAAAGGTAATATTAAGTGACCTTGTACAATTAACATTTATACCAATGGCCTGGGGAAGGTGAGTTTAACTTAGGGTCTCTAAATGCAAAGTACAACTTCCTTAGACTATGAAGGAGAGAAGTTATCAGCCTACTGAATGAGTGGAGGTGGGGTGGAGGGGTTATGTATTTATATATATATTTATGTTTATATTAAGTTCTAGGGTGGAGGATGAATAAAAAGAAATTAGTAGCCTTTCTTGTAACAACTGCAACAGTGCAGAGAACATTAAAGCGCAACAAAATGCAGTTCTCCTTAATAAAAAGTAGATAAAAGGGAGGAAAATGAGATCATCTTGGAGGTAATGAGTGCTCAGAATTCAACTTCATGCCTAAAACTTGCATGCAAATAATTTGAAGACAGAGTAAAACCATCTCTTCTAAATGCCTGAATCCTTAAGTACGTGAGTCAAGAATGGAGCTGTGTAGGAACATTAGATTAATTCAGACTCTAAGAAAAGATTCAAGGTGACACAACCAATATTTTATTAATCAATGCCTGAATAATAAAATAGCTATCAACTATCAGGTGCCTACCAGGTGCCTGGCAATGTGTCAGGTGACACAACCAGTATACAAAGTTCTCATCCATATAATAATGATTGAAAAGATAAGTGACCTTGCTAGGGTGACACAACTATAACAAAGTTAGGCAGAAATTTGAACCCAACTTTACCTCCAAAATTCAAGCTCTGTCCCATTTTATAGCAAACAGAATTAGACTTATCTGGTGTCCCACAGTTTCCCTTCTATGCTCCTTAATGTGCAAAATGCCAAGGCATTATAAATAAGCTGGCAATTCTGCAGCAACACACAGGCTAAAGAAGTTCTAGGCTCAGAGTCTGAAGCCCTACTTGCCTTCTGATGCCATTTCAAGCCTCAATGTTTGTAACAGATAATAAGAGATCACACAAATGGTAGTTTAAAATCCAATTAAAAGTTGGGCTACTGTCTGTGATGTATTTCCCCAGTTTGAATTCACAATATCATTTCCCTAGAGCTAAAATTAAAGGTAGTCCAATCTACATTGGAAATCTATGTGTTTTATTTATGATTAGTGGTTTGATTGCAAAGATTTAATTTTACTTAATAAAAAGAGTTCGAATTCTAATTGACAAAGGAAAAGCTTGAACTGGAGCCTTAACTTCCAAAGACATGACAAAGAAAATTCTTTTGGCAGGAGAGCTATAAACAATTCTCCAAGCACCTCTCAAACTCTTCATTTAATTAACAGGGATGATTTTTTTCCCTGTAAAAGGACAGAAACACTGCCATTTCTCCTTTTTGTGTTTCTTTTCACAACTGTATACCCTGGGGCTTCAACTCAGGACTTTGAAAGTAGGCCAGTGTTAATAACCTCCAAGGCCTGCCGGGTTGATTAGTAGGAGAAATGCAGTTACAAGAACATCTCTAAAGAGCTAAACCATGTGAGAGTAACAGTCAATGTTCAGAAAATGATGCAGAAGGGAAAAGTCTGAACATTTCCTATGTTAGGGCCCCTAGCACCAGAGAAAAATTTATTTGTCCTAAAATGACTTATCATATTAATGAATTATGGGAAATGGCCAAGTGAGTTTTATGTAATGTGAAGATAAATGGGACATTTGCTCATCTACCTTCTCTATTTCCTTTTCAATATTTCTCCCTATCTTTCTTTCTTTGGCCTTTGATTAATCCTATTCCAGCATCTTATTTGTTCTCTAAAAGACTAGTGTAATTCTCTTTTTAAAGAATTTCCCATTACTGGTTTCCACAGATCCTGGCTTTTGCTGTCTCTTTGTTAGAACACTTGTTTGCACATTATTTGTTTTATTTTTCTGGATCTATTGTCCTGGTGTTTTTCACCTATATGTGGGAATTGCAGACTAAACAGACATAAGAAAAATATGTCCTCTAGGATTAAAAAAAAAAATCACCAGATAGTCCCTATCCACCACCATCTCCCCACCAACAAGGTAATTCCTGTTCCCAAGTTTTTTTCTGAAACTCTCCCAGGCACTTTAAAGCCAAATCACCCAGGATTAGACACATCAGGATTAGAACACATCACAACAAAAGCATTTAGGCAGGCTGATTTGCCAGAGGATATTTTGACAGCTAGTAAACTAAGGGTCTGGAACTCCTGGGACTCCTGCACACAGCTTTATCAGGTACTGAAGCCACATCAAAATGTATTGAACACAAGCTTTGTTCACTCTGTCAGTTCTCCTCTCTGGCCAAATTCACTGCACTACCCTATTCCAAAATTATTACTGTAAGTGGATGGGCTAAGTAACATTACACAAATCATTTTTATTTGTGTAATGTTAAGTTCTTTGGTCATTCTGAGGAGATATACAAATCAAAGAACGCCAGGAAAGATCTGTCTCTAACAAACACCATTTCACTGATAGTTCTTTTCTGGCATTCTTTGATTTGTTGGATTATGTGGGCCTTGACTAACTTAGAGAAGAAAGGGATGGGATGCTTATTCATCTAGTTTCTTTTTATCTAGTTCTATATTTAATATTTTCTAGAACTCAAATGAAATTCTGGGAAACATGGAAGTGTTTGGAGTATACATGTGACTTCGACAGAAAAGTTTTGACAAAACACCAAGTATCTAAAACTGAATAACCTAGACCTAATATATGATGAGAGTAGGAGAAGGATATCTCCTTAAAACATTTTCTAAAAAATTCTCATTCTGGTTCATCCTCCCCCTATTTCTCTTGTGTGATTGCTTCTAAGCATACAGGGAGATCAACTTCATCACCACTTTCTTGCACTGCATGTAAGATTTTTGAGAGTAGAAACATCAACTTGGATTTAAATCTGTGCTGTCATTGGATTCTATTGTACTTCCAATCTCTTTGGTATAGTTTTATGTAGCTGAAACCATTTTTTTTAATATGTGTGGTACATTTATATGTTAGCCATGTAGTATTCTCAGTTAAAAAGGAATTAATATAGCTCTTCAGAGATATAATCCATTCAGTTTCATAGTACATTGCACTTCTGAAATTCATACAGAAACTAGAAAGTGAAATGGCCACATACTATATAGTGAATTCCATAGCTTTATCGACTTTGGATAAACTATGACACTATTGAGATCCCCACCTCCCTGATTTTCATACACAATTTCTAACATAGACTTTGATTTTAATCCTAAGCATGTCCATGATTTCCAAATATCTGTTTTATTTTTAAAAATCAGTTAAAAGTCAAGATTTATTAGAGCCTATGTACTTACATTACTTTTAGAATTCCCATTAAATTGCAAAAGAGATATGCAAATTGTACATTAATTCATTCTATAAAATGATAAAGATCTCATCTCTTTTAAAAAGTCCTTTCCATATTGAAAACAATTATGTACTTCTGTGTTATTTTTGTTGTCTCTGTCAAGATTTTACTATGAATTTTTAAAGGCTAATTTAAATTACAAATACAGTTCATGTATTCAGATACAAAGTGATCAAAAAAAATCCAATGTGCCATTGCAATAGTTTGATTTGCAATACGGGTTAATACATAACCCCAAAACTGACCAGAAGACTATTTTCCAAGAAGTTTTAAAAATTGTGAGCCTTTTTCATTTTCAGAGATTTGATAAGAAGAAATTGATTTTTCTAAGAATCATTATTTCATCTTACTTAAATATATTTCCTACCTAAAAAAGGCAAAACCACAGGTTAACCCATTGTTGCACTTCAGGTTTTGCTGCAAAAGTAAAAAGATTTTTAATTCGAAAGTATTATGTCCTCATGTTCTAAAGTAATAATTTATTCTCCACTATGAAAAGAAACAGGAGCACTCAACCCTATATACTTTTATACAATATTTCTCTTCCCCTTTCATTAAGAATAAAGCTGCAAATCCTTACTATAGCTTACAAGGTCTTACATGATCTGCCTTCACTCCCACCCAACGTTTTCTTCAGCCACTCTCCCTTTTGTTTGCCTTTCTCCTGCCAGTCATTCCTCTTTTTTATTCCTTCTACATGAAAGAATATTTCTACCTCAGGGCCTTTGTACTTACTGTACTCTATATCTGAAATGTTCTCTTCCAGAGAGCCAAGTCTCACTCCATCAGTTCATTCATTTCCCTGTTCAGTGTTACCTCAGAGAAGTCAGTCATTCTACCTAAAATCTCCCATCTTTTATCTCATCACTCTCTATTCTCTTCTGCACATACTAGGTGCTCAAATATTTGAAATGTCTGAATGAGTACTGTAAGAAAGTAGTGGTGGCAAAGATTAAACAATTCTTTCTAAGTATCAGGGACATCTTCATGGCAACCTCTAATCTGAGTCTAGAAGGATGAATAGGAAACCACTAGGCAAAAGCAGCACAGAGTTGTGCAAAATAGTGGTTCAGGAAATGGAGCACAGAGTAAAAGAGGATAAGCAGATGGACATGTGGCCTTGTCTGCCTTGCAATGAACTTGGTCACTGGAAAGCAACTGGGAGTTTTTAACTCTGGAGAAGAGCTGATTTATCAAGATCAGGACTTTTTGAAAGACCTCACAGGAAAAAAAAAAAATGTATGGAGGACAGATGTCTGTTAGGTAAGAATGGAGTCCAGGAGACAATTTAGTAGGCTAGCCTAATAGCATAGGTGAGTCATGACAGGAGCTTGAACTTAGGCTGTGTAACATGGGGCAGTAGGAAGAGGATGGCTTTTGCTCATTTAAAAATCAGCAGTATCAGCAGTGATGACTGTTCTATATAAATAACACTGTAGTCATTTAAAGAAATTTTCTTATACATTAATATAATTTGCTAAGCAGATATAATATTAAAAAAGAGAAAAATAAATATTAAAAAATCTAGTTCTTTGGACAACTTACTACATTTCCTAAGAGACAGCAGATAGAATTGTGATGGTCTCACCAGGTGCTGCTGCACCTTGAAATTGCAACCACTGAAATACAAACTAAAAGAATGTTTCTAGAGATTTTGGATTCCCATGAGACAAATGCATTTGAAAAGGCTTGCAGGTAATACATGGACAATAATTGTAAGCAGTATATAGGGAATCCGATGAGTAGAGAAGGCTGTTCACAGCAAGATTAATACACAGTATTAAACTTGAATCAATAAAATTCTCTCTGGACTCAAGCACTATCTGGTCTTCACTTGATTGGTAAAACTGAATGATGACACAAACCATTCCATCACTTTGCCAAATAGTGATACAGATTGGTAGCCCAAAGATGTAACTTTTAAAATATTATAAACTTTTCACATGCTCAAAATAGCTTCATATCTAATAAGATTATACCAAAATACATTATTGTGTGTAGAAAAAAGCAAAATGATGTTTTACCTTATTTTCTACTATGTCAAAGCTCTTCTGTTTATGGATTTGAAGAAAATACTGGACACATTTGCAGGTATATTAATATATTGCTTCCCAACTCCAAACCTACCTTGCTTTCCCTGCACAAACTACATTTCTTCTTTGCCAATTGGCTTCACTGTTTTGCACAGCCAATCAAGAGCCCTGGAGGGATACTGCCAAGCTAGAGGAGGAAGAAGGGATTTGTAGAAGTCCCAGCAGCCAGTGGCTGTCCTGACATTTCAGCAGTAGGTGCTATCCAGCAAGCATCACCATGGCAGTGGTAGCTTTCAAGTCATCAATGCAAACAGTCCACATCAAGCTCCTTCCTCACTATGGCAATGAGCGGCATGTTCCAGGGGCAACCACACCCTTTCCTCAGGGGCTGAATTATCAACCTTGCAGAACCTTCCTCTCAATTCCTTTCTTGTTCACTTTCCCCTAGCTTTTGAAATAGAAGCCCACAAGATAGCCGGCACTCTCTACAGATGCTACCTCTATACATTTTAGTGTTCTCTTTTCCTCTTTTTAATAGTTAACCACCTTTATCTCATTAAAAACTTTTTATCAAATTATCCCTATTCAAATTACTGGTGTGATTTCTGTCTCCTGACTATATATGTCTTATATTCTATACGTTTGGCACTATGGCATGTGGATATTTATTCATCTCTCTCAACATTATAGGAATTAGGAAATTAAAATACAAATTTAGCTAAAAAGTATGTGAGAAATTTGAATATGCATACTCATTAATCCGGCAATCCTCTAATAGGAAATTATCCTACAAAAATAATTAGATAAATATCCAAAAATTAATGCATAAGAATGTTTTCATCAAAGTTGAAAAGAACACAAACAGACTGAAACTAGTTCAAATGAAAAAGGAGACATTATTGAAGGATACCTAAATGGAAAAAAAGCCAAGTACTTTAAATAAGTACATCTGGGAAGAATTCACACAAACTTGAACTACTAACTAGAAAATTGCCAAAACCAATGCAGTGGCTTTCTCCATTAACCTCGCAAGAACTAGATCATCCATCACCATAACCTTACTCTGCTCTCCCCCTTATACTGCTTTTCTTTTTATTCTTTCCATAGCACTCCATTATGCCATATTACTCATTTAAAATGTAAATTGTTTAGTTTCTACTGTACAATGTGTACTACATGAAAGTGGAGATCTTTATTTTATTCACTGATGTATCCAAACCATATCGAATAATGAGTGGCACACAGTATATGCTCTGTATGCCTGATCCATTTTTTCTCTTTCTATAGACTTGCTAGTTGTTGTTGTTGTTGTTGTTGTTGTTCTTCTTCTTCTTCTTCTTCTTCTTCTTCCTCCTCCTCCTCCTCCTCCTCCTC
>VBSM01002121.1:19410841-19435903 GCA_008086735.1 Cheirogaleus medius
AAGTTTATTTGGATGGAATGCTCTATAGAGATCTGTCAGACCTTTTTGATCGATAGCTCTGTTTAGGTCCATAATTTGCTTGATCATTTTCTGTTTGGAGGATCTGTCCAGCTCATTCAGTGGAGTGTTGAAGTCTCCTGCTACTATGGCAGTGTTGTGTAATGTGGTGTTTAGATTAGACAATGTTTGCTTTAAGTAACTGGGTGCTCCTGTATTGGGTGCATAGATATTAAGAATTGTTAAATCTTCTTGTTGGATCTTTCCTTTCACCATTATATAATGGCCATCTTTATCCTTTTTTACTTTGCTATTTTAAAGCTTATGTTATCTGCAAATAGAATAGCTACCCCAGCTTTCTTTTGACTTCCGTTTGACTGGATGATAGTTTTCCATCCCTTGACCTTCAGCCAGAAAGCATCTTTGTGGGTTAGATATGTTTCCTGTAGACAGCAGATACTAGGCTTGTGAATTTTTATCCACTCTGCCAGTCTATGTAAAGGAAATCAGCCTCAACTCATCAGTCTAAGCAATGAAACCATCTTGAGAATTATAAAGCAATGCTTCCAATTTGTGTTATGATTCAAATTAACTAAAATGTAAATAGTTTGTCCTGAGCATCCAAGAACCAAAATTTATCTCTTTTAATTATTTTTTCTTCTCTTTTCCCATCTCACTTTTTTTCCTCTGGATACTCTTTTGTCTCCTCCATTGACCACCACCTCAAACCTGAATGCCAACCAGAACAGAGATTGAAAGGGAAGAAAGGGAAGGCAGAGGAGGAGCATATGCCAGGATGATAAGTGTGGTTCAAATAATGGTATTAATATGTTTTAGAAATATTATATTTATAAAATTGTGAAGCATGAATTGTAGAAGGAAAGAGTCAAAAGAAGACATGGTTGGATATGGTTGTCCCCACCATTTATCATGTTGAAATTTGGTTCCCTTTGTTGGAAGTAGGGCCTAACGGGAGGTGTTTGGGTCATGGGAGCAAATCCCTCATGAATAGATTAATGTCCTCCCTGCGATAGGTAGTGAGTTCTCACTCTTAGTTCCTGTAAGAGCTGGTAGTTATAAAGAGCCTGGCACCTCCTTCCTCTCTCTCTTGCTTTTTCTCTCACCGTGTGATCTCTGCACATGCAGCTCCTCTTCGTCTTCCATCATGAGTGGAAGCAGTCTGAGGATCTCACCAGATGTCTAATCTTGAGTCTTGCAGCAGAATCATGAACCAAATAAACCTTTCTTTTTATAAATTACAAAGCCTCAGGTATTCCTTCATAGCAACACTAAATGAAATATGGCAACCAATGCAGAGGATAGCCCAAACTGGGCCTAAGACCAAGTCTCTTAAAACCAGACATAATCAAGATGGACTCAGCCACTATCCAGACCCCTATCTCTAAAATATTCTGACAGATGAAGCCATTAGAAGGAGAGAAAAGGGATCCTTTCAATCTAGCATGTGCTAATATAACGGATGTTTAACCAGCCCTGCCAAGCTTTCCTAAGCATGAGTGAATTTGAAAGGCTTCTCTATGAATGAAGCATTGTACCCTGAAAGGAAATATAATGTTAAACACTTACCACTAAAACTCATCTAATCATAATGTTTCTTTAATGATTCAGAGGCTCTTCAATATGTAGCAATAACTAAAACTCATCATTATAAAAATCAATTATCACTGCATGTGATTTACAGAAATGCTATTTGAGAATTCCAGTAAAGAGAATTCTGAATAAACAATTGTATACTAAAAATACTTTAGTGGGTTCCCTTTTTTTATCTTTCCTTCTTCTCCAATCAAAATTTAAATACTTTCTGAGAATACAAGTCTTCCAAAGCAAGTAAAATGACACTAAAAAAGCCCAACAACATTTTCCAAATCTGGGACACATGCTGTTTTTAAAATATATTTGGCCTTAAATAAATATATTGAGCACATTAATAAGTGCCTCTTTCAAAAGCTCTTCACTCAGAAGGACTTTAAATCACTGCTCAGAAAATAAAGGACTATTGGGAATTTGAAAAGTCAGCATAATTCAGCCCTCTCCAAGTTATTCTACATTTTTTCAAGGTTAGGTGTTCTTATAAAACATATATAAATATGCATATCTCGTCTCTGAGTCTGGCTCATTTCAATGTCCTGAAGCAAGAGGAAACAGGAAAGTCATAAGAGACTTTCAGATACCGGAGCCTGTATGAAACTTGAACACCATCTATAAGCTTGTGCCATTAAGTTGTTTAATATTTTTTAATGCTTGGACTGCATTCATATCTGGCTTCAAGGCATTTATTTCTGGCTTCAAGGCTTGACAACAGTCTAAGCAAGCTATGTATATCAGGCATGTGGTTAAACCATCTATATGCAAAAGCAGAATCCCATTGGCTCTACAATGCTTGAAGAAACAAAGTGTTTTTATGTGGAAGACCACATAAATATAACACTGTCCCCCTCCCACTGTACTAATAGGACAGAATTCAACTGGCTATTATCTCAGACAAATTTTTCTTTACAAATTTACTTTTGGGTACATGACAGTTTTCAGTCTCCCCAGCAAAAGTATTGTATGGAAACAAAGAAGCAAAAAGGATACTTAAAAGTTATGTTTCAAAGCTTAAAAAAAGGCTTGCACCACCAATTCCCATATTTACAGGACTCATCCTATTTAGGGATAAG
The DNA here is from genome assembly GCA_008086735.1 of Cheirogaleus medius. Taxonomy (NCBI): domain Eukaryota; kingdom Metazoa; phylum Chordata; class Mammalia; order Primates; family Cheirogaleidae; genus Cheirogaleus; species Cheirogaleus medius. Next base: position 19,413,520 of record VBSM01002121.1, read on the forward strand.
TAGGTTCATTAAACAACTCTTTCCCCAATATCTATATTTTGTTATTGATATAGCAGTCATTGAGATTAAAACTGAAAAGTCCCTTTCCCCATATTTTAATTATCTAAATGATTTGATTGCCATCATCATCATCATTATTATTATTATTATTTTGAGACAGAGTCTGGCTCTGTCACCCCAAGAAGAGTGCATCGTTGTAGCTCACTGCAACCTCAAACTCCTGAGCTCAAGCGATCCTCCTGCCTCAGCTTCCCAAGTAGTTGAGGCTAAAGGTACACTACATGACACCTGGCTAATTTTTCTATTTTTAGTAGAGACGGGTCTTGCTCTTGCTCAGGCGGGTCCCCAACTCCTGAACTCAAGCAATCCATCCACCTTGGGCTCCCAGAGTGCTAGGATTACAAGTGTGAGCCACCACACTCGGCCCTTCATTGTTTATTATTTCTTAAGCCAAGCTTCCTAAACTACTGAGAAAAAACAGAGAGAGAGACAGAGAGAATGTCATGAAAATGCTTCTTACAGTTACCTGGAAGATATGCAAAGTTCAGAAAGCCTAATCAGATATGATAAAGCAAAGTCAGTATTTGCCACAATGAATATAGTAAGTGCTCAGACATTGAGTCCTATCTTTGCTTAAAGTCCTATTGCTTGGTCTTCTCACAATCCACATTGAAAACTGAAATAATATCCAAGGGATCTATGCTACACACAGGCCAGTAAACAGGATACTAACAGGATAATTATCCAACTAAGTCATTTCAACTGCAATTTCCAAGTCAATGAACACAACAAAAATATGCTTCTGATGGTTTGATGTATTATCAGACTACTCTCAAGACTTGTCCCTATCCTAATACAGCAGAAGCACTATTGCAGCCCAGAACTATGGTCAAAATGTACATTGCTTCCTTTATGCTAAATGATCTCCCATATTGTAGCCAATATGTAATATAGGATGGAGTACCTTCAATTGTTCATTGCAAATAAGAGGCTGAATGGCAATCTTGTAAATTTTGCTGGAATAGCCAAGTATGGTGATCTGAGTCCATTGTTCTTCTTTAAATGTATCTTAAATGTGTCTTTTATCAAACGGTGTAACAAAGCTTTTGGATAAACATGACTCTTTCATACTAATTCACTTCAAAAATATTTTTTTCTATATGCAATGCCCTGAACTAAGCACTATGAAAAATTAAAAATAAAATACAATCTTTAAAATCTAGAATAGGAGGTCAGAGTGCAATCAATCAGAAAGTAAATGACAAAGAATTCAGCTTCAATTCTTTCTAGCAAACAGAAACATAGCAAGTTGAAGAATTTATGATCTGATAATTTCTAAAATCTCATCACTTCTTTATCATATTTTCCATTAATAAAGAAAAAGTATTCTCCAACTTAAAATTAGAGAAAAATAGCTATTGTATATGCTAAATTGGATAAATTCTTCAAAATACCATTATTTAGAAGTATAATAAAGATTCACTTCATAAAATGTCGATACCAAGTGGTAACTCACTGGGTCCATTTGATAGAGATTCTTAAGTCCAAACAAAAAGTTTCTAGCACCTTTTTCTTCAGAATCAACTATATATTTGAACTAAAGTATACCTATCATAGAGTCTTTTAATCAGAAATTATCATGCTAGTTAAGAGTATCTATATCAAATAGAAACATTAAATGTGACTTTATCCCACAGACTCTGGAAATTATTAGGAATAAGAATTAGTCAAAAGCCAAAGGATACAAATAAGGGGCAAAGTTCTGTTTGACTATCTGCATCATGATTTTCTCAACTGAGTAGGAAATGTTAGACATGCTAGTCTTGTGCACTTCCACTGAACAATCTTTGTATCCAGCGGAATGCTGATACAGACCGAGAGCTATACCTTTGAGTTTAAATCAGTCAGAAAAAAGTACACTCTCAATGTTTATTTTTCCCACTGTGTTATGTTGAAAACACTCAGCTATCTATAGATAGATAGATAGATCCATCCTATACCTGTAATAGTAAATGCTAATTACCGATATTTCCTGGAACTCATAAAATATTTGTCTACTAAAGCTTAGTCATATAGAACAGGACTGTTTCTTCTATGTAATTTTCCATCAATACCAGTTGCACTGCAAGGTTGAGATTCTAGGAATTCCATTCTTTCCCCAACACATCATTAAGACAACCCCCAGGGAATTGAATCACCCAAGAGTGTTAATAGAATAAGAAAACTGCCAACAAAAATGTTATTTCATATCTATTAAATGTATATCTGCCTAGATCTCTAACCATTCCTATGCATACTTAACTTTAAAATTTAAGTTATCCGTATAAATTTTAAGCACTCCAATTTCAGCCCAGTAACAAAGAAAAAGGATACAGACAGCTTTGAGCAAATAGTATAGTAACTGCACCAAACCTCCTAAGCACTTTTCCATCCTTAAAAACAAACCTAAAATCTGATGAGAATAAGAAATGTAATCTAGGAAGCCAACCACGATGAATCGCTTCCATTCTTTAAGCAAGATTATTAATTGTGGAAGATTGGATTGGCTTATCTTGTCTTACAGAGAAATTTCATTTTATTTTTGTCAAAGAGAGAAGGACATTTCATCCAAGGAAAAAATTATTTTTTATACTTTTTTTTTTAAAAAAAGAGACATCCAATCGACCTCCTCCAAGATGGATATTGTAGATTGGTGGGTCTATTTCTTGGTGTAGACAAGTACATTAACTTAATAGAAGTTAATTTTCACATAAATTCAAGGTACATGTATGAGACTTTTTGTTCAGCCCTCCCTAATAGAGACAGTCTGAGTGCAATTTATGTTATTTACATCAGTAATACTCATTTCAAACACTGAACATTTGGCCAGAGGCATCTTTTTCTAAAGATACTATCAAGCTTAACAGCTACAATTAACATTTCATGAAAAATTTTCTATTTCAACATCATGCTGAAGTGGCATCTTAATAATGAAAGAATTTCTTCACTGAACCAGAAAAATAAATATGTTTATTACATGTCAAGATTCTCATTTCAAGTTTAAGCCAACATTGTAAAATCAAACTTATCTGGCAAATAGGTAACAAATACAAAAACACTATTTGAGTGGCACAGGAAGGGATTAAAAAAAGACTAAATAAAAATTTAATAAATATAGTAACATAACAGCAAACACTCATTTTAGTAATAAAAACCAAAATATAAGTGTATTAAAATCATACAAAATTATAATTGCTTTTTTGAGTGTGGAGGATATTTTTTATTTCAGCATATTATGGGGGTACAAATTTTAAGGTTATGTATAATGTCCTTGTTCCCCCTCCCCCCTCGAGGCAGAGCTTCAAGTGTGACCATCCCCCAGACGATACACATCTCACTCATTATGTATATATATACCCATCCCCTCCTCCCCTCCCACCTGCCCAATACCCGATAAATGTAAGATGTGCTATATCACCATTGTTTCTTAGAGCTGAATAGTACTCCATGGCATACATATACCACATTTTATTAATCCACTCATGTATTGATGGACACTTGGGTTGTTGCCCCTCTGCCTCCTCCTCTCCCCATTCTTATCAGTAAGTTATATCTGAATTTCCTCTCTTGCAGGGCTTTTTTAAACTGGAAAGGAGAAAATGATCCTCAGAGTATCTGCCAGAGAGCAGAACAGTAGGGATGAACACAGAAAACACAAGCACTAATATTTTTAGATGTCTATCTAACATTAATGACAAAATTGATTAGTTGTAGAAAAGTTAGATAATCATAAAAATGTCATTTATAAAAATAATTATAACCCATAAAAAGGTACTTTTGACATTTATGCATTTACCCTTTCAGAATTTCACTTTTGTGTATGTATATCAATAACATTATTTTAAAAATGAGTCAAGTTTTTATAGCCTGCTTTTTTTACTTGATGTTTGTAGCAGATCATTAACATGGTCATAACTTATTTGTAGCTCTATCCATCAAGAGGAAGAGTCTATGTCTTTATCTCTTGGATCTGGGCCGGTCATGTGACCTGCTTTGACCCGTAGAATGTGGTAAAAATGCCAGCGTGTGAGTTTTGGAGCTTCAAAACCCTGAGGTGTTCCAATCAATAGCACCAACTGCCATTCAGGTGAGTGAGCCTAGCTTGCTCTACCTGGCTCTGATTAAAGCCATCAGATAACTACAGCTGTATAAGTGATCTCAGATAAGACAAGCAAAATCCCTCAGATTTCTGACCCACAGAATAATGAGAAATAAATTGTTTTTTATTTAAGCCACTAAGTTTTGGGACATTTGTTATGCAGCAAGAAATAGCTGAAACAACCTTTTAAAATGAACATAATTTCTGTCAACTGATACATTTACGCATTATGTTAATGGCATTATATTAATAATATTCTATCATATGAACATAACAAAATATACTTAGCCAATTCATTATTATTGGACATTTAATCCATTATAACTTTCAACTATTATAAATTACTTTCCTTTTTCCATACACAGTATTTGTAGTCATGGCTTTATATATATAATTAAACTTTTAGAAGTAAAACAAATAAGGCAAAACATTAGCATGGTTTTGGTTTACACTGCTAAATAGTTACAGCAATTTTAAAGTGTCATTCATAAATTATGTGATTGGCAGAACAGAAGGTAAATAACCTGAAGAAGAGATGACTTCAAAGGATTTGAGAGTAGTATTCAAATATTGAAGAACTGTATCATACAAGAATGTTTGATTACATAGTCTCTGTAAATCTAAGAGATAATAATATGTCTCAATATATAGAAATATCATAGTATAGCTATTGAAAATATACTTTTCTGAGAAAAGGAGTCTGTATTACTATAAGCATTTGGGTATAATTATTATCTTCAGGGGCACCATAATGAGATTAGGAACCAGATCTGTCCCTTCTGCCTGCCAGTGACCATCTTACTCAATGTCAGTGTTAGACAGTGATGAATCTCATCTAAACATAAGCTAGGCTTTCAGAATGACAGACATTAAAATTCTCCTCAACCCAATACCCAATTTATCCTAAGGTCACCTGCATCTTTCCAGGATTCCTTTAGAACCAATGCCAAAATTTAACACAAGCCTCAATGAGGCCTTTTCAATAGAAACATCTCCCCTACATGAAAGGGACGATAAGGACAAAATCTAGAGGAAAGCAGAGAAGATAGAGATATGTAAAGAGAGAGTTTTAATAGCAATCAAATATTCAAATGTAGCCTACTGGAACTTTCTGGCCTTAACAGCGTTTCCCTCAACCCTGTGATCTACCCCGTTATTTTTCAGATAAATTCCCTGGTTGAAATAAAGCTGCTTTGAATTTTTGCTTACAACCAAGAATCTTAGCTAATGCAATCCTTTTCATCAAGAAACTTACAAATTAATTATAACTGCTGGGTAAACACCATATGGAATGTTTGCTGTTGGTAATCTTGTTAAAGACTGTGGGAAGCATGTGACAATTTTTGACACATTAGTGATAGTTGCTTGATCTAAGATATGAAATTCAAATATACCTTACTGGCATTTGCCAAAATTTTTGTCACCACAGTGATAGAGTCTTCCCTGTGGTAAAAAAAATTGTTAGTTTTATATTAAATAGTACAGTCTTGGAAAAGCTCCCAAAAATACAGACTTAGATTCGCCAAGCTCCAGCCAAAATGGGGCTGGTTCACAGTTGCCCTAGACATTCTACACTGGAAGTTTCCAGTACTGGTGAAGCAATCATTTATCACCTTAAACCACCTCCTTCCTTTTTCCCTTTATACTTTATAGCTACTGTTCCTCCTATCTCCCTATTCTTAGCATTTCACTGTTGTGTGATCAGATTAAGGGTTGTCAACTCATGACTTTTAGGCTTTAGTGATAAGCATGGTGGAGGGGGTTGACAGCCTTTTGTTGTGCCTCACAGAGTTTTAAAAGACAATGTAGCTAGGCAGGTGTTATTCTTGTCCATAAAACAAACACATTGTGTTATTTCATATTGTATTATTAACTTCATGTCCCCTAAAGTTTGCAACCCTTTGTTAATGTGGCTAACAGTCTGCAGTATAGTTTCAATAGAGAAATACTCTTCTAAAGAACGAGTCCTTCTTGATACTTGGGATTTACAAGCCTCCAAAGGCAGTGAAGCTGAGATCCAATTTAGATCTCCCAAAATAGACCTACCCAGTCTAATCATGGTAAACTACAAAAACTGTTAGGGCTCTGAACAAACAGGGATCAGAAAACAAAACACAGTAATAGAAATCTTTCTACATTTTACTCCTTTTCCCTCAGAGGCCAAAATTTTATCCTGACCCAGCAGCTGAGTTAAATTAGCAGAGAAGGTTAAATAGAGGTCAGAATAGAAGCAAACAAGGTGATATGAAGTGAAGTATACATGTGTGAACTGAAAAAACACCTGCGGAGTAAATTTATTTGCAAATGCAAAAATGTATTACTTTTAGCTACACATGAACTGTTTAGATATTTATACCACTCATTGACAAACTCTTTGGAGTACTCAGCCCAAAGAAGAGAAAGCTCTGCCTGCGAATTCATGTCTTCTGGTCCCATCTCTCTCCTCTCAAGGATTATCAATGACAAAGTAAATATCTCCATGAAGAGATATTTATATCCATAAGTCAGCAACTTTTGGGATATAAAAAACAGTCTATAAACCACCTTTTCCCAAAATATGTTCTATGGAATGCTAGTCTCAAGAAATAATTTATGGAAAATAAGAGATGGAGGGATTTGTTTTCCAAAAAGTTTGGGCAACACAGCATACTCTATCCCTAGCCAATGTTAACCTACATATAAAAAGCTTTGAGAAGCCCTACTTTAAAGAAACATGTTTAATTATATTTATGTCAGTATAACCCAAATGTCCAGGCTTATCCTGTGAAACACTTTTTAATGTATTAATAATTTTTTAAATAGTGCTTTCGAAGTACATTCTGGGAAATTCTATGCAAAAGCTTCTATACATGAAGGCTTCTGAAATAAAAGGGCATTTGTGCCTATGCAGCTTTTCCCAAATTCTCACTAAAACACCTATGAAGACCAAAAAGATGGAAATTCACATCATCCATACAAATTAGGACTGGTAGTCAATTTAATGTGAGAATCTGGCTGGGTGAATTGCCCATTACCCACTATAAGCCTCATAGATTTTAAAATGTCATGCTATGCCAATCCATAAGCTCACCTTCTGCCCATAGGCCAGAAACTCAGAGTCTGTACTAATCAGGAAATTTACCGACCGTCTATTCCTGCAGCTTTTCAAGTTATACAGAATTATGCCCGCAATCCTAATCAATATTTCTCTTTATATATCCAGGAGGAGATAGATCTCCCAGAAAACTGGTTGTAGAAGATAAAGAAATGATTAAAAGGTGCATTTGGCATTGTTGGACATATGTTTCGTATGAAAAACTTAGTAGGTAGGGAATGAGTATCAAAAGATGCTTTGAAAAAGTGGGAACCAAAGATTATCACTTTCATATTAAGTGTCCAATTCAGGCAGCTGTCAGCATCATAGGCCAGCAGAACCACAAGAAATTAAAACCTGCTAGGTACTGGAAGTTGGGCTATGAAGCACGCCCAACTGAAGATCTAGAAGGGGATTTGATCAGCATCAGTGTGGTCAGAAAAGCCAAGAACATTTGACAAACACTGTGCCTGGAGAACTATTTTTTTTTCTCAAAATTAAAAAAAAAAGTACAAAATAGAGAAAAAAATTCATCATAATTACTGAAGACTCAGAACGACAGCAGACTTCTTAGCATAATATAAGACATCAGAAAAAAATTTTAGGAGTAATTTGGCATTCTAAGGAAAATACAAGAAGATAATGACTATCATAAAATAGTAAATGAATGACATTTAGTGAGAACAGTAACTGTCTGGGATGAAAGTATAGAAAATGATTTCAATGTGGTAGGAAGGATTTTGTGGTGGCAGAAACCCATGAGTGACACAACCAAAGTGACACAAAGCAAAGTGAAGTTGTTTACTATAATAGGAAGTGTGGTCATTGTGGTAACCAGAATATTCTGACTCAGGGATATTTGGTGGTATGAGATCCCTAGGAACAAAACAGATAGGCAGCTCACTGAGATACTTTCTGATTCGTAACACTATTGAAAGTTATGACTCCTCATCCAATTCTCAGACCTGGGGCAATACACACTTCTATTGCTAATTCTACTGATTACTAATTACAATTACTAATAATAATAGCTAACACGTGAATATTTGCTATGTGTCAGGCATTGTTATAAACTCTTTACATGCATTCACTTACCTGATCCTCATAGCAAAATTGCATTATTATTATTCCTGTTTTACAGGTTTTATAGATAAAGTATCTGAGGCACAAATCGGTTAAATAACTTGCTCAAAATCACAAAGCTAATAAGTGGCAAAATCCAAAATTCACTCTGGAGGATTCTGGTTTGAGTCCATGCTCTTATTATATTGCTTTGCTTCTACAGGCTGTTATGATAGGACCAAGTGGAAGACCCTGGAGTTTCTTTTTCTTACCAAGATATAATACAAAAGTAATAGAACATTCCTGGAGGAATTACTGGGATCATCAAAAGAGTAGTGGAGGAAGAAATCACAAAAGCGCATGTAACTTCATGGCTAGTTCCAGAAATGAAGGCAGAAACAAATTGTGTTTTCCTCAACAGTGGGTCACATACGTAGGTGTATGTGTATATGAATATGTGTATTTAATTTTATATGTATAATTTCCCTTTATTTTTTTCCTTTCCTCTGTCAATTTCTATAAAGTTATTTTGGGTACATAACTTTACAATTTAGTCTATAGGTTGCAGAATATCAAGTTAGAATCACAACAGAACTGAAGGGAAACTGATTATAAGCCAGTCTGAAATTGCATGTGAATGAAGTAACGGATGAGGCATTTGCTTACCTCCTTGGTAGAGCATTAGAAAGGAGAGTGTGGAGAACTGAGCAGGACATAAACATCTATTTAGGTATATGAAGAGAAGTTACTTTATATTACTTGTTTTATGTTTTACACTACTTTTTTAGAAATATAAATGTCAAGCTTTCAATCAGATCCAAGCTTTTCATCCTTCCCCTTGTTTTAATGAACTTCCCAAGACTCACAATAAATATCTTTTATGTTTATAAAATAATTGTTTTCCATTGTTTGCAACTGAAAAACTTGATTACATGCATTTATTCTGTGTCTATGTGTTTAATTAATGTAACTTAAGCCTATATATGGATCTTGGGAAAGTTGCCAGGAGAAAGGGAACAATTATAAAGAAAGAAAAAGAAAGAAGAGAAAGAAAAATAAATGAAGTAATATAGAGAAAATAATAGACAAAAAGAAAAATGAGAGAATCTCAGTGGATTTATGAAGCCAAAAATACTTATGTCAGGGGGTTAAAAGTCCATTCCTTCAAACACTTTATTCTCGACAGGAGAAGAAGGCTCAGCTATGATTATATAAGGACGATGATTATCATAAAAACCAGGACATATGAAGTGTAAGGAAAGAGAAATATGCAACAAAGAATGAGGGAGAGAAGATGGTGGGGCATTTCCTTTTTACCTAATATATTCAGATCCCACAGGGGCATAAACAATGTAAAATGCTGCATAGAGTTAAGAAGAACTAGAATTGAGTAATAAACATTGTTGAGCAATGAGGAAATAAAAAGACCAGGAGGAACAATAACAATGACAAGAAATATAAAATTAGAAAATTAGAAAAATTCATACTTCTCAGTAAATACAAATGAAATCAATTACTAAAAGTTAGAGTGAAGAGTAGAAGCAGAATTCAAACTAATTGGAATGCCATCTCTAGAAACAAAAATCAACAAGAGATGAAACAAAGGGTTTCTAACACCAGTGAACATCCAGAATACATTTGTAATAGATTGAGCAATAGTCAGAAGCTCTGAGAGCAGAATGGAGAATGAGACTCACTCAAGCATCAGCGCTGGCAAAGCAGAAACAACAGAAGGCCAAAAGGACAGAAGATTCCAGGGTGAATGTAATGCCCAACTGGTATGTATTTGCAGGAAAGTACTTCCTAAGAGAAGCACATTTTACTTAACTTAATAGAACAAGTGTAAAAAATAAGCACAGCCCCTTTACCTAAAAGAAATCCAGGTAGGCTTTATTTAAATTACTTAGCACTCTTATAAAATATTAAATCCCAGTCTGTACAGGGCAATGTTATAGCCACTGTATGAAATGACTTTTGCCAACTAGGAAATCAAAATCATCATAATATGATTTTGGATTTGTATAGGGCTTTATAGTTCACAAACACTTTCCTAACATTTACTAAATTCTCACAACTGTAAGGTAGTATAATCTAAAAGACTGCTGGTTTGACAGTCTCATTCACATAATAGCTGGATACAGCATCTCCCTCAACATATTCCTGAAATGGTACTTATCATGACAACAAACCAGCTATCACTTGCCACCAGCCAGGCTCATTCTCTCCCATTCCATCTCCTACTTGTTCACTTAGATTTCCTTCAAAGCACCTTAAAAGGATCTACCCATAGATACTCCTATTGTCAGAATCTTGGGTTTCAGCACCAAAGATGTCAGGGTGGGAGTCTGCCTTCGGTTCTTTGTGTGCTCTTGGCTGAAGAAGGACCAGGCACTCTAAGTGTCAAGTCTAAACTCTTATCCCAGTCCCCTGACTCCTTTCTTGGAAAAATCACCAGCACGGCCAATATGACAGAGTAACATCAGGCAGGGAGCAGTTTCACAAGAGCAGCTCTTTATCGTAGAATAAAATGGGTCTATCTCTGAAGAGTGGAGAGAGACAGACCAACTCACTCACTCATTGACTGACTGACCCATTCACTTCCTCCTGACTTCTCAGTTTCCTTTTATTAGCCCAGTCTGGAGGAGGGCTCTTGGATATGTAGGATGTTAGCAAATGATCAACAGGTATCCTCAAAATTCCATCTGTGTGTACGAGCTCCCTCTAAGAAAGCCCACCTGGGTGGGAAGTGAACTGCGATGCAGATTCAAGTTTATGGCATATGAATTGCCCTTAGATATTCTAGGTAACTTTCTAAATATTATGCTTGGGCTGGGGAATTCCTAGATTGATAAAGCATTCCTTCTTTACCCAGATGTAGCAGTTGCTTGGGACAGGATTAAGAATGGGGCAGCACCAAAATGGAGTGCCCACCCTTATCCTTCTTCCCAGATGGAGCAATTGCTCAAAAAGGCACCAAAACAGACCCTTGTCCTGAGAAGAGCCAGAGATCCTAACTATCTGTCTAACACTATCAGTACCCACTGTGAGAACACTTATATCCCTATCAAGGATATTGTCTTCAGATATTCCCAAAGCTGCCAGTCCTGATAGAACCAGAGCAATGTTGAGACCAATGCAGGAACCAGGAAAACAGGCTGTAATACAACTCTGTGTAACACATCGCCACCTGGATTACAAAGCAACTACTCTTGAATCACATTGTCACAAAGTCTCTTATGAATAATTTTGTTAGATTCTGGCCCTTAACCCTCTAGTCAAATAAGTGCATACATAGTCCCAGATAAAGATCTAGTTTTCATGATCTTCTCTATTTTTCACACTCATCTGTCTTTAATTCATCTCCTACCACAAAGCAATCCAATTAATTCCAGATATCAACTCTTTCTTTTTTTATAACACTTTTTTTTATTTCATTATATTATGGGGATACAAATATTGTTAGGATTACATATATTGCCCCTGCCAACCCCCCCCCCCACCGTGCTAGAGCTTCAAGCATGTCAACAGCCTGGAGGTGCGTGTCACACCCATTATATAAGTATACACTCTTCCCCTCCCCCCGCCTGCCCACCACCCGATAAAAGATTTTTTTTTTTTGACATTTTGGTTACATTATATTTCTTCTTTCTTAAAGCAATGTTTTCCTAGGTCCCAAAAACTGCAATGTCTCCAAATACCTGCATTTTGGCAGATATTGAAATCCTCATGTACCTAAAAGGTTCATTGTAATAGCTTTTTCCCAAAACACAGAAAATATCCAACCTAGAAAGTAAATTCAAATTCACTCTGAAAGGTGAATTAAACACTCTACTAAAGATCTTTTTAATAAATGGTCATGGGTCAATGAAATATCCTTGAAAAAAAGTAAACTTGAGCCCTGTTTCTTAGTCTGTTCCTGCTGCTATAACAAAATACCTTAGACTGGGTAATTTATGAACAATGGGAATTTATTGCTCACAGTTCTGAAGGCTGGGAAGTCCCTGGTAAGGGCTTTTGCTCTGCTTCAAAGATGGCAACTTCTTGCTGTGTTCTCTCAACATGGCAGAAGAGCAAAAAACGAGCTAACAAACTCCTTTATGCCTCTTTTATAAAGGCAGTAATCTCATGATCTAATCATGCCCCAAATGCCCCCCCTTATAATCCCATCACTTTGATGATTAAAAAGAGGGCCTTATAATACCACTTATAAATTTTAGAAGGACACAAACATTCAGACTGCAGCAACCCCTACCCCAAATCAAAAATAAAAATAAATGTTGAAAGACAAAATAGTAATGCTGCCAGAGGATAATATAAGAGATTATCTTCATGCTCTTGAAAAGGGAAATATTCCTTATACAAGATTAAAAGCACTAACCATAAATGAACAGATTGATAAAGTGGATTTCATTCAAATTAAAAGCATCAGTTATCAAAAGGAATCATAAAGAAGTAAAAAAGCAGCTACTAAATGATACAATATATTTGCAATAAATTTAACAAAGGACTTGAACCCAGAATACATAAAGAGCATCTACAAATCAAGAAAAAGATAGACAACCCAACAAAAAAATAGGCATATGATTTGAACAGGCATTTCACAAGAGATCATTTCCAAATGGCCAAGAAACATAAAAGAGTGCTCAAGTTCATTAGTCATCAGGGAATACAAATTAGAATAGAATGAGATATCACTATACACCCATAAGAATGACTAAAATTAAAAAGATAGATAAAACCAGCATTAGAGAGGATGTAGAGCAAGTATTACATAGCTCTCACATGCTGTTGGTAGAAGTATGAATTGGTACAAGCACTCTGAAAAACTAGGGGGTCTACTAAAGCTGAAACTATATATACCAATTCTTAGGCACATACCCAACATAAATGCACATATATGTTCACCAAATGACATGTGTAGAAATGTTCTTGGAAGTATTATTTTCAAAAGTCCAAAACTAAAAACCACTCAAAAGTCTGTCAACAATAAAATAAATAAATTTTGACATATTAATTGAATAGAATAGTAAATATTGATTAGAATGCATGAACTATTGCTACAAACATATACATGACTAATCTCACAAACATAATGAGCAAAAGAAGCTAAACACAAAAAAGTTAATCCTTAAATGATCTGTTTAAATAAAATTCAAAAACAATGTTATTTTGGAAAATTAACATGGTGACTACACTGGAAGGCATATAATGAAGTGTTTAAACACGCACATAAAAATGATGTTTCCAAGAGTGTTATTTGAACACTATGTTGAGAACAGTATTATTTCAATGAATGGATGTGACCATACTGTAATGCATGCAGTGAAGTGACTAAAGACACATACAATAAAAACAAAGGAAGAAAGGAAAGAAGAGAAGAGGGAGGAAGGGAAGGAAAAGTTCAAAAGAGGCAAAGCCAAGCCATGGTGTTAGCAATCAGTACAGTAGTTACCTTTGGAGTGAAGAGGAACAGAGGGCATGACTTGGAAGTATCATGAGGGAGCTTCTTGGAGGCTCATAATATTCAATTTTTTATTCTAGATGTATATTCAGGTGTTTGTGGAAATTTAAAATCAAATTATATACTTATGATTGGAGAAATCTGTATGTTTGTATTCTCCAATGAAACAAAATTAAATTTCCACAGAAAATATAACTGCTTAAAACTTTAACTATAATTTAGGGGGTTTTGTCTGATTTGCATAGTCATCACCAGAAATCTTTCATATTTCAGTCCAAAATTAGAGCAAGGAAGTTTCCACCAATAGAATTTCCTAACAACTAAAATTCTCATTTAGAGCAATTAGTCAAGAAGACTAACAGAGGGAAAAAAAGATTATTGAAACAAAAATTGTTATTAAAATTAGGTTGGAATTAGATACAAAGCCTTGCATATTTTAAACGTTTAGTTGAATAATTATTGCAAATAATATTTTAAACACTATAAAAAGATACAGAGGTGAAGAAAGCACAACCCCTTCCCTTAATGTTCTCATATTCTAACAGAGAAACAAAAGAAGTAATGTTACTGAAAGTTCGGTACTTGTCCCTGAGACCAAATCAGTAAGAACAAAGAATGAGGACAAGTGGTTTGAGGAAAATGAAAGAGAAGTTTATTAATTTGTCAGCAAATGAGGAAAGCAGTGGACTCGTGTCTCAAAGACTGCCATCCTGTCTTTAAGCAGAAATACAGGGCTTTTTAAAGGAGGAAGTTTCTGCAATTAGGTTCAACCCCCAAAACCAGAGTCACATGTCATGGCTTCAGGCTATTGTTTAACTATAATTGGTGGTTTTGGTCGACCTTATCTCTAGTGACAATGATTTCATGACCCTGGTCCAGACAATTCTGTTGAGTCATCTCCTGTGGTTTAAGATACTAGAAAACAAACAGCAAAGAAGATTTTTCTGCCCCCTTGTTTACTGGCCTTGGGAAGGAATGCAGGTTTTAATTCCCAAAAAGAGTGGGGGTTTTTAAAGAGATGACTCATAAAACATTTCATTACCCTTTTTCAGACCTTTACCTCTATTACAGTAATATCAAAATTTGTAATTACAAATGTGTTTGGTTTTTGTGAAATTACCGCTCATCCCTGGAAATAGACCATGAGCACTTTAAGAGCAGGGATTGTGCATCTTTTCCTAAAGCCTAATGTAGTTTCAGTAATATGGTGGAAAAATAATTATAAACTGAATGAGTAAGAAAACAGACAGCAAAATGAATGGATGGGTGATGGATGGATGATTGAGATTCACACTGCTTTGAGAATCTGAAACTGAATGTAGAAATATATTCAGTTGTCTGAAATGGGGTAGGTGATCACGTAAATTTTAAGGAAAGTATGGCATTTTAGATACATTGTGGAGAAGTTTGACATTCAGTTTAAATTTCATTTTTCTCTTGAGAACTATAAACAATAGTTGAGGAACAAGAAAATTCTTTTTAATTTTGTACTCCAAGTAGAAGGCATGGGGATTTACTGCCTTCTAATTTTTTATTATATATGCATGCATATATAATAACTATATATGATATATGTGTGCATGAATGGATCTATTTGTGTATGTATGTGTATATTTGAGATGGCTTATCTACATCATTTCTGTAGCTGCAAGTCTATGAACTATATTCATTCACAATATTATCAAACTATCTTAAAACATCATTGAAAAAGCATTCCTTATTTTGTGGCTGTTGCTATATTTTTTTTAAATGCCATGATGTCAAAAGTTAGGAAAACTTCAGAAGCTTCATTTTGAGTTTGATTTAAATGAATATTTAAATATATAAAGGAAGATAAAAAGATAAAAATCTCATCCTGGATTAAACTTTAAAAACTATCAACATTATTAGATTGTTGTGATGTTTTAGATGGCATTTCTAAGTATTGAAATTGACATGATCCTGGCCACACAGGAGATAGTAGTACTATATTCATTCAGGAGACAAATGACAGCCTGAAGAAACTAGACGGTGAAGGTTATAGTCAAAACTATTTTGTATTATTTTATCAGAGGACATTTTTAATTTTAAGAAAATAAAATAAAAGGTAGAAATGTTTTTTTAAACCACAATGACAACATATAAATGGGAACAAAGGTAGGGTGGCCATGCTTTAAAGTGCTTGGAACTTAAATAAAGATTCAACCCTGAGTTTTGGAGCTATGAAGAATGGGCTTTGTAGACTGATGGAAAAGTGCTAAAATGGATTTATTGAAGCTCATTTTTACAGTGAACATTTTTGGGAAAAGGAAACCCCACAGAAAATGAAGCAAAGATATATTAGAGAAAATATGGCAGAGAACGAAGAAGCTGTGCATGTTCCAGCAGATGGATCTGAGTGGATCAATAAATAGGCTTCTTGAAAATCTATTGAAGCAGTTTCGTGAGTCTGACAACTGGAGCTAGATGGCAACACACCCAGAAAACACCTGTTTGGGTTGGACTGTCAAATATGTGGGAGCAACAAAGAAGAACTTGTACACGACAGAATCATACTGCATTAGTTAGCTGCACAACTGTTAACTATATTACACAGGGGTAAAACATTCTTGCTGTAATGTAGAAAGACTCACATGATAATTGTGTTCACTCAAAGACATTTGACATGAGCACAGTGAGCATTTTAGCCTTTTTCACTGTCAGTCTTAATCTCTATAATTTACCAAATGCCTGCAGAGTTGAAAAGACTTCCTGAGTGACTTCTGATTGTGTGACCTCTGAAGGGCTTGGTGGACAGGAGCATAAGTGGTGACTTCCTGACTCCATTCATACTTCAGTATGCAATACAATTGTCCTTTATACTCACTTTACATTTGGAAAAGTAGCATTCTGCAGTGGGAGTAGAAGAGCTTTGTGTTGACTGTTCTGTTTTAATTACTTTCAAATGATCTGGATCTCATCAGATTCTTTGTTAGAATTGGCAGCATATGACCAGTTTGATGAAGTTAGACAATAGCCCTTGAATTTAATGGGAGGAGCCATGAAAGCAGCTTTTGATTCTAATGCAGATACTCATAGACTCTAAGCTAAAACTCAGTGCATAAAGATCAGTTCTATTTCTGCCAAAGCAAGTATACTGCTAGAATATGGGGACAATGTTCACCTTTTTCTCATTATTATTTTATTCACTGGCATCTCTATAAATGGATTTAATTCTATTGTTTACAGGATTTTTCCCATTACTATTCTGAGTAGGCTAGTATTATCCACATTTAAATAAATGAAATGACCTAGGGAAATCATTATTTTTTAAATTAAGTATCAAAACAATGTGTCTTGTAAATATGTTTTTAAAAATTCACCAATCAACACAACTTTATTAAAAAGTCATATCCCTTCTAGGGACCACATATTATAAATGATGAATAAAATCAGCAGGCTCTTATTAGAATGAGGACAACCACTCCCCATGTAGGAAAAGAAAGAGTTATTTCTAAGGCTTTCGGGACTGGCATTTTCAATATTCATATTATCTCTTCGGAGAGATAATACTATTATAACAGTCACTCCATCTTAAAGCTAACTGATAACTCTTTCTTTTACAATGCCTAATTGGGTGCTTCCTTAAGAATTTCCAGGAAGTGGCTATAGAACCAAGACTGTAGGACTACCCCCTTGGAGGAAAATGCTGAGCAATTAACCTTCAATTTTGTTGTGGTCTAGCTGAGGCCAGCCAGACTGCCAGATAACCACTATTCAAGATAACCATCGGAAAAGATATGCCGACCTGCACATACCCAGCTCCTGCACCTGGTTTCCCAGAACTCCTTTCCCTTTAAAACCCTTCAGCCAGCCTGAGGAGTTTGAGACAATAGTCCACCATCTCCTCAGGGTGCCAGCTCTCGAATAAACCCACTTTTCCTGTCACCAATACTTGTCTTCCAGGGACAGGCAGCCAGACTTGCATTTGGTTATGCTGTGGTCCTTCAGAGAGTGGTATAAGTTCTATAAAATTTGCCTCGGATAAGAATGATTAAAATAGCTGTCTTTCTCAATGTTTTTGTTTTGTTATTGACCAGAACTTGATTAAGGTCTGGGGCTCAAGTTCTCAGCAAGCCAAGTAGATTTGGTTTTCTTCTATATCAAAAGTTACCTTACAAAAACTGTTAACTGGGTCACGAATGGTGGCTCACACCTGTAATCGCAGTAGTTTGGGAAGCCAGGGTGGGAGGACCACTTAAACCCATGAGTTTGAAACCACCCTGGGCAACATAGTGAGATCTCATCACTAAAAAAAATTTAAAAAGAGCCAGGTACGGTGGCACACATCTATATTCTCAGCTACTTGGCAGGCTGAGCAGGAGCAAGGATCACTGGAGCCCAGGAGTTTGAGGTTACAGTGAGCTATGGTCATGCCACTGTACTTCAGCCTGGGTGACAGAGCAAAACCCTGTTTCAAAAAAAAAAAATGATTAACTGTTTTTCAATACATGTTTCTCTTGATCTCTTGGTCTTAAAGGTATTAATGGAAAGAAAAGTATGTATCTCAGTGCAAATATTTCACACTGATCCCTCAAAATCAATCTAAAGGGCATATCAAACAATAATGGCAGTATCCTATAAGAGACCACAGCACACTAACCAAAACATGACTGAAGGAGACCAGAGTATGTCACCCTTAAGTGTGCCTCTTTGGCATTAGGATTATTTTGAGCTGATTTTTTAAGAAACTGCAAGAGACAGTGAAGTTCTGAAAACAGAGTAAAAATTATCTTTTTGTAAGAGAAATTTGCAGATACAAAGAAACTCTCCATTTGTATGGAGTCTCTCTCCTTGTACCAGGAAGAGAAGGATGACTCTAAATTACTAGAACTCTAAATCACTGTGCCTTACCAATGGAGAAAGCATTGACTTAAATCTGCATTAAAAATTTATCCTGCTTTTTTATCCCTTATTTATCCTGCTTTTCCTAGGCATCTCCCAGTAAGTCTTCCCCACACCCTTCTTTCTTTGTTTCAGTAGATGATATGTTTAAGCCTGAATTCAAAGCCACCTCCTTGAGATTTACTCATTCATCTGGGTATCTCCTATGTATGTATATGTGGTATATAGTTGAGCCTTGAGCAACACAGGGGTTAGGTGTGCTGACCGCCCCCCACACACAGTCAAAAATATGCATATAGCTTTTGACTACCTAACTACTAATAGCCTACTGTTGACCAGAAGACTTATCAATAACAGTCAACTGACATATATTTTGTACCTGTATTATATACTGTATTCTTACAATGAAGTAAACCTGATAAAAGAAAATGGTATTAAGAAAATCATAAGGAAAATAAGAAAATATATTTACTATTCATTAAGTGGAAGTAGATCATCATAAAGGTCTACATCCTCATTGTGAGAGGGAGCAGCGACTCCTCCAAGGGGCCTGCTGGGCCCCATGTGCATGGAAATAAAGGAAAATCTTGAGTCCCTTCAGAGGAAGTTCTGAGCACCTAGCTAGCCTTGAAAAGTGAATGGGAATACAATGGCTCTCCAAGCAAGCCAGTCACAATGTGTTTTGGATCCTTATAAAAACTGAAATATGGCATATTAACTAACATATGTTCTTAAGTTGTTTTCCAGAAACACCTACCTAATGGAAAATGCAGATAAGAGGGAACTGAGGAACTGAACTCTCACAGCAGTTCTTTATTCTAAATATCTCCCTGAGGGGCCAGGAGAGAGTCACATGTCTTAACATTCCTTTCTGCTAATCCAACAAACTGTGAATCCACCTATGACCTGTAGGCCCCCACTTCAAAATATCCTGCCTTTTGGGGCCAGTCTAGTGTATAATCGCCATGTATTGATTTACAATTTTGCCTTCTTGAAATGTACCCTCTGCCTTTAAAACCCTGGTTTGTAAGCCATCAGGGAGTTCAGGTCTTAAGCGTTAGCTGCCCATTCTCTTTGCACAGGGTCATTCAATAAACATGCCTCTTTCTTCCACTACAACTCTCAGGTTCAGTGTCTGGCTTTGTTTCACTGGGTAAGCAGACTCCAGTTTGGTTTGGTAATAATCATTTACATGTTGAATAGGCTCAGGAGGAGGAGGAAGACGAGCGAATGGTCTTGCTGTCTCAGGGATAGCAGAGGCAGAAGAAAATTTGTGCATAAGTGAACTCGTGCAGTTCAAACTCACGCTGTTCAAGGCCAACTGTACATGTTAATCAACTTCTGTATGTTTTTTTCTTGTTAACTTGCTGTTTGTTACAGGGAGTCCCACCCAAGTAAAAACTCAGAAAGAATAGAGGAAAATTATTTTTTCCTCCCCTACAATATGTAGGAGACTAAAATATGCCACCCCAAAATATACTTCTTTGGCATATTTCAAGATGGCTATTCAGAGAAACTGTAGACAAAGGAATAAGCTCTGAAACACTGTCCTTGTATAAAAGAAATTTACATATATAAAGGAGATCTACATTAGTAAACTGTGGATGCAAGGATTTTTCTGAGGCCCCTTTATCTGCCTAAAGATAGATCTAAGAAAGATCATATCACAGGAAAAGAGACTAAAGGTTGACACCCCATCCAGGCAGATGGCCACTGTCACTGTCACCTATTCTTCTGAGAGCAGCTCTTAGATTACCTGAGAAATTTTACCTGCATAACAAGACAGTCTTTCATTTGCTGTGCATTCCTCCCCTCACGCTCCCATAGTCCTATTCTCGTGCTATCAAAACTTCAATCATGTGACCCTTCTTGAGTCTCATATTTTCCTGGGACTCTTGTGCCCATGCACACAATTAAAGTGGTTTTTCTCCTGATGATCTACTGTCAGTTTATTTTATAGACTCAATTATCAAATTGTCAGAGGGTACAGAGAAAGTAAATCCTTATCCCCTACAATGAGCATGTTTACAGTTTTTATAAATTGTTAAAAATGAGCATATGCTTATTTGCCAATTTTTTGTAGAAATTTTCAGTACTTGACACTACAATTGGATTCCATACTACCCCCATATTTCCAAAGAGAGAAAACCAACACTTTCAGCTAAAATTTCTGAGTCAGAATTGAGAGAACTGAAATTCTTCATTCATAAAGCTCAGTAAGCTATTATGGGAATCTTCTCTCTGTGACATTATTCTTTCTAATGCCTTCTGAGGTATTTGCTAGAGCTTATTTTGTAATTAGTATACACAAAGCTGAGGAGCAGGCAGAAACTGCTTCAATGACATCTTAGTCATCCTTCAGTATGCCTATACTTTTCTCTCTTTTTTTTGTTTTTTGCCTTCCTTTTTTCTTCCTTTTTGGCACCCTGAACCTTGTGTGTGAGCTATCTCTCACCCCAAAGCCAAATTGCCTGGGGTCCTCCATGGTGTCTTAGACACCTACTCTCATCAGATAAACTCCTCCTCCTGTAATTGTTTTTCAGAATCCTTCTTCCTGACTAAATATTTACCTGTCCTGAATCTTAACCTTTAAATATTCTACTAAAGAAAAAATAAATGTTATTACATTGTCATTCTATATGATATATTTTCATTTTTTAAAGTCTTACACTCAAAAACTATTAGGGTGGGTGCTTCATATCATGGTAGCCTAAGAGGGAAGATATTTGGAGCAAGCTCACCCTTTGATCCTGTCAAAGAAAAATTGTGCCAGGTGAAGTTAAACAAGCAAGGAGGACTTTATTCAAGACTATTATAACAGGAGAGAGATTGAATTCAACTCTGAATGCAACAGGGACAGCTAGAGATTTATAGCCTGTAGGTAGGGTAAGGGACTTAGTAGAGAGAAAATTGCTAAGAAAAATTTGATTAGATATCAAGAATGGGAGAAGAAGAACTTTATTAGATATTAGGGGTGGAGGGAATTTTAGATAAACTGGCTTAGCAATATTCTTGCTAAAACTGGGCTCAGCATGCCAAGGACAGGGTTAATTAAGAAGAGGGCTCAGAGGAGCCTGACTAGAATTTAGTCAAGGAGGGAGTCCTTGTTAGTTCATAAGTATTCAACAGCCCTTTCAGATGCTTGAGAGCACATCTTATCAGATCATTATGTGATTGTCCCTTTTGTGGATCTAAGACAACTTTAGTTAGAACTCCTAACTATTGTTCAAATACTGATCTTGTTTTTCTAAATTTCAAAGTTTCTATGTTCTTGCCTATTGCCTTTACCTTGAGATAGGAAAATCTAGTAATATTTTCTGATGAATAATATGTTTTTCTTAATGTATGCTTGTGACGAAGATTGTCTCCTTGACCCAATGTCAGTCAGGCTCTTCTGACCATCTTCTTAGGTAGGCCTCAATCTTTGGGCTTCTATCTTTTTGTTGCCTAGTTTTAGAAAGAATCTTGTAAGTTTATCAAAAATCCCTCATCCCCAATATCTTATCACCCTCAATATCTGAACAAATTTCTCATCCCTGCCATCCCCAGGTTATATTTGATTAGCCTGGCCTTCCTTCAGCAAGAATCACGTTGTGAGTTTAGCAAGAATTACCCTACCTTCTTTAATAATTTTCCATCTACCAATCACACTAACTCCTCTTGGCTGCAAATCCCCACTTTTCACTATGTAGTTAGAATTGAGTCCAGTTCAATATTGAGGTTTCTTTTTCTGTATGGCAATAATTCTTGAATAAAATCAGTTTTTACCATTTTAACTACTGTCAGG
>VBSM01002121.1:19441558-19474317 GCA_008086735.1 Cheirogaleus medius
GGCCCACTAAAAGACTACAATTTGATCATAGGTTATAGAACACTTCCCTCCCCAACTCCTTTCCACCACATCAAAAGTATAACAACAATGGATTACAACTGAAAGAGCTGCAAAGCTCAGACTCTAAGAGAGATCTTAAGGAAACCCAAAGTCAACAGAGGAGACAAAAACAAGAACACTAGTAGAATTTAAAGCTTCTGACATCTATAAGTACAACAAACATTGAACATAGTCCTAGGCAAAATAAGGTAAAACCCACACTGATGTCCTATTGACTTCAGTTCGTATTATTCAATATATCATATCCAGATTTCAAAAAAAAGTTACAAGGCATGCTAAAAGGCAGGGAAAAAAATTTGAATCCAGTTCAAAAGCAAAAAAGAAATAGATTCTCAAGTGACCAAAAACTGAAGGAATACATAACCCATAGACCTGTTCTGAAAGAAATGTAAAAAAAAAGTTCTTTAGAGAGAAGGAAAATAATATGTAGAAATTCAGATCTACATTTGCTAAAAAGAAAAGCTTAATAGAAAGAATAATAAAGGTAAAATCTTTTTTATAAAACTCTTAATTGTTCTAATAGATAAATGTTTTTCAAAATAATAATAACTTTGTATACTGCTATTTTCCTATACTTACTTGTTTATTAGTTCCAGCAGATTTTTTGTATATTGCTTGGTATTTTTCTACATAGATAATCGTGTCATCTACAAATAAAGATGGTTTCACTCCTTTTTTTCCAATCTATATATCTTGTATTTCTTTTTCTAGTCTTATTGCTCTAGCTAGGACTTCTAACAAGATGTTGAATAGGCGTGGTGAGAGAAGACATCTTTGTCTTGTTCCTGATCTACAGGGAAAAGCATGAAGTATCTCACCAACAAGTATGATTTATATGTAGATCTTTCATAGATGTCTTTCATGAAGTTGAGAAATTTTTCCTCAATTCTTAGTTTTCTGAGAGTTTTCATCATGGATGAGAGTTGGATTTTGTAAAATGTTTTTGCTGTGTCAATTGATATGATGCTTTACACTGACTAATTTTCAAATGTTGAACCAGGATGGCACACCTGGAATATACTTGGTCATGATATATAATTAATACTATATAATTTTTTATACATTATAGGATTTGATTTATTAATACTTTGTTGAGGATTTTGTGTCTGTGTTCATGAGAGATGCTGGTTTATAGTTTAGTTTACAGTATTTTTAAAATAAACTTTGATATTTCTTTCAAGTACATTCTACATTATTTAATTAATTCTTTTATATAAAGCTTAAAATATTTATGTTCTTTTAACAGAGAATCCAGTGGGATATGGTATAAAATGGAAGGCAGGGCAGTCTGATTAGTATCACTTAGGAAATAGTAGAACCTATGTATTTATTCTTTAAGTTACCATTATGATAAAAAAATCAATACTGAAAGAATCTTCTGCATATAGAAGTTTGTTTTTGTTTCAGTTTAGCTCTCTAAACAATAAAAAATAAAGTTGATTGATCCAAAAATGAAGGAATTTTTAAACCCTCTTTTTTCAATAAAATTTTAGCTTTTGAGCATATTTGGCAGGAAGACAGTGATATCTCAGGATAAACACTTTAAATATATATATTTGGGACAGTATTTGGGACATTTGGATGGGGGAAGGAAGTATAAGAATTGAACAGAATCCTCAAATTGAAGTTTGGAGGGATAATTTTAGTACGAAATCTTAATTGCACATACAGATGTATTTATACTTAGTTTTTTCCAATCATAAGTGTATTCTAAACCTATTACAACAAGTTTAAAAAAGTTTTGTATGAAATTAGTTACATGTGCTACAATTTGATATATTTTATCTTGGTTCCTAAACTGATGAGCCCATCGTTAATTTTCCTAGCAAATAATATTTGAGAAATGATTGCCACTTAAGTGAATTTCATTACATTTAGAAGAATCATTTTTAAAAGGAAGAATTGTAGTAAAATTAAAAGCATTAATTTGAAAATTACTCATTCATTTCCCAGCAACTCTTATTATTGTCATAGTTAACAATAATTAAAAATCACAATGTGTTTTATGATTTATGTTGCCATTATAGGGACTTAGAATGGACTTGGAAGGAAATGTTTTGGGGACAGCTAGTATTAGCTAATGTATGTATTTTCTATCCAGAAGAGAAAAGAGTACCAAAAATGGATAAATTTGATGGCTTTTGGCCCTCATTTTAGTTCCCTTCAGTACAACTTAGCTAAAAACATTATGCAACACATACTGCATACCTATTAGTATAAGATTTTTAGTTGTCTTTCTTTATCAGCACGGTAGTGCCAGGTCCAAAGTAATGTAAGAATCCTAGAAACCAATTCAGCAATGGAGTCTCCTGATGACCTCTTTTTATGTGTTTACAACTTATTCATCCTTATCACATCTCCAAATAATAATTGTTCTAATTGTTGGTGAGGCACTCAAAGGCTATTTATATCTCTCTCCACATATAAGATATGTGGAGTCATGTCAGATATGTGTTTCAAAGAGAACAAATCCTAAACAGGCACATTATATCAATCTCTTTTTATAAAACAATTTCTTGGAAAAAGTTGAAATTTTTCTTATCTTCATATCTAATGAGATAGAAATGTGTAGTTGGGAGAAACTGTTGGTGCTATACCTAAAGTAAATTTCTGTAACAAAAATAGCTCAGAAGTTCAAAAGCTCACTTGCACTGCTCAAAGTTTTATAACTATTGAGGTTCTCAAAGGTTTTGATATCTTGTGCTTAGAGGAAAGTTTTAATAGTTTAAAAACTGTGAAACTTTATTGTCAACACTCTAAATGAATTTTACAACTCCTTTACATTTTCCCATTTTATTAGACAGTATTTTAAAATATAAGATAGAATTTTGAAATGTTAAGTATGCAAGGCATTTGATTTCGAGTCAATATTTGGCAATAATGGTGCTTCAATGCCTGCAATTAACGACACAGATGCATAAACTTTTAAAAGAGTAGTAGTCCTGAAGTGCTTTTCCAATAATGTTAATACATTGTTTCTTTCTTCCCATTCTATAAAAACTTCCTTCTACCTTTTTCTTTAACCACATGGTTTCCTTTTGTGTCCATATAGAAAGACTGAATGCCAAGAGTAGAATGGACATCAAATCTCACATGTCTTTCATAACACTTGAGAATAGCCCACTATTAAAAAGAAATGGCTTCACTCCCAAATACATTTTTAGAGATATATTGCCTGACATTTCAAATATGTTCAGTTCTAGAATGATTCTGCCTGCAATCTGTTCACTTTTCATTCCTCCCCTCCACAATCCCTTCTGTAGTGTTTCTATCGCTTTTCAACATTTCCCTCTGCCTTCATTTTAGCATTTTCTCCTGAGTTCTCACCTTTTCTCCTCTATCCATTCTCATTTTTTGTTTTATTGTTTGTTTTTCTCTCTTGCTCTACTGGGATTCTATCCAGTCACCCTTTGACTTCATGGAGTGCAATATGGCAAAATAAATCTGACACAAGCCTGTCAATTGTTCATCATGGCACCTTTCCAACACATACCAAGTGGTGGGGGAGCTACGGAATGGACCTTCCTTTCATGTTAGTACGAAGAATTTGGAATGTTATCACGGAAGGCTAGTGCTTCTGTTTTTTCCATTTTAGCACTTATCTCTGATGCCTACTTGAGGCAAATTCTGTAAGTTTCAAATGAAATCTCTGGGTCTTCTGTGATGAAGGAAGCTAGAAAAAGGAAGAAATAGTTTTGTTCATATGTAAGGTTTGGGGGCTAATAATCTATTAATACACATACACATATGCCACATATACAGTGGTGAATGATGCATTAAAAGGAGTTGTCCTTGTGAAAATTGTATATAAAAGATAAATCATATAAGTATATTATCCAACGTGATCAGAGTAGAGAAGAAAATATCTATCTAGATTCAAAATCCTGGAAGAAAAGACAAAACATACATACACACATAAATCCTGGAAGAGGTAGTAGAATTGAGACCTGAACTATAATAACAGAATTGGAATAGGCATTCTAACCATACATAGCAACAATAACCTAAAATTTTACTCTTGAGCTAGTCAAAACAACAGAAATATTTTTCTTGTGTTTCTATAATTATAACAAATTAGTTATTAAAATAACTAAGTGGTTACTAAGTAACTACTTTACTAGTCATGTCAGGAGTTTCTGAGTGTAAGGTATACCAAACAAGATGAAAATACTGATTGATGCACAGAGGTGACTTCTCTGGTGTCTTGACCTCTGAAATTGTATGACATATGCAGAACATATATCATTTGGCAATTTTCATATCTATTTGATCTATTCTACTGTTTTCTATGGAGAAACAAATAGGTTCCCTATATAAAACAATCCACAGGATTATGAGAATACATTATCAGTCAATCATAACCTTCTTTATAAAGTCTAAGATTTAGATAAAGGTTTTTTTACTATCAGCTCCACTGACAACTAGACCATCAATCAATATTATCAATCACAGTTATTTATTTTCTTAGTGGTTTTGTGAGTATTGGTTTCTAAAGTTGAATAGTAGGAGGAGTTAGTTTTCAAGATGGCTTTAAAGCTATCAAAGGTGCCTGTTGCCAGAGTAAAGACAATTAACACTAAAATATGAAATCAATATTCCTATTAAAATTGTATTCATTAGTTATAGGAAAAAGTAAATGCATAGTGTTCCAAATGTAAATATATACAGTGATGAACGCATACTGGAGAACCTATTATTCATGTCTAAGCAAGCACATTCAAGTCAGAAAAGAGACATATTAGGCAATTTGTCTTTGAATTCACTGAAACAGTGCCCTCTTTGCTATGACTATGACTACTAAGATTTGGCGATGTTTTAGAACTGAACTTATTCTCAGCACAGATGAGCCTAGTGCCACCCTGAATAGTCACCATTCACAGGCTGGCACTTTTGCCATGGGAACTAACTAATGTGACTTGTTTCCACAATAGCCTATAAATTATAGGTCCCCAAGTCAGCTGCAAGGAAAAGAGGGCGGGGAACCTTAACCTAGTGCTTGACTGACTTATCCTGGGTATTGCTGAAGACTTTTTGGTTTTGTTTCAAAACCATCTCTGTCATAAGGAAGATGTTGAGCTTGTGCTGCAGATTGGCAATTAGAATCAAGCGTCCTTTCTTAATCAAGTATCTAATACTAGACTTAGGGAGGGAAGAAAGCATTTTCATAAGTCATGCACCAGATAAGGGTCTCTTCATGAACAGGCTTCCTTGTCCTACTATTATCTACTCTTAAATCTCTTCTGATGAGTAACAGAAGAGATTTATGTTAAGCATTTAAGCATTTATGCTTAAATGAAGGCAGAAACATCAGAACTCTAGCTTTCTAATAAATAACTAATATGAATAAAAAACATTTGAATACTCAGATAAAGTCTAAGATTTAGATAAAGTCTAAAACCTATAATCGCCTATAATTTATTTTTGGGCAAACAAATATATTTCTCTGTAGGACTGTCTACTTTGGCAGCAACCAGATGTTGGAACCAAAACAATTTACACATGGCCTTCTGTAGGTAGGACAATGGGAAGCCTCCATGAGCCCAACACCTACCTGCACCATATACATTGTCATATTTAATCTTCACACAGGTTGTGGGAGGAAGGGGTGTTTTATTCTCATTTTCCAGTTGAGGAAACTGTGGCTAAGAGGTGTTAAGTAACTTGTTCAGATCAGTTAGGTGGAAGAATCAGAATTCAAAGTACAAAAATCAGTTTGAATTAGTCCACTTAATCTACAAACTGTAAATATGAGATTCTGAGGGAAAAGCATTAATTTCCTTACTTTTATTTTGAAAAATAATCTATTTTCAAGGCAATTAATATATTAGGATTTCTTTTAAAATACACACATACTTTGCAATAAAAGACAATATAAACAGATTAATGTCTCAAGTTGCCTGGCTTATTACTGGTTTCACTTATTAAAAAAAAAAAAGAAAGGAAATAATCACAGTCATTTGCCACATAAAAGGCCACTGTGCTTTTAGTATCAATTGAGTTTCTGTGCACGTAGTTCAAGAACAACATAGGGCCAGATATAGAGCCTCTTCTTGCTTTATACTTTATTTCCTGCAGAACAACAGATTACAGTATGCCTTTTGTTTTGGATAAAGTCAGGATGTAAAGGCAGTGTTGTACTGACCTCCACCTAATGCTAACATTTTTGCTTAAAATTTAAACAGATTTTAAATTTATCACCAAGTCCAAAAGGCCTGGCTAAACAGTCATTGTGTCAAACTAGGCTTCTGTTTGGATCCTGCGTTGACATTAACCCTAAATAATCACGAAAGGGGTGCTTTTGCAGATATATTTGAGCTGGTCCCTGTATTCTAAGTTCATTTAAATGTCAATAAGCTGAAAATGTACCGAAAATCATGCAGTCAGTGGGCCTCGGCTTTTTGTTCTTTTCAGAGTGCTTCCATAAATTGAATTATATTTTAGTTTAATTCTATGTAGAGTATATCCAGTTTCCATGAAACAATTTAATTAAATATTTTTTTCCTGCTCTATTATTGACTTGAGGCAAATCTTTGACTAATACTAATGACTATATGTTACTAATGTTAGCCAAAGAAGTTCTGAAAGCACCATTCTTTTCTCTTTCTGAATGATGAAACTCCTTGACATATGAAATGTACACTGCCTGGAATAGCCTTTACTCCCTTCTTATCAGCGTACTATTTCTTTATATCTGAATATCACCCACTTTGACACTTCCATTGGCCATGAATTCAGAGCCCTTACTCTGAACACATGCAGAATTCTATAAATACTTGTATTATAACACCATGACATTGTATTACAATGGCATATTTACAATAGGCCTTCCCTATTAGGTAGAACCCCTAAAAGGCAGAGTTGGCATCTAAAGCATCTTTGTGTCCCTGATACCTGGTGATTGATATTTGTTGAATAAAAGAATCTGTGCTCAAGAAACGCATGGTCACTATATTCCAATTCCTTTTAATGTGCATTCCTATCTACAGTTCAGACAAGACTGCTCTATTGTTTTGGGACTTGCAGCTAGTAGGAGCCAGACAAATGTCTGTCTAATTAAATACAATGCGAACAACAGGAACTGGTGTTGTTGGGGGTAGGAGATTGATAATGGAGGGGAGGAGGAGAATTAACTGAACTTGAAAAGAGAAGGGAACATGGGAACACTACCTTCATCAATCATTCCCATTTTAATTTCATTTTTGGAAACCTGACAAGTATGTAACAGTAAATGTGTGCTCTGTCCTGCAGAAGACAGATTTTTTTTTCCCCTTTTAACTTTTTAAAATCATGCTCTAGGAGGTTAAGATGCAATCAGAAAATGTGGTTTTGTGTTAAAATTATGAGATGGACAGTCTTAAAAAGCCTTGGTGATGAAAAACAGCATAGGGGAAGGTAGAAAGTTTGCCTGAGATAAGAACATCAACCTTCCTTCTTAAAAACAATTAAGAGGAGCCAGGGTTGAAATTAGAATGCGTTCTGGAGGGAAAGGTATATCATGAAATTTGTTCCTGTGTCGAAAGTCTCTTCTAGTCTGCTGACCCGGGCAGATGCTCAGATTGATTGACTTCATCTCTATTAACACCAGAGGGAAAGGCAGTGGTGATGGATGACTTTACCAGTATCCATCTTTTTTATTTAAAGAAGGTAGAAATATACCTTTAGATAGATGCTGAAGTAGGTATCATCTGTCTTTTTGGCCTGATATAAGGTTCATGGTTTCTTAAGAATCCGAAGTCAAGGGAATTGAAAAAAGCAGAGTAAGTGTTCTCACAGACTAGATTAAAAATTTTTGCTGACTCCTAATAATCTTGAGATTTCCTTAAGTATATACAAAAGATAGCAGCAACTAAGATGGGAACATTTGTCAGCTAATACCTATGCTGCTAATTTACATGTTAACATGGAAGTATACTCAAAGTTATTGCTATTTTCTGACCACCAGTAGTATACTTGTAAATTGGTTTTATGAGATAGAATACAGTAACATATTTCTTCTTCCTGAAATTATCATACACACTGAAAAAACCCTTAACTCTCTTGTCTCTATTCTCTCCAATTCATCCTGTACAACAGATAAAACTTTGTAAAATACAGGTTTAATAATCTCATACCTCTACTTATAATTTAATCTGTAGAATTAAGGCCAGCCTTAAAAACTGTTAACAATCACTTGTAATTCAGTTATTTCAATGTTTTTCTCAATTATCCAACGTGTAACCTGCACTTCTGACAAGCCTGACTAGGCACTTCTTGTGCCTTAAAAAACTCAGTTCCTATAATACTATCAGTTGCCAATTTTCTTTTCTGCCCTTTGACTTCTTTTTATTTCCTACAATTGTCTTTATTTAAAACAACTTCCATTATACAATTGTTAAATGAACTCATTCTTGCAAAGAATTTCAAATAATTTAGGCAATGGTAAAGTTCCCCCTGGATTTCTGTCCAATCCTCCTTCCCTTTCTAGATGGGTAACCACTGTTAGTATACCATTTTATATGTATTGACATCTACACATATAAAATATATAAATAAAGCACCACATGTACTCACTAGCAAATTGGTATTAACAGATCAACACCTAAGTGGACATGTAGGAATAACATTTATCGGGTGTCGGGCGGGTGTCGGGCAGGTATCCGGCAGGTGCCGGGCGGGTGGGAGGGGGGAGGAGGGGATGGGTATATACAAACATAATGAGTGAGATGTGCAACGTTTGGGGGATGGTCACGCTTGAGGCTCTGCCTCGAGGGGGGAGAAGGGGCATGGGCAATATATGTAACCGTAATATTTGTACCCCCATAATATGCTGAAATAAAAAAATAATAATAAATAAAATAAAATATATAAATACATGTACATATATACTTATAAAATATATACATTTTTGTATATTTAAATGTTTATTTTATATAAATAACCTAATACATGAATATTTAACTTTTTTCTTATCTACCATTCTGAAGAAGTTTTCATGTCAATAAATAAAGGTCTGCTATAATATTTTAAGTATTTATTTAACCACCCACCCACTCATTTAAATTACCTTCATTTTTGCCATTGACAATAAATGCTAGTAAAACCCAATGAACATGACTATGCATTATTTTTATTCTAAGATACT
Source organism: Cheirogaleus medius (assembly GCA_008086735.1). Taxonomy (NCBI): domain Eukaryota; kingdom Metazoa; phylum Chordata; class Mammalia; order Primates; family Cheirogaleidae; genus Cheirogaleus; species Cheirogaleus medius. The sequence goes on from VBSM01002121.1 coordinate 19,450,740, forward strand.
GCAATGGTTTTAATATGTCTCCCAGAATTCATGTGTTAGAAACTTAACCCCCAATGTGAAAGTTTGGGAGATGGAACCTAATGGGTGGTGTTTGGATTATGAGGGCTCAACCTTCATGAATAGATTAATGCCATTATTAAAAGGGCTCATGGTAGTGGGTTCATTTTCTTGCACTCTTGCCCTTCTTCCTTTCCCTTTGTGATGATGCAGCAAAAATGCCCTTGACAGATGTTGGCACCTTGTTCTTGGACTTCCAGCCTCTAAAACTGGAGCCAATAAATTTCTGTTCATTATAAATTACAGGTCTCAGGTATTCTGTTATACTAACACAAAACAGACTAAGAAACAAATTGGTGCCAGAGAAGTAGAATGTTAATATAAAAAATACCTAAAAATGTGGAAGTGGCTTTGGAACTAGGTAATGGATAGAGGCTGGAAGAATTTGGAGAAATAGGCTAGAAAAAGCCTATTTTACCATGAACAGAGCATTAAGGGCAATTCTTGTGAGGGCTCAGAAGAAGAAGAGGGCTGTGGGGAAGTCTAAAACTTCTTAGAGATCACTTAAGTGGCCATGAACAGGATGTTGGTAAAAATATGGACAGCAGAAGACATTCTGATGAAGTCTCAGACAGAAATGAGGAACAAGATATTTGAAACCGGAGGGAAGACCATCTTGTTATAAGGTGGCAGAGAACTTAGCTAAATTGTGCCCATGCCTAGGGCTTTATGGAAGGTAGAATTTAAGAGCAATGAACTAGGATATCTGGCAGAAGAAATCTGTAGGCAGCAAAACATTGAGGGCTCTGTGTGGCTTCTCTTAAATTTACAATCAAAAGGGAAGCAGAACATAGAGAGTTGGGATATCACCAGCATGAACATGTAAAGAATGGAAAGGCAGAGTTAGAAAAGAAAACAAAGGGTGTGGGCAGGTGACTGTTTGGATAGAAGAAAGCCAGGCGCTATACATCAACACAGTGGGAGAATAACCCCAAAGGCATTTCAGAGATCTTCTTGGCTGCCACTCCCATCACAAGCCTGCCTAGTGGAGCCAGGAAGGCAGGTCCAACCCTGAGATCTCAGAACTATAGAGCCACCAGTGTGCAACACCAGCCTAGGAGAGCTGCAGGCATGAGACACCAACCCATGAGAGCTGCTGCATGGGCTGAGCCCAGCAAAGCCACAGAGGCAATACTTCCTGAGGTCTTAGAGGCCTAACTCCTGCTCCAGTGTGTCTAGAAGGCAGGACATGGAGTCAAAGATTATTCTCAAGCCTTAGGGTTTACTGTTGCCCACCCAGTTAGGTTTTTGATTCGGTTAGAACCTGTTAGGTCTTTCTTCTTGCCTATTTCTGCCTTCGGAACGGAAATATCTGTTCCATGCCTGTCTCACCATTGTATTTTGGAAACACATAACTTGTTTTGATTTTACAAGTTCACAGCTAGAGGAGAATTTGCCTCAGGGTGAATCATACTTCTAGTCTCACTCATATGATATTTAGAGGAGACTTTGGACTTACATTTTAAAGTTGATATTGAAATGAATTGAGACTTTTAGGTCTGTGGTATAGAATGTATTTTGCATGTGAGAAGGACATGAATTTTGGGCATCAGGGCAGAATGCTATAGTTTGAATATATCCACAGAATTCATATGTTGGAAACTTAATCCCCAATGTGACAGTGTTGGGAGGTAGGGCCTAATGGAAGGCATTTATGTTATAAGCTTTCTGCCCTTATGAATAGATTCATGTCATTATAAAAAGTACTCAAGGGAATGGATTTGCTTTCTTGCGCTCTTGCCCTGCAGCCTTCCACCACGTGCTGCTGCAGCAGGAAGGCCCTCACCAGATGCCAATGGCTTGGACTTCTGAGCCTCCAGAACTGTGAGCCAATAAATTTCTGTTTATTATGTTACCCAGTCTCAGGTATTCTGTTATAGCAGCCCAAATAGACTAAGATAGAAACTGTATTAGCTTAGTCTGCCATACAAAATAACACAAACTAGGTAGAATAAATAAGAAAAATATATTTCTCACAGTTCTAGAGGCTGTAAGTTCCAGATCAGGTGCCAGTACCATCAGGATCTTGATGAGGGCCCTCTTCCTGGCTTGCAGACAGCTACCTTCTTGCTGTATACTCACATGGCCTTTCCTCAGTGTGTGAGAGAGGGGAGAGAGGAATCTGTCTCTCTTACTTTTTTCATAAGGTCACTAATCCCATTATGAAGTTCTCACCCTCATGACCTAATCTAAATCTAATTACCTCCCAAAGGCATCAACTCCAAATACCATCATAATGGGGGTTAGAGTTTTATAATAAAAACTATAATATAAAATATAATTATAAAATATAAATTTGGGGGACATACAAACATTCAGTCTATAGCAGATATATGCCTAAGAGGGGAGTTGGAGGGTGGAAAGTTCTACCAGATTTTCTCCTAAAAGGACTATACCAATTTACATACTCACTTAACCACTTGAAACTACCCATTATCCTCTACCATCATTATCACTGGATTTATCAACCTTTTTACTTTTTCCTGATTTTTGAGAAAAATTTGCTATCTCATTGTTTTAATTTGTGTCTTCCAGTTATTACTCAGATTTTAAAAGAGGTACAATATTCACTAGCCATTTGTACTTTCTCTTTTGTGAAGTATCTGCTCATCTCCTTTGCTAATTTTCCTATTGGGCTTTGCATTTTTTTAATTTGAAGGAGTTCTTTATATATTCTGAATACTAATCCACTATAAGCTCTGTGAAGGCAGAGACTTTTTCTGTTTTGTTCACTGTTAGGACACTCTGGCCTAAAAGAGCATCATGGCTCATAGTGTGTGCTCAGTAAATGATTACTGAAAGAATGAATAAGCAAATAAATGAAGAAAGAAGTTGTAAACATTTTCCAGTATACTGCTTAGCTTGACTTTATAGTGTCTAATTTACACAAAAGATTTAAACTTAGATATGATATTTATTAATCTCCTCTACTAAATATTCCACATTTGTTTCTTTCCTTCTAACTATTCCACCATAGTTTATAAATATATGGTCCTTTTTCCTATATTATTCATTTTTACTCAATTTAATTCATTCTTCTTGCTTTTGATATCTATAGTCTGAACAAAATGGTACTTCTATTTATATACATTAATTAGATGTTGGTTCATATGTAATGTCATGAGATGAATTTTTTAGAATATCATAGTCTAGACACATTGAAATTGTTTTTAATTGCTGAAGGACTTAATATACAATGTAACTACCTTCTATCTGTAGTCAATTCCCTTTTGAAGCACATTCAAATGTGCAGTACAGGAGGTTAAGTTTCTGTAACAGTGTCCTCTCAGCAATCTCAAAGTAAGGGCTCTAGGAAGCATGTTTTGGAAGGCGACATACTATTTCCATTTGTATTCAATTTGTTATTTAAAATTAAATCACATAGTACATTGAGCCCTGGATAAAATATTCTAAATAAGATAGAGAATGTCAACACCACCATTTCTTTGTATGCATACTAAGCAAAACTCACAGAAGAAAAACCCTGGGATATGTCAAGCAAAGCCTTCAGAAACTTAGCAACAGTACATGTTTGGAAAATAAAAAGTAAGATATACACACCAAAGTAACCTTGGAAGCTAAAATAGAAAAGGCCTCTGTGAAAGTTTCTTATCATAGCAGTATTCTCTAGAAAAGATGGACAGTCATATCTGTCTTTTTGACCACCTTCCCACTCTTGAGTAGTAGCATTGTCAACATACAATATGAAAGTCATCAATATACCCTGACAGTGTTTGAACTCCAGGTAATGAGAAACCCTATGGACTAAGGAAGAAAAAACAAAGGAGTCAAGAAGTAACATCTTGACTGAGATGAGAAGTATAGCAAACCATGGAAGAAGGAGGTTGCAAATATAAAGTGATCTAAGTAAGACAAAAGAGAAAAATGATCATTTAAAGAACAAAAGCAATAAATCTATGTTCATTTAAATAAAAGCAAAAGCCTCTATCATTTGTTATTACATTTTGCATACAAAGATGGTTATAGTAGATTATATTATCCATTTTAGTCATCTAAATAGGTTAGTATATAACTGAGAACTTTTTCCCTGATTGAATAATTATTCATATAGTGCTTTTCTTCTATTGACAAAATTATTAATAAAATATGGTCTACTTAATTCTGAACTATACATGTGGAGAAGTTAGTGGATGAAGTCACTTCACAGAGAAGTAACTAAGATACAGGGATATAGAATGAATTCTGCAAGAAGACACTCTGCCCACACATAGTAATTGAGTCTACTTATTAAAGTTTACTAGCTGTTTGTTAGGCATCTGTTGAGCATGGCTCTGGCAAGCCTATGCTGTAGATTCAGAAATTAAAACAAAATTCTGCCCTTAGTATATTTAATATTTTTTAGTGACCCATAATTCACAGACATGCACACCAAGTCAAGCAAGCAAAGACAGTGTGCATTTAAGAGAGTAACTTAAGTAAGTCTCTCTTCAGTCATTTCCACCAGTTTTAAAATCAAGTCTGCTTCTAATTCAGCTTTATAAATGGAAAGTATATAAATTGGAATAATCTCCAACTGCTATAAAAACCTGAAAAGACACAAAAAATGTTATTTTAGAAAATGAAGAAATTAGATTAACCAAATATTTATTGAACAGCTACTGTATGCTAGGAGGTAGAAATACAAAAGTTAGTGGAAAATGAATTGCCCCTGTTCTTAAAGTGCTCTCAATCTAATAAAATCTACTTGGAAAGGATTCATAGAGCTCAAGATGCAATGTACCACAGAAGAGGGATATAAAACTTGAATTGCAGAGGTATCTGAAGGAGGAACTTTCTGATAGCTGGGCATCATAAGCAAAATCACAGGATACAAATAGTATTTGGTAACAGTTCTAAACTGGCAGTACAGCATATAGGAGGAACAAGAGATTAAGATTAGGGTATTAGTCAAGGGCTTTATGTGTCACATAAGAGAATTCAAAGTGTATTTACTATCCCTTGGTCATTTTCTCTGTGAAGCAAAATGAAAGAGCTCCTTCAACACTCCACTCCCACCCACAAACTTGTACTCAAGTCATCCTCCCCTTTTCCGGTCTTCATTGCACTGGATAACTAATCCTGTTTAGATCCTTATCACTTCCCTGGCCATTGCTTACCTCTCTTTCTCTGGCTTCAGCTCTATTGGCATCTTTCTCAAAAACTACCTATACACTCCCGATCCTTAAGAGAAAAAAACACATACACATACCCACAACAAACAGCAAAAACACCTATGAGCCTGCCTCGCTCTTCTCCCCTTCATAACTAAGTACCCCAAGCTCCTCAAAACAATAGTCTAAATCCCCTTTTGCACAAGACACCCAACAATCACTCATTGATCTACTGCCACCCAGCATCTATTCTCATTCTTCCAACTGATATCCTTCTGACAATGGTCTATATTCTATTTCTTTTCTGCACTAGTCATTACTAATCACTCCATAGAGGTTCTCTTGGCCATTGTATCTAAGCCCATCCAAAAACATCCCTTTGCTTTTCCCTCTCCTTCTTCAGCTGTTCAGTTTTGATCTCCTTTGCCAAATATAATCCCTTGAACTACTAATATGTTTCCTCCTCTACACCAAAAGAAACCCCTCAGTGATAATGCATCCCCTTAGTTATAATATTTACCTGTTAAATTACAACTATTCATTGGCCTTTCTGTTATCTCTAAACTTTGTTCTTGTCAGACTAATCCATACTTGTTCCACTTAGTTTTCTCAATCTCCCTTTACTTCATCCATCAGTTTGAAACCCCAAAGTTGAACTGAATCTATTCTCTCAATTGTCACAGACGCTCACCTAGACAGGAAAATCCAATAATCTCTTCTCAGCCTTTGCCTTGCTAACCACACTATGGTAGTCAACACTTCTTTCCTGAAACTCTCCCACTATTTGAAGCCATGACACTCAAAATATCTTCTGGTTCTCACCCAACTATTTGTCTTACTCTTTTTCTCAATCTCTATGTAAAAGTTAATATAAAAATTCTCTCAGTTCAGGTGTGGTGGCTCACACCTATAATCCTAGCACTCTGGGAGGCCGAGGTGGGAGGATTGCTTGAGGTCAGGAGTTCAAGACCAGCCTGAGAAAGAGCAAGATCTCATCTCTACTAAAAATAGGAAAACTAGCTGGGCATGGTGGTGCTCACCTGTAGTCCCAGCCACTCAGGAGGCTGAGGCAGGAGGATCCCTTGAGCCCAGGAGTTCGAGGTTGTTGTGAGCTATGCTGATGCCATGGCACTCTACTCGGGGCAACAGAATAAGACCCTGTCTCAAAAAAAAAAAAAGAAATTAGAAAGAAAAAAAAATTATTCCATTTTCAAATCTCTTGTTTATCTCCCTGGATAGTTCATCCCTGGTACCTTAAGGACATTCTCCTAGACAGGATCTCTGCAATTTAATTTAATATTACTGACATTTAACATTTAAATAATTTTTCCTTGAATTAGCCTTAAACCACACCTCTGAAGGCCACAACAATATTTCATTCTTTGCCAAGGGAGACAGGCAGTGTCCATGATAACCTATAAATAATTCCCCATTGCATAAGAAATAAAGTTTAAACCCTTGGCCAAGCATTGGAAGCCTTCCACTCTGGGTCTCTACCATACTGTCACTCCTTGCCACCCACTCACCAAACAGACTGATTACAATCAATTGAATTATATAAGAAGTAAACAGTGAAACAGAAAAAAGGATAGACTTGGCCTGAGTACAACTGTAGTCTGTATCATCTTTAGCAAATTAATTCATTTTTCTGAGCCTAAATTTTATTTGTATAATTGTAAGGATACTTAATTCTTAGTCTCCTGATAGAATTTGAGTTCTCCTTATAGAACAATTGGGATTATATATATATATATATATATATGTGTAGGTATATATATATTTGTATGTATATATGTCCCAAACTTATTAGTAACAGTAATGTTTATTACTATGGTCAGGCACCATACAGGTGTTCCTCTCAGAAACCCTTTGAGGGAAGTAGTCTTACTACTTTCATTTTACAGATGAGGAAACAAAGGCACAGTGAGATTAAATATTGATAACATGCTTAAGAGCACAGAATTAAAAAGTCCTTGAATAAATCATTAAATCTAAACAAAATAATATTTTGTACATACTGCTTGGCTTATACAGTTTCCTTATTAGAAATTCTATCTTAGCTCTTTCTTATTCTCTTTTATATTCTCTTCTCTTTCATATTCTCTTCTCTTTCATATTCTACTGAATATTTTTTTCCTTTACAACGCATCTCAAACCCTCTTTGATACCACTCCCTTACTCCAATAACATCTTACTGGTAATTTTTATATCACTTACCAAACTAACTTGTATATCATATATTTATCCATATATCTATTTTTGAAATTAGCTTGAGAGATCTATGAAGATAAAGATCATACTTTTTTGGCTTTTGGGTTTTGATATTTGATCCCTCCATAGCAATCTGGCATGCATTCTTTCACATAAGTGTTCAATAAGTCTTTGTTGAATTTCCTTTTAAGATTATAGAATAAATCTCCCAGAATTTTATCAGAATAAAATATTTGTTATTTTAAAAAATCATAATATTTCCCTCCAAACTCCTGTGATATGTATGCATTCTCAGACTAGGCTGTATTTTTCAAGCAGATGCCACTGGGAGAATGGTACGGGAGCTTTACTTTTTAATGTGATTTTAGTAGTAGGCCTCTTCCTTAGTCAAAAAGAGTACTCCATCAGATTTTATTGTCCATGTGAATGCATTAATTGAAAAGCAGACCTCCAGAAGGACTGGGTGAACCATGCTGAGGTTCAATCATGCACAGATAAGTGAGTACTTATTGCAAGATATCTACTTAGTTTCCTAGTACATATGAGCCTTTCCAGTGTGCACAATGAACTAAAAGCTGCTGAGCACAAAAATGTTCTTTATCTAAGTAGCACCAGTGCCATCTGCAGGAAAAGCTCAAGTAGCAATTGTGTTTTTATTCTCTTCAGTATTTCTCTTTAGCACCATTAGAAGGCTTTGTCATGCTTTTACCTGATGAAAAACACTACAAGGCTCACTACAATTGAAGGTTTTTATCTATTCTCCTTGGTGAGTAAAGTAGGTATTGTTAAAATGTAAGAAACCATACCGCAGCTGAACTAGAAAAATCTAGTTCAGTTTCCCAAATAACACTGGGAATAAAAAAATATCTTCAAACAATGATAAACAAAGGGCCAAAATCACTATTTAAAACAAAATCTATAACACTGAAACGATAAGAGTGAAAATTCTGTACATGTGAACACTAACATTGGAATCATCTCCACAAAGTAGAAAGTAGATTCACAAAGAGGAAAAATATCTATTAAGATAACATCTACTTCCAGAGGTAAACTGGTCATGATTTTCAAAAGCATGAATTAGAATATTAGCTAATGGTTTATCATGAAATACCTCCATCATTTTACTTGATCAAATAAATTGGGTTTTTATACCACCAATAAATTAAATAGTAGCTCTAGAATCACACTTATAGAACCCACCTATGATAAGTAAAAGCAAATTGCATATTATTATCCCCAAATGATCAAATAATACTACATGTCATTTCTTTTATTTTCAATTCTCTTCAAATATATTCATTACAGTCTTAGTTTTGTTTTACAATAGATGAATGCAATTGTGTGTTTCAGTCTGGTGGTGTCTACAACTGTGATCTACAAAGGAGAAAAATTGGTTGAGTTTTATTGTGTGTGAAGCTTGCCAACTCCCCAAGTGGGTGCAAGATTTGCAAACTTTCCCACTTTTTTCCTCATATTTTCTGCCATGCTTCTTAAAAGAGGCCTCTCAGTTGAGCTCATACATCATGAATGATTAACTCCACGTAAAAGTTGAAAATCATTTCTGAGTCTATTGAGAAATGCTGAAAGTCCTATCCTGCCCAACATGTCTCTCCCATCAGCCTGCCACAAAATCTAACTGGAGAGGAGGTATCTAACAATTACCCTGAGGAATCAATTTTAAAGATCAAATATGCCACTTAAAGTTACTGAAGTTAACATAGCTACATAACTATGTATATAGCCTTGAAAACCAAGACTGGATTGAAATGATCAAACTGAAATGTATAATATAGCATAATGACTATGACAATAAAGATATTACTGATAATTGCTAGGATAAGCCTATATTTCAAATACAACAATAAAAAATAAACAAAAAGATTCACTAGGTAAGTAGAAGGTAAATGCAACAGAAGTAAATTAATGAAAATAAACATCGTGATAGAAATTAGTGGGAGAAAAGATATGAAAAGTGTTATGATGATATTGTAACATTCCTGAACACACTCAAGAATGTACTACTGAGATAGCATACAAAATAGGCACAGTCATGGTGAGAACCTCAACCAGCTCTTGTCTCTTATTTAGTTCAAACAAAGAATGCGATAAGTCTTCATAGTTTGTGCACCAAGAAAGTCTAGGAAGCACCTAGGGACTTAAGACCAAAAAGGAATTGGTTAAAGTGAAACAAATCTTAGGGTTCATGGGGCCTTGTCACATACGGGCTCACAATAACCAGCAAGGAAAAGGTGGAGCTAGATGACCTGATAAAATCCTCAACTACTGTAAGATGAGAATTTGAAAGTTCAGAGGAAAATTCAGGATTCTGTGGCATGCAATCCTAAAAGGGAAGATACAGGGCAAAAGGGCTAGAGTCTCTGCAAGAATAATTCTGACTATTCAATCATAAATTATCTTCATGAGAGAAGAATGCACAGTAGCAAAATAAACATGGCGGTCCAAGCAATTCATAGACTAAGACAATGGCACATAGTTTTAAAGACTACATGACAAAAATGAAAAGGTTATGTCAGAAAAGGGAAAAAAGACTAATTGCCAAGTGTGAATATAAGAGCAGCAGAACCTTAGTTTAAGATAGAGGTTAGGAGGAACCAAACTTTGTAAAATGTATATATTGACCCTGGCTGAAATGATGAGGATCCAAAAAGGATCTAAAGGGCTCTTGAAGCATTGTCTGAAACCACAGGCCTAGGTCAATGTCCAAATTGTTCTGCATATATAAAAAATATTTTTTATTCCATCCCCTGCCTGCCTTTCCAGCTCCATCTCCTGCTCTCTACACATACATACGTGTGTACAGACATGCATCACCCTCACAACCATGCTGACTTCTGCCTTTGAGCAGGCTGCACTTTTTGCCTAAAACATTCTTCTTTCCTTGAAAAACTTGATCTTCAAGACCTTGATTCAATGTTTTGTCTTTGGCAAAGGCTGCCTATGGCCTCTCCTCCAGCTGCAGTTACCCACATCCTTCTCTATGCTTCTGCTGTTCTTCGAATGAACTGTATTCTCCTATAGGAAGTTGAAAGCTATAAAATAAACCAATGTGAACAGGATCAGAATGTACCCTCTCATATGTGATCACTTTCTCCCACAAGAAAGCCTTTATGGTGCTTCCATTCAAAGATTTTTCTGACCTTGATTAGTTCTTTATTTCATGTATGGTTGCAAACAGATGGGAAATGATAATGTATCTGCCCAACATTTAATTCACTTTTAAGTTACTCTTCATTAAGTTTTCCCGTTGCATGATCAAACAAAGCAGTTTACCTATCTAATTAAATGTTGTTGGAGTTTTCCTCCTGAAGATCCAGCCTGATGCTCTTTTTTTACCAGGCAGAGACAAGCACTCCAACAAGTATGAGGCAGTATAAAAGGAATGGGCTCTGCAGGGCAGCATAGCTACCAACTTGAGTGTGAACTTCTAAGTTACACAGAAATCAGTGAGAAATGTTCTCTCATAAGAATTATAAATTAATTACATTACTAATTCTTTAATTTGTTCTAAATTTGCCAAGACCATAGTCAATGTGAATATATTTTCTGCCTAACCCAGAAACTCAAAGCAGTTATTTTTCTTCTGGTCCCTCTTTCTAAATTCCCTTGCCTTGCATAAAATGCAATAATTTGTAATTTTCACCTTTGACAGATCCAAGAGACTGCTTCTCTTTTGTGGCAGTTTAACCTCAAAGAGTCTTTGGAATAGCTTCTTGCCTGATTCTGTTCCCATAGAAAATTATTGATATGGCAGATCTAAAGCCCATACAGCTGCATAGAAACATGTTGGACAAAATCCTTATTGAGATGGTAATCTGTTATCCTTGTAAATATCATATAATCTCAGAAGATCAACATTTTCACAGATTTCAATTCTGACAATTTTTAAAAATTATGTAGTTATATAGAACTTTATTGCTGGTAGTTATTAAAACAAAGTCAACCTACCAAATGCTGAACCAACATTATTCATATTGTCTACACTGCTGAGCATATTATGTCCTAGCAATGAAAATAACTATGACAAATATGCATCAATGTTGTTCCATCATGAGACAAGTTCTATAGAGACTAATAATATGTAAGTAAAAATTAATATATGTGAAAGTTAAGAGAAGCAATGAAAGTTTCCTGAAGTGTGAAAAGTCTTCATCTTTGCATTATCTAGCTAAGGTATAAATAGCAAAGTGACCAAAAATATATAAGAAAGATACTATAGTAAATGAGTGAACATCTCAAATTAAGAGATAAAATAATAGGAGGAGTAAAATGTATTAGTAAATATGGAGGGGAAAAAAGACAAAGACTGAAAAGTCTATAACTATAATTCAGTAGTAATTAGTCAATTAAAATTTAGTACTGTACATTACATTTTTATTTAGATACATGTATAAACTGAGAAAAGAATTTCAATAGTCATAAATTGATTTGCTCTAAATGTATGGTACCGGCTACCATGTATATAGAGGCATACCTTGTTTTACTGCACTTTGCTTTATTGTGGTTTACAGATATTGTGTGTATTGCAAATTGAATTTGTGGCAACCCTGTGTTGAGCCAAGTCTATCAGTGCCATTTTTCCAACAGCATGTTCTCACTTGTGTCTCTCTGTGTCATATTTTGGTAATTCTTGCAATATTTCATTCTTTTTCATTATTATTATATCTGTTATGGTGACCTGTGATCAGTGATCTTTGATGATACTTTTGTAATTGTTTTGTGGCCCCCAAAACCACATTCATATAAAACAGTGAACTTGGGGGACTAGAGGCCAAGATGGCAAATTAGAAGTAATTTATGTACACCTCCCAAGCCCCTCCACTGGTCTCCTCCTGGGGATCTGAGCAGAGCAGGTGCCCATCAGCCCTCAGCATCTGCCAATGCCATCTTGCAATCGTGATAGCACTGCTGCTGCCACCTGAGTGACACTGCAGTAGCTGCCACAGTTGGACTGGGGTGGAGGGAGAGCTCCAGCCACTGCAAGTCCCCAGTGGGATGCTGCGCATCACCCTGGCCCCACCACTTGTGAGTAGCCAAGCCATTGTAGCCAAGGAACTACTTTGCTGCTGGCTATAGTCCTGCAACATACCCAAGCACCCACCAAGGTCCCACAACCTGCATAGGCACTGACCAAGATCCCAGAGCACTCACCAGGATCCCATGATCTACCTAGGTGCCTGCCAAAGTCCCACGACCCACTCAGGCATCCACCAAGGTCCCATGGCTCACCCAAGCATGGTCAAGATCCTGCAATGCACCCAGACACCTGCCACAGTCCTGTGATTAGCTCCACCACCAGCTGCACTCCTGTGACATGTCCAGGTGCCCACCAAGGTCCTGCAACATGTCCCACCACTAGCTGTAGTCCCATGATGTTTCCAGGCACCCAGTAAGTTCCCGTGACCTGCCCAGGTACAGACCAAGTCACATCACCTGACTCCATGGAGAGAGACTTACCGAGCCCTTTGCCCAAGCTTTCAACAGCAGCCTGGAGACCAACCCAATAAACCAAGTGAATATTCTCCAGCACTGTCATGGATTCTGGAAACCATAGGGGAATAGAACAACACAGGAGAACAGCTGTGTTGCAGGCTCTCAGTGCATCCAGCCCTCTCTTGCCAGGTCAATCGTCCAGAGTAGGACACAAAAGCACTATCCAGGGATTTCTCCTTTTCACTAAGTAGGAAAGTTCCCAGCAGAAAAGAACAGGTATAGTGCAAACTTGTCAGTCCTGAGCTGAAAGAAGAGGTTTCATATGAGAAGAAACTAGCAAAAGAATTCTGGCAACATGAAAAAACAAGGAATTTGGACACATCCAAAGGATCAGAATAGACCCATAGCAATGGACTCCAACTAAAAGGGAATTTTCAAAATGTCAGAAATGGAATTCAAAACATGGATGGCAAATTAGATGAGCAGTATTGAAGAGAAAGTTAAAAACCAAAGTTAAAACCAAAACAAAGAAACAAAAAAGTATTTCAGGACATGAATGAAAAATATTAAAAACTTACTAAAGAAATCAATACCATAAGAAAGGATATAATAGAACTTAAAGAAATGAAGGAGTCATTGAGATAATTACACATTATAGCAGAAAGCTTCAACAATGTGCTAGACAAAGCAGAAAAAATAATTTCAGAGATTGGAGACCCAAATAAACTCAGTCAGTCAAAGATGCAGGAACAAGAATACAGAAGAATGAACAATCACTCAGAGAAATATGGAACTATGTGAAATGAGCTAATATATTAATGATAGGTATTCTAGAGGGTGAAGAAAAAGCAAAAAGCATGCAGAGTTTATTGGAGGGAATTTTTAAGGAGAAATACCCTGGTATCACCAGATATTCAGATATCCAGATACAAGATGGTCACTGAATACCAGGAAGGTTTATGGCAAATAGTACACCTCCAAGACATATAATCATCAACCTAGCCAAACTCAAAATGAAGGAGCAAACTCTACAAGCTGGAAGATGAAAGCAACAATTAACTTCCAAAGGAAAACTCATCAGGCTAACAGCAGAGTTCTCAGTGGAGACTTTACAAGCTAGAAGAGATTGAGGTCCCATTTTTAGTCTTCTCAAACAGTACAATTGCCAGTCAAGAATTTTGTATCCAAAAATACGAATGTCATAAATGATGAGAAACAAAGATTTTTCCAGACAAGCAAACACTAAGGAAGTTTGTCACTACTAGACCCACCCTACAGGAAATACTCAGAAATGCATTATCCATAGAACAGCACAATAGATACCAACCAGTGCAAAAACACCCAAAAGTCAAAGCTCACAGATGTTACAAAACAACAGCACAAGAGGGAAAATAAAACAAGAAAATATCATCCAACACGAAGAACAGCACAGCATCCCACATATCAAAAATAACATTCAATATGAATAGTTTCAATGCCCCACATAAAAGACACAGACTGGGTGAACAGAAGAAAAAACACAACCCAAGTACCTGCTATGTCCAGATGACACATCTAACCCACAAGGACACACACAGACTCAAGGTGAATGGGTGGAAAAAAAAATATTCCATGCAAAAGGAAACCAAAAGTGAGCAAGTATAGCCATTATCATATCAGATAAAATTGACTTTAAATCAACAATGCTTAAAAAAATACAAAGATGATCACTATATAATGGTAAAGGGAGCAATTCAACAAGAAGACATAGCAATCCTAAAAATATATGCACCTAACACAGGAGCTCCAGATTCATAAAGCAAATTCTACAGATGTAAGCAAATAAATAAACAATAGCATCTTAATAGCCAGGGACGTCAATACCCCACTGATGGAACTGGACAGATCATCAAAGCAGAAAGTGAATAAAGAAACAATGGACTTCAACAAGACTGTAGAACAAATGGACCTAACAGACACTTACATTTTGGAGTAGAACATTCTACCCCAAAACTACTGAACATGCATTCTATTGATCAGCACATGCGATATTTACCAGGATTTATCTTATCTTAGGCCAAAAAATAAGTCTCAGCACATTCAAAAAAAAATAGAAATCATACCATGTATTTCTCAGATCACAGTGGAATAAAACTAGAAATCAATTTCAAGAGAAACATTCAATTCTACACAAAGTCATGGAAATCAAACAACATGCTGCTGAATGATCCTTGAGTCAATGATGAAAATAAGATGATGAAAATAAATCAAAAGATTCCTTGAACTGAATGACCAAGGGGACACAAGTTTTCATAATCTATGGGATACAGAGAAGGCAGTCCTAAGGGGAAAATTCATAGCCTTAAATGCCTTTATCAAAAAGACAGAAAAATCAAAAATTAACAACTTAATATCACATCTAAAGAAACTAGAAAATGAAGAACAAACCAAACCCAGAGCAGCATAAGAAAAGAAATAACAAAGCTCAGAGCAGAACCAAATGTAAACCAAAAAAAGAAACAATAATCAATGAAACAAAAAGTTTGTTCTATGAAAAGATAAACAAAATTGAAAGACCACTAACTATATTAACTAGAAATAGAAGAGAAAGGATTCAAATAAGCTCAATCAGAAATGAAGACAGAGACATTATAACTGATACCATGGAAATAGAAAATATCATCCATGAATATTACAAAAACCTCTACACAAACAAACTAGAAAACCTAGAGGAAATGGGTAAATTCCTGGAAACACACAATCTCCCAAACATGAATCAGGAATATATCCTGAAGAAAACAATAATGAGCATCAAGAAACAATAATAAAAAATCTGCTCCCCCCAAAAGGCCCCAGACCAGACAGATTCACAGCCAAATTCTCCCAGATATACAAAGAACTGGTACCTATCCCACAGAAATTGTTCCATGATATCGAGAAGGAGGGGATCTTCCCTAACTCATTCTACGAAGCCAGTATCATCTTGATATCAAGTCCAGAAAAGGAAACAACAAAAAAAGAAAAGTGTAGACCAATATCCCTTATGACCATCGATGTAAAAATCCTCAACAAAACACTAGCAAACCAAATTCCACAACACATCAAAAGGATAATTCACCATGATCAAGTGGATTTCATCCCAGGGATACAAGGATTGTTCAACATATGCAAATCAATAAATGTGCTTCACCACATAAACAGAGGCAAAATCAAAGACCATATGATCATCTCAATAGATGCAGAAAAAGCATTCAAAAAAACTGAGCACCCTTTCATGATAAAAACCCTCAACACACTAAGCATAGAAGGAACATATCTCAAGAATATAAAAGCCATACATGACAGTTTGCTGATCCCAGAAGCAGCAGCTGAGGGGCTGAGCTTCACTTGTGGCTGCCACTAGGGGTTAGAACAAAGAGTCACAGTTCAAAGTCCACCAAGAGCATGCATGGATACTTGACACGTGACAAAAGTATCACTGTGCTAGGACAAATGTTTAACCATGCTAGGACAATTAGAGAGCTATATGAAAAAAGGAAATTAGAGCCCTGCATGGCATCACACACAAAAACCAATTGCAGGTGGTTTATAGATCTAAGGCTAGAAGGTAAAAAAAATAACACTATTGGAAGATAATATTGGAGGATGTCTTCCTAAAACAGGGTACGGAAAGATTGTATAGCCAAGACACATAAAATAAGTATTAACCATGGAAGACTTATAAATTTCACTACATTAGAATCAAGAACTTATGTTCATTAAAAGACATTAGGAGAGTAAATAGGCAAGCTAGAGTGGGAGAAGATATTTGTAACACATATAACTGCCAAGAACTTGCATAGAGAATGTATAAAGGATGCCTACAAATTAATAAGAAAAAGACAACCCTTTAGAAAAAAGGACAAAAGATTTGAACAATTACTTCACAAAAGAGGATATCTAATGGCCAATAAGCATATGAAAAGACGCTTAATCTCATTAGTAATGATGGATATTAAACTTAATCACAGTAAGATACGATCAGATACCCATCAGACTGACCAAAATTAACAATTCTTACAATTCTAAGTATTGATGAAGATGTGAAGCAAGGAGAGCTCATGGGCTGCTTATGGGAATTTATAGTCGTATGACCACTTAGAAACATGCCACTTTAAAACATGCCATGTATAATTAGCAAATTAAGCATGCACCTTACAAAGGCACAGGCACAAGAAGTCCAGGAGACATCTTCACAGTAGCACTCTTTGTCATGGCCCAGAGTGCAAACAACCCAAATGTCTGTTGACAGAAGAATGAATAAGTAATTTGTGTTCGTACAATAGAACAGAATAAATTTCAGATATCCGCAGAGGCATGGATGAATCTCACAGGCATCATTCTAAGTGAAAGAAGCCAAATGATTTCATTTATACAAAATAACATGCAAAACTAAACTGTTATTTAGAGATGCACACAGCAATGGCTCAACTATTATATAAAGAAAACTAGTAATTATTCTAAAAGTCAACATAATGTTTACTCCTGGTGGGGGGTGAAGGATATTATTACCATGAGGGGTGTTTTGAGCTGAGTCATATAACCCCAAAACTCATGTCTTGAGGTCCTAACCCCTCGCACCTCAGAAAGTGACCAGAGCCTTTAAAGATGTGATTAAACTAAAACAAGATCATTCGGTTGAGCCCTAATCCAATCTGACTGGTGTCCTTATAAGAAGAGATTAGGACACGAACACACACAGAGAGTGAAGACATAGGGAGAAGACACTATCTATAAGCCAAGGAGAGAAGCCTCAGGAGAAACCAACCCTGCCCATATCTTGATCTCAAATTTCCAGCCTCCAGAACTGTGAGACAATACAATACATTTCTGTTGTTTAAGCCACGTAGTTCGTGATAATTTGTCATGGTAGCCTGAGCAAACTCATACAAAGGGATATTTGGAAGGGCTTCTGGGTGCTTCCAATTTTTTATTTCTTGACTAGGGTATCATTTGTTTTAACATAAATTGTTAAGTTGAACATTTCAACTACTCACTTTTCTGTACAAGTGTTATATTTCACAGTAAAGAATCAAATTTAAAAAAAGACTGTAAACTTAATTAGTAAATATGTGTGTTCTGAGCACTCCGCTGACTGGCCATTTCCTCACCTTTCTCCCTCTTCTCAGGCCTCCTTATTCCCTGGGACACAACAATATTGAAATTAGGCCAATTAATAACCCCATAATGGCCTCTAAGTGTTCAAGTGAAAGGAAGAGTTGCATGTCTTTCACTTTAAATCAAAAGCTAGAAATGATTAAACTTAGTGAGGAAGGCATATTGATAGCCAAGACAGGAAGAAAGCTAGGCCTCTTGCACCAGTTAGCCAAGCTACGAATGCAAAGAAAAAAGTTCTTGAATGAAATTAAAAGTGCTACTCCAGTGAACACACAAATAATAAGAAAGCAAAACAACCTTATTGCTGTTATGAAGAAAGTTTTAGTGTTCTGGATAGAATATCAAACCAGCCACAATATTCCCCTAAGCCAAAACCTAATCCAGACCAAGACCATAACTCTCTTCAATTCTGTGAAGGTTGAGACAGGTAAGAAGCTACAGAATAAAAATTTAACACTAGCAGAGGTTGGTTCATGAGGTTTAAGGAAAGAAGCTGTCTCCATAACACAAAATTACAAGGCAAAACAGCCAGTGCTGAGGTAGAAGCTGCAGCAAGTTATCCGGAAGATCTAGCTGAGATCATTGAGAAAGGTGGCTACACTAAACAACGAATTTTCATGTGGATAAAACAGACGTCTATTGGAAGAAGATGCCATCTAGGACTTTCATAGCTAAAGAGAAGTCAGTGCATGGCTTCAAAGCTTTAGAGTACAGGCTGACTCTCTTGCTAGGGGCTAAAGCAGATGGTGGTTTAAGTTGATGCCAATGCTCATTTACCATACAGAGAATCCTAGGGCCCTTAAGAATTATGCTAGATCTACTCTGTCTGTGCTCTATAAATGGAACAACAAAGCCTGGATGACAGCACATCTGAATACAGTATGGCTTACTGAATATTTTAAACCCACTGTGGGAGACCTACTGCTCATAAAAAGGTTATTTTCAAAATATTACTGCTCATTGACAATACACCTGGTTACCCAAGAGCTCTGATGGAGATGTACAAGGGGATTTATATTGTTTTCATGCCTGCTAACACAACATCCATTCTGCAGCCCATGGATCCAGGAGCCATTTTGACTTTCAAGTCTTATTATTTAACAAATACATTTCATAAGGCTATAGCTGCCATCGATAGTGATTTCTGATAGATCTGGGCAAAGTCAAATGAAATACTTCTGGAAAGGATTCACCTTTCTAGATGCCATTAAAAACATTTGCGATTCGTGGGAGGAGGTCAAAACACCAACATTAACAGAAGTTTGTAATAAGTTGATTCCAACCCTTATGGATGACTTTGAAGGGTGCAAAACTTCAGTGGAGGAAGTAAATGCAGATGTGATAAGATACGGCAAGAGAACACTAGAACCAAAAGTGGAGCCTGAACATTTGACTGAATTGGTAAAATGTCATGATAAAACTTGAACAGATGAGGAGTTGGTCATCTGATGGATGACCAAAGAAAGTGGCTTCTTGAGATGGAATCTACTCCCAGTGAAGATGCTGTGAACATTGCTCAAATGACAACAAAGGATTTAGAATATTACATAAACATTGTTGATAAAGCAATGGCAGAGTTGGTGAGGATTGTCTCCACTTTGAAAGATATTCTGCTGTGGGTATACTGCTATCAAACAGAGAAATCTTTTGTGAAAAGAGAATCAATCAATGTGGAAACTTTACTTTTACAATGTGGCTCCTGACTTAAACTACCCTATTATTCTTCAATTCCAAATCCTGGGGAGAAGGAATGAGGGAAGCTCCTTATGCAAATATCCATTTATTCCCCTGGGACCATCCTCCTCAAACTTGGTATTTCAGGGAAAAGAAACTTAATTAAGTCCCCCCAAAATTTATTGCAGCCTAATCCTAGAACAGAGGCTACAAATGTCCCCTATATTTGCATAACTAAGAAGGTCGGGCAACTAATCCTTCATACAACAAAGAAATCCAAGCAAAATTATACCACCAAACAAATTTTTCTTTTGCAATGGAGGTATATTATTCCTGATTCTCCCTCCACTCTAGGAAAGCTTGTGTACCATGTGAAAATGGACAAGTCCAGTAGTGTGAGTGCACAAATAAACTCTCCTTTTCCTATATGTTTGCCCACAAATTCCACCTGCAACATTAGTGGTAATAGGATTATTTAATCTTCTTTTTCCTAGTACAATGTTGAATAGGAAGGATTATTCAATCTTGCCAAACACTCTGTAAACGCTTAGATATTTTCTCTTTACTTTATGTTCCCAAAGAAACAAATGTTCTACACACATGAACAATCAATTCATTGTAAATTTTCTAATACTAATTACTTATAATCAATATACAGCCTGTAAAGAAAATTTAAAAATACCTAACTTATTTGAATATAAGGATAGAAAACCTCAAGTGTTTGATTGTTTTATCCAGACTATATTAACTGGAAAGATACAGAATGGAAATCAAATATCAGTATTTGTGATTCAAAATTTCCATAGGGGATAGCCAGTAAGGACATACATTTCATAGCTATCAAAATAGTCAATACTGCTTTGCCTTCACGTAAAATTTAGCAAATGACAAATTCATTTTAAGTAGAAAACTTAGAGTATGCTACATTATGTAGGTTACTGCTAATGACAATTAGCATGGCTACTGCTAAAGATTTTAAGCATCAAGTGTATGCCTAGCCAGGTCATCCATCAAATGTACCAACCAAGATGACCTTCAATTGAGACCCTACCACACTAAGCTCTCCCAGAATCAAGACTATTATTTTGTGACTGTTGGCCCTCCTCGAAGTAATAATGGAGCTGGTTGCTTTAAGGATTTACAGTCATATGTCACTTAACAACAGGGATACGTTCTGAGAAATACATCTGTTGGCAATTTTGTCATAGTGCAAACATCCCAGAGTGTACTTACGCAAACCTAGATGGTACAGCCTACTACCCACCTAGGCTCTGGTGTAGCCTACTGCTCTTAGGCTATAAACCTGTACATTATGTTACTGTACCAAATACTGTAGGCAACTGTAACACAATGGCAAGTATTTGTATATCTAAGCATATCTAAACATAGAAAATATAGAGTAAAATTATGGTATTATAATCTTATGGGACCACCATCATATGTGCAGTCTGCTGTTGACCTAATTAAACATTATTCTGAAGCACATGACTGTACTTTCTTTTGTTGTGAGATCATTAGGGTAATTATAAACCATTATAAGTAAATAGAATTTAGTTTTCTTATTTGTAAAAATAATATTGCATTCACTTGCTAAATGAGAGCAATTTACAGTGTTTTTTTTAAACTAAAGTCAATTCAAGAAATCATGGGAATGAAGAATGGTAATGTGCCATTAAATGAAATCAAAAAATAATAAACAAAGTTCATCTTAATCAGTAATTTCAATTTCCTTCTTCATCAAAACTTTTGCCAAGCTAGTTAATAATGAAAAAAAATTAATTAACTGTATTCTCTCCTATCATATGAAATGTTCAAAGGGTAGCAGCAGGAAAGAGAAAGATGTGATATCTGTGCACTTCAAATCAGATCATAATCAGTGATCCAGAGTTGTTTACAAGCAGCATTTGAGTTTTCAATATTCCTGAAGTTCTATAAAACAGACTTCTGTTTAAAATATCCCAAATCACTGAACACCTTTTGTCATAGAATTATAAAACTGAAAGACCATGCACTTTGTAGACAGATCTGTCCATAAATTCCCACTGCGTGACCTTTGGCAATTCACTCAATGTCTTAAACATCACTGTATTTACAAATTGTGCTCTACCTCATAAGGGGCTGGTGTTAGGACTGCATTAAATGAGAGAAGTAAAATATCTCATGTGGCATATGTCACCTAATATGCATTCAATAAATAGTAAATATTCATGGGATTTTGAATAGTATATTTAAATGGCCTTTTCATTCATACCTACTCTCTCATACTCCACTCTTAATCCCTCACATAAATAAAAAGATTTGAAAAATTTGGTCTTTCATCTCTGCAATCTAGATTGTCAAACAAAAACATCTATATAAACTAATGCATGCTGCTATGTCTTCAGCAGGATGATTGGGATAATGCCTTTACTACTCTTATGTTCTTGTTTTCCTTACAATTTTGCTAATGGGCTCTTAATGGTTATTAGAAAATTTCGAAGATAGATTTTTTAAATGAGGCAGTTTCTGTTAAAATGAGTCTAGCTGTCCAGAATAATTAATTTCTTATATCAGCCTTGTAATAGCACTAAGGCTCTGCCAAGCTACTTGAAAATTAGCCAGGAAGTTAGCAGGTAAGTGTTCTTTTTAGGTCACCATTTAATATAGGTGTTTAGAGTTTCTGGAAGCTTTGTTCTCAGAGGAAAAACATTTCAGGGAATCTGAGAGAGCATCAGGGTAACCATAATGAGTCTGAAACCAGATGCCAGTTATAATTTTAGGCCAGCTGCTACCTCCTTTCCATTTTGAACAAAGACCTACCCTCTGAGAGCATAGCTCTGCCCCTGCCTAGGGACTGTTATCACAGAGAACTGTATGAAGCAGATTCTGGCAGGATTTAAAAGTCATGCTGGGCTGTAGCATAGCTACAGTAGAATGAGATCTTGGGTGGAATTGGGATTTGTCAAAACAGTATGTGAGAGAAGACAAGCCTGATAAGTGCACTTGGTCAAGGATAAAGTCTTAAGTTTAGAGAAACAGTAGTTTCAAACAAGACTCTCAGAACCACAATTAAGATTTATCTTTACCTGACAGCAAGCTGGAATAGATAATACCCAAACTCCAAAATCAAACGAACAAGTTTGAAGCTCATCTCTGCTACACACCAGCTATGTTGTCTTGGGCAATATATGTGACTCTCCTAGGTTTCATTTTCCTCCTCTTTAAAGTAATGGAAATAACAGCACCTATGCAAAGCATTTCATGGTGATTAATAGAGTTAATAATATAAAGTTCTTAGCACCATGCCTGAAATAAAATAGGGCTCAATAATAGGTGACTGCAATTATCACAGTAGATATTGGCATAAACATAGAATCTAAATTCATTATGACAAATAAGAAATAAACTTTTTTTCACATAAAAGAATCTTGAGATAGGAGGCCCAAGACTCTTTCTACTTTTGCTCCATAATCCTAGCAGTTACAGTCCATTCTCAAGGGCACTTAATGCTCCAAAGTGACTGCAGCAGCTCCAGCCATCATAATATATCTCCAGCTCCCTAGATACAGAAAAAAAAGGGGAGGGGAACAAAAAGAATTCATCCCAACTATCTACTCACTTTTCAGGTCTTTTCCCATTCTGTCAACAACTTCTGTCCCATATCTCCTACTTACATCTCATTGGTCAGAACTGAGTCAAGTCTTGCTAGAAAGGGAGGTTAAAAAATATAGTACTTTAGCTTTTTCCCTCTTCCATTCTATTATAAAGACATCTGCACCTGAATGTTTATGGCAGCACAATTCACCATTACAAGGATGTGGAAACAACCCAAGTATCCGTCAATTCATGAGTGGATTATTAAAAGTTGGTATATGTTTACAATGGAAAATCACTCAATTCTAAGAAGCACTGCTTATATTATCCTGGATTGAGCTTAAGCCCATTATCCAAAGTGAGGT
>VBSM01002121.1:19474417-19498760 GCA_008086735.1 Cheirogaleus medius
TATATAGTACTTTAGCTGTCCAATAAAAATTAGGGTTCTATGAACATGAAGTAGATGTGTAGATTTGGGTTGGAAACCATCAGACTCTGCTACAATATACATTGGTTCTCATCTGTCACTCAGTCTTTCATTTCCTTTAATAAATCAATTATCTCTTTCTACTATCTGGAATAATTCATAAAGTACAGACCATTTTTCTCTGGTATTTGCCCTGTAACAGCCCCTCTATTATTCTTCATCTCTATGATGGATGGTTCAAAAATTCAAATCTCTAGCCTTGCTTTAAGTCAGAAGTCAAATGGAGCTTTCAAACCTCTTGCAATCTAGATAAGTTTTGTTCAAATCCCAATTTCAAAAATCAAAATCTTCTCCAAGACTTCTGCCAACTCCCATGACTTCTATTCTCCTGATCATGTTTGATTTCAAGCTTCTGCTATCGCGAGTACCCTCTTTTCTGTAATATTCCAACCCAGTTGTAACACCCAGACCCTTTCTTGATTAAAAAAAGATGATATAAAAATAGATAGATAAATATACAGATATATAGATAGATCTATCTTGATATCGATATCTACCAATTCCCATGAACACACACACACATGGACACACATACTCCCACAATACATTTGTGAGCAAAATAGGCTTCCCTAGAAATATGAAGTAGAAACATAAACATGACAACAATTTTGAAAGTAACATTAGACATCCACCTTCTTAATATGTACATTATTCACATCTTCACTAGCTATGTCTTTATTACAGCCCCTTTCCTCAGACCTTCTCTTTCTATTCTCCTCTCATCTCTCATCTCAGCCCTTTTCATCTTAGGAGAAAAATTAATTCCTCACATTTTTTCACCTGGATTATTGCAATAGACTCCTACCTGGTCCCTCTGTTTCCACTTTGCCCTCTTGTTGTCCATTTTCAACAAAGCAGCTAGAGGGATCCTTTGAAAACTTGTTGGTTCATGCCACTCCTCTGCTCAGAATCTTTTAATAGCATCTCATTATGCTCTGAGTAAAAGCCAAAGTCCTTACAATGTGTCCTACATAACCTGGTCCCTCTAGAAACTGTTAGACCTTTCTCTTACCACTCCCCAGCTCAAGCCACAATGGCCTCCTTGCCATACTGGAACATTTTCCCTCAGAGTCATATTCCCTTCTACCTAGAACACACTTCCCCCAGTCATCAGTGTGGCTAGTTCTCTCACCTCCTTCATGTGTCTGCTTAATTGCCAGCTCAGTGATATCTTCCCAGACACCGTTTTTATAACAGCAACGCTTCACCTCCAAATTATCCATCCACCTTCCCTGCTTTCCTTCGGACAGTCTATATAATTTGCTAATGTATTTGTTTACTTCCTTTCTCTTCCCTCTAGAAGAAAGGGATGGACTGTAGTCTGTTTTGACTACTCCCTATCTTTACAATATCTGACATATCATAACGTATCATAATTCCTCAATAAATATTTGCTAAGTAAATCATAAAAGGATTTTTCTCATGCACAGCATCTTAGCTATCATTTGTAGTGCTTGGGCTTCTGCAGACAACCTTTTGACATCAATTGACTTATTAAAGTATTTTTCCAAATCAAAATGTTTCCTCTCTAGAAGGAATGTTTTGCTAGCAATTAATAAAATAACTGTCCCACTTCTTTAAACCAAGTTCCACATGCCTTCGTGAGGGCCATGAAGGAGTACTGCTCAGATTCTCCTTCAAGTAAGAACCTGTTACAAGGAATATAGTCACCTATAACCTTCATCTTCAGGAGCCACCACGGCATTCATGCAGAAGCCACATCTCTCATGGTTGCTCCCTGCCAGTGACCAAACACAACAGGAATACTAGTGCCAGCCCACGCCTGTTCAATGCAGGACTCCTCTGGACAGTCTTTGCTCTCAGGCTCCCATTGGCCTGTCCAAAACATCTCAAAACTGTACTCTAGCATGAGTTACTTATGACCCAGTCTTCCTCTCTCCCCACTTTGTTTTCACAGTTGTCACACCTGCATCT
The DNA here is from genome assembly GCA_008086735.1 of Cheirogaleus medius. Classification (NCBI taxonomy): domain Eukaryota; kingdom Metazoa; phylum Chordata; class Mammalia; order Primates; family Cheirogaleidae; genus Cheirogaleus; species Cheirogaleus medius. The sequence goes on from VBSM01002121.1 coordinate 19,476,431, forward strand.
ATACAATTCTCTGTGAACTCCTGTTCCCTCATCCTTTATCTTTCATAGGTATTTCCCTAATAATTCTCTTGTACTTCAAATTCTCTCTTGGTTACTGCTTCACAGAAGACCCAGTCTGATACGGTCCTTTGGACATTTTCACTTGGATATACTCTGGTCAGCTCAAATTCAGTATCTTCAAAATGAACTCAAGAAACTTGTGAAACTTGACCCAGAATATTGTGGATCAAGTTGGAGCCACAGTTGAGATGTGTTGTAGAAGGAAAAATGGCACAAAGCTTTATTCAAAGTACTGAAACTATCTCCTGGGGCTGACCATAGCAGCAACCCCAGGCCAGGACACCTCTGGTAGAATTGGACTACTCAGGCGACTGAATTACTCAGATGTGAAGAACATCTTTTAGTTTTTATATAAAAGACCCCGGATATGTGAAGTGGCCATTTTTTTAATATAATGGCTTCAAATGATTTTTGACCCTAAAAGTTACTAAAAATAATAGTAAGAATTAAGTTTTAAAAGACCCAGTTCGGGATAATTTTGACCCTGAAATTTACTAGAATAAAATACTAGTGGAATTTTAATTTTTAAAAGGCCCAGGCATTTATTCCATATTTTGGTTCAAAACAGATTATATAAGTTGTAAAGTATTTACACTGGAAGAATTTTTGCTCATTTTCCTTTCATTGGTGTTCTTGAGCCAGAACTACAATATATGTTTGATCTGTGTACTGAATGGTTTAAACTGCTTCAAGGTACTATTTAAATATTGCTAAAGTCTCACAATAGACATTTTTCACCCTTACTTTCAAAAGGTATAGGAATTTCTGATGTTAGCTTGTTCTTTGTCACCATAGGACTACTTTTCTAAATGAAAACACTGAAAGCATAAATTTATTTAAGATGTTGGCATTTCATAGGAACATGCTAGTAATGAGATAGCTACATGCCTCTCTGATGATTGGGAGTATTCTTTCCTTCAGATGTGAACTTTTCTTTTAGTTTTTGCATCTGGAAAGGAAATGTCAACTCTGCAAGTACATGGAACAAAATAGAAAACAGGCTTCAGAAGACTCTATAATCCTAAATACAAGGAACTTGGCTAATTTTGGAGTTTGCCATATAAAAAAAATTTCACAAAAGCATGGGTAGCTGACTTGAAATAACTACATCAAATAGCCACACGTTAAATTTCTTTAAAGCACTTGGATACTGTTTCAAAGGAGGCAAAATTTTAAAGAAATACAAAATAGAAGACACAAAAATTACAGAGAAAAGATATCAAACACCTTTTTGTACAGTACTGTTGGATTTTGTACTTGGTGTGAGGTGTTGAAGTCTGTTTTCACTGAGTCAGAGAAAGTATTTCTAAAATGGTACAGTATAACACTGATTCAGTCTGGGTAAATTTTTCTTCTCTGCCATCAAAAAAAATCATCACTGAATTTTGAGAAGTATATGAAAATTTTTTATGGACATAAAATTGTTATGATATGAATCGTAGATGACAAAATTCTACAGATGGCTTTGACTGATATTAGGCATCCTAATAGAGGATGAAGGTAAGAAAAATTGAATGGTATGCAAGAAATAAATGGTATTGAAAGCATAAATCATCAAAATGAATACTATGGTATTGGTTCCCATTTTTATAGCAGTACTTTCCATCCTGGAAAAAGCCAAGGACTCCATAGAAATAATGTCCCTGACAATGAATCAGGGTGAGGGGCAGAGGAAGTAGAAGTGAACAAGAGAAAATACAAACTGTTTGAGGCTGAGGATATTGCATCTTTATCTCCTGAATATGAGAGATAACTAAATGAGAATCAATCTTTAGCTGCAAGTTTATGGAACCTATGTGCCCAAAGACACAAATATCCAACCAAAAGAATATCCCAAGCTTCTTTCTTATAATACATATATCTAGAGTATTAAGAATACTGGTAGTTGAGAAATATAAAAGACTTGCAGATATATGGATTCCCAATAATGGTAAATTTTTAGTCACCACCAGTTAAGAACAAGACTGGCTCAAATGGTATAAAGGCTTAGTCCCTAAACTTGCTGCTCCTGCTAAAGCTCACCACGAAAAGGCCCAACTAAAAACCTGAAGTTGGAACATCTTTCATTCATAAGTCCACCTATAGTATTGGCAATTTTAATACTTGTAAATCAACTGCCAAGAATGTTACTGAAAAAAAATCAGTAAAAGGGTATAATCACTCAAATTCTTCTCTGATTGTTGACAAAATTAATCAACAGCCTCATCTATCCAAACCGATTCAAGTGTACACTGATGAAAAGTGTGAATTCTTGAAAACATTAAAAAGGGACAGAGTGGAAGAACAATGTGAATAGGAAAGACAGTTTGACCCTGAATTTACCTAGTAGCAATGGTATCATCCAGAAAGGGACATCAACCAATTTTGATGAAAATAACATTCCTCAAGACAATAACAGTGCCTCTGTGATTTGTCAACAAATTACTCAGTCTTCAAACTTTGCACAAACTGATGTTAATGCATACAAGGCATTTGGAACAGTGCGTACTACAGAGAAAACCCTTGATAATGTTAAATATTATTGTGATACTACAGGAAATATGACTTCTGTCAGCTCTGGGCCTAAAATAAATGTAGACTGTATTTTGCATCAGTCATAGCTCAATATTCGGGTATGCATGGCTAGTTACTCACAGTAGGGCAAGTACCAGGTTCTGAAGCTTACAGTCAAATAATGAGATAAAACATAAGATAAGCACCCAAAAATATAACATGCATGCCAAATAATTAAAGATTAAATTGTAGGGTGTTAGCAAATTGCTTATGAAATTAGAAGAGGAGAGGAAACCAAAGAAGGCTGGGATTCAGGACTTCTTGGAAAATGTAGAACTGACTTCAAAAATGAATCTTTTTATGAAAATAGCATGTAGGTGTGAGCAGGCATTTAATTTGGGAAAAAATGCTCAGACTTTCTTAAAGACTAACCTTGCTTTTCATCTGCATACTGTTTACTTTTGTAACCTCTATGAGCAATGGAATCAGGTTATACAGTAAGTGCACAGAAATACAGGAGTATAAGCTATTTTTTAAAACAAGAATTGGTTTAGAATACCAAACAATAGTTACATCCTTCCTACCTATTTGAATTTCTGTAACTGAGTCTGTGTCAATTGGATTTTTGCATTTTGTGGGATTATAGAATATTCCAAGTCTTAGAAAAGCATGAGAAAGCTCACTCAGGCAAATTGCTGCCATGTGCCATGTCTTGCGGCAAATTTATTCACATGTTGCCTTGTGCTCTCTGTGGTCTGGCCTCAGCAGGACCAATCAAAAAAATATATTTTGCTCTTAAAAACCAAAAATCCAAACACCCATTGTGGCTCTACTCCCTTGTCTATAATAAGACAGGTGCATCCTTGATTATTTACACAGACCGCCAGGAAGGGGGGATTGTAGACAGAGCCAGCATGCTTTCCAAAAGCTTCTTCAAGAGTACTCATCACTGGCTGATCCCCAGGGATCTAAAAATAGGATGAGAATGAGCAGAAGGAGAGCAATATAAACAGAAGGTTAGAACCATGACTAGAAAAAGATCTCAGATGATGACTGACTACAGGTGCCTGGCACTTGTTCCTCTCACAAAGAAAAGACAAGTGCATGAATAAACAACTAAAATTTGACTACAGTGTCTAAGGGAGAGTGCTGGAGTATAGCAAGTGAGTGGTGAGGTCCCTGTGGAGCACAGAAGCCCAGGATGGTAGCATAGAGAGAGGAGTAAGGCACTCTGCCTCTGTTACCCCAACTCACCCACCAGAATTGGTTCAAAGCCAGGTTGAAATTCCCCTTACAAGGAAAAGATAAGCAGAAGACCCCCACAAGCCCCACTGCCACTGTAGATACCTACAATCCTTACTATAGGAGAATCTCACAGTCCTTGCAAACCCTGGATCTAGTTTAGGGAACTGCCTGGAATTTGCATGACTGCTTTACTCCATATTAGGAGCACTCCACACCCCAACCCCTGGAATCCAAGCTATTGCAGCACAGCACCATTTAGAAACTAGAGCCACTGCTGGAGTGCACCTTGATCTGGGGCCAGTAGCCACTGCACCTATCCACAGTTGGGGCTCCATGGTCATTCCACCAAACCCACAAAGGTGGCTAAAACACAATGTCCCCATATTCTCAGAGCTTGGGCCTAGGAATGGCCACGACTCTGGTCCTACACAGTGGGGAAGCCAACACTGGGCCACCTCAACTGCTGTGTGCTCATGCCCCCAGCCAGAGAAACAGCTCAGTAAAACTTCCCTGAGCCAATCTGCCCTTGAGCTAGCCAAGCAGCTACATACTGGCCTCTGTGGTTGAAGAAACAGCCCAGTGGACCTATATTCAGTGAGCCCTCCAAGAGCCCCCAGACAGAGAAACAGTCCAACAGACATGTTCCCAGTGGAACTGCCCCTAAGCTGCTGAGACTCCATGTGCACACACTACAAGTGAGAGAAACAGCCCAGCACAATCACTCCCAAAGGACACTCGCAAGCAGGGATGCAAATGTGCACCCCCAGCTTGAGAAACAGCCCACCTAGCCAACTCCCAGGAAAGCCGCATCACTACCACCACACATTCCCACAGCCTAGGACACTGAGGCACTCTCAAACATCACCAACGTGGATTATTACTGAAGAAACTGCACAGAGACCACACTACTGCATTCACCCAAAACCAAATCCATTGCACCCCACCCAACTAACACTCTAGGACTCATCTATACGAATAAGTCTTTACCTACCAAAATAACTCCATAGAATTTGAAGAGGAAACTTTTGCACAAAATGCACTGATAACAACATGGGAACACAAGAAATATTAAAAAGCAAGGAAACGTGACACCCTCAAAGGAAAATAAATTATCCAGTGACAGACTCCAAAGAAAATGAAATATACAAAGTGCCAGAAAAGAAATTCAAAATAATGACCTTAAAGAAATTCATTAAGCTACAAGAGAATATAGACAATTCAGTGATATAAGAAAAACAATTCATGATCTCAATAAGGAAGTAAAGAGATAGATAACATAAAAAACCCAGAAATTTGGAGCTGAAAAATTCAATGAAAGAAATAAAAAAAATACAATCAAGGGCTTCAATAACAAAATATACCAAGCAGAAGAAAGAATAACTGAACCTGAACCCAAGTCTTTTCAAATAACCCAGACAGACAAGAAAAAGGAATTAAAAAGAATGAAGAATGCCTACAGGACTTATGGTATACCATTAACAGAAGAAATATTCACATTATGGGAGTTACAGAAAAGAGATAGAAAACTTATATAATGAAATAGTAGCAGCAAAATTCTCATGTCTTGGGACAGAGATGGACATCCAGATCTAGGAAGCTCAAAGGCCCTCAGTAGGCTCAACACAAAAGGTCCTCTCTATGACACATTATACTTAAATTGTCAAAAATTAGAAACAAAGATAGAACTCTAAAAACAGCAAGAGAAAAGCATTAAGTAACATTTAAGAAAATCCCCATTAGACTAATAGCAGATTATTCAGCAGAAACCTTACAGGCCAGCAGAGAATGGGATGACAAATTCAAAGTGATGAAAGAAAAGCACTGTGAGTAAATAATACTATATCCTGCAGAGCTAATATTCAGAAATGAAGAAGAAATAAATAAAATCTTTTCCAGACAAGCAAAAATTGAGGAAATTCATTACCACTAGATTGGTCCTATAAGAAATGCTTAAGAAAGTCCTATGTCTGGAAAAAAAAAGACAATAACTACCATTATGAGAACATGGAAAATTATAAAACTCACTGGTAGATCAGATACATAAAAGAAAAACAGAAAGCAATCAAACCTTATCAGTACAGAAAATGACCAAACTACAAATATAAGCAATAAGATAAAAAGAAAGGAAAAAAGGATATACAAAACAACCGGACAACAATTAACAAAATGACAGGAGTAGTCCTCACCTGTCAACAATAACCTTGAATATGAATGGATTAAATCTGCTTAATAAAAGATATAGAATGGTCAAGTAAATTAAAAAAAAAAAGACCCATGCTGCCTACAAGGAACTTACAACTATAGAGACACACAGACTTGAAAATAAAAAGATGAAAAAAGATATTCCATGCAAACAGAATTCAAAAGCAAATAATATTTAAATAAGATAAAACATACTTCAAGTCAAAAACTGTAAAAAGAGACAAATAAAAACATAAAATGATAAAGGGATCAATTTAGCAAGAGAATATAACAATTATAAATATATATTCACCCAACACCAGAACACCCAGATATGTAAAGCAAATACTATTAGATTTAAAGGGAGAGATAGACTCCACTACAATAATAGTTGAGGACTTTAACATTGCTCTCTTAGCCTTGGACAGATCATCTAGACAGAAATCAACAAAGAAGCACTGGACTTAACTACACCATACACCAAGTGGACCCCACAGACATTTACAGAACATTTCACCCAACAGAATACAGATTCTTTTCATCAGTACATGGAATATTCTCCAGGATTGACCACATGTTAGGCCACAAAACAACTCTCAAAAAATTTTAAAGAATTAAAATCATATAAAGTATCTTCTTAGACCACAATGGAGTCAAACTAAAAATCAATAACAAAAGGAACATTCAAAACTGTACAAATACATGGAAATTAAATTACATGGTCCTGAATGACCCATGGGTCAATGATGAAAATAAGAAGAAAATTTAAAAATTTCTTGAAACAAATGAAATTAGAAACACTACATACAAAAATATATTGTATTTGGTGTAATAATATATACACCAAAAACAGTATTAAGAGGTAAGTTTAGAGCAATAAATGCCTACAGCAAAAAGTAGAAAGATTTCAAATAAGCAACCTAATAATGTACCTCAAGTATATACAAAAGCAAGAATAAAATAAACAAAATTAGTGGAAGAAAAGAAATAATAAAAATCAGAGCAGAAATAAACTAAATTAAGACTAAGAAAATACAAAAGATCAACAAAATGAAAAGTTGTCTATTGAAAAGATAGGCAAAATTGGCAAACCATTGTCTAGACTAAGGAAAAAAGAGAGAAGACCCAAATACATAAAATCAGAAATGAAAACAGAGACATCACAATTGATACCACAGAAATATAAATGATCATTAGAGATTATTATGGATATCTATATGCTAACAAATTGGAAAATTTAGAAGAAATGGATAAATTTTTGGATATATACATCCTACCAAGATTAAACCAGGAAGAAATAGAAAACCTGAACAAACCAGTAACAATTAATGAGATTGAATCAGTAATTACAAGTACACACACACACACACACACACACACACACAAAAGCCCAAGATGGCTTCACTGATGAATTCTACCAAACACTTAAAGAAGAACTAATACCAATTCTTTCTCTGACCTTTTCAAAAAATTGAAGGGGAGAGAATTCTTCCTAACATTCCACAAGGCCAGCATTACCCCGATACCAAAATCAAAGAATACAACACAAAAAGAAAACTATAGATCAATATCCCTGATGAACACAGATGCCAAATTCCTCATCCTATACTAGAAAACAGAATCCAATAGTACCTCAAAAAGATTATACACCATGATCAAGTTTATCCCAGGGATGTAAGGATGGTTCAACATACACAGACCGATAAATGTGATACATTAAGTCAACAGAATGAAAGACAAAAAACATATGATCATGCCAATGAAGAAAAAACATTTGACAAAATTTAACATCGCTTCATGATAAAAACTCTTAATAAATTAAGTATAGAAGGAATGTACCTCAACACAATAAAGGCCATACATGATGAATCCACAGTTAATATCTTGAACTGGAAAAAGCTGAAAGCTTTTCTTCTATGAACTGGAACAAAACAAAGATGCCCACCCTACGTACTCTTACTCAACATAGTACTAAAAGTCTTAGCCAAAGTAATTAGGTAAGAGAAAGAAATCAAGGGCATCCCAATGGCCAGATGTAAGAGAAGGGAATTATGTAGCTACTAGCCAAGTAACACACATAATTGCCTGCAGACACCAGAAGCCAAGAGAGAGGCATAGAACAGACTCAACCTCAGAGCCTTGAGAAAGAACCAACCTTGAAAACACCTTGATTTTGGTCTTATGGCTTCCAGAACTGTGAGACAATAAATTTCTGTTGTTTAAAGCCACCTATTTGTGGCAACTATTTACAGTGGCCCTAGTAAACTAATATAGACTCAAATTAAATGTTTATGAAAGTGGGCAAAACAACTGCCAATAGAGGTCACTCAATTTATACTAAAATTTATTTTAATATCCTTTGAAAGAGTTATAAATACATTTGGAGTACAATAGTGAAAATTGTGATTTACTGAGGGAGGCATCTTCCATTGCCATTTAGTGTGAATAAATAGTAGTGCATTGTCACGATCTTTTTTTTTTTTTTTTTCGAGAAAGCGTTTCACTCTGTCACTAGGCTAGAGTGCAGTGGCATCATCACAACTCACTGCAACCTCAAACTCCTGGGCTCAAGTGATCCTCCTGCCTCAGTCTCCCAAGTAGCTGGGACTACAGGCATGCACCACCATGCTGGGTTAATTTTTCTATTAAGAACAGGGTCTTGCTCTGGCTCAGGCTGATCTTGAACTCCTGGTCTCAGGCAATCCTCCTGCCTGAGCCTCCCAAAGCACTAGGGTTACAGGAATGAGCCACCATGCCTAGTCCATTGTTGGGATCTCTTAGTTTAAGAAACAAAATTAGTTCAACCTAATACAAACAAAAAAGTAAAAAGCTTACTAAATAAGAGAGCGGGAGTTTTGAAGAGAGGATAAAAGAGTACTAAGACTCAAAGGAAGAATTGAACAATCAAGAAATATAAGATTCAGACTCATTAAAAGGCATTTCTGGATTGTTGCCACCAAATCGCAAGGAATGTCGTGCTTTACCTTGAACAGAAAGACATTGTCTCTGCAGTATTTTCCTTTTGGAAAAACTGTCTAATGAGGTCCAAAGAATTAATCTTTAGGACAAAGAATCTCAATTATTGTGCTATTTTGAAAGAATTCAAAAGCTTTTCTGAAAAACAACTTGACATAGATCTAAGTTTGTAACTTTTTATTGGCTCCTAAATAGATCAAGAAGCAATCCCTTCATGTTAAAACATTAAAAATGAATGCATTGTTTTGTTTTCCTATGGAAAGAGAAAAATGATTTGAATGTTTAAACTCATTTGAATAAAAATGCAACAATGACTTTTGAATTCGAAGACCCAGCATATTTTACTGGGTGAAGTCTTCAGAAATACTTCCCTTAGATAAACTACTTATTATGAAATCCTGTTTGAGGAAATTATCACGTTTGAATTATTTTGAGATACAGTCTGAAACAAGACGTTTTTCTACAGTATATTCTATTTGCCTTTGGCAATTTGTTCTTTGCTCCATCCAGAATTCTCGCAAGAAAAGAGTTAGTGCAACTGGTAGGTTTCCTGCTCTGGAGATTTAAGTGAAAATAAAACTTAAATCACAAGTGAAATCATTATGATAGATTCTTTCAAACTAAGGCTAAACCCAGAAATCTTTATTTGAAAAATATCAGCCTATAGAGCAATAAAAAGACAAAACTTGTGAGTATTTTCCAGGTAGGGAAATAAGATATTATCTGGAAAACAAAAATATATAAAAAGTTGGTGCTAAAGATCCATTCTACAAGGTATTGAAAATTTTACATAGATGAGTTTCTCAATATCATGCAGATGAATTTCTTATAATCACCTAGAATTAGAATCATTAGTGTTTATACTTTGACAACCCTAATTTAAGAGGTATGTCAATATATATAGAAAAAATAACCTCTGTTCTATAGATGTTTTTGTCATAAGCTAGCACAACACATCCCTCAAATATAGTCATTTTCGTCTGCCTAGTTCCCAACACATAACCATAGTTTGTGGATGGTAATGATAAAATATAGTGGCTTAGATTCTTGTAGTTACAAGTTGCAGAGACTGGACTCAAACTAGCCTAAACTAGCCTTTTCCCTCTTCTAGTATTCCTTTATATTGGCTCAATTTTTATGGAGACTTTCTCCACATGAAGATATAGATGGCTCCCAGACACTCCAGGCTTACCAGAATTTCTGAGGGAGAGTGCCTTCTTCCCAGTAATTCTAGAAAAAATAGAAGAGAAGAGAAAAGACTCTGATCCTGAGCCTATCCATAAACTAATAACTCAAGCTAGGGGGATGGATACTCTGTCCAAGCCTGAGTCACATGCCCATCCCTGGAGCAGTGGGCCAGAATCAGCCAGCCCCATGAACAGCCCCATGGGTGGAGGCTGCTTTTGAAAGGAGAAGAGGAATTTTATATAAGAAAAAAGGCAGAATTATTTCTGGGTTTATCAATTAGGATCCCAAAAGGAAACAAAAGGGTATTCAAACTAGGGTAATTCAAGAAAAGTATTTTAAAAGGGACAAATTATAAAGGTATAAATGGGGTATAGAAGAACCACAAGAGATAATATAGTAATTTCGAAGAGTTGCTCAAAGGGATGAGGAAAGCAAGTAGCTACTAAATCCAAGAAGGAAGGAATCCTATAGAGAAACCACCTTGAGGGAAGCAAATATCTTCAATGAGGAATATAACAAACCCAAAGTGAATATGGTACATGTATGCTATGGAATACTACTCAGCCATGAAGAAAGATGAATTAAGGCATTTTGCAATCATTTTGATGGAACTGGAGACCACTATCCTGTGTAAAGTATCTAAAGAATGGAAAAACAAACACAACTTGTACATGCTATTGAATTGGAACCAACTGATGAGCACACATGTGCACAGAGGGAAGTAAAACTCCGTAGAAATAAAGCAGGGGGAAGAGGGAAGAGAGGATGGGTGAAAACCCACCTAACAGGTACAATGAACACTATCTGGGTGACGGACACATTTATAACCCTGACTCAAACATAACAAAAGTGATCCATGTAACAAAAAACATTTTAACCCCCATAATATTTTGAAATAATAAAAAATAAATAAATAAGAAGATAATTGGTATTAAGGAATAAAATAGAATTATCTACCCATCTACCAAAACAAATAAAAATAGTAAAATCATGTGAAATAAAGGGTAAACTACACACACACACACCCCAAAATGATCATAGGAAATTACTCTTCAAGAAAAATAAATAGATCTCTTTTTTAAAAAATTAATCCCATTGAAGGTTATGCAACATCAAAAAATAAAAAGCAATCTGGCACAAAACTAAAGAACACGTCTACACTCACAGAATGTCTGACAGCATGTGAAGATCTGCAGATTAGAAAAATGAGAATTTAAAACTATAGAAAGGAATAAGCAGCAAAATCAGGAATAGTCCTTCAAGTGCTACAGAAAAACTAAAAACTTAAAAGATACAGTGAGAAACTGAATGGATACAGTAATGCAAAACTCAGACATTGACAATATACAATATACTATTATTAACTGTGGCCACCATGCAGTGCAAAAGATCACAAAACCCTATTCCTCCAGTTTAACTGAAGCTTTTAAAAATAAAAATAAGTTATAAATAATAAATAATAAACAAATGACACTGAGGATAAAACTGTACTGAAGATATAAGCACATTATAAAATCAGCATGTCTCAGATATTTTTACCTGAAATAATGACAGAGGACAGTGAATGTGTTCATCAAGTCCTTTCAAAAAAGAACTATCTGGGATTACATTCTTTCTCTTAAAATAAATTCATGTAGGCTGGGCGCCATGGCTCACGCCTGTAATCCTAGCATTCTGGGAGGCCGAAGCAGGTGGATCGTTGGGCTCAGGAGTTCGAGACCAGCCTGAGCAAGAGCAAGAACCTATCTCTACTAAAAAATAGAAAAAATTAGCCAGACATGGTGACACATGCCTGTAGTTCCAGCTACATGAGAGGCTCAGGCAGGAGGATCTCCTGAGCCCAGGAGTTTGAGGTTGCTGTGAGCTAGGCTGATGCCACAGCACTCTAACCAAGGTAACAGAGTGAGACTCTGTCTCAAAATTGATTAATTAATTAATTAATTCATGTAAATTTTGTATTCAACAATAAAATAATCTGCGAAAATAAGGCATGTATGTCCTGTGACCTGGCATTCCAGGAGTGGTTATATCACTTTAAGAAGCACAGAACTAAAATACACAAATAAGAGATATGAAAATATCTTATAAAATAGAAAACACAAACAGAAGATTCAAACTATAGATAATTAATAGATTAGATTCAGACAGTATTGCTGATCTGTTAGTTACAGTCATGGTAGGGATATTATCATGTCATCAAGAGGTCTTCTTTCACCTTTAGATTAAGTTAGGAGCTACTACTATATATTCTAATAAACCCTAGTCATTGTTTTGTCATAAAACTCATCATACTTAATTACTATTATGTAGTTGTCTCCCTTCTCCACTATTAGATTTTATAAAAACAGGTGCTATATCTTATATATCACTGTAACCCCAATATCTAATATGATGCCTACAAGTAACTGTTTTTAGTGAATCCTCAAGCTCTTTCTGGCTTGAAAAAGTTTACAAAAATGTAAAATGGATAGAATTGATACCATAAATGGAGTAAAAATTAAGACGTTTTTCTCTTCAAAAGCAAAATAACATGTTGTTCCAGAAAGGAAACCCAAATGGAATCCCATAGGCATCCAAGCTTTGAGCAGCTTGAACTGGGTACCATTCTAGGGAACTGTGGGAATGCCTGCAGCTACTGTACAACTCTGAGGAGGGATAGAGCCCACATGCTCCCACACACCCCTGGGAAGGTCACCACCACCTTGCTGTGAGCTGTTGTTGAGATTGAGACATGAGAAGACAGTATTTTCCACAGTTTCTTGCTCACACTGCTTGCCCCAACCTCTCCAGTTTCAAGCCCACAGTGCCATTTTGAGAATTTAATATTGGGCTATGCCCCACCTCAAGCTGAGTTCAGGCTGACAGGGCTGCATTACCCACCAAAGTGGGAAAATACAGGGAAACCAGGCTTTCTGACACCTATGTAGGTCAGTAATCACCACCCTGCAACAGGCTGCTGTAAGACCCACTCTCAAGAGAACTCTACTCCTCACGGTTTCCTGCCAATGCAGCCTGCCTGGAAAGGGACCTACTTGCTCTAGTCACAAGCTATTTTGGGGCTTTAGAGCTATCCTGGACCCTGCCCTTTGGCTGAGTTTGGACTGATGTGGCTGCAGACCTGCCCAGCTGAGGAGAAACAGGGGAGCCCAAGCTCTCCTGTGTACACCTAGGATAAGTGGAAAAGTTGAAAGCATTCCCCCTAGGAACTGGGACAAGATGATTATTCCCACTTTCACCACTTCTATTCAACATAGTACTGGAAGTCCTAGCCAGAGCAATCAAGCAAGAGAAAGAAATAAAGGATATCTAAGTGGGAAAGGAGGAAGTCAAATTATCTCTATTTGCTGATGATATAATCTTATACCTAGAAAACCCTAAGGAATCCTCCAAAAGACTCCTAGATTTGATAAATGAATTCAATAAAGTCTCAGGTTATAAAAACAGTGTATGACAATCAGTAGCATTTCTATACACCAATCATGATCAAGCTATGAAACAAATCAAGAACACAATCCCGTTTACAATAGGTGTAAATAATAATAATGAAATAAAATACTTAAGATATATTTAACCAAGAAGATGAAAGATCTCCACAAGAACTATAAATCACTGATAAAAGAAATTGTTGATGACACAAATGGAAAAACATTCCATGCTCATAAATCAGTAGAATCAATATTGTTAAGAAATCCATACTTCCCAGATTCAACGCAATTTCTGTCAAAATGCCAATATCGTTTCTCATTTTTCACAGATTTAGAGAAAACAATTCTAAAATTCTTTTGGAATCAAAAAAAAGTCCGAATAGCAAAAGCAATCTTAAGCAAAAAGAACAAAACTGGAGGCATCACATTACCTGACTTCAAATTATACTACAGGGCTATAGTAACCAAAGCGGCATGGTACTGGCATAAAAGTAGACACATAGATCAATGGAACAGAATAGAAAACCCAGAACTAAAACTATATACCTACAATCAACTGATCTTCAACAAAACAGACAAAAACATACACTGAAGAAAGGATGCCCTATGCAATAAATGGTGCTGGGAAAAGTAGATAGCCATACATAGAAGAATGAAACTGGATCCCTATCTCTCACCATATATAAAAATTAACTCGAGATGGATTAAAGACTTGAATGTAAGACCTGAAACAACAAAATGAGTAGAATAAAACTTAGGAAAAAATCTTCTGGACATTGGTCTAGGACCTAGGCAAAGAATTTATGACTAAGACCCCAAATCCAAATGCAACAAAAACAAAAATATACAATGAGACTTAAACTAAAAGGAAACAATTAAAAGAGTAAATTGGCAACTTACAGAAAAGGAAAAAATATTCACAAACTATGTACCCAACAAAAGAATAATATCTACAAGGAATTCAAATAACTCAGCAAGAGTAAAACAATCCAATTAAAAAGTAGTCAAATGACATAAACAGGCATTTTTCAAAAAAAGATATAGAAATGGCCAAGAAAAATGAAAAAATGCTGAACATCACTAATCATCAGAGATGTGCAAATTAAAACCATAATGAGATACCATCTTACTCCAATTAGAATGGCCACTATTAAAAAGCCCCAAAACAATAGATGTTGGCATGGATGCGATAAACAGGGAACATTTATACCTTGTTGGTGGGATTGTAAATTAGTACAACTTTTATGGAGATCAGCATGGAGATTTCTGAAAGAAGTAAAAGTAGATCTATCATTCGATCCTCAATCCCACTACTGGGTATTTTCCCAAAGGAAAATAAATCATTATATCAAAAAGATACCTGCACTTCTTTGTGTATCATAGCACAATTCACAATCACAAAAACATAGACACAACCTAAGTGCCTATCGACCAATGAGTGGATAAAGAAAATGGTGTATATATACACTATGGAGTACTACTCAGCAATAAGAAAGAGTTAAATAATGTCTTTGCAGCACCTTGTTTGGAACTGGAGGCCATTATCCTAAGTGAATTATCTCATGAACAGAAAAATAAATGCTGCATATTCTCACTTATAATTATGAGCTAAACTATGGCTATGCAAGGACACACATAGTGATATAATGGACATTGGAGACTCACAAAGGGAAAGAATGGGAGAGGATAAGGGATGAAAAATTACCTACAGTGTACAATGTACACTACTTGGGTAATGGGTACAAAAGCCCAGATTTCACAATGATATGATATATACATGTGTTGGAATTTAATTTCCCCCCAATTCTATTAAAAAAATTTTAAAAGGGAAATATAAAACATAAAGCTATCAAAGCTCAACCTGATGTAAATCCACAAAAGGAACACTGGTGGACATGAGATAATTTTCTCCTTTTTTAAAGGAAACATAATAAAATAAAAATTTTCACAAACTTTGTTAACTTTAAAAAAATAAATAGCAGATTTTGGGGGAAAATAACAACAACAAAAAAGAAACCATCAGAGTTAGAAGATGAAAGATATTAATAAAAGATAAACTGATTTGAAAATGAAGAAAGCTAAAAGGGAACATTATTTTATTAAATTACATGGCTTTACTAATATGAAATTTGAACATCAAATTTCAGATAGATTTAAGACCATGAAGATTAAACAATGAAGAAAAGAAAGGGGATTCAAAATGTAAGTCAAAGCAATTATTCTTTTTAGATTCTTTTGGGGTTGTGTATTATTTGCTTGTTGTTGACAATATAAATAAATAATAGAAGTTATGAAAATAGCTATTTTGAAATATATCAATGATAATTACATTAGAAATATATGGAGAATTTCTGTATTAAGATGCTGCCTAAGTATGTATATCTTACCTTTCCTCCCTCAAAATAAAATAATTTTAACAAATATTTTATTTTTAAAGCACTGGAAATACCAGAAGGAATGCCAGAAAAAGCAATAAAGAACTCCTGTAAAATGTATAACAAATGAGAATAAATTAATGGGAAAATTCAACATTCCCAGAAACCTACAGGCACATGCAACTGACAGGAAGGACCTTCCAATCAAGCATGTTTTCCCAGCAGACCATAGAAATGGTGGGAAGATCAGAGGTATGGGGATTAGGGGGCTGATATAAGAAAAGGTCCATGGGGTTCTACCAGGTAATAATTGAAGAACAGAATATTTAAGGCTAATACCAGCATTTGTCCCCAAGATAATATCCTAAATAAATTTTAAAGAGGGAAGATAGGCACTGGGTCCAGAAAAGTGGGCAGGATCTTTATAGCTATTAAGATAAACAAGGAGACTTCATGACCAACGGAAAAAAAGTTACCCATTCTACCAGGCCACATCCCCTCCCACCCACACATCAGAGGTAGAGCTCCTATAATCAAGAAAGAATTCATTATCTTACAAATAAGAGATTTTTCAGGGATTTCCTGCCAGGCAAAGAGGGCTAAAGAAACATGCCCAGAGAATAACTGGAGCTCTCATTCAAGTGTCAATTGCCAAATCCACTTTGGAAACAATTTAGTTGTAACGATATGTTCCTCCTCTCCTCTAGTCTATCCACACTGCTTTAAGAATCATCTTACTATAGAAAAAAGAAAAGAAAAGAAAAGAAAACAAAACAAAACAAAACAAAAGAAAGAAAAGAAGGAAAGAAAGAAAGAAAAAATTTAACTTCCATATCCAGTAATGGTATGTGACTTCAGATCAACTTTCCCATTTTGGTCAATTAGAAGAACTTGCCAAATTATAAAATATATTAAAATTATCTACTGGAATGCATGGGAGAACTAATATTATAATAAAGATTATATAGACAAGTTCTATGACAGACATATACAGAAAAGTTAGCCCATCATTTGTGGTTGCTTGACCCCTGAGGGCATTTGCCAATTCCAGAAGAAATAGATGAGAGGTTAAGCAGTACTTTTGAAAGCCTCAAGTTGGAAGCCAGAATCCAAAAGGGGTTGAAGTCCTAATAATACCTTTGTTTCAGAGCTCCAAAGAAATTAGGGTGAATCAGAAGTAACATGATCTTTGCACAGACTACAATCCAAATTTAAGTCATTTGCATCAAGAAAAATAATTACTGAATATCCAAATTGTTACTGCCTCTAGGCACTTTTGCAAAATGAAACAGTCTTTGTTGAAGGAAAATAACATCGTCATAGAACATAAATTTTTTACAAACAAATTTTTCAATACATTTCAAGACATTTCAATACAATGTCTGGCAAACAATAAAAAATAACCTGGCAAATGAAAAGATCAAGACAACATGAACAAGAATAAGCAGAATTAGCAGCCCATGAAAACAGACCCACTGAGGCTACAGATATCAGACATAGATTTTAAAATAACTTCTCTCAGCAAAGAAATAAAATTTCAAAATTTAACCAAAGAATTAGAAACCATAAAAATGACATAGCCTTGAAAGAAAACCAAATAGAAATTTTAACACTGAAAAATACATTAAAATTAATAACTTAGCAGATGGATTTTAAAACAGAATAGACACTGGTAAAGTGAGAATAAATTAACTAGAAGATACGGCAGAACACCTGGATTATAATGAATCACAGAAAGAAAAAGCATAAAAAATATAGAAGAGAGGGTAGGAGAGAAGACATTGTGACAAGTTATAATGTGCATTATAATTATCCATATACCTTAGTCCATGTGTACTAGGTAGATTCTAAACAACAGAAATTTATTTTCCACAGTTCTAGAGGCTAGGATGTCCAAGATCAAGGTGTGGGCAGATTCAGTGTTTGGTGAGGGCCTGCTTTCTGGTCCATAGAAAGCTGTCTTGTTCCTGTGTTATCACATGGTAGAAGGATCAAAGGAGCTTTCTGGGGTCTCTTTTATAAGGGTACTAATCCCATTCATGAGGGCTGCACCCTCATTACCTAATCACTTCCCAAAGTACCTCCCTCTTAACACCATCACAATGGGGATTAGGCTTCATTCAACATATGAATTTACGGAAGACAGAGTCTATAGCAGAAACTGAAGCAGCATGTAATTATGTTAGGGGAATCTTGGGAATAGTACCAAGGAAAATCTCAAGAACAGTATTAGAAAAATGTCCACCATTGTTCAAGGTGCCAGGCATAACTTTCCAGGAGAAGGGTTTTCTAAGCTAAGGTCTAAAGGACGAGGAGAATTTATCAAGGCAAAAGGTGGGGAATGAACAGGGATAAGAGTGTTTTGAGGCAGAGAGAACAGTATGTATAAAATCACAGAGAAGGAGAATGCAATGGCTTCAGGGAACAAAATATAACTTAGTATTGCTGAAATATAGAATTTGGGGTGGGAAAGTAGTAAGTAATAAGTAAGAAAAGGTCAGTGACATCGTGATGATGGTGATGTGTCCTACAAACCAAAAATTATTATATTATTTGCTAATTATATGTTTGCATGTATTAAAAGTCACTGTTGGTTTGATTAGTAAACAGGTTGGATTAGGGCAAGATTTGAGTTAGGATACCAATTAGGAGGCTATTGCAATAATCCAGTCAAGAGATGGTGGTAGCATGAACAAAGATAGTAGGGTGGAAATGGAGAACATTAGATGGGTTTAGAAGGTAATCCATCTAATGTTCTCCATTTGTGGTTTATAATAACTGGATCTGGGCGATAAAAGAAATAAAATGTTAAAGATGATTCCCCACCTTGTGGATTAAGCAACTGTGAGGATAGTAGTATGAGTCAGGGGTAGCCTGGAGCTGGAGTACGTTTTTGAGGAGATGACTTCATTCGGGACATTCTGAGTGTGTGGAGCAAATAGCTCAGTGAAATGTAGATGTTCTATAGACAGTTGACTATATGGGTCTGAGCTCAAGTGCAAATGTGGGTGGAGTTGTAGATATAGGAAGGGTACGTACATAGATGGTGACTGAAGCCATAGAAGGGAGATTTGGACAGGTGTCTGAAGAAATACTGACATTCAGGAGAGATGCAGAGGCTGAGGAGCCAGAAAAGCAGATAGAGATGAAACATTTTGAGAAGTTTAGCTACGAAGAAAAGGAAGAGATTGATTTATCATAATGGTTAGCCATACATAAACTAAAATCATATTAATCAAACCTAGGTTTGAATGTGGGTCTGTCACTTACCAGTTTTACAAAGCTGGTCAAATCACTTAATCTTGTCAAGACTCCTTTTTCCTCAACTTGAAAATGGGAATAATAACATACCTGCTCAATATAGCAGTTTAAGAATTATATAAAACATGTCATACATCATACTTTTAATTATTTTAAGCACACTTAGCATAAAGTAGGATACTTAGAGCAAGTATGAAAGATAGTCAAGATCAGTTGGGTGAGAGCTCAGATCTAGGCTCAGGTCCTTTGCTTACTCTTTGGGTAAGCTTGTAAGTTACCTGGGCTCTTTCACCAAAATGGGTCATACTAGGTCCTATCTCATTGACCAATTGCAAGGATTAAATAATCTTTGCATGTTTAACACATGTGAATGGCTTAGTATAGTGTTTTGCATATCATAAACATACAACAAATATTAATAATTATTGTAATTATCATCACTATCGATCAAACATCAGCATCAACATGGGCAATATAAAAAGTTCAGGTTCCTGTCCGAGAGGAATTAAAATGGAACTACATGATGGGAGTAGGGCTTTAAAGACCACCAAGAAGTGTGCAAGTCATCAGAAACTCTATCAGGGAAAGGAATCTAATTAAATGAAATGTTCAAAGATTCTTTTGATATGGTTTTAGGTAGTAGAAAAAAGATTCAATTAAAACCTTCTCTAATGGTCCTCTTTAAGAGAAAGAGTCTTTGAAGCTCAGGCAAATTCAAGTTTAAGCCTTCTGTAGTGTTAAAAGGGCACTAACTATTGAAGCTTGAAGCTTAAGAGAAGCCAGAGGGCTTCTAAGATTTACACTGGACAGGACACATACTAGCTGGCAGGAAAACAAAGCAAAACAAAACAAAAGTTAGAATCAGTCCAGAAAGTGAGAGATGGGGCTTGGAAAATTCAAGACCCTGAGGAAACTAGTTGGAGAAAAAGTAGGGGTGGCAGTGGGGGAGTTTAGAGAAAACAAATTTGAAATATTTTGATGACAGTTGCCATAAAGGTAAGGTATAATATTAAGTGCTCAAATTTATAGAAGCTTACTATATGCCAGGCACAGTTCTAAGGATTTACATATATTGACTCTTTTACTCACCATAACAAGACTATGAGGCAGGTACAAGTAAGGAAACCAAGACATAAAGCATTTAAATTATAGTTCATTTAAATATATAAAAAGAATCGAAGGGCATTCTACTTTGGTGTTAAAGACTTTTAAAAATATTCAAATTATCTTCTCATTATAATTTTCCTGTGAAATGATGTTTCTTTGCTGCTGAAAGAAAGCCACAAATAGCTTTTGTTTAAGCATTATATCAGTGGTTCTCAAACTTTAGCATCCATCAGAATCACCTGGACAACTTGGCAAAAAACCAGAGGTCTGGGACCTACTCTACTTCAACAAGCCCCATTCTCCAAGTGACTGGACTAGTTCTCCAAGTGATTCTGAATCACACCAAAGTTTGAAAACCACTGGGTTACATAATATTTGCTGTTGTCACTCACATCACTTTCCTGCTTGCCCCCAGATTATCACAGAAAGTTCTGGTAAACTCTCTGACCTTCTATTGTCCACAGGATAAAGCTCAAACTCCTTCAAGAACACAGGACCTCTCACAGTCTAGGCCAACCTGTGAATACAGTCTCATTCCCTACAATTCCTGCAATTTTCATTTTGCCCCATGTATTAGTCAGAGTTCCCCAGAAAACAGTATGAACAGGATATACAGAGAG
Organism: Cheirogaleus medius; assembly: GCA_008086735.1. Lineage (NCBI taxonomy): Eukaryota > Metazoa > Chordata > Mammalia > Primates > Cheirogaleidae > Cheirogaleus > Cheirogaleus medius. The sequence goes on from VBSM01002121.1 coordinate 19,497,362, forward strand.
AGATATAAGAGGGAATTTATGATGGAAATGGGCTCATGCAATTATGGAGGCCAAGAAGTCCCACAATATGCTGTCTGCAAACTGGAGAATGAGGGAAGCAAGTGGTATAATTTAGTCTGAGTTCAAGTCCAAAAACCTGAGAATAGGGGAAGCCAACAATGTAACTCTCAGTCTAAGACCAAAAGAAACTGGTAGATCACTGCTATAAGTCCAGGATTTCAAAGGCCTGACAACCTGGAGCTCTGATGTCCAAGAGCAGGAGAAGATACATGTTCTATTTCCAGAAGAAAGAGAGTAAATTTTCTCTTCTTATACCTTTCTGTTCTATCTGGAGCCTCAAAAGATTAGATGACGTCCAACCACATTGCTGAGGGTAATCATCTTTACTCAGTCCGCTGATACAAATGCTAATCTCTTCCAGAACCACCCTCACAGACACACCCAAAAATAATATTTTACCAGCTATCTGGGCATCCCTTAGCCCAGTCAAGTTGACACATAAAATTAACCATCATAAGACTCACCTGAAAAGTAAATTTCCTTTTGCTTAAATTTTCTTTTCTTTGCCTGTTTTTTTTATAGTATTGTACTTCTTTGTTATCATATCTTCTCTGGGAACCAAAAGCAGTTTTCATGTCTGTTATGGCACTTAGCATTTCACAGTATATATTTATTTTCTAGCTTATATATCTACTCCCCATTCTCTTCCCATATATGCAGCTAGAATTGTATTTTATTTACCTCTGTAACCCTAGGGTCTAGGCACAGTAGGTGTTCAGCAAATGCTTATTAGATGAAAGAAATAAGTATTATAAACTTTCTCCTATACTCTAATCCAGTTCTTCTTTGTACACTGTGTCTTAAAAAATATTATCCAAAAGCAAAGAAAAAGTCAGTTTCTCCAGTGAGTATAATTTATAATTTTAAAAAGTTGAAAATTATCAATATATCAAAGAATAGGGGTATGATAAGCTTATACACACACACACACAGAGTATGCAATACTACAATATTATCAAAAACAAACATTGTAGGGGATGAATAGGAAGGCACAGGGGATTTTTAGGGCACTGAAACTATTCTAACATGACACTATAATGCTAGATACTCATCATTATACATTTGTCAAAACCCATAGAATGTACAACACCAAGAATGACCCTTAATAGAAACTAGGGACTTTGGATGATAATTCATCGACCATAACAGATGTAGCATTCTGATGTGGGATGTTGATGGTAGGGGTGCTGTGAGTGTATGGAGGCAGAGGTATATAGGAACTCTCTGTACTTTCTGTTCAATTTTGGTGCAACTTAAAATTGCTCTTAAAAATTCTCTTTTAAAAAATAAGAAATGGGCAATGGAAATGAACAGAAACTTCTCCAAAGAAGACAGAATA
>VBSM01002121.1:19498860-19509087 GCA_008086735.1 Cheirogaleus medius
AATAAATAAACAACATTTTAAATATATCAATATATTAGAAATATGTATACAAATCACACTATTAGATTTCATAGAATACAAAACAGTACTTACACTGAAATTCATATACTAGATATAGTATATAGTTACTGAGATAATAAATTAGTGTAAATTAATGAAATGAATTTAAACCTTAAATTTTACATTTTTCTTTAAAATTGCTGAATTTCACAGAAAGGAAAGAAAGGAGAAATACAGGGCAGAAGGAGGAAAGGAAGATGGGAAACCAATTATGCCACTTTTCTATATGTGAGAAATTCACATCACAACTCTAAGAATTACTTCTTCAGGGAGCAGTTCTCAAGCTCCATTCCATTGTTATTATCATGATAGGCTTGAAATATACTTTTTGGAGAATGTTTGATTATTTTTGCCCATAAAGACTGTTGTGGTTTGGGTCTAACTAGAAAAGTTAGCTTTCTCAAGCAAAGAAATACAAACTTCAATATTCATTTCAATCTGGGTACCTTATAGAAAGCACCCATTATCCATTATATGAATACATGCCAAGAAAATAGTTATAGGCTACATTGAGCCAGCTCTAAAATGCAATTGCAAAATTCACAATCTGCTCTGCAGCCCTTCAATCCTGCTTATGTAACAATTCTACACACACAGCAGTTTTTCAGTATGTTCTGAGACAATTAACAGAAATGTTACTAACGTATGTGTTTAATAAATCTATTTTAAAGATGCAAAAAGCGAACAGCTTACTGAATTTAACATTGTAAAAGTGATTCTTATCCAAGATCAAACTACAGACAAGATGAATATTAGAAATTAGATGAGTGGGTATTTTAGATCTCAATTTTTGTTAACATATCATATTGGCACAAGTTATTATTTTATTTTTGGTTTACTTTTTTCTCCAAATAATACTTACTGATCTCATGAGTAGAATTTTTAATCAACCATGTCTCAAATATCTATATAACATATGGAAGAGAGAGAGAATGCATAGATCTGTTTATTTCTAGTTTCTTTTTGCTCTTAGAGGGAGCAGGGAAAAACTATAATATTTCATAGAGAAATAATAATATAAATGTGTACAACTTTCAGAATGTACATTATACATTACTAGTTTTTCCTTGCACCAATTTCCTTATATCAGGGCTTAAAATCATTTCTGTGCAGTACAGAACTGAGGTAAACCAACATGGGTTAGTATTTGCATTGACTTTTATTATCAGGATTTCTAAACTATCCATTTGCTTCAAAACACAGACTGACAGATTGTCAAGCTTTTATCGCATCCCTCTACAAGATCCTGGCCAACTGTCTTGCTGACACAGCTGTCCTACCTGGGGCAAGGGGATGAAGAAATGACCTCTCTACATGGACCTTCTTCACTCACAACTCTGTAAGCAAGCTAAAATAATGAGAGAAAATGAGGGAAAGTCAAGATTTGAGCTTTAAGAAAATATATTAGCTCATAAAAATAAAAGCCAAAATGTTTAATGAAAAACTGATATTTTGGGAAAGAAATTTTAAAAATTAGAAATGTGAGATTGAACATGCCTTTCATAGGAAATCAATTACACTGTTTCTTATACCGCACATATTTTAAAAAGACGCAATCATTCAGGTTATATGTTTGGAGACATGTACAAAATAATACCTTCAAAAAATAATTATCTGGCCTTAGGAAAAGATCCTGGAAACAGCTGCCTTAACTGATGCCATCTGGGGATACTACTACATAGGCCACACATAGTTCTTTGCCTCCTCTGAGAATCCATATCACTTGCCCCCAAATTTCCCCTCTGGTCTTCCTATCACACATAACATGTTCTTGCAACATGTTGGTATTGTGTTGATTACCTACAATGTGCCAAGCAATGTGCAAAGTGCTAACAATTCAAAACAAAGAGAATGTAGGCCCTCCCTAAAGACCTTAAAGTATGGTGGGATCATAGGAATAAACAGTTCAGCGTGTACAAAATCAGATTCAAATGGACAAAACCCTTTGATAGAGGAGTGTATATGGTTCTCTGCCACAGAAATTACATATAACTGACCCCCCCAGTGTCAGGAAAGATGTGTAAGTTGGGCACTGACCATTAGACAAGAAAGGTGCTCCTGTTGGAAGGAGTGGGAAGCAGAAACAAAGACTGGCAGTAGAAAACTGGGGCTCATAGAGAGCCACCTGTGTGACTAGACTATAGCCAGGATGTGGAAACTTTTTATGAACTGCTTTTCCCTGAGACACTAGTCGGGGCTTAAAGCCCCCTCCAGGCCACTGCTTGAGCCAACAGTGAGGAGGAGAGGGGTATGGTAACTTAGAGTTTAGTCCTCTCTGATAATATGCTAATACAGTCCGTGGGCTTGTCTGACATTTTTCAGTAGGGCTCTGGAGGGGTCTTGTGCTTCACTGAGCACAAGAGGGCTCGAGGAAGAGAGGTGGGAACCTGTAGCTCAGAAGGATGCCAGGCATTGAGTCACAGCAACATGAGATGGAGCCTCTCTGCCAGGCTGGGATGGAGCATGGCAGCTCAGTTGGACCATGGCCAACCAAGTAGAGCCGGTCAGCACAAAAGGCAAATGGTCCTGCAATGGAGCACAGGTGGGCTTTGGGAGCACAACCGCAATCAATCATTGAAGTAAAAATAAATATTAAATTGTATAATAAAGACACAAACAGGGCAGAGCCCTTTCCAGTAATTTTATCTCCTTTCTCTTTTACCTCATTCTACCTCCTTCTCTTCTGACTCTACCCCCTTGCCGAAAAAGAAGAGAAACAAAAAATCAGAATATACAGCCCATTTGGAAATAGTGAATAATACACACATCATCTCAAACAAATAGAAGAGTAAACATTTTTATGTCCAAGAAATGCACAGCAAAAGCAGGATTTGGGGACTCAATGAATAAGCCAGATATGTTCATTGTGTGTTTTAGCTCCACCTGTATCTTTTTGCTACATCTTTCTCTTTCGTGCTCTCTCCTTACTCTGGCCCAAGCCAACCTTCCCCATTTCTCTCTTCAATACAAAGAAAAGATGAGTAGGATTCAGAGAAAGGAGAACACAGATTAAGATGAAAAGAAGTATAGAGATCTAAGAAAGCGGTCGGGGAGCAGGGACAAGAGGAAAGGTTTGCGAGAGGAACAAAAAGGAGAAATAGTAAAGAGAGAGAAGATGATGAATAGTGCGTCATGGTATGCTTTATTTTTAAATGTTTCATTTTAAGATTTTTTAAAGGGAGTAAGAAATATGAGGGATTGAATAGAGGCAGAATGCAGTAGTCAACAAATCTCACCTCTTCTCATTTTATCTAAGCCTGAGTTCAAAGAAATAATGGCCCCTAGTGGGATCAACACTGATATCCCAACATAAGACTAAAAATGAGGAAAAACTATAAGACTCCTCTACATACCAGTCTTGGACAAAGATGCACATTCCCTGATTCACAGAACTTAAGTCTATAAAGTTTGCAAGGCATGATCTGAATTTTTTTTATTTCTTAAAATATTCTAAGGCGGGGGTCATTAAGTACAGTATCCACAGGAAAGGAAGCATTAGCAGTACTGTCAGCCTCTCATTTGATACCATTAAAGTTCTGTCACCTCTCTGGGCTGCAAATGGGATTGCTTTCTCCTCCCTGGCTCATCCTACCAGGCTCACACTATACTATTAATAGAATATGCACTTGAGCAGATACAGGAAATCTAAGATCTTTTTGAAGAGACCCTCCCCACATGCATTTCAGGGCTCAAGAAATGACAGCTAATATTTATTACTTGATCTAACAGCTAATATTTATTTTGTGCTTACTGCATCCCAGGCACTCAGCTAAGTGCATTACATATTATCTCATTTAATACTTACCATTGCCCCATGAAGTAGGTACAATATTTATCCCTCTTAAACAAAAAGGATTTCAGTAGCTTGCCCAAGATCACACAAGTAAGGAGCCAAGATAGGGTCTCCAGTAATCTATTGCAAGAATCTGTTCCTAACCACTGAGCTCTGTTGCCCATATCTGCCCAGCCTACAAGAAGCAGTTTGTAGAGGTAAATACAGCAGGAAGCATAATGGAAATTAAATCTAATCAGAATTCATCTGATAATAAATTGAAGTTGATACAGTATGAATTTTTTCCAAAGTTTTTTAAGAGAGGATATATTCTACTTTATGAGACACTTTAAGATAGTCCTGCCCAAAAGTAGACTAGATTCTGTGGGTACAGTGTGGCAAATTTGGCCTGCCCATTTTTTCTGTCAAACTTAAGTCTGTGGGCTAACTAGAATCTATACCTAAAAGTACAAGCTTTAAAAATCCCAGTTAATAAATTGTGAATAAGTCTTCACTGGCTTTGATTTAAAAAATAAAAATAAGAAAAGAGAATTCTCACTTCCTCTTGTGTAATTACTTCTATTTTTAACTTTTCTTGGAAAGATTATTACATTTCATTCTTATGCAACAACCCAATTTAAACTCCAGCTTTTCATAATTCTTCGGAAGCAAGCAAATTCTCATGATCTCCAGTGTTTGGCAAAAGAGAAGAAAAGGCAGGGAAAACAATGATTTCTTAATTATTTTTCTCAATCTGGTAAGTAGGAAAGACTCATAAAAAATCTTAACAACAAATTTAATACAGCAGAAAGAATCTCTGCCAGTGGTAAATTGGGCAATATTCGACCTGTGGTGGGTCTCTCACTTACTGGCCTCCACCTAGACTTTTTAGTCCCTTGTCCCAGCTCCATCAACCTCAAGGCTTTTCCTTGAGGGCTCCTCCTCTCACTCAGCCCAGGTTTCATTAGTAATTATCTACAGCTTTGTGTTTAAATGTCATTTACTCAGAGAAGGTTTTCCTGAGTGCCCTTGTCCCCCCAGCACCATTCAAAACAAGACTAACTCTCTTTCTTTATGTGCTTTTGTAAGCTTATCGTACTGTATGTTAGACAATTAGTTTAAAATTTCCGTCTCTCCAGCCAGGCCAGAAGTCCCATGAGCAGAAATATCATGCCTGTCTCATTAAGCTCTTGACTGCGTTCTAGTGCCCGCCACAGCACCTGGCCTATGTTCGATGCTTGCTACAAAGTCCATCTGCATCATTCATCTGTTTCAGGTATGATGTCATCCTTGAAACATATGGATACCTAAATAATAAATTACTACAGGAAGCAGAAAAAATGTCAAATATTCAATGTGATTCCTACACTGGTACATGGGATGTCTTACAACATCACTACCATCGTTAGAGAAAAGATGCCAAATCAAATGCACTTAAAGGTAACCATATTATCACTGGTTAAGGCTGAGCAGTACAGGAATTTTTCTTTATATTATTAAGTTTGCAATTATAATGCATTAGCCATTGTATGTCATTAAAAATACAACCATCTGGCTAACTTCTCATCAGGGAATTGGGTTTAAAAGTTTTAGTCACAAGTTTTACTTCTTGTGGTTGCTTGTTCATCTCCTATCATTACTCCAGTAGCCAGAGCTAGCATATTTCCCCAGAAGCAATAATGGCAAACTAAAATGAGTTTTAAGAAATGGATCAACTAATTAAATGTTAAATAACTTTTCTAATTTTTTCAAACTTAAAATTTGCAATCTTTCAGAATATAATAAACCAAGAAGAAGGAAAATGCTGAATAAAAAAATAAAGCTAATTCAATAATAATGAATGATTAGAAAAGAAAACATGTATCTCTCAGATTGGAGAAATAATGGTGCTAACTAAAATCAATCTATTTCATTATTTAACACATTCCATTATAAGTAAGTATGTGTTACATTTGCTTCTAAATAGAATAATTGATCTTTCTTGACTTTGAAATGTACTCATTCATAAAAAAATCAACTAATTAACTATTTTATTGAGACTGTCATTACCTTCACACATTAATATATTTTTCCTTAAAATTCCCTCACTTAATTTCTCTCTATTGAAATACTCAGAAGTGTAAAAATTTTAATTTAAAATGTCATTCCACTTTATTCTTTAAAAATCAAACTCTATCAAATATATATACATACATAATTTATTAAACATCTGATTATTAAGCATCATCTGATCATTCCCTTCATGAGCCCCTTTTCTGGCCATTCTCATTCTTTTTCCTGTTCTTCAGCTACAATAATATTTTCTGTTTCTTAAATATGCCATATTCCTTCATACTGTGGGATCCTTGCCCTTTGCTAGAAAGTTCTTCCCCTATCCTATGCCTCTTTATTTCCTATGACTTATTCGATATGAGGCTAGCTCAAGTGTCACCTTGTCAAGGAAGCCAGCTGTGTTCCTCAGCTAAGTCACTGTCCCTGGTTTTGCTCTCTCAAGTGCCTCTAGCTTTCTCCTACAAATGACACATAACTGTAACTTTTAAAATAATTGTTAATGGTTGTTTAACAGCTATCTTTAAATAATCACTAATTAAAATCACCAATTAAAAATCACCAAATGAAGATGCTGTCCCTTCTGGAGTTGCTGGCTCACATTTAATTTTACGGAGAGGAGATATGAACAATGATGGCTATATAAGAAACCCGAGAGTTTCCAAATGAAATCTTTCACTTAAATGTATAATGCCTTACAAAATAAAATCTAACATTTCAAACTCTTTAGCTCTTTCAGAGCAAAGCTGATCTAACACCATCAAGCAGGCTACCCCCAAATCCCACAATCAGTCAAGTGTCTAGCTTAGCAGGACACTGCTGACCTCACCAATCTTCTGCCCCAAGCTTTCCTGGTCTCTATCCTGCAACAGACAGAAAGAACATGTTACCAGACAGTCACCTGATTACCTTCTGGGAAGGAGGATAGTCCATGCTGTTGCAGACAGCATTTACTTCTTTCTCCAAAAAATCTTTTTATTTATATGAGAAAAGCATTCTAGTGTTCATTTGGGTTAGTTTTACCAGTGAAACAAAAAACTAGTTAACACTCCAGCTCATCTGAAAAACAAGATGCATGGTGATCAAGATCTCATAATGGAACAGGGAACAATACCTTCCCCCAAATGGGGGAACAATACCTTCCCCCAAATGGAGAAACAAAGTGTATTTTAGAAAAAGTATATTCACCTAGAGTTACTTTGTCACTGAATGGGAATGATCTAGTAAAAGAAATCCTGAACAGAAGTCAGGCCTTAAATTCTAGTTCTGGTTATGCCATTAGCTCATTAGCTATGAAACCTCAAATAAGTAATTTAAACACCCTGTGCCTCTTCTCTACTCAAAGGCAAAGAGGATGAGCTAAATGACTATTTAGGTCTTTCTAGATTTGTGGTTCTACCTTAATTCTTAAAACTAAAATACTAACAATTTGCTTCTTTAGTCCATACCTATTTAGCTAAGAAGGAAAAAGGTGTCTTCAACACCAGTTCTTCAGCAGCTTGTTATATCTGCGTTATTACATTTAGTTTGTTTTTGGTAACTTCATTTAACAGAAAAACTTGTCAGAGGCACTTGCATATTACATTGTAATGGCCCTTCAGAGCAATTATGATATCAATAGAACTATTATGATTGCAATGCCACCGTAATATCTTATAGGTATAGCTAGCAGTAGAGATAAAATTTTTATGACACATACTCAAGCTACTGCACAAAGCAGCAGTTTTTCCAACTATAAACATTCGAGCCTTTTAAAAACATTTGGCTGTGGCGCCAGCGTGGAAAGAAGATGTCTACTTAAAACTACTACTTAAAATTTGTTTATGAAAAAAACAACACATATAGTCTATTTGGCTGCTCCACAATTGCAAAATGGTTTAGTCTATGTATGCTGCTTTGGGCCAAGATTATGAAGATCTAAACCCAAAAAAGTATATAATTATCATATTCAACTCATTAATATTAAATGACTGCAACAATAAACACATTGATGTTTTAGAGTTGACAATTTATTTTCCTAAGACTTTCAGATATCCTAGAAATCTAACTCAAATACTTTTTCATAAGTTTCATGTCACAGACAAAAAAAGTGTGTATGTGTGTGCGTGTTCCCCAACAAAGTAGAATTCTATCTCTGTGACATAGTCTTTATTGTTCCAAGTGAATGGAGAAGAGGGAGACTTGAGGAACTCTTTGACAAGGTAGAGTTACTGGGGAAGAGAATATGGAGATATGAATGAGAGAAATCAAGAGCTGGAAAGATTTTTAGAGCATTTAGAGAAAGAGAGCTCAAAACTTTAGGGGACAGAATTCACTTCTGTGAGAATTGGTGGGAGTTTGGAAACATAGCTGGGCTTTATTATTATAATCCTACTTTGGCATGCTGGAAGGTACACAAGTGAATATTTTATTGCTTTTCAGAATATTTATCCATTGATCTGATTTTACTCTTGATGGCTAACATCTCAAGTGCATCTTAAAACTGCTTAGATTTATCTATGTTATATTTATAATTTACAAAATAATAAAAACATGTTACTAAAAGGCTAAGAGTTCTACAATACAGCAAGCTTCTGGAGGGATGGTATTATTCATCTCATCTCATGTTCCCAGTTCTTAGCCAGATAAGGTGTTCAATAAACATTTGAAGAATAGAAGATGGATGAATGCATGGTTTCTTTATGCACACACAGTAGATAAGGCAATTAATCAGGTAATGTGAGCAAAACAAAAATTCCAAAAAAAATTTTCTCTATTATTTCAAAATTTAGATGAAAGTTACTCTGGGTCTGAATTTCACTTTTTATGACTTAAGTAAATGTTTCATTTCATTAAGTAATTTCTATGTGTGCAAAATTTTTATTAGATAATAGAATTCACTCACAACAACCTTATCTATCAGCTGGGTCTAAATTCTTCTGCTTCTTTAATAGATTGCAAACAGAAAAAAGGAGTTTAGTTCAAGTCATGCAGATCTTTAGCAGCATAAGAATCAAAAGGCCTAACTTTGATTACATCTGATCCTGGTCTGCCCCTGAACCACAGTAACTTTCTGCCAAAGGCAAATGTTTTGTATCTTTATCAAAATTTAAGGAATTACTACATGACCTGGAATTAGTATTAAATAATCACTTAAAGGGAAAATATTCACCATGGCAAAAATCTGACACTAGTAGATTTGAAAAGTATGATAGTATAGTTTTATCCCTCTTTCTACCACTTTACCTACATAATCAACACACACACATTCTTAGCCAAAATGCAAAGTAAGCAAACTTTACTTTCAATGTCCACCCTTGGTCAGCCTCACCTTCAATTTTTCCCTCTTCCTACTTCTTCTCCAGAGATTTAGTACCCTTCTTATTACCTCAATGTCTCCATCTCGGTCCCATCCTCTCCCCACTTAGATGGCAATTTGAAAATAAACAAATAAGATGTATTTGGATATTCATTCAAGTTAAAGCCATTAGCTAAGAGTAGTTTAATATACTTGGAAGTACTAGAGGTCTTTTATGTTTTAACCCGAAGTAGTAATATGTCAATGGAGATCAATATATTGGCACCTTCATGTCACATTATCCTTTATTACTTTATTTTACTTATGTCTAGGATATTTCTATATATACGCTATCTTTCTCTATGCTACCAGTATATTATTATAGGAAGTTATTTGTTCATTTAAAATACCCAAAATATCTCAAGAGAAATCACATACCTTACCACAAGCTTATAATTCAGACTGAGGGGAAAAACAATAAGAATTAGTGAAATGTATTTTCTAAAATATGTTAAATACTTGAAAGCTTACTAATTTCCAATACTAATATAAATGTTACCACATTAAGATATCTTCTAACAAAAAGTTAAATTTATTTCCAATTCCATAAATCATTTATATATTAATGTATGCAAAAATACTTGGGAAAAATCTAGTCATTTTACTGTGTTCATTAATAATTTCTCTAAAAAAATTAATTTTAGACTCAAAGACACTTACAGACTGAAAGTGGAGGGATGGAAAATGATAATTTATTAAAATGGTAACCAAAATAAAGCCTATCAAACAAAGTAGAATTTAAGTCAAAAACTGTCTCCAGAGAGAAGGTTGTCATATAATGATAAAAGAGCCAATTCAACAGGAACATATATATTAAAATATATATATATATGCACCCAACATTAGAGCACCTAAGTATATAAAGCAAATATTGACAGATCTGAAAGGAGAAATTGATAGCAATCAATGAGATTTCAATACCCTACTTTCAGCAATAGAACTGCCAGATAAGAATCAATTAAAAAAAAAACCAAAATGCAGCAGATTTGAACAAGACTGTAGACTAAAT
>VBSM01002121.1:19509187-19562085 GCA_008086735.1 Cheirogaleus medius
AAAAAAAAAAAAGGAAATAATAAAGATCAGAGCAGAAGCAAATTAAAGAGAAAATAAAAACTATAGAAAAATTCAAGAAAAGTAATAGTTATTTTTCTGAAAAAGTATACAAAATTGATGAGCCCATAGATAGACTAAGAAAAAAAAGAGAGAAAACTCAAATAAATAAAATCAGAAATGAAAGAGGAGACATTACAACAGATGCCTCAGAAATAAAAAGGATCGTATAGGGGACTATTAAGAATAATCATATGCCCTTAAACTGGATAACCTAAAGGAAATAGATACATTCTTAGAAATATACAACCTACCAAAACTGAATCAAGAAGAAATAGAAACCCTGAATAGAACAATATCAAATAAAGAGATGAAGTAGTAATTAAAAGTCTCCCAACAAAGACAAGCCCAGTATCAGATGTCTTCACAGTTGAATTCTACCAAACATTCAAGGAAGAATTAATACCAATCCTTCTTAAAATTCTTCCAAAAAATAGAAGTAGAAGGACTACTTCCAAGCTCATTTTATGAGGCCAGTATCACCCTAATACAAAAGCCAGACAAAGCTATCACAAGATGAGAAAACTATAGGCCAATATCTCTGATGACCATTGATACAAAAATCCTCAATGAATTCAACAACACATCAAAAAGATTATACACCATGATCAAGTGGAATTTATTCCTCAGGTGCAAGGTTGGTATGCAAATAAATCTATATGCTACACCACATTACAAAATGTAAAATAGAGACCACATGATCATCTCAATAGATTGAAGAAAAAGCCTATAATGGGGTTCAACATCCTTTCATGATAAAAACTCTCAACAAAATAGGTATAGAAGGAAATTTCTTCAACATAATAAAGGTCACTAATGAAAAGCTCACAACTAACATTATAATCAATGGGGAAAAATTGAAAGCTTTTCCTCTACATATAGTACAAGGCAAGGATGTCCACTCTTGCCAATTCTATTCAACATAGTACTGGAAGTACTCACAACAGCAATCAGACAAGAAAATAAATAAAAGAAATCCAAATCAGAAAGGAAGAAGTAAACTCATCCCCATTTGCAGATGACATGATCCTATACGTAGACAACCATAAACACTACATACACAAAAAACTTTACTATATATATTCAGTAAATTTTCAGAACACAAAATCAACATACAAAAAGCAGTAGCATTTATATATGCCAACAGCAAGCAATCTGAAAGAGAAATCAAGAAAGTAATCCTATTCACAATAGCTATAAAGAATATAAAATACCTAGGAATTAATTTAACCAAAGAATCACAATTTCTTCCATGAAGTGGGGGGAAAAATAGAAGGAAAAAAAAGTAAGATATCTATACAAGAAAATCTATAAAATAATGAAAGAAATTGATGGTGGCTCATGCCTGTAACCCCAGCACTTTGGGATGCTGAGGTGGGAGGATTGCTTGAGGCCAGGAGTTTGAGACCAGCTTGGGCAACATAGTAAGATCCCACTTCTACAAAAAGTTTGAAAATTAACCAAGTATGTTGGTGCATGCCTATAGTCTAGCTATTCAGGAGACTGACATGGGAAGAACTGCTTGAGCCCAGCAGTTTGAGATTATAGTGAGCTATGATCACGTCACTGCACTCTAGCCTGGAAGACAGGGCAACAGAGCAAGACCCTGTCTCTAAAAAAGAAAAAAAATAAAGGAAGGAAGGAAGGAAATGAAGAGGATGCAAAAAATTAAAAACGATTCCATGCTCATGGATTGGAAGAATCAATATTTTTTAAATGACAATAATCCAATGCAATTTACAGATGCAGTATAATCCCTATCAAAATACCAATGACATTCTTCACAGAAATAGAAAAAACAATTCTAAACTTTATATGGAACCACAAAAGACCCAAATAGCCAAAGCAATCCTTAGCAAAAAGAACAAAGCTGTAAGCATCACACTACCAGACTTCAAAATATAATATGAAGCTATAGTAACCAAATAAGCATGGTACTGGCATTAAAAGAAAAAACAATGGCATGTAAACCAATGAAACAGAACAGAGAACCCAGAAATCAACCCAAGCATACATGGACAACTAATTTCCAAAAAGACCTCCAAGAAGACACAATCAGAAAGGAAAGTCTCCTCAATAAATGATGTTGGAAAAAATAGATTTCCACATGCAAAATAATGAAAATGGACCCTTATCCTATAGCATACACAAAAATTAACTCAAAATTGATTAAAGACTTAAATATAAGACTTGAAACCCTAAAACTTCTTGCGGAAAACATAGGGGAAAATGTCTACAAAAATAAACAAGTGGGACTATGTCATATTATTTATAAGAAGCTTCTGCACAGCAAAGGAAAAAATTAACAAATGAAAAAGCAGCTTTCAGACTGAAAAAATATTTGTTAACCATATATCTGACAAGGCGTTGCTATCCAAAATATATAAAAATTTTATACAACTCAACAGCAAAAAAATAAATAATCCAATTTAAAAATGGGCTAAGGACCTGAATAGACATTTCTGCAAAGAAGACATACAAATAGCCAAGAGATATATAAAAAGGTGTTCAACATCACTAATCATCAGGGAAATATAAATCAAAACCACAATGAGACATGACATCACACCTGTTAGAACAACTATTACCAAAAAAGACAAGAGATAATTGTTGGCAAGGGTGTGGAGAAAATACACTGTTGGTAGGAATGTAAATTGATACAGCCATTATAGAAAACAGTATGGAGGTTCCTTAAAAATTTAAAAATACAACTACCATATGACCCAGCAATCCCTCTGCTGGGTATATATCAAAAGGAAATGAAATCAGTATATCATAGAGATATCTGCACTCCCATGTTCAATGCAGCATTATTTACAATAAACAAGATATGGAAACAACCTTAGTGTTCATCAATGAATGAATAAAGAAATTGTGGCATATACCCTTAAAAAAAAGATACTGCCATTTGCAACAACATGGATGAACCTGGAGAACATTATGCTGAGTGAAATAAACCAGACATGGAAAGAGAAATACTGAGTGGTCTCACTTATATGTGGACTCTAACAGAAGTCAAATATATAGAAAGAGAGTAGAATGGTGGTTACCAGAGGTGTGGAAGAGGAAGAAATAGGGAGAAGTAGATTAAAGGGTACAAACTTTCAGTTATGTAGGACAAGTAAGTCTAGAGATTTAATGACATTAGCATGAGGACTATAGTTAATAATATCCTATGATATACCAAAAATTTTCTGAGAGTAGATTTTAGGCACTCTTGCCACACACAAAAAAAGGTAACTATAGAAAGTGATGGGTTGATTAATTTGCTAAACTATAGTAATTATTTCACTATGTATATCAAAGCAGCATGTTGTACACCTTAAATATATATAATAAAAAATGATAACTTTCTTAAGTTTCTATTTATATTATTAATTTGCTTGTTTATTCTAATTTTCACATATATAATCAAAACATAAATTTCACCTTGGGTCTGTCTGAATATTCCAAATTTTTGAAGCTAGAATTAATATTATTAGCAATTAATGTGCATCTTTTTTAAAGAAAAAATTTTATGCCAAAAATGCTTATACCTTGAAACCAAAAGGAAATGTTTTACTGAAACTGCCTAACTTAACTGCCATCTTAAATTTAGAGTTTAAATATTGATTTTTCTTTTTTGCATTCAAACTGAACTACAGTTACCCCAATTGTCTACCCAGAAAAGAAGGAAAAAGGATAATCCAGTTTCTAAGGGGATTTCACAGAGTCTGAGCAAGGAGGTCAGAATTTAAATAACCTTGCTAAAGTTTTTTTTTTATTTTCTCCTTGGCTCACCTTACAGCTGCCAGATTGAGGAGAGGAAAACAGTTCTGTGGTTACAAGATGATTGCCAAATTATTTGAGTTGCTCTGATAATTACATAGCTTGACATTGTCTTTTCATTTTTTATCATGTAGTATTAATTTTTATGCTGTATTCTTCTGAAACCACAATCCTTTCAACTGGGATTGGGAATGAGAGTTTTCTTTCCAGGCAAATAAATACAGGTATCATACTAATCATGTCTTGATCTAGATGACTATTTTTGAAACCTTATCCCAGTAGACTTCTGAGAGAATGGGTGATGGTAGATAGACAAATCAAATCTTCTAGCCAAGTTCCCTTCACTTTAAAATCCTCTATTCCCCCTATCTTACATTCAAAACTATTGCTTTATCCCACAGCTATAAAGGAAAATGTTACTCAGCTTGCAAATAAATTCTGCACTTTGAAAAAAAGAAAATAGAACATAGACAATGCAGTGAGAGGGGCAGCTCTTGGATCTTCTTATCATATCTAGCCTTAATACAATGTCTTAAGATTATAACTTATTGGACCAACATCTCTACTAGATGAAAATTAGTATGCTATTTGAGGAATAGATGTCATCTGTGTCATTGTGTGTAAATTCCTTAAGTGTGTACATAAAGACTCAATCTCATCATCTTTCTATCATTTGAACTGGCATAGTAACATCAATGTTTCATCTCTCTACCATCTAGTGAAGAGAGAGACAGCGAGAGAGGGAGAGAGAAGGAGACAGGGGGAGAGAGAAAGAGACAGGGGGTGGGGAGAGAGGGGGGGAGACTAAGTCCTAATGTCATTTCAAAAAGCTCTGGGAATATTCAGTTCCATAGCAATGTTCAGAAGCAATAAAACCATGAGACTAAATGAGACTCAAAATGCCAGAACAATTGCATAATCCTTCTTGCTACTAACCTTTACTACCCTAGTAAATATACTTAACAAGAGGATAAGTGAGTCAGTAATGACCTTCAAAACTAAGAAAGAGAGGAGCAGAGAGGTTTAACTTAAGGAAATAACCTCAAAGGCAAAACATCTATTTGAAGCAATAAATTAAAGGAATTATTATTATTAAATTAAATAACTAGAAATTAACTAAGTTTTCAAAATAATGTCCTCATTTTTTAAATGAATTGATTAGACTACATCACTGTGAAGATTTCATCTGGTTTCTAGATTCTCTGAAGATGATCTAGAAACCTGACCACAGCATGATTAACCTACATGACAATATGATAGAGAAAAATTAAAGTAAAAGTTAAGTTTTTAACTTCTAAATTTATGTATGCCCACCTAACAAGGGTTATAGAGCACTTTTGAAACATCACAACTATCAAGTCCCCAAAGCCAGTCATATTTGTATCAGAATGAAAGCTGTTTCTATGATTGCCTTAATGCATGACCCAGTTCAATTAACACATCACTCAACCTTTATTTCATTTCCACTATAAAAATATAAATGAATGTGCAATATATGCATATTATATCTCTTGGAAGTTGAGTAAAACATGAAAGCCCAAATTCAAAAATAAGACAGAATATGCTCTATGCTTCTGTGTTTGTACATCCAAAGAAATAATGTCGTGGACTAGTTATTTATTTAAATTAGCAAAGTACCTGATGATTAAGAGAGTGCATTTCTTCCTCTTGTATTTTTCATTAAGTAATTCTTAGTGGATATCTTCTTTGAGTAAATCACCCTTTATATTTGTATCAATCCTGCAAAATAAGTGTTTTAATATTCTAAGAATTTTATAGAGTGAAAATATTACCTACCCCAACATGCTCAAAAAGAAAGGCTTCTGAGCATAATGATTTTCGTACATCTTTCCTATCATTTTGAAGTCCATAATAGCAATATTTGTAGATTCAAAGCCATTCTTTTTTAGGAATTGAGTGTAGACTGTCTTCAATTCTAGTTGTAAACTGCTGAGAAATTTAACTTTGTTTCATTAATATTCCCTCTTAACAGAAATTCTAATTCACAGCAGAGGGCCAAGCTAAGGTCAGCAATTATGATGCCAGAGTAACAGAGACTATTAATGACAGGCAATATTGCAGCTGCCTTAATGCCCAGTGACAGCAGTTCATGGATGTAAAGGCACACAGTCTGCAGCAAGCAGCTTTCTAAAATCATTTGCTTAAGCATTCTGTTTCACAGTGTAAAGAGCTTATGATAAGTCATGCACAGGCAACTGGGCTCAGCAGCTCATGCCTGTAATCTTAGCACTCTGGAGGCTGAGGCAGGAGGATTACTTGAGCTCAGGAGTTCGAGATCAGCCTGAGCAAGAGTGAGACCCCGTCTCTACTAAAAAGAGAAAAAAAAATTAGCCAATAAAATATTTTTTAAAAAATGTTTTTTAAAAAGATGTGCACAGGCCTGACAGATGAAGAAAATTTCTCCTGTCCAATAAACAAACAAATAAATAAAATCTTAAAATTTTTATGATGTTCACAGGGAGATTATCTTTTTTGAAGTGAAAAGGATATTTAGGTATAAAATCAAGTTAAGAAGATTGTGAGACTAAGAATAGTATAGGTTGGATATAGTCACAGTATCTGTGTCCACAGAAACAGTTTTTAAAAGCCTTTCCAGGAATAGTCAAATGCATATTCAACTTAATACTATTCACTATGATTAGTACTGGAGTGATATGTGTAATACAAAATAAAGATTGCCACATTGCTTAGTTTGCAAAAGATGAAGCAAATTCATGCCATCGTTTTGTACCTCAATTTCCTCATCTGCCAATGAAAACACTTCCTACCTTCCCAAAGTAAAAGTTAAAGCATTAAATATATCATATAGTAACATCTCACTTTTCTCAAGTATTCTAAACAACTTGTACAAACTATGAACTCAGAAATATTTCCCAAAATCTCCAAGCATAAAAAGCAACAAAAACAAATAAGAGCAACTTAAAAAGTGAAACAATTTAAGTGATGTTGTTTCTGTCGATTTCACTAATCAGGAAAAAAAAATGTAATTGCTCCCTGGCAGGTGGTGATCACTTTATTTATATACATTTTTTTGAGTTCTTAAAAAGGATATTCTTTATTTTTTTTTAAGTTCCACAAGATTTATTTATTTTTTTACACACCAGTTATTTTTATTATTGTTGATCTGAAACAATTCTAAATATTAAGCAATAAAGAAAATTACAAAGAAAAAGCAATCAATTTAAAATACTACTATGTAATAATAAATAGTGTTAACATTTGGTGACCATTTTTTTAAGCATCTCTTCATCTATATGTACAAATAGAGGATGGTTGGAAGCATAGGTGAATAGATAGTTCAAAATTTTTAAAGAATATTGTCATGGTATATATATTACTTAAATTTTTTAAAATATAATTTTAGATTTACAGAAAAGTTGCAAAGATAGTACAGAATTTAAAATTGATAGCCCTCTTGCTAGATTGACAAGACTTAGAAAGGAAAGAATTTTAATAAACTCAATCAGAAATTAAAAAGGAGAAGTCACTACAGACATCATGGAAATATAAAACATTATCTTTGAATACTATAAAAATCTATATGCCCAAAAGCTACAAAATGTGGAGGAAATATACAAATTCTTGGAAACACACAACCTCCCTAAGCTCGATCAGGAGGAAATAGAACTCCTGAACAGGCCAATATCAAGTACAGAAATTTGAGCAGCAATAAAAAATCTTCAAAAAAAAAAGTCCCAGACCAGAGGAGTTCACACTTGAATTTGACCGAACATACAAAGAAGAACTCATACCTATACAGCAGAAATTATTCCAAAACATTGAGAAAGGGATGGTATCCTCCCCAACTCATTCTACAAAGCCAATATCACCTTGATACCAAAGCCAGGAAAGGATGTAGCAAAAAACAAAAAATATAGACCAATATCCTCATGAACATAGATGCAAAAATTCTCAACAAAATTTTAGCAAACCGAATCCAACAGCACATCAAAAACTAATTCACCACGACCAGGTGGGCTTTATTCCAAGGATGCAAGGCTGGTTCAACATATGCAAATCTATAAATGTAATCCACCACATAAATAAAAGCAAGAGTAAAGACCATATGATTCTCCCAATAGATGCAGGAAAAGCATTTGATAAAATCCAGCACACTTTTATGATAAAAACCCTCAACAAAATAGGCATAAATGGAACATTCCTTAAAATTATTAAGGTCATACATGACAAACTCATAGCCAATATCATATTGAATGGGGAAAAATTGAAAGCATTTCTGCTATAACTGGAACCAAACAAGGTTGCCCACTATCTCCACTTCTATTTAACATAGTGCTGGAAGTCCTTGCCAGAGCAATCAGACAAGAGAAAGCAATTAAGGTTGCCTTAATGGGGGCAGAAGAGATCAAACTCTCAGTCTTTGCTGATGATATGCTATTATACCTAGAAAATCCCAAGGATTCAGCCAAAAGACACCTGGAATTGATAAACAAATTCAGTAAAGTCTCAAGATATAAAATTAATGCACACAAATCAGTGGCTTTCATATACACCAATAACAGTCAAGCCAAAAATCAAATCAAAGATGCAATACCTTTCACAAAATAGCATCAAAGAAATTTAAATATTTAGGAATATATTTAATGAAGGAGGTGAGAGATATTTATAGGGAGAACTACGAATCACTGAGAAAAGAAAATGTAGGTGATATGTACAGATGGAAATCCCTACCATGCTCATGGATTGGTAGAATCAATATTGTTAAAATGTCCATTCCACCTAAAGTGATCCACAGAATTAATGCAAGCCCTATGAAAATTCCACCATAATTCTTTACAGATTTAGAAAAAATGATTCTATGGATCATCTGGAACCAGAGAAGACCTTGTATGGCCAAAGCAATCTTAAGCAAAAAGAAAAAATTGAAAGGCATCAGTCTGCCAGACTTCAATCTTTACTATAATCTAAACTACTGTTTAGTTTATAGTAAACTAAACAGCATGTTACTGGCACAAGAACAGAGATATAGACCTTTGGAATAGGATGGAGATCCCAGATATAAAACCATCCTCATATTGTCATCTAAT
The DNA here is from genome assembly GCA_008086735.1 of Cheirogaleus medius. Lineage (NCBI taxonomy): Eukaryota > Metazoa > Chordata > Mammalia > Primates > Cheirogaleidae > Cheirogaleus > Cheirogaleus medius. The sequence goes on from VBSM01002121.1 coordinate 19,518,082, forward strand.
CTTCAACAAAGCAGACAACAGTATACATTGGGGAAAAGAATCTCTATTCAATAAGTGGTGCTGAGAAAACTGGATATCCACATGCAGAAGATTGAAACTGGATCCCCACTTCTCACCTCTCACAAATCAACTCAGGTTGGATAACAGACTTAAATCTAAGGCATGAAACCTTAAGACTTCTGGAAGAAAATGTGGAGAAGACTCTTTTAGACATCAGCCTAGGCAAAGAATTTATGAAGAAGACACCCAAAGCAATCACAGCAGCAACAAAAATAAACAAATAGTACCTGATCAAATTAAAAAGCTTCTGCACAGCCAAGGAAACTGTCCTGAGAGCAAACAGACAACTTACAGAATGGGAGAAAATGTTTGCTTTCTACACATACGATAAAGGGCTGGCTGATAACAAGAATCCATATGGTACTTAAGAAATTAAACAAGAAAAAATCAAACAACCTTGTCAATAAATAGGCAAAGGACATGAACAGAAACTTTTAAAAAGAAGACAGAATAATGACCAGTCAACATATAGAAAAGTGCTCAACCTCTCTAATCATTAGGGAAATGCAAATGAAAACTACAATGAGATATCACCTAACTCCACTGAGAATGACCTCTATCAAAAAGTCCCAAAATAACAAATGCTGGCATGGATGTGGAGAGATTGGAACATTCTTACACTGCTGGTGGGACTGAAAATTAGTACAACCCATGTGAAAAGTAATTTGGAGATACCTCAAAGAGCTAAAAATAGAAATACCATTTGATCCAGCAATCCTACTACTAGGCATCTATCCAAAGGAAAAAAGACATTCTTTAATAAAGACATCTGCACTTGAATATTTAAAGTAGCACAATTTACAATTGCAAAGATGTGTAAATAACCCAAATGCCTATCAACACATGAGTGTATTAATAAAATGTGATATATGTATACCATGGAATACTACTCAGCTATAAAAAACAATGGTGATCTAGCACCTCTTATATTATCTTGGATAGAGATTGAGCCCATTCTTTGAAGTGAGGTATCACAAAGAATGAAAAACATACACCACATGTACTCGTCATCAAATGGTACTAATTTATCAACACTAAGGTGCTCACATGGTAGTAATACTCAGTGGGTGCCAGTCTGGTGGAGGGGGGGTAGAGCGGGTGGGGTGAGTAAACCCACAGCTAATGGAGATGGGGCACACTGTATAGGGGAAGGACACACTTGTGGCCCTGGCTTGAATGAGACAAATGCATTTCATGTAACCAAAATATTTGTTTCCCTATAATATCCTGAATTTAAAAAAAATTAAATTAGCTAGGCATGATGGTGCACACCTATAGTCCAGATACTTGGGAGACTGAGGTGGGAGGATCACTTGAGCCTAGGAGTTTGAGGCTGCAGTGAGATATGATCATGCCCACTGCACTCCAGCATGGGTGACAGAGTGAGACCTCAACTCTGGGGGGAAAAAAACTTATACAGGTACATCCCTGAAAAGGATATATAGAGGGCAAATAAGCACATGAAAAGATGTTCAACATCATTAGCCATCTGGAAAATGCAAATTAAAACCATGCTGAGATATCACTACTCACCTATTAGGATGGCTAAAATAAAAATTATTGACAATACCCAGTACAGACATGGATGCAAAACAATTAGAATTCTCATACATCACTTTTGGGGATGTTAAATGGTACAGCCACTCTTGAAAATAGTTTTGCAGTTTCTTGTACAGTTAAACAAATATTTACCATATGCTCAGCAACACCTCTCCTGAGTATTTACCTTAGAGAAATGAAAACTTACATTCACACAAAAATCTATGCCACAGGAATGTTTATATTATAGTGACTCTAATCATAACCACCAAAAACTGGAAACAACCCAAATGCCAATCAAGAAGTGTCTGGATTAAAAAAGCAAACAAAAAACTGTGATATATCTATATAATGGAATGCTATTCTGCAATTTAAAAAAAAAAAAGCTATTGATTCACACAATAACTTGAGGATCTCAAAGGTATTAGACTACGTGAAAGAAACCAGTCTCAAAATGTTACATGCTGCATGCTTCCATGTATATGACATGCTCAGAAAGACAAAGATAGTGACCGTGAATAGATCAGTGCTTAGCCAGAGATTAGGGATAAAAGGAAGATACGGCTACAAAAGGATAATGCAAGGAAGTTTTTTGGAATGATGGAACTGTTCTATACCATGAAAATATTGGTGGTTACAGGAATCCATGCATGCATTAAAATTCATAGAATCATATACTGAGAAAATATTCACAAATTGGTTATATAATTAGAAAGAAAGGTGAAAATGGACCAAGAAATATATTTTCATTGTGCCTGTATTTTTTAAAATTCAGCAGTTTTTTAGATTGCTTTTTAAAATAATAGCCCTAGAGCAGTGGTTATAAAAGTGTGGCCTTCTGACCAGCAACCTCAGTGTCATTAGGACTTGTTAAGTTCTAAACCATCAACTCTAAGGACCCTCCACATAGACATGCTTTTAAAGCTTTCCAGGTGATTCTGATATGCACTAAAGTTTAAGGACTATTGTGCAGAGAGAGGTTTCTCAATCTTGGGATTAGTAACATTTGGAACCAAATAATCCTTTGTGTTGAGGAACTGTCTTGTGCATTGTAGAATGTTTAACAGCATCTCCACTCTACCTACTAAATGACAGTAGTGATCCCTCGCCCATCATGGCAATCCAAAATGTCTCCACATATTGTCAAATGTCCCCTAGGGAGCAAAATCTCCCTGCATTAAGAACCATGGCACTAAAGTAAAACCTTGTTTACAAAAGTTACTTTTTTCCATTCTAAGTCTTGATGCACATTCATTTTTTAAATTAGCTTTCCATTTCCACCTATGTTTTCTTCTTGACATAAATACACATGAGACATCAATTGTTCTATAGCATAGTAAATTTAAGTTTCAGGAGCTAATAAGCTCATTAGATGTGAATTAAACAAAAGTTCTAGTTAGAATTTATCACCCAGATATTTGTAGTAAGTGCTCTGTCAGTGAAAAATTTAAGAGTTAGATTCATGATGGAAAAGGATGACTTTTGAAAGCCTGTAAATGTTTAGGGTTGTTTCCTGTACTTTCAGGGACAAAAACATAGAATATAAACTTTCAATATGACAAAATATTGCCGGCTACTCTCACTTTGCTGGGTAAAATTATTCACCAAGATAAATTCAGGTATATATCACCAAAGCCTATTCAACTTAAAAGTTCAAGTCAAATTGATACCACCCAGCTAACCAATCTTCTGAGGACAAGCTTTTAGTCAGCCATTAATCCTGCTCTCTCATTCAGCCCACATTTTGCCATTTTATTGGCACAAGGATCATAAGAAACTTTGCCCAGAGCCCTAATAATATAATGGTACAATGTATTTATTACTAGGTATCCTCTATCGATCTCCTAAGCATATAAATTGTAAATAGAGTCCAGTTTGGTGTGACTTACACTCTACTTATGTATATTCATCTTCAAATTCAAATTAGCAGAAGGACCAATTGTGCAATTCTAATGAAATATGCTATAAAAAGAATCAATGATAAAGGGAAGTAGCTGAGAATAACAAGCATTCAAGGGATATTTTTTCTTCTTTTGTGTGGATGATATTATAGCATGTTTGAATTGCTCATGATTCTGACAAGAGAAATTCAAAATGCAAAAAAGTGGTCCCTGAAGAGCAAGAAGAAATGAGATCCACAGCCTAAATGGAAGCACTGATGTATTTTTCTCTATATTCTTCTTATACAACATCTTAGCAGACCTTGACAACTGACCACACCTTCCTCTTGATAAACACCCTTCTCTTAGCTTCCTTGCCTCTACATTTCCTGATTCACTTCCTCCCTCCCAGCCATACCTTTTGAGTGTCCTCCTCCCTCAACTTCCAAAAACTGGATTCATTGGGCTCTCTTGTCTAACATGTCTACACTCATTGGTGCTCTCATTGAGTTCCATGCCCTTAAACACATCCTACATGCTCCCAAATATATGCTCCATTTGTATGCCAAATATACATCTTTAATTCTAAACTTTCCCCTGAGTTTCAGATTCCTAAATGCAGCTGCCCACTTGATATCTGATACCCAAATGTCTAATAGGCTTCTCTAAACTAACTTACATTGTCCAACTCTTGAGTCTTCTCCTGCCTCCTATTCCCAACAAGCCTGTTCCTCCCTCAGTCCTTCCTCATCACAGGAAATAGCACCGTTATTCACCTAGTTGCTCAAGCCAAAAGCCTAATATGGCCCCTTGATTTTTTCATCGCCTATACCTAATCAACCAGCTCAATTTCTTTGTTCCATCTCCAGTATATATGTTTAAGCCATCACTTTTCTTCCTTGTCCACTGCCATTACCTTAATCTAAACCACTATCGCTTCTTACCTAACCCTGTATAATGATCTCCTTTCTGGTTTACATGCCTCCATTCTTCCCCTGCCTACCTTGGAATTTACTCTGTACAAAGTGTTAATTTGAAATATAAATCATATCAGATCATTCTCCTAATTGAAACATTCATGGCTTCCCACTGCTTTTAGAATAAAATTCAAATTCCTCACTTGGCCCACAAAGGCCCTACATGCCTTGATTACTACCTTCCTCTCCAAGTTTATCTGATTGCTCTTTCTTCTTCTCTCACTGTGTTTCAGAAACATTGGTCTGCTTATGTTCCTTAAACATGGAAACTCATTCTTTCCTTTGAGCCTGTTTGAAAATGCTGTTTCCTTTTCCCCTGATCATTGCATGGCTGACTCCTTCTTATTCTCCAAGATCAGCTCAAATTTATCTCCTCAGAAAGCCCTTTCCAGACCACCTATAATATGCTTTTATCAAATCAATTTATTCTCCATCCAGCTTATTTTCTTCATAACATTTTCTGTAATATATGTGATTATCTTGATGATTCATTTCTTTACCTGTTTATTGTTTTTACCCCATTTGTTTCTCTTGGTCCCTGCTCTCCCAACAGCCTTCAGAATAATGCCTGAAACAATCTAATATCCAATAACCATTTTTTGAGAATAACTGGCCAAAATGAAAACATTTATAAAATAATTTGTTCTTGGAAAACTCATGACTGATCATTTCTTTATAATTGCTCAAACCAATTATTTTATTATCTATTTTATCATAATAATTCATGTCAAACTCACCAATCTTTAGATACCAGAATATACCATTTATCTTTTAGAAAATCAGGATAACATTTATTTGTAATTTGTTTTCTGCCCATTTCCATTATATTGCTCACAAAATGAAGAACAGAGAATTGATAATTGCAATGAGACATCATCTTAAAATATCTTGCAACTGTCTGGGATATACTTCACTTGTATGAACTTTAGTTTATTCTGAGATTTAGCTATCCTAAAAAAAAAAAAACCTCTTTTGTATCTTTCCTCCTTTTTCATAAGCTTTTCCTTCTCTGTGTGTATGTGTGTGTGTGTTAGATTTTACCAAAGATTATCTGTTGTGGTTATAATGACTTCTATGGGTTCTCTCTTTTTTCCCTCTCTTTGAATGTTTTTGGGAATATTTAAAGTAAGAACTTATTTTTTAGAACCTCTCATCATTCATAAGCAACAATTGGGTTTTAGAATCCTACATCAAAGGATTACACTTATTTTTCCTACAAGTTTCTTTCATTTTTTAATTTTTCCTGAACTCCAAGAATCAAGTTTCATTAGTCTAAAATTGCTTGCCTTTTTTCATAACACAAATGCCACTCTAAGAAAAGTCAGTATCTTATTGCTGACACACCTAGACACACCTATCTCAAACAAAAATTATACTATTAGAACCAAGCATATATTAATATTACAATGAGACCCACATTGCTGTGCTGGTCAAATAAGTCAGAGAACAGACATCTTGTGCTTTGGGGGAATAGTTGTTATTGGAGTATAAAAAGATAAAACACAGCAGAAAAGAGAAAATCATTTTCTTCTTTCAGTCTTGCCAGGAAGCTGGTGAATTCATGCCACTGTTTAGTGCCTGTGACCTACAATGTGAACTCAGTTGGGAGAAATGTCCTCTCTATAGAGTAATCGTGAAACTGGTGTCCCACATTCAAAGGGGATAAATCTTCCTACCATCTTTTCACCTCTCTAGAAGAATAAAATCTGAACAATTGTATCTTATTTTAAATTTTTAGACATTTATAATAGTGACAACTCTAGGATTCAGGACTTACCCTAGGCTTCAATTTATCCTTTGGTATCTACTCCATATATGAACAACTTAATTTATAAGTTATAAATTTTTTGACACACCAGTGGCCTTTGCTCTCTCTTATGAACAGGGCACTTTCCACTTTGCCCCAAGCAAATGTCATGTCTTGCATTTCCCCCAGTCCCAATCACCTGTTTTTCTCTGTGTCTTGCATCCCTAAAAGGATTCCTGTATCAAAGAGGCAGGTGTTATTACTTCCTGGTAGAGAATTCCTTGAGCCTATTAATTTTCAAAGCTTAACTTTATCCCTGGTCTGCATATTTGGCTCCACTAAATAATCATCTCAAAGTTCTATGTTTTAAATCTTGTGACTCCACAAGACTTTCTGCATATGTCATCTGATATGTTTTTGTCCCCCAAATGTTTCATTACTTTAATTTTGGAATTTTCTGACCTGTTGTAAGCTGCACCAATTCATTAGCAGCAGAAACTCTTCTTTCTGCCAGCTTGTTCACTATAATAATGGAACTTATCTTTAGGCTTCCACTTCCTTCTATAGTTCTCCTATTTCTTTTAAGCAATTTCAACACGATCTTTAAGTTGTTTCTGTTTCCCCTCCACATAAGTAATAACAATATTGCTCCTTTTCATTAATACTCTAGATGCTGTCTTATAGAGACCTCCACAACAGTGAGGATGTGAAATCATTAAGTGCAAGGTATGCTACACGCTACAATATAATTTTCAAATACATTCTGCACTCCTTTCACTTCCTGAGCATGCTTATTACACAGGAAATAGCCTTCCATTAGTCTAATTTATAATCTAAGGCTTTATTTGTCTGTATTGGTCCTGCTTGCCTCACTTTTAATGTGTCTCATAATTAATACACATTCTCACAGAGTCAAACTCTTATAAAGTTCTGGCCATATTTCCCCAAAGGACTTAGCAAACACGCTTTTCTACCTGCAATCACTGTAGCCATGTTGAAATTCATCCAATAATGTCCAAAATGGTCCAAAATAATTTATTCTTTATTTGTAAATACAATGTTGTGGAATAAATGTACTAATTCTGGTCCTTCAGAAAGAATTTTAAAATGTACTAAAATCACAAGTGGCCGGTTAGCTCAGTTGGTTAGAGCGTGGTACTGATAAAATGTACTAAAATCTAAGAATATGTTTACTTGAAAATCAAAGAAATCTACTAGCTGTGCTTACTCTCTACAAACCCACTCTTATTAGTCTCACACAAAGCCTTTTTTATTATATAGAATAGCATAGTAATATTACATATATGCTACTATATCCCATTTAATGGTGTGTATTAAATTATTTTAAAAGGACACCTCTGAATTGCTGTATTTATGAAAGCCAAGAAATAATAGAATTTATATTTCTGTGCAGCTGAAGAAATCTACTTCCAGCCTAAAATGTATTTAGGAAGCAATTCTTTTTCCCTCCAAAAGAAAAAATAACATTTATGGATCATTTAGTATGTTCCAGGATTGTTCTAGGTACATTATATATAACAACCTATAAAATATTCATAATAACTCTAAAAGATAGCTATTAAAAGACTTTAAAATGCTTTCATGAACTACAGAACAACAACATAAAATACAACACATGAAAATATAGGGTCACTGCATAACACATGGTATGTACTAAAATATTTTTGAATGAAATGAGTGAATCCATTCAAATATATTTGAAGACCTACTACACATTGGACTCTCTTCTATTAAACAAAATATACAAACATTACTACATTTATAATGCCTATAGGGGATGAGAGGGAATAGATAATAGATATTTTAAGTAAATTATTTGGCATATCAGAAGATGATTTTTCTATAGAAGAAAAATAGAGGAGGATAAAGATCAGCAATGGGGTCAGAGGAGGAAGCAGGTTATGATTTTAAATAAGGTGGTTAGAGTGGGGCTTATTAAGAAGGTGACATTTGTATAATGATGGAAGAAAATGATAGAGTTAACTCTTCAGTCATCTGGGAGAGTATTCTAGCCAGAGGGAACAGACAATGCCTAGGCTCTACAGTGGGAACATGCTTGGCATAGTCAAGGTATAGCAAAGAGGAGTGAGTGAGTCAATGATCAGTCCAAGCTTTTGGCCTGAACAGCTAAAATGATGGAATTGCCATCAACTGAGCTAAGAAAAACTGCTGACAAATTATATTGGGGCATCTTTGGGGTAAGAAGTGGATGTAGGGAATTTAGAAGTTTAGTTTTGCATATATAAAGTTTCAGATGTTTATTCAACATCTCAGTGAAGATGTCAATTAGATGGCTGGTATATATAAATCTGGAATTATGAGAGATCAGGGCAGGAGTTGAAAATTTGGGAGTTGTCAGTTATCATTTAAGTAAATGATATTTGAAACCATAGTTGGAAATCATCATTCAATATGTAAACATGTGAGTTAGTGTGCAAGTAATAGAATGAATGACATAAGAGGAGAGAGCATGAAGAATTCCCAAGGAATGAGTAAAGCATGCAACCAAAAACATAATTGCATAGTTAATTCTTCTTAACTAATATATCTATAAAATTTGGATATTTAAGAAATCTTTTAGCATTCCAAAATGACAAAATAAGAAATTTCTGAAAATAATACTAAGAATCTTTAAGCAATAAAAGGACCAATTCCAACTGAAAGGGAGTGAGGAAATGGAATGGAACATGTGAAAAAGTATTTTGGTACTTGGACCAAGCAATTTTAGAGAGAACTCATACTGAAAGAGCAACTATTCTCTTGGCATAATAATCAAAGGATGATTATTGGTTCTTTAGAGAATGGCAATTGGAAGTGAATATTCGAATTATATTTATGGTATTCATGGTTTTTACATTTAATATATGCTTAAATTAACTGCAGATTAAATGTACTATCACTCATTTGTGTGTTGGGAAGGGTCAATCTTCCTTGTTTCATAATAAAGCTTCAAGTTAAAAATATCTCATAGAGAGACAATCATAAATATACATAAAGCACATGTATATCAACTAGATCCTTCCTAACAATCATAGTCAAAATCTTGACATCATTCTCAGTAATTGCTTCATATGTATACCATTTGTTGCTATACTGGAAAGTACTTTAGAAATATATATCAAGAGCCTTAAAATGTTCACAAATCTTAATCTAGTAATTTTATTTCAGGAAATATATCCTAAGAACTAATCCCAAACACAAAATAGCTTAATATTCAAAGATGTTTATTTTATGAAATGGTTAGGAAATCATAGTATCTTTATATACTGGAATGTATTGAATGGTGTGATAGATGGTATTGTTCAGAGCTATCAGTATTGGAGGAGAGATTGTTATTAAATATTGTTAGAAACAAAAGAAGTTGTCAGTAAATTCAGGGTAGAATGTACTAGTAAGTGCAACCTGTGGAAAATCAGATGAAAAAGGAAGAAATATACTGCAGAAAATTTATTATTAAAAGTATAGAAATGAGGTTTACCAAGACCTCTGTAGGAGCTTAACCTAGTAAGGCTAAAGCAACAGTAAAAATTGAATATGCACCTTATTCTGTTGTCCTAAGATTGACCCCCTACTCTTTATAACACCTATATTTTGAGAAACATCAGTGTATGCATGAGGTAATTGCTAAGTAAAAGTAGAGCAATATGTCCTTATTAGTTCCATCTTGGGAAAGTTAGAGGCCCACCAAATTAGTGAAGTGAAAGTTTCTAAATGATAAAGGAAATGAATTTGGGTTTTACATGTCAGGGATTTCACTGCGGCTGCGTGCTGGTGGATGTCTTAGGTATGGTAGACCTGTTGTTCCTATTGGTGACTTTGGTCATAACCTGTATTTATTTTTTAAAGAAAAGAGTTTTGTGCATTCATAAAATGTATTCTAACTGTCTGCATCATTACCAGAAAGAGACTTATCTGGAAAAAGGCAAAGCTCATTTTCCTAGTGGCCTGGGTAAATTGGCTTGAGATTGGATGGATTGCAGCAGTCTATTTCAACTGCTCATCCTAATGCTTGCTATACCTAGAAGGGTTGGCTCTGCTTAAAGTAGACAGATGTTAAATCAGGAACCAACAGAATGTTATGTAAGCATTACACATGTTCATGAAGAATTTGAAATAAAACTGGAAAATACTTATATTAAAAGCAGGAAAATGTATTCAGTAGTATCTCAATAATGTACAAAATATGAATTAAAAAACATTAACAGGAGTCTGGCTGGGTAGTAGCAATATAAAGGATTTTTGTTTTCTTGATATCAAAAAAATTTTCTATAAAGAGCACATATTACTTTTACAAATAGGGAGTATAGAGAATTCTGGGACTTAGAGTGAATAATAGCAGGTAAGCAGTTCCCTTTAAAAAGCTTCATTTCTTTCTGACTATGCTTCATTACTATTATTAAAGATCAAACTAATTGAGGCCTATAACAGAGAAAATAATTAACAAATTAATGAATTGTTCTTCCACTTATACTTCAATCCCCAAATGCCCAATCAACCTTATTAGACTTTTTATTATTAAAATTAAACAAAAAGCTAATTTGTAAATTTTATTGTCATTATTCCTTAATATGAATGTTTCCTGGCCCACAGGAACCTAAGTCTTAAGTTGTTGTGCTTCCCTTTCTCTCTTTTCTCGGTGTGAACCTCTCATTTGAAATAGAATGCATGATAAACAAACACTCTAAAATTTCATTCAAAGTTGGAAACCTGCTGCCACCTGCCCTTCCTATGTCCCACTGTGATCTAGCCAATAAAAACACAGAGGATGAGCACCATCGACCCTACCAACTAGACTATATGCTTGTGCTCCAGATCCTAACCCTTCTCTGATGAATTGGAGCTGCATACTTTTGAGATTTATATGTTCCTCAAAGATATGCTGTTGTATCTCTGCTATTTCTTTCATAAACCAAGAGATGTTTAATAAAAGAAAGAGTCAATAGATTCAATTCACTTTGAGCAACCAAGACCTCATATGCAGGAGCCGCAGGGCATGCTCTATCAGTTTGTCGCTTCCTGTATCTCTAAATTTGAGAATTAAGCTACGTATCCATTGTCACTTTTCCCAGGAGGTGTTCACTGTCTGATTTCTTTGCAGTGTTCTATAAATCACCTAATTAAATTAGGTTTCTGAGGCCATCAACTTATATCACTAGGCTCCTGAACTTATTTCAAAAACAGCTGTGGAACATAGGTCCTGAAAATTCTCCCTGTGCAGGGTCTGATAAGAAGCAATATTCTGGGTCAAACATTGTTCCTAGTGCTCAAAACTAAGGTTAATTAGGAGCCATAAAACTAGTAAAGTCAAAGGTCCTTTTTAAAAAACATTAATTACTAAAAAATCTCTAACCCTGTATTGCATCTTCAAAATAATAAAATGTGAAAATTTTTTATAGGATCAAATATATTATATTGATCTCGAAACCTGGAATAAGGCAACTTCTGAGACAGAATAAAATCCTAAAAAGCAGAAACTGAAAGGTCATCAGTTATGAACAAAACTCTATATTCACTTTATAACAGGCTAGGTGGGGAAAAAAAACTCTACAGCAACTTAGAACTTGTAACTGAGATTTGTACTTTTTCTTAAAACAACTAAGCAAGAGACTCCCCTTCATAATTAGTTTTGTGCAATGGTGTCTTTACTGTGTTTATTTGAAAAAATTACCTCTGACAACATTTCTCTATAGTTCCAAATATTTTGTCTATATTGTTATCTAATCTATTAATAGTACCAAATCTTCCCTACATAGTTTTATGCCACTCCCAGGAGATGAAATGGAAACCTTGGAAACTTTTACCCAATTTTCTACTATAGATTTCAGCATTGTGTAAATAAAGATCAGGAAGAGGAGATAAAATGGTATTACTGTCAGCCCACAAGACACTGGAGGAGTGTTACTTTTTATCAGGACTATCCTATCTTCACAGTCCTAGAAACTGAAATTCTTCCTAGGCAATTAACCTTAAAATGTTCTTTTGCATCTCCTTAACCTATTTCTAGTTCTTTGAGAATTTCCTTTCATCCATTGCTAAGAAACCTCACTTAAAGCTTTCTTTATTTGAACACAATATTGATTTAGAGAAAATAAAAGCATCGACTAATTTATGGGAAAGATTTTAGTCTTTACTTCTCCCCCAAGAAGCTTTATTACCCTGTAAAACATGATCAAAAGCTTTAAAAGAATCTAAATCCACCTAATAATAAATAATTTTATATTGGCACATTCTGAGAGTTTTGTTTATCCCACAAATAAAGTTATTCACTGTGTGCTTTTATTTCCCAGCATCTCATTAACTTGTCTTGCATGCACACATCTAAAATAGTTTCTCCTGCTTTCTCTTTATAATTCAGAATTACCCTTGATAATGGTTTTCAAAGACCAGTATCAGGGATCTGCCACATTTTGAGATCAAAAAGAAATATTGAAAATGTATTGATAAATATGGTCCCAGGGGGTATGATAATCTCTCCTGTGTTTACCAGTACACTGTGCTACCCCAGATAAAATACACAGAATGCCCCCTGCCCTCAAGGAGCTTCTATTTCCACCTAACTGAGGAGAAAAGATACACAAACAATAGTGAGCAATACAAATAGCATAGATCGAAGCGCTAAGGTTGATATTATAGAGTATAATGTAATTTGGAGACAACAAAGTCGAGTATCAGAGTCCACAATTAAGTTTCAAGAAAATAGGTGTGCCTCAACAGAGCTAATATGTGGATAGAGTGACTAAAGACGTAAGGATCCACCTCAGAGAAGACCAATAGTGTGTCTGTAGAACAATGAGATTTCTCTGCCCAAAGCCAAGGGTACTAGGGAAAGTCCAAGAGTACCTTCAAACAGATCAATGCAAAAATAGAAAGCATGGTATTCCCATTACCATTACTGTATAAAAATTACTCTAAAACTTAGTGACTTAAAACCACCATTTTGTTATGCCCAAGGATTTGGTGGGCCAGAAATTTAGAAAGGGTAAAGCAGGGATGGCTCCTGTCTGCTCATGATGACATCAGTCTCAACTAGGAAGACTTGGGATCATGTAAAGGCTCACTCACTCACATACGTCTAGACTAGGATGACTTGAAGACTACAAATGCTGACCAGAGCAGCTGCATTGGCATTTCCATATCTATGGCTTTGCTTCCTTACAGCATGATGTTCCCAGGATAGTCAGATTTCTTACATGACATCTCAGGGCTCCAAATAGGAGTGTTCCAGCGAATAAGGCAAAAGCTCATCATCTATTGACTCAGCCTTGAAAATCACACAGTGTCACTTCCATCATTGGTCAAAGAAGCCACAAGACCACCCAGATTCAAGGGGTGATGTCATAGACCCTATCTCTCAATGGGAGAAGTGACAAAGAATTTTGAGGCCATGTTTTACTATAAATAAACATAGGTTTGCTAAGTATTTTCTCCCACAACACTTAAATACTTCACAATTTCATAAATCCCCATAATACCCATGAAAGGGAAAAGAGTAGAAAATACATATTCAAAGCTGGCATAACCAAATGTTTCAGTTTTCCCAGGAATAGTCCCGTAACCAGTGCAGCCAGTTTGTCAGCTTATTTTAGAGAATAATCCCTCCTTTGCTTTGTTCCTTGCTGCACACATAACTAATTACCTGTTTGCTTTGCTTGAGAATTCCAAAGGCTAATCTTGAAGCAATCAGGCATAAAGCAGAGATGGCAGTGCCTTTCCAAGAAGTTAATGCATGGTTAATCCATAACCTGACTCCCACTGCGGTGACATCAACCAGACCTCCAAGCGGTCCGTTACTCTAGATAGCCATCAGAAGCCGTCAAGCAGACCTGCACCCTGTATCACTCCTGTACATAATTTCCATACCACCTTCCCCTTTAAAACCCCTTTATCCAGCCCAAGAAATTGAGATGATTCTTTCAGACTTGAGTCCAGCCATCTCCTAAAGCTGCTAGCACTTACATAAAAGCTACTTTCCTTGCACTAACCCTTGCTTCTCATGTCTGGCTTTTTGGATGGCAAGCAGACAAACTTGATTTTGGTTACTGTTTTTGTTACCAATTTATACATGTTATCCCCAATGTAATTATTAATAGCTCCCCTTTCACTCTCATAAGTGTCCTTTTGAATGATAAGTTATGTGATCCTCCTATCTGATGTCAGTTGTCTTAATTCAAAGACCCTGTCTACACATAAGAAGTGAAATTATACCCTCACCTCTCTCCTAAATAACTCACCTTAATCTAAAATATATTAATTAATTATATGAAATATTCCAAATGCACTTGCTTTTTGAGCAACATGCCAGTTAATTTTACCACTATGTGAAGATACCAACCAGTAGTTGGTAGTGAAAAATGAAGTAGAACCGGGACCACATAACTACAAGTTCCTCTCCCCTAATTTAGGTCCCATAATAGATTAAAAAAAAAAAAAAGGCAGAGTATAAATCCAGTTTTGTTTGTTCATGTAAGAAACCAGTATCTTCTATGCTAATCCTTGTAGAGTTCTAAATGTTGCAGAGTAGCAGCTTCTCTACGCTTTCATAAGTCTTTAAGTGCCAAAACATCAAAAAAGGCTATATAACCAAACTGCACATTATAGGTGTCAAAGGGAGATTTTCCTAGTTCGCCTTTGAGAATAGGCAGATTAAGGAAGAGCCAAATGCTCTTTTAAATAGTCTTTTAAAAAACTGAAGCATTTGTTGCAATTTTTTTAAGCAAAGGGGCTTATTTTTTCAAACAGCCCTTCTTTCTCTTGGACATTGATTATATAAGCCAGACTATTAACACTAAATTGCAGGTCTTTATAATTCAGTTAGCACTTTCTCTTAGATGTAAAACCATTTTGCCCTGGTTTCTAACAGAGTTTGCTATCAATGAAATTACTATATGTAACATAAAAAAGAAACATTCGGCAAAGCAGAAAGGTGAAAGGAACTTAAGTTACATTTCACTAAGAAACATTTATCATATTAACTATGGATACTTAATGTCAGGCCATAAAATTCTTACCATGCCAGTGATGGGGCTTTCTCCCCTCAGCTGTTCCTATATTGCTAGAACTAGGAGTTTTCCACCAAAATGTCCATTTAGGAATTTTCCATTAACAGATTATCCATTACTCTTCTAATAGATTAAATTCACTAGATACAGTTTATGTTGGAAGTAGAAGAAGAATTTATTGGCTTCATCTTCTTTAATTTGATCTTATTGTTCTTATGTTAGAAGGACCTCAATCCACACAAGTTAATTTCTGGACAAAGTTGTCAAGAGTTTGAATACTAGAAAAGAGCTATTCCAAACATCCCTGGTTTAAGTTCCATAGTGTACCATACCCCACATTATAATTCTCAACCTATTCTAGTTACAGTTCTGTGCCAGGAATCCCCAAGTCCAACTCTAGATTCAGTGATTTACTAGGCAGACTCACAGAACTCACAGCTATGATATATTATGGCAAAATAATACAAAGCAAGATCAGGAAAGGGAAAAGATGATGGGGCAGAGACTGGAGAAAACAAGGAACAAACTCCCAAGAGCCTTGTTTCTGTAGAGTCATATGGCATATGGGGCAACTTAATCACTTCAGCATTGAATTGTAACACTAGTGAAAAGCTGACTACTAGGGAATCTCATTAGAGACTCATTGTCCAAGATTTTACTGGGGGCAGGTCATACAGGCACCTCTGCCTAGCACATGCCAAAATTCCAGACTGTCAGAATAAAATCAGCTGTTTAACACAAGCCACATTGTTTGCACAAATAATTTAGGCACAATAAACCACCCTTATCAGTTAGGGAATGATGAAAACATTTCCAAAATCTAAGCACCCAGATGGCAATTAAGAGCTAACCTTACAACTAGGCCTTTCTAGAAATAGTCTCAGGCCAACTATGTTAACCCTTTTCTGTGCCAGTTCCCTGCCACCTGAGATCTAGATAAGTTTGACTTGAACCCCTTTTCCAATCTCATATCCCCTGGAATATTAAGCCTTCCTAAAGTTTTGCAAACTCCCTGAGTCTTTTTCTTAAGGTCTTCAGATGAATAATTCAGTTGCTTGTTTTGCCTCAGCTGCCTGATCTCACCTACTTGGTAATCAAAGAGAGACAATCTTGTGCTGCTTCTGATACTAGTATTCAAAGTATAATGACATTAGTGAGCCAGTACAAAAGATCCTGTCCACATTAGTAATAGTCATGTTCATTTCCCCTAGCTCTTTTCCAGAGCTGTCCCTCTCACCACTTTCTGCTTTCACTTCTAAGTGGTGCTTTTGCCATTAAAATAGGAGTGCCAAACCAGACAGGATGATTTTAAGATTCAAATCATGCCCAAGTGATTCCCATCAGAGACACAATAGACACACAATATATATTGGTTTACTCATGCAATTCTCCAAAAACCACATTTCTAAAGCAAAGAAGTTACACCTACTTCATGTTACATAACAGTACTATGTGCTCTCCTTCCCTTATGAGTTCTGGTCAGCCACCCAGAAGGTGAGCAAAGATAGGAATATTTCAGTATGCCCTACATAAAATTATCCTTCAGGGAATTTCCTAGATGCTCCTAAATTTGAAAGCAAGAAATGAACTTTTTTTAGAGCGCTGTGGCCACAGGCAAGAAACCTTTAGCATAAATGTTCTGGACCCTTTGGAGTACAATTTGACACTGTAATTTGTGCCAATATAATATTCAGGAATATCTGCATAAGTGTGGCTCAAAATACAATCCTTGCAATATTAGGTCTCTGTAACACACATCTCTGATTCCTCTCATTTTCACAAAACTTGAGTTGTGCTTTAGAAACTGTTTCTCCCATAGATCATTTTTAATTCAATTTAAACTAAGCAAATGCTCACTTGAGTAGCTAAAGCTCTCTTAAGGACACTTAAATTAACGATAATTATTTAAACATTCATATACTCATATGCAGTTCTCCTGATTTATCCTCCAATCAGCATAATTCGAAATTATATCCATGGAGAGTTAATTCTCATCTTTTATGGGATAAAAATAGTATTTATTTTGAAGATTATTATTTTAAAGAGAAATGAAATGATCGAAATCAACTCCTGAATTCATCACCTCTATAGCACTCAGTCACACGGTAGGCCATGCAGACTTGGGTAAAGTTTAAAAACCTAAAATTCTTGCTAAAACAAAAAATAGAAACATAATGCCTCTTGGTAAAGCCTCATGAATACTGCACTCAAAGCCTTGGATTTGTCTTTGAACTCTATTACCACATGTCTGAGCTTTACTATCTTAATCTGTAGAAAAGAACCATGAAGATTAAATAAAAATATCTTGTAATCTATGAATGCATTCTGTACACTATAGAGGGTGACACAGTCATCAGATTAATAATATTAAAAAAAAAATAGGGTCAATTAATCTTCATGATCCTTTCAGGTTTCCACCAGCCCTAACAGCATCTTGCATTAAGAGTGATAGACTTGTCTTACCTTTGCCATTAGAACATATTCCTTAGCAACTCATCTTTGTGTCCATCACAACATCTAGCATGCTGTATTACACAGTATAAGTGCTCAATAAGTACTAGTTAATAGAGAAATTGAAGTGTTATTCACCCACCTTTTCATAAAAAACTAGACTTAGATTAAAGAAAAAGGTGCATATGCCTTTTCTTTTAATACATCACAGTACTACACAAATTATCATTTTAAATCCTGACTTGCCAGAGCATACATATCAATGGCTTTTGATGCAGTAGATAAGAACTGAGGAAGAAAAGAATTGAGATAAGTCTTAAAGATGCAGCATGGTCTCAAGGTCAGTACAGGCAGGACAGGAGGAAATCAATGAGGTAATTTCTGGTAACCTAGAACAAACACAGTACAAGGACCAGCAATTGAGACTCAGAAAACATGTTGAAGCCAAACACATAGAGAATACACCTTTAAAAAAAAATAAAACCAACTATTTGCATGAAGCAAAGGAATTTTTTAATATACGTTTCCTGGGTCAGTAGGAGGCAATTCACAAATTTGGCCCACCTAGGGTTTATAGCAGATGGTAAGTGGTGGTGCTTGGTTAGAGTGGAGAAGTAGCAGCCAAGAGAAAAACCACTTGAGATGTATCTATAAGATATAAAAGATAGACGTGGTATTTCTCATTACTATCTTTCTCTCTTTTGGAAAAAATGAACCATGCTTGCATATATAGCAACCCTTCTTATAAATTTGAGACAATGTGTAAAATAGAAATGTTTTTTCTCCTGCAAAGCACTGTATCTCATCCAGCTACAAGAAATACTACAGAAGCACCATTTGAAATACTGTCAGTAAGATCAAGCATAAAATGGAAAAGTAGATTTCCTACCATCATATACTTACATGGTGTAATCAAGAAATAATCCAATGTTCTCACTTATAAGTAGGAGCTAAACAATGGGTATGCATGGCCATACAGTGTGAAATAATAGACACTGGAGACTCCAAAAGGTGGGAGACTGGGAGCAGGAGTGAAATAAAGGATAAAAATTTACCTATTTGGTACAATGTACACTAATCGGGTGATGAGTACATTAAAAGCCCAGACTTTCCCACTAAACAATCTATCCATGTAACAAAACTTCACTTGTACCTCCTAAATCTACAAAAAAAAAAATTATAAAAAAAGTAACCCAAGATTATGCCTTCCAAAAAAATCCTCTAGTCTACAACAACTGATGTAACCACTTTGGTACCGCGCTCACCGGCCGCCAAACCTTGCCCACAGCCGGCACTCATAGTCCGCACGATAGTTCGTGCTGTGCATTGATGACGAATCCGTTTTGCTCTTGTGTGATGAGGAAAGCTTTAAAGCACTGAAAGCTTGTTTTACTTTACAGGCAGCTTTAGAAAAATAACTATAATAACTCCTACTAAGGACTTGTTAAAAGGTCACAGATTCATAGTAACTTATTAGCTGAATGTACACACTGCAACTGCAGAGATAAAAGCTGTAAAAGTAAAAGCTTTTGGCTGTCGGCTAAAGTCGACGCTGGGCTGTGCGCGTTCATCTGTGGCTGTCAACTATAGTCAACTCTTGTACCAAAATGGTTAAAACACCTACTTTGTGTTAGGACATTGTCTTCAGGTAACCCTTATTATAATGAACATATTTCCTAAAAATGGTAAAATTTAAGTCATTGCATGGTCAATCAAACTGTAGAACATCCATACCATAGAATACTACTCAGCAATAAAAAAGACTGGAGCACTGATAGGCACAACTTGAATGAATCTCTAGAGAATTATGATGGGGGGGAATCAATCCCAAAGGTTACATACTATATGATCCTATTTATTTAAGATTTCTGAAATGACAAAATTATAGAAATGGAGAACAGATTAGTGATTGCCAGGGGCCAAGAATACAAGGCATTTGAGGGCAAGGAGAAAGAGGTGTAGTTGTAAAAGGGCAACATGAGGGATCTTTGTGGTAATGGAAGTGTCTTAATAGTGGTGATAGATACATGAACTTACACATTTAATAAAATTACACAGAACTAAATATATATATACACATATATACACACACACATATATATACACACACATATATATATATGTACACACACACATACAAGTAAAATTGGGGAAATCTGAACAAGATCAGTGGGTTTTGTCAATGTTAAATCCTGGTATTATACTATAGATCTATACAATCTTTAAGACTTGCCTCAATTTTCCTCTTCCCTAATGTAATATAGTTTTTCAAGATGTTATTATTTTGTAAAGGTCACACAAGATCTCTCTGTATTATTCCTTATAACTCATGTGAATCTACAATTATCTCAAAATAAAATGTTTAAATTTAAAAATATTAACCCATTAACATACTTTTGTATATTAGATACACTAGCCGTTACCTGAAAGCAAGGTTGTAGGACATAGATAAGACAAATTAATATTGAAAGACCAGGTCAAATGGTAAAATAGGCTCCAGAATTAGAAAACTTTCATTCAATTCCAGATCTTCTACTGCTATCAACTTATGTGACCTCCTAAGCCCTCACTTTTCTCATCTTTAAAATGGAGATAGTAAAGCCTGCTTTGAAGAGTTGTTGTGAGAAATAAATTAGATAACCAGTATCTGCGGCCTTGGTTGGCACTCAATAAATGAGAGCTATTATTATTAACAGGTGGGCAATAAAGAGGTAAGTCACTGGAGCTTCCCCAAGAAGACAGGATAGTGGGATATATTGGAAAAGTCTTAGACACTCTAGACAGCTTGCTGCCAAACACATGCTGGGGTAATATATAGGAACCAAATCATTTGCAACATCTACCTCTTCATTCTCCTCTGGAATGCTCTCACCAGATATCTGCTTGGCCACCTTCCTCACTTCATCCAGGTCTCTGCTCAAATGTCAGCCTATTGACTATCCTACATAAAACAGTTTTATCATTATCTATGCCCTGACAGGTATTTGTTTTTTGATATCTCTATGTTTCTCTATGTTTGTCTCTGTCTCTCTTACTGTCTCTCTTTCTCTCTCTCTCTCCCCTCCCTCCTGTGCCCCTGCTAGAATGTAAGCTACATATGAACATGAACATGTTTTATAGTCCCAGGATCTAGTACCTTGCTGCCACTTAGCATGTGCTTGCTAATCTTTGATTAGTGAATAAATTCTTTTTTATTGAAGTCTAAATAATATTCCATGAAGTAATTTTTCCAAGTGCATAGCAAGGTAGAAAGGGAGGTAATCTGAGAGAGAGAAAAAAAATTAATGGTATCAATGGTAAAGAAGTCAAACTCTGTAAAATAATTTTAAAGAGATTTATTCTGACCCAAATTTGAGGACTATGAGAGCCACACCAAAAAACCCTGAGCATGTGGACTTGCTGTGGTGGGGTTACAGTTTGGTTTTATACATTTCGGAGAGACAGAGGTTGCAGGTAAAGTCATAAATCAACACATGGAAGGCATACATTGGTTTGGCCCAAAAAGGTAGGCCATTTTGAGGGGGTGGGACTTACAGGTTATAAGTGGGTTTAAAGATTCTTTGACTTGTAATTGGTCAAAGACATGAAGCTTTGTCTAAAGGCTTGGAATGTTTTTTGGTTTTTTTTGTTTTTTTATTTTCAAAGCCCAAAAGTTTATACATTCTTTTTAAGTACACATAAAATATTTACCCAATAAAAATGACCTTGTATTTAGGCCACACAGGAAGTCTGAATACATTTCATAAAAATCAATCTCATATTGATGACAGTGCAAGGAAATTATAAATCAACTCAAAAAAAGATAATTCCCAGCTTCTATACATTTAGAAACCTAAAAACACTCTTTTTTATTTAGTGGGCTATACAAGAAATCAAAGTATTTGATTATTGAGTATTGATTATTGAGTATTGATATTTCTAAATATTTTAGAACCAAATGACAGTGACAGCATAGCACACCAGAATTAGTATGATGTAGCCAAAGTGGTATTTGGAGGAACGTACATTCATTTACTAGAATTACAGATTTTTTAATTGGGCAAAATAAATGAACTAAACATTCAACTGAAGAACTTAGAAAAAGAACAAAATAGAATCAAAGATCATTGGGAAAAAAATTTAAATAGAAATTAATTAAACAGAAAAAATACTAAAATCAACCCGCAAAGCCACAAACTGGGTCTTTGAAAAGACAGTAAAATAGACAAATCTCCAGCAAGTTTGATTCAGAAAAACAAAGAGAGAAGTCACCAATAAATAATATTAGCAATAAAAAAGAATATATAACAATGGGACATTGCAATGTTGTAAAAATCAAAGGGAATTACACTGTTTTAAGATAAGGAGGTCTGATCTTTTGGATGGAGGGCAGGCGGGAGAGGGGAGGAAGTGTAGAGTTACATAATGTGTGCCGTGCCTGCCACCTGGGGATTGGACTCGCTTGAAGCTCTGGCATGTGTGGGGGGAGGAGTGGTAGGGGCAATGTATGTAACCCTAACGATATTTGTACCCCCATTATATGATGAAATAAAAAAAAAAGATAAGGAGGTCTGTTAATCAGAGACAAGCCACCAGACATATATTTATTATGTAAATTGAGGACCTGCAGGTTTGTCTTAAATAGCCTTAGGCCTGTTAATGAGTTACAAAGGATATCTTCAAAAAGGGAGGGGGGCATGATGAGGCATGTCCTACCTCCCTCCTCATGGCAGGCAATTTAGTTTTAGGATATCCCCTTTGCCAAGAAGGGGCCCATTCAGTCAGCCGGTGAAGGGGAACCTTAAGATTTTATTTTAGTTCACAATGGTCACTGTCCTCTAGAACAAAATAACTCTGCATTCATCTTCTTCTCCCAGCCTCTTCTTTCTATATACCATTTTATTCATTCATTCAACATAGCATCGACTGTGTGAAAGGCACTCAGGATGTGAAGTACCTTTCATAAACATTTTTGATGTATAAAGCTGTCTCTTCTGAGATTGCTTTGGTCCTCAGGAGAATCTAGGATGTTATTGCCCATTCCCTGGTTCTTAATGAAAGCAAATGAACAAGTCAAACACTTGTGAAAAAATTATAAAGCAGCCCCTATTTATCCTTGATATTATTTTACTTACTCTATCACTACAACATGATCATCAAACTATTCCTTGGCTGTGTATGGGTGAGGATAAATTTGCCCTTTCTCTTTAAAGTTCACTGAAAGATCAACTCACAATTAAGGTACATTAATAAGAGAAAGATTTATTTACCATGCGCATGGGGAGAATCACAGAATGATTACCCAATATCCCAGTGAAGTTCAGATATCTTTATACAGGACTTTCAGAGGGGAAGGGGGAAATGAGGAGTATAGGTAATTCTGTTTAGAGGTTAGATGCTTACTAGGGAGGATGAATGAATCTGGGAAACAGATTGACTTGTAAATTAACCTGAGAGGCAGATATTATGTTTTAAATGACTTGGGCTAGGTCTGGTTGCATTCTGCAAAATATTGAGATAACAGAGACAAGAAGGGAAGTCAATTGCCCCCTTTGATCTTTTGAGCAGGTCAGTCCCATTTATGAAGATAAAGGGAAAGCCTCTTTCAAGGGGCCTATTAATCTCTACAAGCCTTTAAAATACTCTCTATACCAAGGAATCATATTTTGGGGTGAAATTTTCTGAGTTCCTTCAGCTGCCTAAGCCAGTGAAACATTTTGCCCTTACCTGATCATTCATAAAAGTCACTACATGCCCATAAGTTTTCTAGATTTTATGACTCCATGAATTTTAGTATTCTTCAAATTATACCAAGAAGGATATCACATATCTCCCCCTTTTACATAATGCTAAGCCTCTTACTAGATCTTTTCCACTTATGCTTATCCAAGTACAGCAAAAGTATTCTGATTTAAAGTAAGTCACTCAGAGTACTATAACACAAGGATGTATAAAATTACAATACCAACTTCTAATTAACTTCCATTCTGGTGATTTGTAACAACCATCACATTTCTCTAATAGGACATAATAATTTTTAATACTTTTCACTGTAACTTTTATACAGCAGTCTGTCTTGCAAAAGTCCAAGTTTGAAATGAAACTTTCAACTCCAGTGAAACATTGTACCATCATTTTTGGGAAAGCATGCAGAATTCCATTTCAAATAGTAAAATATTAGAGAAATAACATCAAGTCATAAATTATCTATAACAAACCCATGGAAGCAATTCTTTTTGCAGTTAATCCTGCCAATACAAATTTTAGTTGCTAGCTAAAGTTCTTAATAAGACAAGACAGCTTCCACTAAAACAAAATCCTGAGGTAGTCAAAGTAGGAAACAAACATAGACATGTTATAAGGAATGAATGCTTTGCCCTAACATTTATCTTGAAACATTTCTAAGAAAACAAATGCTCTTATATAAATTTAGTAAAAATAAGAGTTTGGGGAGTTGATAAGGTTTTTGTTGTGCATTATAGATTGAAACTTGGTGTACTAAGGAAGCAAGAAGTATTGAGGTAAAAGATAGTAGAGGGAAAAGCTATTGGGTATGCTATGGTTTTACAATTCATCTATTACAGAATTGTATTCTTAAAAGCATTAAAAATGGGTAAGCCACAGCCCAAAAGGGAAAACTATTTGCAAATCATTCATTCCATCTACTCAATAAATATTAGTGGGTGCTAGACTGGATTATAATCTTAGCTCTGCTGCTTACTAGCTGCATATCCATGACTCAAGTTACTTAACTTCTCTGTGCTTCAAGTTCCTCATCTGTAAAGTAGAGGTAATGATATTATCTACTCCATAAGATTGTTTTAAGAATCAAATTAATATAACTGAAGCACTTAGAACAGTGACTGGCAAATAGTAGTACCTAGTAAGGTTTTCTTGTTGTTGTTATTGTTTGCCAGGCTCTATACTAAGTGCTAAGAATATTATCACAACCCAAATCAGAAAAGATTCTTGTTCCCTTGAATTTTTCAACCATTAATTGAATTTTTTTACTTTACAATTTTGACAAATTTATTGATGTGTTTAGCAGCTTCTCCCTTTTTTTCATTTTTTTATTTAAGTAGATTTGGGGGTACAAGTGTTTTTTTATTACATGGATGAAATGCATAGTGAAGAAGTCAAGGCTTTTAATATACTGTCACCTGAATAGCATACATTGTACCCACACCCTCCTCCCAACCTACTCCTTCTTAGTCTTCAATGCCCATTAAAGTTACTCTGTATGACCATGCATACCCACTGCTTAGCTTCCACTTATAAATGAGAACGTGTAAATTAGAACGACCTCTATGGAAAACAGTATGGAGATTTCTCAAAGACATGAATACATATTTAAGCACCAGTTGAAATAATGATCTATGAAGGAGAAAAAATAGGATTCTATAGGATTATATAATATAGGAATTTTACCCAAAGAAAGTCACAGAAGTTTTCCTTGAGCAAAGGATGCATGCTATAAGATCTGAAGGTTGAGTAGTAGTTAACCAGATTTTTTTAAAGGAGAAGAAGAAAGCCTTCTAGGACAAAGAAAATCATGCATAAAGACTGTAGTAAAGAGCTTCAGGATTAATAAGTAATAAGACACATCACATCACAAAATACTTATTAACTCCAGGGAAAATGAAAAGTTGTTTAAGAAAAGAAATTTAACCATAGTGCCCTATTTGGTTCAGTTGTGAATAATAACTACAAAGTTATAATAATGTAAATATCAATAAATATCTACCAAAAGCTTATGTAAATATGATAAGAAGATAGAGGAGGAGAAATAGTTGTAGGAGAGGGGTGGTTGGGGGATATGTAAGTGAGCTAAAACTTCATCTTCCATAATAAGAAGTCAGAAGGTAATATGTACAATGAACAAAATCCAGAAATAGCAGCACATGAATGTCATTTATAAATATGAAAATCCCAGAAGAATTAGCTGAAAGACTTAAAAGTGCTTGATTATGGGAAACAGAATTAGGTAAGGGCAGGAATGGGCATAGGACTGTTATTTTTTTTTTCTTATTGTAAGATTATAGTGCTATTTTATTTTTAAACAATGTGCATGCATAACTATGGCAGCTAGGAAGTGCACCACTAAGATCTCCTTCAAGAGAATCTGCTGTAAAAAAGTATAGTTGACTAATAGCCCCTAGCTGCTGCTCCCACAAGCATGGTGGGGTTCTAGTGCCAGCCAGTTTTAGTCTGAAACGCAACTCCTCCACTGGACAATTTTGACTCAGGACTTCCCGCTGGCCTGGCTGAAACCTCACAAGAACTCTGTTGAGCTCTGAGGCTCTTCCGAGCCAATCTTTCCTTCCCTCTCTCCTTTCACAGGTATCCAATTTACATAACATTCTGAATACTTTTCCTGTCTATTCCCACTCCCTCCCCTATCTTTATGCTTCACAGGAATCTCCCTGAATAACTCTCTTGGTTGTTTATTCTCATCTTGGTGAGGGTGGAAAGGAGCAAGGCCTACTCTAGACTGCCAGACTGCAGGTCTCAGACAGCCCTGCTTTCACACATAGACTTTTTGGGGCTACTTCAGCCCCTCCCTGGCAGCTTTTCCCAGAGGCAGGAAACAGACCTTTGACCCCTACTAAAAGCATTTGTGGAGTTTGAGGGCAGGCTCACCCAACCCAGCAATGCCCAGCCTCACTTCCTACCCACCCCTGCTGAGGTACAGAATAAGGACACACCACCTGAAGTGTTACAGTGCTTCTCCTGAGGAGCTAGAGCTGGTCAGAGAATTCAAAAACAATATTGCAGCTTGTTCCTTTCAGCAAGTGCCACCTACTGACAGGGAGGTCAATTTGCACACCCTTTTACTGCATTTACTGACTCATCATACAGGGTGTGGTTGATTCTCACACACAAGCACCACCTATTGGCTCAGATATTAAACTGGGCTTGCCATTATTTAAACAAAAGAAAATCCATAGGTAAGAAGCAACAGCTGCTCTAAATGAGAAGGAATCAGCAAAAGAACTCTGGAAGTATGAAGAATCAAAGTGAAAAGACACCCCCCCCCAAAAAAAAAAACCCAGCTCTCTAGCCCTGGATACCAACCAAAATCAGAATACTGAAATGACAGATAAAGAATTTCAAACAGGGATTGCAAGGAAGCTTAATGAAATGCAAGATAAAATGGAAACCCAACACAAAGAAGCCACAAAAAGAATGCAGGAAATGAATGAAAAAATTCACTAAAGAAATTTAAATATTAAAGCAAAATCAAATAGAACTTCTAGAAATAAAAAATTCATTCAAGGAATTACAAAACACAGTAGAAAACCTTAAGAATAGGTTAGATCAACCAGAGGAAAGATTCTCAGAGTTTGAAGGCAACACTTAACAATTCAAAAGTCAGTTGCAGAGAGACAGCAAAGAAATAAGAGAAAAGAGCAAAGCCTACAAGAAATATGGGATTCTGTGAAGACACCTAACATAAGAACCATATACATTCTTGAGGGTAAAGAAGAAAATACATAAGAGTTGGATAATCTATTTCAGGGAATAATTGAGGAAAATTTCCCTGGCCTTGCTAGAAATCTAGATATCCAGGTACAAGAAGCTCAAAGGATTCCTGTGAGATTCATTGCAAAGAGGAAAACACCATGACACACAGTCATCAGACTGGCCAAAATAAACATGAAAGAGGTCCTCCTGTCAGCTGTAAGGTGAAAGAAAGAAGCTGGTAACCCACAAAGGAAAACCCATCAGACTAACTTCAGACTTCTCAACTGAGACCTTTCAAGCCAGAAGGAATTGGGACCCCATTCTCAGTCTTTCCAAACAGAAAATTTGTGACTGAAAATCAGATTAAAAAATATTCAAACTCAGCTATAATCAAATATATGCTAACTAAAACCACAATGAGAGACAATTGTTTTATATTCTAAATTAGAACAAGATAAAAATATAATATGCATTCAGTGTTGTCAAAGATGAAAAAAATAGGCAAATACATATAGTTTAAGACAGTATAGCATTACAGATCAAGAGCTTCCAAAAATGTACATCCCGTTTCCCACTAATTCTACCACTAGTAATTAAATCTAAAGAACTATTAAGGGTATATAAAACAACTTAGATGATGTTTATCCCAAAGTTCAACAGCAAAATTTAAATACATAATGATGGATGGATATTCTTTGAACCATTTGAAAAGATTTTTTTGTCAAATTTTGAATTACATAAAAGAATCTTCTGTGCTTTTACAGGAGAAGGATGGGCTTCCACCAAGGGAGTAAAGGAAAGCTGTACTTCTTCTGTTTACTCCCCATCTTGATTGTCTCTTTCCCCACTCCTGTTCTTAGGAGTTATTAATTGGTTTAATCAGATTCCTAGATGCTTCCTGAGTATATAAAAGTATATCATATTTGTATTGTTTTTATACCTTGTACTTTTATTCCAGGCTTCTAGATTTATAAATGGAGCCAGGCCTACTTGGTATCTGTCCGGCCTGCACACTCCCTCTTCTTTGTTCACTCAAGCACCCAATTGAGTTATTCTTTCAAGTTTGGCAGATAACTGGGGTTAAGATGGAACTTAGAGCCAGAAAGAGAGGCTCTGCTTAAACTCAAGGATGAGCCATGTGTACAAGTTGCCAGGCATTTGCTTAGATAAAAATACAAAGTTTTTCCCATTTCACACTCTCCTTTTGTATATATTCTAAGATCCTCTTCAAGGAGAGGTGATTATGCCTGACTAAGATTCATGTCTTCTTGGATTAACTTTCTGGATACATACAATCAGTGAGAAAGAGCTTTTACAAAACACTGAGAACTGTGACCACCTAAATTAACATGACATAACTATTAGGACTAAGAAGTAAGACCACATGATCAATATGACTTAGTTATTTGCCCAGGAAAGTTAAGACTACCAACCAATAAATAACTTTTAGGCCTGGAAATCCCTGGAAATTGATTTCTGAGACAACACTCTATACACTTGAGCAGACACCTCATTTATAAAACACAGTTTACTTATCAAATCTCCTTTCAAGACCTACACTATGCTCTGTCCATCAATCCAAAACTATTGTGTCATAAAATCTACCTAATGTTTCCCACTTTACAAGGCCCACCTTAAAATCATCCAGCCTACCTTTATAAAACAGAAAACCTAGACACAAAACCATCTACTTATAGCCATCTGATCTTTGACAATATATACTAGGGAAAAGAATCCCTGTTCAATAAATGGTACTGGGAAAACTGGATAGCCACATGCAGAAGAATGAAACAAGATCCATATCTCTCACCACTTACAAAAATTAATTCAAGATGGATAAGAGACTTAAATATAAGGCATGAAACCATAAGAATTCTAGAAGAAAATGCTGGAAAACCTCTTCTAGATATTGGCCTAGGCAAATAATTTATGAATATGATCCCAATGGCAATCATAGCAACAACAAAAATAAATAAATAGGACTTGATCAAATTAAAAAGCTTCTGCAGAGCCAAAGAAATAATTAACAGAGTGAATAAAAACCTACAGAATGGGAGAAAATATTGCAAGCTATATATCTGGCAAAACACTAATAACCAGGATCTGTAAAGAACTTGAGCAAATCAGAAAGAAAAAATCAAATAGCCCCATTAAAAAGTACGTAAAAGACATGAAGAGAAGCTTTTCAAAAGAAGATAGACAAATAACCAATAAACATATAAAAATGCTCAATGTCACTAATTATCAGGGAAATGCAAATTAAAACCACAATGAGATTTCACCTTAACCCAGGCAGAATGGCCTTTATTAAAAAGTCCAACAAAAACAGGTGTTGGTGTGGATGCAGAAAAAAAGGAATGCTTATACACTGTTGGGGGGACTTCAAATTAGTACAACCTCTATGGAAAACAGTATGGAGATTCCTCAAAGAACTAAAAGTAGAAATACTATTTGATCCAGCAATCCCACTACTGAGTATTTACCCAAAGGAAAAGAAATCATTTTATCAGAAAGACATTTGCACTCAAATGTTTAGTGCAGCACAATTCACAATTGCTAAGATGTGGAATCAACCCAAATGCCTATCACTGCATGAGTGGTGTATGTATACTCACTTCATGAGTACGTACAATGTGGTGTATGTATACCATGGAATACTACTCAGCCACAAAGAGGGATGACTTAATGCCTTTTGCAAAACTTTGGATGGAACTGGAGACTATTATCCTAAGTGAAGCATCTAAAGAATGTAAAAACAATCACCATATGTACTCACTATTAAATTGGAACTAACTGATGAGGACACATGTGCACAGGACAGTAAAACTCAACGGTCAGTAATCAACCAGGGGAGAGGGGGAAGGAGGGGACAGGTGAAAACTTACCAAAGGGGTAAAATAAGCACTATCTGGGTGGTGGGGACACTTATAACCCTAACTCAAGCATTACAAAAGTGATCCATGTAACCAGAAACATTATTACCCCTATAATATTTTGAAATTAAAAAGTGCCTGTCACAAGCACTGAGGTAGTGTGTCTGCAAATTACCATTCAATTTACAGTTATTTTTCTGTTGCTTTGCTTGGCATCTTTTAAATGTACAATTGATTAGAATAAGAATGCATCAATCAAAAGTTTCAGGGCCTTGAATGTTTAGAATTGAGAGTCCAACAAATATCTAAGCATGTGAGATGGCCTGGAATCAGAACTTTAGAGAAATCTATCAACATGCTTCTTAGACTCTCACAATATATAAATTGACTGAAGTAATTAAGGTGCATATTTGGGCACAAAGATACTGAGTTCCTGGGGTAAGGTTTTAATTATTTAAATGTAATCATGATGCTAAATATGATTAAAATGTCATTAAAAATTTACCAAAGAGTAAAATTGATCCTTATCCCATAAAACCAAAGTTCTGAGAACAATGCAAATATTTATTATGAATCTCCATTATATGCATTATTTCTGATCCAATAATCGTATTCCTAAGGGTCTTACAGGAAAAAATTATTTTAAGTACTCTAAGATGTATTCACAAAGTTATGTTTTTAAAATATGCAATTTTAAACTGAAAAGAAACTTCTGTTAACTATCAGTGGTTATCTCTAAAGGGTGACTGTATCTTTTTAAAAATCTTTTATTTTTAATTATTATGGGTATATAATAGTTTTGTATCTTCGTAAGGTACATGTGACGCTTTGATACAGGCATACAATGTGACTTAATCAAATCAGGGTAATTGGTATATCTATCATTTCAGGCATTAACAATCTTTGTGTTAGGAAAAATCTCTACTCTTAGGGTATATGTTAAAATAACTAAAACTTATTATTTATAGTCACTTTGTTGAGCTATCAAATATTGTTCATTCTATCTAACTATAGGGTGATTGTTTATTTCTCAACAGTTTTCTACAGTTTCCAAATTCTCCTTATTGAGCATTTATGAATTTTATAACCAGAAGATATAAGTTGGGTGGGGTAGGGATTTTGAAAAAAAAACAAAGCTATACATTCAGGGCCTGCAGTTTAATTCTCCCCACTCTCTGTTCTGGCTATTAATCATTTGACCACACTAGCATATTGATATTGTTGAATTTAAATTTAAAGCATAAACAGAATCTCCAGACTTGTGATTCAAAGAATTATAAATCATAGAATAAGCAGGCATATTCTGTCTCACAGGAAAAAGATGCAGAAAAAACAAATTATATGCAAGAACATATCATGCCAAAATGTAGAACACTTTCTCATTACTCACTTTAAGCCATGCTTAATATGTTCAGCCTTATGTATTTCAGACTTATGCATTTTAGTTACATGAGCCATCTTTTATTTTTTAAGAAAAGTACAAAAATACAATAAGAAGCTACTTTTAACAAGGCAATGCTATGAATTCAATGAAAGCTTTATTATCTCCACTTAGTCCATTATTCTTGAGATCAAAGTTCATTATCTTTTCTAAGATGATACCTATCTGTCCCATAGTTCTCTTATTCAATAACTTCCATTTAAAAATGTCTCTGCTTCCAAATCAAAGGAAATATTAAGGTACATGATGTGTCTCTGAAGATCTAGACTCCAAATGCTTTGGGCCTTTAGAAGTGCAACTATAGAAAAACCACAAAGGACTACAAAGCAGGATGAAATATTAGCCACGGCCCTTGTATAGATTATTGCCAAAGGAGTGTTTTTGGCTTGAGGGACTCAATGATTTATTTCTGTTCAACTAACCTCCAATGAAAGTATTGCAAAGTCTCTGGAACAGACTTTAGAAATATCTCTTGATGTCAAGCATAAGAGAGAGGGAGAGACTGACTTAGCATATAGACTGAGTCTATTACTGTCAATAATACTATAAAAGCATAACATAAAATATTTCCAAGTCCCCTCTGGCTAGTACGAAATACCAGGATCTAAGCTCATAAGCTCATAAGGTCCTGATTTACTGCTACCGTTTTCAACACATTGGCTCACTTGCTCATAATAAAGTTGAAATCATGATACTCCTTTTATATTTAGAAATAGTCATTCGACTTTCATGCTTCCTGGATCAGGAATCAAAAAACAGCTAGAGAAACATGGTGTTGGGTGTATGGCTGTGTGGCAGGAATACAAATGCAGAAAATGTGGCGATGACAAATTGCTGATACACCAAACCCTGCTACCAATAGAATAGTAACTGCTTTTATACTGGTTATTATCTTAGCAATGAAAATTTCAACTACTAATAAGGATTGCATCATAACTACTACTTTAGGAATATATAGTTTCCTATTACAGATAAAACACTTGCTTTCTATTTCCTCATTGGAACTTTATGTTGCTTAATTTTTGGACATTACACTAATAATTAACATCTTCTAGACTCATTGGGGAAAGAAGCTAATCAAAAGGACTTAAGGGATTAACTTTGACTTCTCTGTGATAATTCTGTTAAAATACATATTGCCAAGACAACTGTACTTAAGTGTCATTAAACAGATCTTTTGTTCATTCAGCCACATCCATTCATCACATATTTATGAAACATCTATTATATGCATGGCCTTGTTATAGGCCCCAGTGATGCAAGAATAAAGAAATAGCAATAAAGAAGAAGAAAGTTCTGGGTTTAGAGCACCCAATTTTAAGACAGTATGTTAGGCTATATCATAAAATTTTAAGATGATTATTATAACTTAAAACTACTCAGATTCTGTAATGATTCCATTAAACTCATTAAGATTTTAAAGCATTCCAAAGATTTAAAAATTCACCATTGGTCAATACTAAAGAGAATACTTTATTTCATATCACCGCATGTTAAAAACAAAGAGAAGAACACTAACAAACAAACAAACAAACAAACCAGAAGAATATATTGCTCTGAATTTAAGGAATAATGTCTTCTAATAGGTAACCATAAAAAAATAGCAAAAGTAATGTTGTAAGTAATAGACGCCCCTAAGAGTCATGATTTTTTGCTGCTTCATAAGAAAATATTGTCTACATATTAATACCTTAAACCACAAATGACAGAGGTAATTTATTCCCAAGTCAACACCTTCACTTCTATCTCCCAGAATAGAAAACAATTGCTAAAACCATAAGAATGAAAACAAACATTAATTTGCAAAAATTGTTTATTACATTCACAGCTGGAAAGCTAATAAACTTTGGAAAGATATTTTCTACTCTAGTCCAACTCAAATGATAGTGTCTACATCTCCATTTAACAGAAAACAAGTCTCAAAGAAAGAGATTAATCTCTAAATCCCTGCCATTCATCATCAAGAGTAAATTAGGTAACTGCTTGCTGCTGCTTCTACCATTTCAATAATTCATAAGATTCTCCTGCAAAGGTTGCATCAGTTAAATCTCTGAGAGTAAAGTATCTTTACAGCTGAATTCATGTGGGGTGGTTTAACTAACTGACTTTGACATTTCATGACTTAAACTGTAGGCAATCTGAATGGGTTGAAACATCATTCACCTACCAAGTTCAGTCCAGGCCAAAACTGAGAAAAAAGGGACTTTTGCCTCCTCGGTCTTCTACTGTCCTTGTCTTTTCCCTTCACTCATCCCTGTACTCCCCTTCACTCCAACTACCTGGTGCCTGAGCCATCCTCTGGATGTCCAGTGCCTGCACTCCAGAATGTATCTCCCATTTTATTGAGGGTCCAGATTTTTAGAAAAGAAGCTGTTTGAACTGATATCTACTAAAATGTGATGAATAGTCAGTAGTACTGTGTTTACTTTCCCAGAGGTATCCGCCTTTTAAGAGCAAATGGAAAAGAAAAAAGAGGAAATGGCTGTTAATGTTAAGTAAACAGTCTTATACTGTGATAATTCAGGGTGTGTAATAAATCAAAATAAAGACTTTCAGCCGGCAGGGTGGCTCACGCCTGTAATCCTAGCACTCTGGGAGGCCAAAGTGGGAGCATTGCTTGAGCTCAGGAGTTCGAGACCAGCCTGAGCAAGAGCGAGACCCCGTCTCTACTGAAAATAGAAAAAATTAGTCAGGCAACTAAAAATGAAACAAAAAATTAGCTGGGTGTGGTGGCTCACACCTGTAGTCCCAGCTACTCTGGAGGCTGAGGCAGGAGGATCGCTTGAGCCCAGGAGTTTGAGGTTGCTGTTAGCGAGGCTGATGCCACGGCACTCAGTCTAGCCAAGACAACAAAGCGAGACTCTGTCTCAAAAAAATAAAGTAAAATAAAGACTTTCAAGCAGTTTGGGTAGGGCAGAAAATAACATACTGGAAAGACTTCTTAGGCAACCTCTCATTCAATGGGGTTGGTCCTGTTTAAGGTTAATAAATAGAATTAATCACTCTCTATATTTCTTTGACACCCTATAAATATCTCTTTTTCTTTACTTGCCAGTTGTAATATAAAGTACTTCATTTATTCATTCAACACTCAAATGTTTGTCAGATGCATATTCTGTGTCAGACACTACCTTAGGTACTAAAGGTGCAGCAGTGAAAGAACAGCAGGCCTACCCTCACGGAGCCCACATTCTGGTGGCGAAAGCCATATGGTATAAAAGTAAAGAAAAAAGTAAACAAGATAATTTCATATTATAAAATGGACTATGAGGAAATAAACAAGGTGCTGAAATGGGTTGTGCCTGGACAGGCTCCTTGAGCAAAAATGGTCAAGAACGTTCTCTCTGAAGAGCAAATTTGACCTGAGACCTAAAGGCGAAGAATGAGCCAGGCAGGCAAACTGCTAGGGCAAGAGTATTTCAAGCAGAGGGAACAGTATGCGCAAAGGCCCTAACCCAGAAAGGGGCTTGCCATAATTCAGAGGCAGAAAGGAGGCCAGTATGTCGGAGCATTGCAAGAGGGTGGTATGACATGAGATTGGAAAGACATGCAGGAGCCAAACCTTGGAAGTCGGGATTTCTTCTCAATGCCAGTGGAAAGTCGGGGAACGGTTTAACAAGAAGGGAGGAAGAAGGCCTGATCTGATTTATATTTTATCACTCTGTAAAGATCACTCTAGTAGGTCTCCTTCCCACAACCCAAGTGTTTTTTTATCCTAGTAAGTTTATATATTTACATTTCTATTGAGATTAACTTGTACTCATGCACATATAGTAAGGCTTTATCAACTAAAGCTTGATATCTACCAATATCAACTAAAGCTTGGAATCTACCAATGTGTGTGTGTGTGTGTGTGTGTGTGTGAGATACTACACAGCCATTAGAAACTATGTAGAAAAATTCATATTTATTGACATAGAAAGCTATATATTTACAAGTGGAGAAAAGCAGTTACATCATAGCATGTATGATAAGGCCTTATTTCTATAAATTAGTTATATGCATAAATATATAAAGACAGAGAGATCTGGATCTCCATAACTGTTACTAGTAGTTACCTCCTTGTGAAATAACATCAAGTAAGTTTTACATTTCTTACTGTATTTTTCTATATTATAAGTTTTTCAAAAATTCTGTATCATAAGACTGATCAAGATTTTTAAAAAGAAAAGAAAATCACATATCTTTTGTATATCATACAGATTCCTATGCAACCAAAATTTCTCAATGATAGCAGAGCATGATGTAATGATAATATATCCTGGACATTAAGTCCAGTGGCCCTTATATTTGCTTTTATAACATCAAAGAGAAGAAAGAAAAAGAAAATATCCCAAATCCTAACAATATACTGAAGAATATTTAAATGTATGAGATGTGGGCCAAAGTAGCTCCATGTGAATCTGCTGCTTCACTTCAAACTACTATTAATATGACTATACCACTATGCTTACTCTCTGATTTATTGGAAAATATCAAATGAGTACATACTATATTAGATTTCATGTCAATTTCAACTATGCATATATCATTATCCCTGCTATGATGCCATGTTCTTAAATTATCACAATTCAAGGCAGAATGGGAAAGTGTCCTGGTAAAGAATTTATATGCTTCAAAAGTTCCAAAGAGAATAACATTTCCAACCCCACTGAGCAAAGGCAATTTAAAAAGTTGGTGATTTCTGATCCATGCTGGGAAGGATTGGGAGAATTCCAGGATACTAAGAAAGACAGAGAAAAGACCTCTCAGCAGAGAAGGAGTAAAACCTAGTCCACATAGTTCAGATGTGTAAGAAATATACATTTATTCAAATTAGCAAGAAAAAAACAAACAACCATACTGAAAAGTGGGCAAAAGACACAAACAGAAGTTTTTCAAAAGAATATATAGACAATGGCCAACAAACATATGAAAAAATATTCAACATCACTAATCATCAGGGAGATGCAAATTAAAGCCACAATGAGATACCAACTTACCGCTGTCAGAATGGGCATTATTAAAAAGTCAAAAAACAACAAATATTGGCAGAGATGTAGGTGTATAAGGAATGCTTATACACTGTTGGTGAGACTGCAAATCAGTACAACCCCTA
The DNA here is from genome assembly GCA_008086735.1 of Cheirogaleus medius. Taxonomy (NCBI): domain Eukaryota; kingdom Metazoa; phylum Chordata; class Mammalia; order Primates; family Cheirogaleidae; genus Cheirogaleus; species Cheirogaleus medius. The sequence continues at coordinate 19,554,612 of VBSM01002121.1, forward strand.
TGGATAACAGTATGGAGATTCCTCAAAGAGCTAAAAGTAGACCTACCATTCAATCCAGCAATCCCATTACTGGGTATCTACCCAAAGGAAAAAAAGTAATTTAATCAAAAAGACACATGCACTTGAATGTTTGTTTATTGTAGCACAATTCATAATTGCAAAGATAAGGAATCAACCTAAGTGCCCATCAATTCATGAGTGGATAAACAAAATCTGGTGTATACACACACACATACACACACACACACCCCATGGAGTACTACTCACTCATAAAAAGGAATGAAATAATGTCTTTTGCAGCAATGTGGATGGAACTAGAGAACATTATCCTAAATTAAGTATCTCAGGAATAGATAAACAAACACCACATGTTCTCACTAATAAGTAGGAGCTAAACAATGTGTACACATTGCCACAAAAAGACAGAAAGGATATTGCAAACTAAGAAGGGGGAAGAGTGGGAGTGAAGTTAGGGATAGAAACTTGCCTATCAGGTACAATAAAAACTGTCCAGGTGACAGGCACACTGAAATCCCTGACTTCAGCATTATACAGTATACCCATGTAACAAAAATATCTGTACCCCCTTAACATTTTGAAATAAGAAAGAAAGAAAGAAAGAAAGAAAGAAAGAAAGAAAGAAAGAAAGAAAGAAAGATTGATTTTCTACAACTTTTTATACCAAGACCCCATACTGTGGACAAATCGAAAATACTTAATATTGGTTTTACCCTTCACCAAAGTTATATGAGAGGGCCAAGGCCCTGATTAATAAGGAGTGATCCTGTACACACAAGTGGGTTATTACTGTGACATCCATAATCTCTGATGAAATAGCCCCTCTTTTTATGGCTCTCTGCCATTTCTATATACAATTTTGGAAGAGAAATCTTACATGCCTCTGCAGGGTTCCCACTTCCTCTCTAGGGTTTTGTAGACACCCTAATGGCACTGGCAGCAAGCAGGCCCTAGATAGATCCTTCTTTTCCCAGATCCCACAGGCCTCTGTCCCTTTCCTCTTCCTACCTTGAGGAAAGTTCTTTCTAGTCTGGAGTTTGTTTTATAGCATTGCTCTCTTCCCAGCTTTGATCAGCACTTGTTCTATTCCCATAACTCTTCTTCACACTAAGATTTAGGATTTGAAACACAATGTTCAGAGACACTCACAGCACGTATCTATTTCCTGTCCTGCTATATACTCCCTCTGAGGCAATGAGCCCAAAATTGACTGCTTGCTTAAGTAAGAAGAAGAAAAAAGGAGCAAAAAAACAGTGAGAAAAAACATGGAAGATTGTTTCAAAGATTATGACAGCTGTAATACTTTAAAAACGTGTTCAGTCAAGTCCTTGTACCACAAGTATAATTAAAACTCAGCCATATATCAAGAAATCTTCCCCTGAGGGATTAACCTGAAAGATTCTCTTCTCCTCCTGTGGAGATACTTCAGGCAAGAAAAGTACTTCCGCAACACTCATCCATCTGAAAGCACACACACACATGAAAAACAAAAGCCAAGCTGCTCATAGACCAGTCTTGAAGTTATGTTATTATTTTTACAAATAGAGGGGAAGTGAGCTCAATAAATCTTTAAATCACATTCTCTAGGAAGACTCAGAATAAAAGTCATTTTCTCTAAGAACATGGGTTATATTAGTATTAAATCATTTACTCATGGTATACCCAGGAGGTACTAGAACTAGGATCTCCTGCTGTGGCCCCAGAGCAAATTCAGCAACAGGAAAGAGATCTCCCAAACTGAAAGCAGCTTTACGTAGAGAATGTACCATTAGTGTCACCTAGTGGTAGCACTGGAAAAAAAATCCTGAGGTTTGGGTCTGTCAGTGAAATCTGAGTATAATGAGGTTCCTGAGAGCACCCAGGTACTTTCCACATGTTTCAATAGGAGAAACAAAGAGCTGCTTTCTGGAAAACATTGCAGCTGGCAGCCTGCCACCAAGTCTGAATTTCATCACATTCAAGTCTTAGAATCTCTCTCCATAAGTTTCCTCTGACTGCTACAATAAATATTGTACAATTTATATTCTTCAATTTCATTTCATTCTTAAAGTTTTTATGTACCTTTCAGTATCCAAACTTATCAGTGAGAATCTCCTCCTCCTCTCTCACCAACACTAACAATATCACAGACCAAGAAGGTAACACACTGAGCATATATTCATAGGACTAGACCCCAAGGCAAAGTCTCCATGTTAGCAGGCCTTAGATGAGCCTCCTTCCCTTGTCACAAGATGTGGGAGACTACAGGAAATCATAGCAGAGTTTTATTGTGGGAAAGATACCTAGCATTTTATCACTGAGGAAACTGAAACCCAAAGAAGTTTTTTACATGTCCAGTTGGACATAGCTAGTTAGCAACACATTGGAAACTAGAAACCACGCTTTTAAATTTCTGGCCCAGTATCCTTTCCATGTCATGCCATAGTACCTAACTTCCCTCTAGAACATTTTCAGCAGAGAAAGCAGATTGGCCCAGTGGAGTGAGACCAAGGTTCAAAGAAAATTGCTGTGACTCTTGGCCCAGGTCCTAAACTTAAATTTGCAGAATGGGATAACATTTAAGTTGTAATCAACAAAGCTTGACTCCTAATGAAGTTTTCATCATTAGACAATGTTTCATACTGTTTTGCAGCCCTGTAGTCATTGGACCATGTCCTGCAAAATCATATTTGCTATTGTTTTATTAGTTTTACAGACTGCTCAGCACCCAGGCATGTTCCCACACATATTCCCCCTTCCTATCATGCTCCCAACACATCCTGGATTTGCATATTCTATAATTTTGTTGTTATGAGCTTATGATTATAATCCTAGGTATGGTTTTCTTAATGTCATATTTCTTGCTTCACAGAAAAAAATTCTTTAAACACAACTATTGATTTGCATCTTGCAGATGCCATAATAACAAATCCCCTCTCCTAGATAGAGAAAACATCAAAACAAGAACAAAATCTTGCCAATATCTTTATATTGTACACACAAACCTAAGGCAAAATTTCAGAGATATCTTAATTTCTTAAAAATATTTTTTTTCTGATATTCATTGTTCATCCTCTGAAACAAAATGCCTCACACTTAAGGAAAATAATATTCTTACATATTTCTAAACCTCCCATAAATATGGATGGCTTACCAATATATGGAAACAAAGTTGATTTCATGGTTATGTTTTCATTTACAATAATAAAAGAAAAATTTTAAATCCAGCTGTCCTTTTGCTCTTGATCTTAATTTTTTCTTTTCAGTTTCTAATTACTCTTTTTCTAAGCTAACTAATGCTCTTTATCATTTTTGCCTCAGGTAAAGCTCATTCAAACTTCTCCTATTCTTTATTTTCTGTATCTAGTTACACAATCAGAAGAACATACATAGTTCAAAAGAAAAATATTGAATCCAATATTCCAATCACTTAAATCTTCTGGAAAATAAATGCTTTCCTATGCTCTCTATAACCATGAGTATATGGCCTTTTACACCAAGGTGAAGGGTGAAAATTTACAAGTCACAGTCTTGACAGCCGTGAAGCTAATGAGGGCAAGCATCCATGCTGATGTAAGCTAGTCAGCATGGTATTTTACTATAGAAAAGAGCCAAGAGTCATTATTAAATCTCAAATGTTACAGCTGGAGACTTAATAGCCTCACCCCAAGCCATTATTATTTCTTTGCCTAAACACAGTTTGCTAGAATTCCCTTGGCTGCAAAAAGAAATTGCTGATTAGCCAAATGAGACATAAGACTTCCTTCACTGGTCTAGTAAATAGGGTTCCGAATCTATGTGCAACTTACCCCTCAAGTGTTTCTGGGCATAATTTCTTTCATAGGAGGCATCACCTCTCTATAGCCCCACACCAAGAAATGAAGATGATGGCAGGCTGAGCTGTTAATTTTTAACTCTTTCATAACTGAGGTCACATTCAAGAATGAGAAAATATTTGGCAAAGAAAAACCCGTTTTCTACATACCCTATTCTTTGCAGTACTTACTGTCTGTTCCCAGATTAAGCTGAATAAATACTGTTTTCACGAAGATCATAAAGAACCTAAAGCATATTTAAAAGCATTTCTTGGCCTTCTTTGCTTCTCCATATCCTGCTACCACTGCCATGTAAAATTCTGAAAGGTTCCAATTTAGGCTTTTATGAAAAAAACATATAACGTGATGAAATTTACTAAATTCCTAGCTCCTGTTCAGTTTCCACATGGAAAATAACTGCCAAGAAGACCCACAGATTTTGGAAGTCAACGTTTAGAAATACCTTAGAGACAAGTGGTTCATGAAGGAAATTGAAAATGTTACTGGCGTTTCATCTCTGTCTCCATTGCAAAATAAATAGTTTCTAAATCAGTAGTGGAGGAAGAAGAAGCTGAGCATGAAATTTCCGGTGTATCTGACTCACCTGTGGAGTCAAAACATTGAGCACATCTGATAATAAGGAGCAAGTGAAAGGACACACATGGTTCCAAACTAAGAATGATACCTCTGGCTTCTGGTAATCAGGGAATTGCAAGATATTTTTTGGCACAGACTGAGAACCTAGTCTGAATGCAAAGTAAAAATGTTCAAAAGAAAGATGCTTTAGGCTATATCTAGGAAACTCTTCACAGGTAGCATATGTTTGTAGTTAATGTAATCTATCCAAACAGGAGAGCCCTGTTTCATCAGACAAGTGTCTGTTCTGATGACCCAGGTACTGAGCTAGCAGGAAACATCTTTGCTGAAAATAGGGAGAGAAAGCTTTATGCCTATTCAGAAAAGATATTCCCCTGTGGATGGAAAGGAAAAGAATATGAGAAGAAAAAAAGTGTAATTACTGAGCCAGTTACCTCTGACTCACTATCCCTACAGATGATTTCTTCCTCCCTTTGCCTCTCTTTGTTTCTCACTGCCCTTCTGTGTTTCTACACTTTGTCATCTCTTTGAACTTATGATGAATATTCATATGTCTTCATAGTGATTTGGCTGTATTATGATTAAGAACAGACTGAAGTACTTAAGATAGACACTTCTGATACAGAAAGTAGTTGGGTAGCAAGTCACCCATGTTAATGAGGGACATTTTACTATGACTAGCCGGTGAGTAAAATTATAGATCTAGACCTATAGAGAAAACCACATGGCCTTCTCACAACTGAAACATCCCTATCCCTTAAATGTATAATATTTGGGAAATATAGCCAAGTAACAATCCAGTATCTAGTTCATTTGTCAATTAAGTCACAGTTACAGATCTAATATTTATAGAATGGGGCTTTGTACTAGGCACAGGATAAAACAGAGAAAAAGTAGACATAAGCTTTATGCTTAAGAGTCTAAGGCAAGAGCTTTCTGCATATGATCTGCAGCTACTGTGGAGGCTTCTCTTCACAAGCCTCTATTAAAATACAGGCCACTCAAGCAGCATTACCAACCAGGTAGGGCACCTGTTCGAGGTGATGAGTAAGAGCTGAAATCTAGCTCTCACTCTGCTTTCCAAAATCTGCCCTGCCCAGAGGAGACACCTGTTAAAAAGTCACACAGAGGCAACAGCATCCTGTATTAAAGCAGTTTCCCCTTTCACAGGAGTCACTGCACCTTTCTTTCCCCTGGGGTTTCCCAGTACTGCAGAGTGTGGCACACTCACTTGTCAGACCTCAGCCGTGCAGCTCCAAACTAGAGCTAAGGTGAATTAATGTAACTTACAGCAGAACACAAAAATCTATATACTAGTGGAACCACAATAGTGCAGCTGGTCTCAGATTCCTTAGAGGTTTAAACTTCAGCCACTGTTTCTTAGTTGTCATTTTATTTTAAAGTTCCAATTCACCTTTTCTGAGTGAATAAGCACTCTGAAGTCCAGAGTTCTTTGTCCAGAATCCATCCACTTTTACAATGCACATTTTCCCTGAAAATGAGGGCAAGAGCTGATTGACTTACTACATTCCTAGATTTAATAAATTTATTTACTAAATAAATAAATTTATTTAATTTAATTAATTAATTTTATTTTATTAATTTATTTGATAAATAAATAGGCAAAAAAGCAAAACATGAAAAAGAGCTATGAAGGAAGCCAAGTTTGAGTGGAGTATTTAGAGATAAAGATATGGAATTTCATTTATACAGTTGTTCTGCTACTTGCAAGTTCTACAGATTCTAGGGAATGGAAATGGCAAGTTTTTGTTGTGTATCTGCTGCCTCTGTTGCAATGACAAACCCTTATTGGCAAGCCTTTAACATCTAATGGCATTTTACATTATGGTTTGATAGAAATAATCTGTCCAGGCTTTGTGACAAAGTTGTTTGGTGAATCCCTACTAATAATAGAGGAAAAGATGTGATAATGTATGTGTTCATATTTTGGTACTACAAATTTACACTAGTTTTAGTCAAAACAAATTCTGATCTTGCCACTTGAAAATGTAATTCTTATTCTTTCAAAAGGTTGGGGGGTAAAAGCTAGTTTTACACATAGGTCTCTGGCAGGTTACTTATAATGTGGTTCTTCCATGAATTGTCTAAAATCTATTTCACCCATAAAGATATTCCATCCAAAAAAAACCAGAGTATTTTGTATTTTAACCCAAGTCCTGGATTGCCTTCCACTGCCCCATGATTGAAAAGCAACTAGAATCTGTACCTGAATTCAGTTTTCATCTATGATTAAACACCAGTTTCAAATAGACAAGCAGCAGTCAACACATGAATTAAATGGTGCTTAATTATCATTAATCTTTCTGATTGTTTCATTGTATAAATTAGCCTGGCCATTCCTTCAACACAACTTTGCCTCACTGCCATGGTAAGCTTCAAATGATATCATATGGAATTGTTCTGTTTTTTATGAAACAAATCAAAAAACATACCAAAAAAACCCTTAGTCTTTAATACAAAGAGAATCCTGAGAAGGGTATAAACTAATAGCATAAGTCAGAGCTAAATGTAATAGCATAGATCACAGCTACATCTATTCATATTAAATAGCCTCCAGATCAGCCCCCTCAAAGATGAGACCTGCTATGGTTTGAACATTTGTTCTTTCCAAAACTCATGTTGAAATTTAACTCCCAATGTGGCAGTATTCAGAGGTAGGCCCTTTAAGAGGTGATTGGGTCATAAGGGCTCTGTCCTCATGAATGGATTAATCAGTTCATGGATTAATGAGTTAATGGATTAATGAGTTGGTGGATCGGGAGTGGTAGCTTTATAAAAGGAAGAAGAGGGACCTGATCCTTAGCTCCCTTGCCATATGATGCCCTATGCCACCTAGGGAATCTGCAGAGACCCCACCAACAAGAAAGCTCTCACAAGATGTATCCCCTCAACCTTGGACTTTCTAGCCTCCAGGACTGTAAGAAATAAATTTCATTTCTTATAAACTACTCAGTTTAAGGTATTCTGTTATAAGCAATAGAAAATAGACTAACACCCGACAAATGTTATTCCTACATGTCCACTTAGGTGTTGATCTGTTAATA
>VBSM01002121.1:19563415-19577315 GCA_008086735.1 Cheirogaleus medius
ATAGAATGTCTTTTGTTCTTTTGGGTAGATGCCCAGTAATAGGATTGCTGGATCTACTTGGTAGATCTACATGTATCACTTTAAGGTATCTCCATATTGCTTTCCACAGAAGTTGTATTAGCTTGCAGTCCCACCAGCAGTGTATGAGTGTTCCTATCTCTCTACATCCAGGCCAACATTTATTGTTTTGAGACTTTTTGATAAAGGCTATTCTCACTGGAGATAAGTGATATCTCATTGTGGTTTTGATCTGCATTTCCCTGATGATTAGAGATAAAATGGATAGTCTTTATGCACCTGAAAATTACATTCTGTTACTTCTTTAATGGCAAAGGACATATATATTGTCTTGACTAGGCTGCCTTTGTGTATATTTGTGAAAAAATTGTCAGCTCTAAAAGGTTGGATCTTGATGTGTCTGTCTTACAAACCTGTGCAGTTCTTTGATCTCCAGTTTGAATCACTAAGGTAAGCTGTTCATGAGCTGAAACAGCAGGCATCATTTCTCCATCTGCTGCACAGCACTCCAGAGAAAAGAAAGTAAAAGGCCCAAAGAAAGTAAAAGGCAGGAAGAGAAAGAACGTTTCACTGTTTGTTTTTTTAACTTAAATGCCAGGAGCAAATCAAGCCCAAGAGTCTAGCTGCCAAGGAAAAAGGCAGAATCCATCAGCATTTCCATGGGAAAAGGTAAGTCAGTTGCCCAGACACAGGAAAATGCACCTGTAGGAGAGAAAAGAAAAATAAAATCAAGTACAAAACAGTTGTAAACTGAATTAATGCTAAAAACCTAAAACAATAAGTTAGTCATTAAGAAGACTTCTTTTTAAGAGCTCCTTCTCCCTTGCTTTGTTGTAAAATCATTCTTTCTGAACCTCTCTGCAAGTGAACCAAGAAAATATGCCCCAAAACAGTGAGAAAACATTATATTCAATTTCATGCGATGTGAACACACTACTTGACATTTGGTTCCTCCACCAGGTCATTACACCATGCAAAGTAAGAAGTGAAATCCTGGGTGTCATATGGCCAAATTAAAAGAAATCAGCATGCTGACTCCTTAACCAAGGTTGACAAGCTCTCCAGACTGAAGGCTGTGGCCATTAAAACTGCAACTGTCTATTATTATCCCTTCTCTGTGTTATTATTCTATTCTTAGCTGGCAGAGTTACTCTATCAGCATGAAAGCATCAGTCAAACTTCTGATTGACCACAAGAGCATTGATTAATATGGACACAAGAAGAGTTCTGTTAAAACTGCAGGATCTTCCTCCAAACAGCTCAAGCACACAAAGCCAAACTTGCTACTGTGGTAACCAGAACACACAGCTTGTTATTTTTAATTACATCCCCTCCATAGTTAGGTCTTTCCTTTGGAACAGTGGATTATTATTTAGCAACTTTTGAACAAGAGGGGTGGGCACACCATCCAGCAGGGAGCCAAGAGAGTTCTTGATGCCTCCTATGTTAGACTTGCTAATCAATTCACTCTAGCTAAAATGAAAGTCAGGGTACTCAGGTGGGTATGAGGATCTTAATTTTAGGGAAACAACATTACCCATGCAACACAATATATCACAAATTTAAATGCACAGATGCTGAGAAATACATTTCAAATTCTATGAACTCCTAAGAAACTTTACAACTGAAAATGAATTCTAAATATTTTTGACATGTTGTTGCTGGACATTTGCAGAACATTTGTGCCTGTATTATTTGTTTGTTTTTAATGTTAATATTGTGTAGATTTAGAGCAGGGGTTCCCAACTAGGGGTCAATTTTATCTCCCAGGAAATAGTTCACAATGTCTGGACATTTTTGTTTGTCACACTGGAGGAAGGAAGAGGAGTGCCACTGACATCTAGTTAAATAGATAAAAAAAACTAATAAAACTAAAACTAATAAAACTTCTCATGGGCCGGGCATGGTGGCTCATGCCTGTAATCCTAGCACTCTGGGAGGCCAAGGCGGGAGGGTTGCTTAAGCTCAGGAGTTCGAGACCAGCCTGAGCAAGAGCGAGACCCCGTCTCTACTATAAATAGAAAGAAATTAGCCAAACAGCTAAAAATAGAAAAAATTAGCCAGGCACAGTGGTGTATGCCTGTAGTCCCATCTACTTGGGAGGCTGAGGCACTAGGATCGCTTGAGCCCAGAAGTTTCAGGTTGCTGTGAGCTAGGCTGACGCCACAGCACTCTAGCCCAGGCAAGAGAGTGAGACTCTGTCTCAAAAAAAAAACTTCTCATGAAAATTAGCAGAGTCCTCTGCACCGCTTTTCCCCTCTCAAGTTTCCCTTCACAAACATTTCATTATTTCATCTGGCTACCCTTCATTTTTAAAGAATATGCTTACACCAAGAATTCTTATTTAAGCAAGTTTAGATATTGTTATTGACACTTTATTTTGCAATGAGAGGATTTAGCACTCTTTCCAACACCTCACCCCTTAACTTCCCTCTCTAATTTTACCTTTTTAATTCTGTTCTCCATTTCTTTCTGGAAGAGTTTTCTAACTTTATTTTCAACCATTTTATTGAACTTTAATTTCAATTGTTGTATTTTAATTTTTATTTCCAAAGGTTTTTTTCTTGATCTCCATCTCCTTTCCCTTATTGTTGCTTTTTTTAGTAGCAACATATTTTTGTTTCATGGATAAAATATGTCCTCACATTTCTCTAAGATTGTAAACTATGTTGTTTTTGAAATTTTCTTTGGCTCATTTTTTTCTTTCTGTTTCCTTTGAGATCTGTTTTTTGTTTGTCAATCTTTTTAATATGGGAACAGTTACTTAAATATCTGATGATCTTTTACTGTTCTTTTATGTTTAAAAATGAGAAACTAAAAGGTTATGGGTAGGGCTTGCCCACTACGGACTTCACAGAGCACAATCTGGTGGCAATTGGCCATATTGATGGTAGTCCCAACTGCCAATATCTGTATTAGTCAGGGGAGGCTATGCCTAACAACAACAACAATAAAATGCAGTGGTTCAACATACTGGGGCTATGTGTCCACTCTAGGTCAAGGTGGCTCTGAAGGCAGCTGTACCTCTCAAGGTAGCTCAGCCATCTAGGCTGCTTCCAGATTGTAGTTCCTTCATGCTGATACGCAGCTTCCATGGTCACTATTGAATAGTGACCATACCACTTCCTTTCATAGCCTATTGGCCAGAAACAGTTACATTACTCCATCTAACTGCAAGGGGGTGGGAGGACCATACAAATATTCAGTCCCTCCATTATCCTCACTCACATCTTTAAAAAGGATAAAGCATGTATAAATGGGGTTTTGAATATTAGGAGAGTTTAGAACAATCAATAGGAATATATGTCTTCCTTCCCTTATAATTTGACATATTTTCTCCTTTTGAGCTTCTTTAGAGTTGGAATTGCTCAGGAGAGGGGAGAAAGAAAAAAAAATGCATTCCTGTTTCTTTTCATCTTTATTTGAATCTCCATGCATGGAATTCTCTTTAGAAATCCAAATCAATACAGATGTGTGATTAATGTGACTATGACCATCAAGTGGATTGTTAAGGAAAGGGAAATTTTTTAAAGTTTTCAAACATACTTTTTTAAACTCAACCACTACATTTACAACATTCACTACATTTAAGATGGAGGAGCAGACAGCTCATCCAATTATCTATTTCTTCTAAACAAACCACCCTATCCCAAACTTAGTGGCCTAAACAATAATCTTTATATAATGCTTAGAGATCTATGGGTCAGGAATTCAGAGGGAACACACCTGGTCTCTGTTCCTTCATGTCTGGGGCCTCATCTAGGAAGACTTCAGACCTGGAGCTAAGATCATCTGAAGGCTCATTCACTCACATATCTGGAAGTTAATGCTGGCTATTGCCTAAGACTGGATTTTCTATGTGTGGCTTCTCCATGTATCTGTACAGGCTTCCTCACAGCATGATTCCAAAAGAATAGAGCAGAAGAGTGTTGTATTTTTATGAGCTAGCTTCAGAGTCATCAAGCCTCACTTCTGCCATACTCTATTGGTTGAGGCAGTCACAAAGGGCAACACACTTTCAAAAGCAGGAGACATAAACTCCATCTCTTGATAGGGAAGTGGCAAGGATCTAGGAAAGCATGTGAGATGAGAGATGCTGACTAAGATCAAGAAGCAAGGGTTTACCATTATAGTCCCACCTAGCAACTAACTCATACAAGAACTTTACTAATGGACAGATTTCATTATCATATATACAGTCTCGTCATGTCCTGCTGAATGGAATATCTGAAGGTCTAGCTGTGTAAGAATCAAAACTCAGCAATTCAGGAAAAATGCAAAGCCAAAATTCACAGAAAGTGAGGTGTATTATGAAATATTCAAAAGGTAGTAATGTTATCCTTTATTTTCTCACTCTAGGAGTGTCTGGGAGAGGAAGGGATAAAGGGAGAGACAAGTCCGTGTATACCCAAATGATCTACTTCACCAAAGGAAGATCTACTTTTTCATTTCTCCAAATGTCTAAAGATCACTAGAAGAACAGGATGAGGAACAGGATTTCACACATAGATCTCTGAGCAGAAATTTAGTTGCGAAATTCATTCATTAAATTACCTTTAAAAAATTTGCGTTTTTAAAACATAGTCAGAAATACAATAGAAACAAGAAGACTTCTTCTGTGTGCAAGAAGCTTCTACACTAATAAGCAAACTAGCAATACATCGTATTAATAATAAGTACCATATGGGTATGGATGGGGGCTCCTCGGGATGGGTATTTAGCCAGCTGTTTATAGCTAATATCCATTCTGACTGGGCTGTTCTCTGCTTTGATTGCTTGGTGCCAATGCCACAGCAGGTGAAAAATATTTTCAGTAGCACCCTTCGTGCTATTATAACAGATGAGGGTACCTGAGTGTCCAGCCTGCTTGGGGAACTGCTGGTAATACACTAGAGTTGTAGCTCAGAATGCAAAGTGGGGAGTAGCAATGGAGGAGGCTGGAGAAATAGACTGTAGTCAGAGCATAAAGGGTCTTCTATGTTATTTTTGGGTAAATGGAGAGCTATCAAAGGGATTTTAATCAAAAGAGCAAGCCAATCAGACTCTGTCTTTTGAAAATATTATTCTACATGGCCTGTGAAAAACTGAGGGGACAAGATGGTAAGAATATATTAGGAAGCAATTTCCAGAATGCAGAGAAGAGTAAAGCAAAGTAAAGGGTGATGAGGATGAAGGAAAGTAGACAACCATTAAGAAGGTGGAATTTAAAGAATTTTTGATTATTGGATGTGAGTGAGCCAGAGAGGAAGTAGGACAGTTTTAAAGGATGACCAGATTTCCAGTGTGGCAACTGGGATAATAGCTACTACCAAAGACACAACCCAATCTAACCTTTGCCACTGGCTACTGCAAGGCAGAAAAACAGCAGTGGCAGCTCATGAGACAACCAAGGATGGCAGGACATCATCAGGATGGTACACAGGTCTAGCCTGACAGAGAGTAGAAACCAAGAAATTTAGGGAAATGAGTGGGAGATTATTCCCTCTCTCTCTCTCTCCCTCCATCTCCTCTGCCACACATACTCCCAGAGACCTGGATATTACACCTGTTGTAAGAACAGTGTTAGGTGAAGAACGTGAAGATCTCTTTAGGGGACTACTATAAGTGGGAGCAAAACATGGAGAGATTGAGCCCAAGTGGAAATCCCAGAAAGAACAGAAGCTAGGTCCTGGGAATTATATCCTCCTTCAAGAAATACTTTACTAGTCTTTCTATACCAAGAAAAGGTACTCATTGGAGCAAGATTTCAAGAGAACCAGTAAGCTAGCATGTCCTGATTGAGAAATAATGATTTTTATAGCCCCATTATTTTCAGCAATTGAAATCTCTTGAAATTAAAAATCCTCAGGTGGAGTTGTGAAAATTCAACCAAAATATAATCTTCTGAGAGGGAAAGCAGAAAAGAATTGTCTCCAGTCTTAGAGAAATATAAGTACTGATGTTCCTATATAGTGGTTGCTTGCCCAAGAAAGTTTCCTCTGGATTATCTCTCATTTCTATAGCTATCTAAGATATACCTATTTATCATGGAATAACATCTGATGTTCTCTCTAATTCTACAAATAATCTAATGTGCAGTTCCTGTAACTTAAATAATTCTTAATTATGTTCCAGTTTCAAATCTCTTTATTTAATATCTAAATAATCTTCCTAGGTATTCTGCTATGTTCAGAAGAGGTCATTCTGAGGCATGACCTCAGAATGACCAAAATTCCTGCCAAAGTCAATAATAGTATCACTTTAAATAATCCACAGAGATTTTGTTTAACTTCTTCCTTTTGATAGCTTTTGGGCAAGTACTATTACAGTTGATTAAAATGTCCCTCTTCAGAGACAATGGAAATTATGTGTCCTTGATTTACTAAGTTGTGTCTCAGCTTTAAACAGAAAGTTAGCATTCCAAAAGTAAGCCACTCTATCTGTGGTATTAAAATGTAAAGTTTACTTAAGAACATGTCACAGAATTTTTAAATCGGCAATGTCTAGGACCTCAACTTACTTCCTCTCAGCCTTGCCTCTGATTTCAGTTATGGGTGGATGGATGTCTCCATGCATGGCTTGGACTCCACACTGACAACATCTCACCTCAGAGATGTGATATGTCTCTAGCTTTCTACCCCCAGGTATTAATAGTTCATCTCAGCAGCTTATGTGTACAGCTCAGAAGCTCAGGGGAAGAAGCACCTCCAAGGGCAACCCTTGCTGATGAATAAATGTTCCCACCTCACTTCCTTAGGCAAGCAATTCTTGGAGGCGCTCTGCATGCTTCTCAGGAGGTCCCAATAGAATTGAACTCCATTGCCTCCAGCAGTAACCTCAGTCTTGTTCCCTTATATTGGTTTTTTCTCCTTTCCTGTCCCACTCTCCCCAGGTCCTTCCTTCTATTTCCAGGAATGACTGCCCAAAATAAACCACCTAAACATATGCTTTTCTCTGGCTCTGCTTTCGGGTGGTACCAAAACTAAGACAGCTTTCCTCTAGTCAAACTCCTTCATTTTAAAGATGAGGAAACATCTGTACAAAGTATAATACTAGTTACAACAAAAGCTAGATCTCAAATCTCCTAGCTTCCATAGCACATTTTATTTTACTGCCTAGGACCTCATCAAACATTGAACGGTATGAAATAATAAGTAAGTACTGAACTGTGGTGGAGTAGACCTTCAGAGCAGCTGGGACTTCAGAGGGGATAGTCGTGAGTAAGCACTGGTGCTGGTAGGGAAGAATTTATAGAGGAAAGGAACATAAGCTGGGCCTTAAATAAATGTAGACATGTGTAGGGTATTCCAGTGAAAGGAAAAGATAAATGAAAGTATTAAAGTCGGAATCAGCAGTGTGTATTCTTAGGATATCTTGTAGATTAGCCCAGTAGGTCACATTGAGATATAGAGGAAATGCTGAATAGGTAAGATGGTGCCAGGTTATAAAACTTCGCAAGCCAAGCAAAGGAATTTAAAAATCAGGTAATCAAATGCCTGATCACCTGATCTTTAGCTGAGGTAAAGAAATGTTAAGAAATCTGACTATCAATACTCAATTAGAAACTGATAAAGATATAGACAAGTTCAGAACCCCTGTCTCCACACTTTTAAATCCTGTAGTCTTTTTATCACTATCCTACTCTTCCAAAGTTACCTCAACACATTTTAAAAGCTAAGGATATTTTTGTATTATGATATTCATGGAATAAAATCCAAAATCTTTAGCCTGATTTATTAGACTCTTTGCCATCTGAGCACTGCTTACCCCTCCTGCCTTAGTCAACTCATTCAGCCCATACCCTACACTCCTGAAGTAGTCCTCATGGTCACTTATATCCTCCTGAAAATTTTCTTCCTCCCGTGGGTGGTGCCATTCTGTTTTGCCACATTATTTCTCTCCTTGCTATCATTTACTAAATTTCAGCTTATTCACCCTCACTGGTTGACAACTATGTCCTGGGTTCCCAGGTCCTTTCATTTCTAGTCTTCCTGAGATTCTGTATAATCTTAATACCCATGCAGATGATCCATATAATATCATAGCCTCACATCTTCATGACCTGCATTTCAACTATCTTCTATCCACTTCAAATCAACCTGGACCTGGTCATCAACCAAAACTGCATCAACTTTGAAATCTTAAATTCTAAAATGTTAATCCAAATGTAAACTCAGAGTCTTCCTTCTCTTTCACTGTCTTCCTCTAATTGTATATCCATTCAACCACCTACATGTACCAGGCATTAAGTGGGACCCTGGAGAAACAGTGATGAATGAGACATTCAAGGTCCTTGTTTTCGCAGAGTTGGTATCCTAGTTACAAAAACTAACAAGAAATTAGTGGCAAAAACTATGACAGGGTAAATACAGGATGCTATAGGGGTTTATATGAGGGGCACCCAACCCAGATTTAAGGGCCAAGAGCTTCCCAGGAAATAATGTCTAAGGTAAGCCCTCACCAAGGTTCTTCAGATGCTTGATTCTTCTATTTTATCCTCATTCATCTTCACTCCCCTTTGGCTTTGCTTCCTTCCCTCATTTGTCTAAACTCCATAATGCAATCTTTTAATTAATTTTTTCTTAGTACTCTCAATATTGATACCAGTTCCCTTATCTTTCTCCCACAGCCACTCTGCACACTCTAGATCTCATATAAGCTTAACAATCAACCTTCTCTGATCTTACACCTGGGCTGCTGAAAACTTCCTGAGAAAGCCAAACAAATATGCAGACTAATGGCACTGTACTCTGGATCTCTGATCTCTACTGATCCTCTCTAGTTCCAAAAACAAGTATTTTAATACTTCTTCTTCTTTTCTCAACTTTACTACTTCACCAATGGCTGTTATCACATACATGCTAAATCCTAAAATCTCTTTCTTTGCAAACTTCATCTTCCATGGTCTCTTGGATCATTTAGAAACTTGGAACCTCTCCCACCAACTTTAAACTCTCTTTTAATTTTACTGTAATGATATCATTGTCTCTTGGCTCTCTGACTCTATATTTATAACCATTCCAACTCAATATCTCTTTGAGTTCTTATTCCTCTAGCTATTCCTAAAAGATTGGTATACTTCACAGTTTTATGCTTGGTCCTCTTCTTTTCTTTTATTAATACATGCCACCAGAGAGATTTCAGATACTTTTATAACTTCAAACAGGTCCTTCTATATGCTCATAACTACAAATCTAGATCTCTAACCAAGGCATTGTCCTAAAGTCTTGGCCAACAGCCTATAGATATCTCTGCCTGACTCAATGTACATAAAACTAAGCTTACTAAGCTTACTATTCTTATTATTTCTCCCCAATCTAATTTCAACTCTAACATATTTTCTATCATATCCACTCTTTTGGAATTTGCAATCACCAGCCACAAAATCAAGAAAGACAAGTTTAGTTTATTTTATTGTACATTGTACATTGTACATTTAGTTTATTTATTGTACATTCCTCTTATTCCTTCACCCCCATATTAAAAAATAATCAAATCCTATGTATTTTGCATCAGAAACATTTTTTTCTTATCCATTCCCTTAAAATTTGATCATGCCACTCTCTACACCATAGTAATACAAAATTACTGGCTATTATCTCCAAATCCAGGCTATTTTATGTCTCCATGGCTTTTCTCAGTTTGTTTTATTATCTGGATTTCCCTTTCTTCTTTTTCCTATACACAGTTTTTAGGACTCAGATAGTGTCATCTCTTAAATTAATCTTTTCTTGACCCTCTACTAACTCCCCATACCCACCAAAACTTTACCCACTTACCGAATGTCATATAGACTCACATATACCCTAACAAAGCACTTATAATACACGATTTATTTATGGCACTATTTACCTGTCCATAACTATCCTATTAAACCCAAAGCTCCCTCTTGAAAGAGAACATTTCTGAATTTACTTAGGACATAGCAAAATGTCTAAATCAGTAAATATTTGTTGAATGAATGAACTCAGAACAACATACAGCTCCTATAATACATCACTTTTTGCAGCTGAGTAAACACTGAGAACACTTATGGGCTTTGGAGTCCTACAAACATAGGTTTAAGTCCTCGGCTTTAAAAGCATAAATTGTTTTCCCTTGGCAAGTAAGCCTCTTAAAATTTCAGTTTACTCACCTATAAAATAGGAATAATACCACTACCTCATATAGTTCTTATAAGGATTAAATGAAGGAAAGGTATGAAAAGAAACTGGGAGACAACTGACATCTAACAAGAATTTAAATACGTGTTAGTCATTGATATTTTTATGCTACCCTTTTGCTCATTTCTTCCTTTTGCCTGGTGACTCCTCTCCCCAGGATGCCCTTCTTTTATTTTTTAAACTAGTTAGTAGCTTAACTTCTTTTAAAACTTAAGTAAGTTACTATAGCCTTGTAGTATAGCTTAAAATCTGGTAAAGTGATACCTCCTGAATTGTCCTTTTTGCTTAAGGTTGCTTTGGCTATTCAGGGTCTTTCTAGTTCCATATGAGGTGTAGAATTATTTTTTCTAGATCTTCAAAAAGTGACACTGGTATTCTAATGGGGATTGCATTGAATCTCTAAATCACTTTAGGTAGTATAGACATTTTGACAATGTTGATTCTGTTGATCATGAGTATGATATGTTTTTCCATTTGTTAACATCCTCTGCGATTTCCTTCCTCAGTGTTTCATAGTTCTCAAGAACAGAGACATAGACCATTGGATCAAAACAGAGAACACAGGTATAAAACCACCCTCATATAGCCATCTGATCTTTCACAAAGCAGACAAAAACGTACACTAGGTAAAAGAATCCCTATTCAGTAAATGGTGCTGGGAAAATTGGATAGCCACATATACAAGATTGAAACAGGATCCACACCTCTTACCACTCACAAAAATTAATTCACAATGGATAACAGACTTAAACCTAAGGCATGAAACTATAAGAATTCTAGAAGAAGAGGTTGGAAAACTCTTATAGATATTGGCCAAGGCAAAAAATGTATGAAGAAGACCCCAAAGGCAATCATAGCAACAACAAAAATAAATAGATGAGGCCTGATTAAATTAAAAAGCTTCTGCATAGCCAAGGAAACAATCAACAGAGCAAATAGACAACCTACAGAATGGGAAAAAATATTTGCATGATACACATCTGATAAAGGGCTGATAACCAGAATCTACAAAGACTCAAGCAAATCAACAAGAAAACATCAAACAACCCCATTAAAGAGTGGACAAAAGACATGAACAGAAGCTTTTCAAAAGAAGACAGACTAATGACCAATAAACTATGAAAAAATGCTCAATGTCTCTAATCATCAAGGAAATGCAAATCAAAACCACAATGAGATATCACCTAACTCCAGAGAGAATGGCTTTTAGCAAAAAGTCGCAAAACAACATATGCCGACATGGATACAGAGAGAAAGGAACACTTTTACACTATTGGTGGGACTGCAAACTAGTACAACCTCATGGAAAGCAGTATGGAGAAACCCCAAAGAATGAAAAGTAGACCTACCATTTGATCCAGCAATCCCACTACTGGGTACTTGCCCAAAGGAAAAAAAGACATTTTATAAAAAAGACACTTGCACTCAAATGTTTATAGCAACACAATCCACAATCACAAAGATGTGGAAACAACCCAATTGCCCATTAATAATGTCGATTAATAAAATGTGGTATATATATACCATGGAGTATTACTCAGCCATAAAAAATGGTGAACTGATACCTTTTGTAACAACCTAGATGGAGCTGGAAGCCATCCTTTTAAGTTAAGTATCATAAGAATGGAAAAACAAACACCACATGTACTCACTACTAAATTAGAACTAATTGATCAACACTCATGCACAGCTAGAGCAGTAAAATTCAACAGAAATGAAGCAGGTGGAAGGGGGGAGGGGGGATGGGTAAATTCACACCTTACAGGTACAATGCACACTATCTGGGTGATGGACACACTTACAACTGACTCAAACTGTACAAAAGCAATTCATGTAATGAAAACATTTGTACCCCTGTAATATTCTGAAATAAAAAAATAAAAATAAAACTTAAATAGGTTATTATCTCCTCTAGGACTCTGCCCTGACTTCCCCCACCCTTTGTGGATGAGGTAGTACTCTTTTTTTTCACTCTTCTCAAAGTACCTTACACTATTTCTTCCACAGTACATATCGTACAGAGCAAGAGTCTGTTTGTTTGCCCAACTCTTTCATTAGAGTTCAATAAAAATAAGAGCTATGCATTTTACCCCCAGAACCTAGCAATCTGCATAGCAGTTACTTTGTGCTTAATAAATGATCACTGAAAGGAGAAATACTGCTTAATAGAGTACCATAAATGTAGTGAACATGCAAATATTTCTTGATGATTAAATGGGGTCAAATGGGTGGTCTGTTGTGCCCTATAATGTTATTTGGGATAGATTAAATCAATGCCAGATTGAATTAAATGGTGTTAACTAGAACAGAAAGAAATTAAGTGGCCATGATGTTTCAATTTGGTCTATATAGAGGCACTGTGTATAGCAAGCACATGGTAACAATACCCCTGATGAATAAGCTCTTGTCTGGATATATTTGCAGTTGTACCTTACAGTTAAATTCAAAAAGTAAGCAGAGAAGTGTAGCTCAACATGAAGCAGAATACAGCTTGACAGTAAACTCTTTCAGTCCCCAAAGCTATTTCTTACTAGGCTTTCTCTTTTTATTATATTAAATGTTTATTGCTTTATTCTCCATTCTGCTTAACACAGGAAAATTAAGACTATGACCCTTATCTTAATGTCCACATATCACTACAATGAAACCTACAGAAGATAGGACATTTTTCTTAGTGTAATTTAAAGTCGGATTTCTATTTGATGAAGAAAAATTCTTCCCTGAAAACAGCATGGAATCCTGAGATAATGGTTTAAAATATTTACTTATAATTGGAAAGGCAGACAGACTCTTAATCATGGCATGGCTTAATTATAGCAACATAAGCATAATTAGCACTGTTGTAATAAATTACTAATTTATAAGATGAATTATCTTGCTTCAGTTTTCAAAATAGAAAGCATTCTATACACTATTATATGAATTCTTGGTTTAAATTATTTATCCTTCTGGATCCTGTCTGCTGATAACTAAACATCAAATTTTTTATTTCCTTCTCCACACATTAATTTTAATACCTTAAAGTTGAAAGTAGAAAAGCTAAGAAAACTAACCTATTAGTCATTTTAATTTATATTATTCATTAGGCATCAATTTTCATTATCTTTTTACCAGTTTTTAAATTTATTTCAATACTTGTTATCCTTGTTATTGATACATGAGTAGAAATCAGCAAGGGTTTATGCCTAAGGTATGGTGAGGTGTAGTGACAAAGGCAGAGAAACAAGTTAATGGTTCAAAAAACACTTCATTAGTAATCCAAATTCTTCAGAAATATCATTTTGTATTGCTGAAACAATGCCTTATTTTATTTTTAGCATAATGTTTAAAATTCATTTTAAAGCAGCATAATTTTTCTTTAGCAATCATTCTTTAGAAAATAAGACCATAAAAGCAAAATATTACTATTTTTTGAGATGGGGTCTTGCTATGCTGCCCAGGCTGGCTGGAGTGCAGTGGATATTCCCAGGCATCATCATAGCTCACAGCAGCCTCTAAACCCTGGCCTCAAGCAATCCTCCAGCCTCAGCCTTCCCAAAAGCTGGGACTACAGAAAATATTACTCTTTCTAATATCACCTATTTCCAATAGTTTTTTCCTTTATACATTGCCACTTACTATGAAGTATATTCTAGTAGTAAGCTCCAGGCCAGACATATATTGCTGGAGAAAGCTATTTTAAATCCCTTTTTCAGTATGATTTTTTATCACAAATCCTAGGCATTCTTTTTTTTTTTTTT
>VBSM01002121.1:19582187-19596404 GCA_008086735.1 Cheirogaleus medius
AAAAAAAAAAAAAAAAAAGAAAGACTACTGGACCTATGGGATACCATTAAGCAAACAAATTTTCACATTATGGGAGTTGCAGAAGGAGAAGAGAAGGAAAAAGGCAAAGAAAACCTATATAATGAAATAATAGCTGAAAACATCACAAGTCCTGGGAAAGATATGAACATCTAGACCTAGGAAGCTCAACAGTAACCAAATAGATTCAAACCAAACAGGTCCTCTTAAGGCATATTATTGTC
This sequence comes from Cheirogaleus medius, assembly GCA_008086735.1. Taxonomy (NCBI): domain Eukaryota; kingdom Metazoa; phylum Chordata; class Mammalia; order Primates; family Cheirogaleidae; genus Cheirogaleus; species Cheirogaleus medius. Next base: position 19,582,430 of record VBSM01002121.1, read on the forward strand.
AAAAGTCAAAAACAAAGAAAGAATGCTAAAAATAGCAAGAGAAAAGCATCAAGTCATATAAAGGAAATTCCTATTAGACTCATAGAATATTCCTCAAAAGAAATCTTACAGGCATGGGATAATATAGACAATATGCTAAAAGAAAAAAAAATTGACATCCAAGAATAGTATACTGAACAAGGATATTCTTCAGAAATGAAGGAGAAATAAAGGCTTTGCCAGACAAGAAAAAACTGAGGAAAGTCATCACCACTAGACCAACCTTACCAGAAATGCTTACATCTGGAAGCAAAAGGACAATAACAACCACCATTATGAAAACACATGAAAGAATAAAACTCACTGGTTGAGAAGAAACACAAATGAGAAAGAAAAAGGAATCAAACCTTATCATGAAAGAAAACAATCAAACTACAAATAAACCATGAGAGAGGAAATAAGGAACAAAAGATAAACAAAACAAGCAGAAAACAATAAACAAAATAACAAGAGTAAGTCTTTACCTATCAATAATAACAATTTAATGCAAATGGATTAAATTCCCTAATTAAAAGATACAGACTGACTGAATAGATAAAAAAATAAAACCAAATATATGCTGCCTGTAAGAAACTCACTTCACCTGTAAAGACTAAAAGTGGAGGAATGGAAAAAGATATCCCATGCAAATAAAACCAAAAATGAGCTAGAGTAACTATACTTATATAAAATAAAATAGATTTTGAGTCAAAAACTGTAAAAAATGACAAAGAAATTATTATATGATGATAAAAGGATCAATTCAGCAAGAGGATATAACAATTGTAAATATATATGTACCCAACACTGAAGCATCCAGATACATAAAGCAAATATTAGTAGATCTAAAGGGAGAGATACACCCCAACATAATAATAGTTTGGGACTTTAACACCCTCTTTTCAGCATTGGACAAATCATCTGGACAGTAAATCAACAAAAAAAATCAAATTTAAATTGCACTATAGACCAAATGAACTTGGCCCTAGTGCTAAAGCCAAGTTTCTCAACTTATGAGTCTTTAGAACAAGAATTAAAGCAAAGGCAACATATCTAGGTTAGGGGTTTGGTTATTAGGGTTAATTAATCTCTTTTGTTCCGAATATACTACTACATATTAAGCAGATCTACCTATACCTTGATATAGGACAAGAAAGAAAGGTAATCATGAATGGTACTATATTATTATTTGTTAGAATTGAGTTAAGTAAACCAATTAAGTCAGAAAAACAATCCTTTCCTTCCATTAACCATTATAGTAAAGGCAACAAAAATAAAGAATTATGGATATTGGAGTCATTATGTAGAAACTATTCTTTTTTACCATGGGCATATTATATAAGACTGTGTTCAGAAAAGAGCTCATTAAAGCTGGAGAATGTGGTGGCTGTCTCAAATATAGTAAGAGCCATCATCATATTATAGTCAGAGTGGTAATTTGGTAGTAACACTTAAACCAGACAGTCCATGCACAACTCAGTGCTATTGATATGTTGATATGCTGGAGAGACAGAGAAAGAGACAGAGAGAGGGAGTGGGAGAGAGAGAGAGAGGGGTGAGGGGAGAGAGAGAGAGAGAGAGAAACAAGCAAAGACTATACCTACTTTCTCCTAATTGTTTGTTCAGTGCCATGACCAGGGAAGTCAGGAACTGACTCCTGAAAAATGGAAACAACTGTAAACTTCCCATGAAAGTCAAGCAAAAAACAATGAACCCAGAGAAACAGAAATAAAGCATTTCACTGATGTCTATCATGCTTCATAACATACATTCATTCAGTTTCCAGAACCATCTTGACAAGCCCTGTTAGTAAGGATAAAGGAAAGTAACTGCATGACCAGTGTACATTAAATTGCTTTCCCTCTTTGTCCTTTCAGTTGTGCTGGGGAAACAAGTTTGTTGCTATTTTCTGGGTGTTTTTCCCCTGTTAACAATATATCTTCTCATCATTTGTAAGCCCAGATCCTTTTTCTCATTTCAGTTTTAAAACAAACCGCCTGCCAGTTGAAGCTGACTTCGCCTTGCTAAAGGCTAGGTAATTCCTCTAGGCAGCAGAATATCTCATCAGTTACTTGAATGTTGTTTTCTTTAGTGGAGTCCTGTCAACTACTTTTTTTCTTGCTCATTTGTTTCCCACCAGTTCAGGGATCACTATTGATTTACCCTAAGTTAAGTCAATTTACTCCTAAATTTTTCTAGCTGTGATTTGGAAATACTCATTCAAGTGCACAGAACACTTACACATTTACAGGTATCTTTAATCTAAACCTTTAAGCATCTGCTAGAGTTGTTCTTATTTCTCTTTTGTTTTTGCAACATGCACACAAAACATCATTTAATGGAGAATAAAATTTTGAATCTTCTTTTTGTTTAGGAGAGGTCTTAGAATGGATATTCCCATGCAAAGAAAATGTTTTGTGTTTATAAACTGCATAAAAGAGTAATCAACCCTATTTGAAAGAAACTAACCCTATTCCTTAGATAGTGTTTTCTAGATAAACTAACAGAGTAACTCTTCTAGTCTGTTCTAAATTGCCCAATTTTTCTGTCTAGATTTCCTGGAATGTATAGTAATATAGGGCCTTAGACTAAAATTTCTGATTATGTACACAAATCAAATAAAATCAGCTGTTGTTCATCAAACAGTCCATATTATTCCTTACTACTGGTTATTACAAGCTGTACAAAAATGATACTCAGGCATATCAACAGAAATATGGTGGCTTCTATTTTTGCATTTCCTTCTCACTTGCACATTACAACTATTGTATTCATATAATAAATATGTATGGAGAACCTGGTATATGCTAGGTTCTAAAAAGACAAAAAGACACAGTCCGTTCTCTCTAGGCAAATACAATTCTTGAAATCTTGGGTTTATTTTATATTGAATCTTCACCTGGTGTTTTCAAACTTTCTTAGCTGGATTACCATTTTTTAATTTAATATTACTTATATATACATAGACACAAGCTGAAAAGCTCTGTTAAAAGCAGGCTCAGTGGAGTCCAGCCAACCTGAGCCCTGAAAGCCTCCAACACAAACAATGAGCCACCTGGTGAGAACCCTGAGACATCATAGAACACCTTTTAAACCTTGGACATAGGCAATTCACTTATTTTTCAGATAAATAAACTACGAGTTAGAGGTACTGTATGACTTGCCCAGAGTCATCATTAAGCCAGAGGTACATCCAGAACTATCCATGTTTCCTAACACTTAAATTCAGGATTCTTCCCCAGGAGCCAAAACTACTACTTACTTTGAGAAATGTTGATACTTTGTTAAAAGTATTTTTGCTTGTAAGGGCTTTATGAATTCTTAAGATATATTTAGTTACATATTAGAAGCAAAAAAGAAAAAGCTTCCTGAATTGCTCATCTCTGATGTCAGCCCATAAACTGATTTTTAAAAGTCCTGTTTCTTCCAATAAAGTAGATAGATGAGGAGGGTGGTTTATCAGTCCCTCAAAAGTCAGAGCATTACTACAGCTCAGAGGAAAGAAGAGATTTATTCACCTCTGAATTACTGAAAGAAATTCCTATTACTAAAACCTCTCCTAGCAAACAGAAAGCATGCATACCTTAAAGATGATAAATAGTAAAATGGAAAATGTTGCATGCCCAAGGCTGTTATATTTTCTAGACTATTTCTTTTCTTCTGTTGCCTTACCCTTTTGTACTATTGCCCCTAGATGCTCTCACATCATTTTTCAATACCTAGAGTGAGGTTGTTATGTCACAGCCTCTGCCCCTGCTTGCCCATGTCATATGCCACGCTGGTAATAATACATTACCATTGTTAAGAACACAGTGACATCTGGGACATAGTGTCCTTCCACCACTTCATTGCTCGTTATTGATCACCTGATCACCACTTGCATATACCTAAACTACTCTAAAAACTAATTTGAGCTGGCTTCACTGTAGCTCTTAATCACAAGAAAACATTCTTTCTCACCTCACCAATTAGTATATATTCATAGCCAGGAGTTGAGCACTTTTTAAAAAAAGTTAATTTCTATCTTTTATTTAAAATAAAAACATTAACTGTTACCCTGTGCTATGCTGGTAAAACATTAAACCCAAGCTCCTGAGGTACACTGCTTTTATACTGCAGATACTGAAATGTGACCCTGACCATTATAGAATGACTAAAAGGGAAATTTTATGGCATCCCAGCATGCAGTCTGCTTTTAAAGAATAAAAAAAACGAAAAGAGTGAAGAATAATGAATTACAAAGGCAGTTAGAGCTATCAAAAAGTGCTTAATTTTAAAATAATTTTCTATAGTCATAGGTTAAGATGTTGATGCTCATAGCTAAATTAGTTTACAATTCACCTGCATTAAATTCCTTAATTATTCCATTATTACCATGTATACTGTTTAAAGAAGCCAAATGACTCCAGGATAACTGCTTCCTTTTTTGTTTTTAATATACACTCAATTCCTTGAAATAGCAGATCATATATATCAACAGATTCCTTCAATAAAGAGCTGAGCTTTATGTTAGTGTAGGAGCAAAAAGGTATAATTCCTTTTCATTACCCATCTGAATGTCGAAGGCTGACACCATTATAACAAAAGATAGATTAACAAGAGAAAAACATAAAAATGCATTTAATCAAAGTTTTACATCACACGGGAGTCTTCAGAAATGAAGACCAAAAGACCCAAGGAAAACTGTGCATTTTTGTGCTTAGGTTTGATGAAGAATGGACAGCCATGTAGAAATGTGATTGGACAAAAACAACATGATCTAATGATAATAAACTAGGGGGAATTCAGCAAGGCCTGTTTGTTTAGATTCTTCTTGGCTCTTCTTGTAGCATCCCTTGGGGTATGGGGCAGGGCCTCTCTGTAATGAAGGTCTTCAAGGGAGAAGGGAGAAGGTCAGAGAGTGATGTTTCTAGGTTTTATGGCTTGCTTTGGCAGAGAGGAATTCTAGTTTCTAAGACCCACCTTGGGGAAGAGGAATTCTGGTTTCTATGACTTGCTTGGTGGGGGAAATAAGAGGAGCAAGAGATAGGAGGGCAGGAGAAGGTCAGAGAGACCCTGCTTCTGAGGCCCTTCCAATCTGCTTCAGTTAAAAATTTTCCAAAGTATTCAGCATGCCAAGGTGCCATACTTTGGGGTATTGTGTTCTGAGTCCCAACAATAGCCAATATATTTTGGAAATCTTCCCCAAAATATTCAGAAGTCTTATATTTTAATACTCTATGATTTATTATCCTCATCCATAATTTTCTGATATAAGAAATAGCCTGTTGGTTTTCATATTTGTAAAATAAGTGATAACATAATTATATCACAAATGTATTCACTATATTAATGACTTTGATAACTGCACATTTAATCTTTCATGGTTTTATAGAGAACAAAGCAGAAATTTGCTACCCCTACTGGTTTAACCTCATATATGTTTAAATTAGGTCTTTCTAGATGTTTTGGATGTGGAAAAGCTAATATGTAATGATTCAAGTAAAACAATATTAAAACAGTCTCAACCTATATTATGTAAAATAGCTTTACAATAAAGAAAGAGTATAAAGTCATTCAAATACTTTGAAAATACCATAGACCTCTGTTATACACAAGGATATGTCCTAAGATCTTCATGAATCCCAAATTTATGAATATACTAAAGCATATCATTCTCTCCATAAAATTCAATGAGGTACAATTGGAAATTTAGGTGATTACTTCAGACCCTTAATGATTCCATAAATATAAGACTAGAGTAATTTGTAAAACTATTAAAATAAATTCCGCCTCTAAAATAAACTCACCACTACATTACATCATGTCATTACTGTAAAAATATGATGCAAAATTAACTGAATCTCTACAGTCTTACAGCTTAAATGGGGACTTGCCCAGGGATGCATGGCCAAGTGTTGGTGTGGGAGCTGAAATCCATTTGTCAGGCTGAGCACTGGGAACGGAACTACATCCGGCCAGCTTCAACCTAATAGAAAGGGAGACTTTTTTAAATATTATAAAGTCTCTATAAGTTCAACTGATGACCCTACTTCTCCTACTAACTTTGGAAAAGCCAAAGTTAAGCAATAAATCATATAGTAAGCTCAGATTGTCTTTCTTGCTGTACTTGTTAGCACTGCTGCTTAGATAGAAACATCAAGTATCTGGAATCCTGGCCTGGGGGAAATGGCTACTGACTGGCTTACTCTTGTGTAAGGATTCAGAACAACGTAGGCAGACAGATGCTTGCTTTGCCCAGCCTGTTCTTCTATCCTCCAAGGGAAGGCAGATAGGTGAGTCACTCTCTGTGGAACCAGGTAACACAGCTCACTGGCCTACACTAACAAGAAGATTGAACTAGAACAGTGCTTGGTATAGTCTCTGTGATAGACTTTCCCCAGAAGATAGATGCTAAATACAGATCAGTTTATATTCAATCTATTTGAAAAATTGGCTGGGGAGGGGAGCAGAAGGGAGGCTCCTCAGGTCATTGAGGAAACTTGAGGAGAGATGTTCAAATGATAAAACTGAAAGAATTTTCCCCAGGATAAGGAAAGTAGAAAGGCTCAGCTTCTAGATGTCCAAGGCAAGGTTTGTCCATAGTGCTGGCCAAGAAGATAAAGGCTTGGGAGACAGAACTGGTAGCCCTTCTGCAAGGTTTGGCCATGGTTAGATGAAAATTAGAATAAGTGTAGAGAACTTGAATGTAATGAAGCTAGGACAGATAATCCCTATGCACTCCCAGCCCAAACCATTTTGACAGCAGGAGTGAAAAAGCAACATCCTGTTGGAAAAGGAACTCTGTCAAACCTCAAGGAGACCAACAAGGACAAAATGTGAAGGGGCTTACCCTCCTCTTTCTGCCCAAGGGAGAGAGTGACCATAAGCAATAGGGGTACTAAGATGTCTGGGGAAGATCTCCAGGTGAGGTCTCTAGGGGTTTCCAAGTATACCTGGCCACTGACCTAAGGTTGTTAAATCACTCTGCCAGGAAAGGTGATGTCCCTCGTACTTTTTAACTAGCCTTTTGTGAAAAGATGGCTAAACATAATGAAGTTTCCAAAATTTAATGTTTTTATCTATGAGTAACTGTATTAAAATGCAGGTTTCAAACTTTCTCCCTGAGTCTCTGGGATTATACTGAAAACTAGTTGGTTGACACATGTGCAGAGATTCCAGAATTAGCTTCATTGGGAATACACATTTCCAGATAAAATTAGAAGCAGACATTTTTTGAAATTTCTTCTTGAAAAGGTCCGTGTGGTGTATATGGGGCCTGACTAGATGGACTGATCAGACATTTGGTCTATGTGTATGGGAATGTGAAAATCTCTACATTTAATCATTTCCAGAATGGTTCCTGTTACTGTATACACTAAATTGCAATGGTCTGGAGAAAATTTAACTACACTGATGGCATAAATATTGTTTTAAATTATTAACATCTCTATTTCAGGGATAAATTGTTTTTACTTAAGCCTGAATTACAACCAAAAGAAAGAGATAAGGGAGGGTATAATTTAACATAAGCCCAGGACCAGGGTTATCAAAATATTCTTCCCAGAGGCTAGGACCTGTAAAGTATATTTTCTTATTTTCTTATCAATTTAGAATGTTGTCATGAAGCTCTGGCTTCTGAGCACATCGACACCACCAGTCTCACTACTTTCACAGCTCTTATTTAATAAAGAGAATTACAATTGCACATCGGAAATGCTTTCTTCTTGGAACTCTTTAACATAAACTAAAGAATAAAAGATGCGGAGACAAAAAATGGCGGACGAGGGGGTGGTCTCCCGGCTCACAGCTCCCTGGGAAGGAAGTGAAGAGCATCAGTGGCTGCCTATGCACAGATCCTTCACTCCAAAAATGAATTGTTGTGAATTTGCAGAGAAGCAGCTTGGGCCACACAGCACAGGAAAAATGGAGATGGGGAGATACATTCACAAAGATTGGAGAGCGAGAGGAATACAATAGAGAAAAAGAGCACAGGAGGGCTGTGCTTGCCCAGCCAGCACAGTGTAACATGACCTGCAAGGAGACATCCATCACTCCCACAGACCTCCCAATCGCTAAGACAGGGACACGCCTGGAGACGGTGCAAAGCCATGGCATGAGACAACAGGCTCTGTGAAGAGACAATAGCGGGAGCCATACTGAACTCTCGGTTACACTGTGACAGGACTGCATCAGGCTGGGGAGAGACTGAACTGACTTAACGGCTTCCTGGGCCGAACTCCGGAATTTGGAGATGGGCACCTTGCCCCTGGAAGTCAGCAGGACCAGGGCATGAGAGTTGACCGGAGAACAACAGCTTCCGCCCTTGGAGATTGCCAGCAGCTGATTCCGTGGGCTCTGGGCGGGAGGAGGAGAGCCGTGTTCTCTGTGCAGCTGACCTGAATCTGCAGGACCCTGGTGCCTAGGAAACAGTTTGCAGTCCGTTCATCCAGGCCACCTGCCTGGCTCTGGCCATTTCCTGCATGCTTGGACCTAACACTGCTCTCTAGGTCTGGTCAACCACCAAGGATCGCAGGCATGGAGGACCTGTTTGGAAGCTCTGTTTCAGACTCCACTCCACTCCTGGTGGGGGGAGGGGGGTCTAAGGCTGGAGCGCCGTGGGCTCTGCCATTGGAGACGGCTGGCAGCCACTTGGGCATGCTCTAGGCAGGGCGAGAAGAGGCATGCTCTCTGTGTGGCTGACCTGCATCTGCAGGACCCTGGCGCCTAAGAAGCAGATTGCGGCCTGTCTATCCAAGCCCCTCTTCCAGGTCCTATCTGCCTCCTGCCTCCCGAGCCCTGAACCCACCCTCCAGGTCAGTGGGACCTGCCATCTGCATGCTCCTGAGCAACTAGAGAGTACTTCTAGGCACATGAGTCCAGAGATCACTGCAGCCAGTGAACAGGGAGCTTCCTGCAGACAGAATACCAGGCTCCCAGTGCCCCCAGGGCACCTCCCATCCCACAGACTCGAATCAGACAGCAGGCACCATATTACTTCTGTAACTACCAGGCACCTGTGTCCTTCCCTGGGGACTTCAACACCCCAGGCTCCATCATGCTGATTCCCACACAGACAGTTCTCACCTCCAACCCAGATTGTAGTAGTCATAGGACTCCAGTGGGTCCTGGGGTGTTTTGCTGACTTCAGAGTCTGGTCATTCTGAGCAGACTGCATCCCAGAGAAAGGGTTGGAGATGACCAGAGGGTGGACTTTCCTCTACCCAGCCTCTTTTACTCCCCTTCCCCTACCCCTGTCATGGCTACAGAGAGAGACAATTGACCTACCACACAGAGGTTCCCACAGGGAGTGGGGCTCATAACTTCCCTTTTGGGGTCCTGCAGCAGACTGTGGGGTGTTTGGACTGTGAGCTCCCTGCTCGCCAGCCCCTTCCTACTGCTTGCCTGGCAGTCCCATTAGAACAAGACAGGCCCTGAGGCAGAGGAACACTGAACCACCAGGAGCACCCTGTGGGTGACACAGGGCCAGCATTCTTCTCCCTGGCATAGTCAGGGATTGATATGTGGGGCCCTGGGGATGGACCTTTAGGCCAGATCCCATACACCCAGGTTTCAGCCGCATTGCCCAGGGGTACAGAAGGGATATTTGTGAATTAGTCTCATGAGGTGTGGGTGCCTATGGGGGCAGAACAAGGGGGAGAGAGCAGTATGGATCCTAGCTGCAGTGAGCTAATGGGGGCACCCCTCCTCCCATGAAAGGGCCACACTCCCAGCTCAGGCTGGGACACTGACCAGGGAACCTCCCTGCCTACATCATTGTTGTTGGGGAGCTCAGCTAACTTGAGGTCCTGCCTGCAGACAGAGGTCCAAGAGAATCTGAGAAATAGAGATGGGTTAAAAGGAGCGAGGCCAACTCCAGACTACCGGACTGCAGGTCTCAGACAATCCCACCTCCACACATAGACTGTCTACTTAAGTGGGACCACTTCAGCCCCTCCTATGCACCTTAGCCCAGAGGCAGGGAATAGTCCTTTAATATATCCCTTATCAGAATTTGTGGAGTTGGAGGGCAGGTTCACCCAACCTAACCCCACCCACCCTCATTCCCCCACCCACCTCTGCTGTGGTGGTGAAAAAGGAGTCAGCTGCAAGCTCCAGGGCCCCACCCACCACACAGGGCATTAGAGGGCTTCTCCTGAGGAACTGGAGCTGGTCACAGGATCCAAAAACAACAGTGCAGCTTGTTCCCTCCAGCAAACACTACCTACTGACAGGGAGATGAATTTGCACATCCATTAAAGCATTTAATGACTCAGTCATAGAGGGTGTGGTTGATTTACATCCACAAGCACCTCCTACTGATGAAGAGATTAAAATGGGCATGTCTGTATCTAAACAAAAGAAAATCCAAAAGTAAGAAGCAGCATCTGTTCCAGATGAGAAGAAGAACTCTGGAAGTATGAAGACGGAAAGCAAAAGGTCACCCCCAAAAGGGAACACCAGCTCCCTAGTGATGTATAACAAAAAGAAGCAGAATATTGAAATTACAGATGAAGAATTTTAAACATGAATTGTAAGGAAGGTCAATGAAATGCAAGATAAAATAGAAACCCAACATAAAAAAACACAAAAACAATGCAGAAAATGAATGAAAAATTCACTAAAGAAATGGAATTATTAAAGAAAAATCAAACAGAACTTCTGAAAATGAAAAATTCATTCATGGCATTACAAAACACAGTGGAAAGCCTTAAGAACAAGTAAGATCAGGCAGAAAACAGAATCTCAGAGCTTGAAGACAACATCTTTCAACTAAACAAATCAGTCACAGAGATAGAGTGGAGAAATAAGATGAATGAGCAAAGCCTATAAAAAATATTGAATTATGTAAAGAAGCCTGACATAAAATTCACAGGCATCTCTAAGGGTTAAGAAGGAAATACACAAGAGTTGGTTAATTTATTTGACAGAATAATAGAGGAAAATTTCCCTGGCCTTGCTAGAAATGTAGATATCCAGGTACAAGAAGCTCCCATCCCTGGGAGATACATCGCAAAGAGAAAAACACCAAGACACATAGTCATCAGACTGACCAAAATAAACTTTCAAAGAGGCACTCCTATGAGCTGTAAGGTGAAAGCAGAAGGTAACCTACCAAGAAAAACCCATCAGACTAACTGCACACTTAGACCCTAAAAGCCAGAAGGGATTGGAGCCCCATTTTCAATCTCCTAAAACAAAGTAATGCACAGCCTAGAATTCTGTATCTTACAAAACTGAGTTTCATATATGAGGGGGAAATAAAGTCTTTCTCAGACAAGCAAACACTGAGGGAATTCATCAAGAAAAGACCTACCATACAGGAAGTACTCAGAACTGCATCATTCATGGATCAGCACAATAAACATTCACCAGTGTAAAATTACCCAAAAGCTACAGGTAAAAGACCAGATATGACAATGGTTCAAGAGATAAAACAAAGCAGTAAAGTTCAAATCAATAGGATGAACAGAAAGCCACACCACTTATCAATTCTTTCAACAAATGTGAATGGCTTGAACTGCCCACTGAAGAGACATAGGCTGGCCGAATGTATAAATATACACAAACCAAGTATCTGCTGTCTCCAGGAAACACATCTTACCCTCAAGTACTCAACCAGACTCAAGGTGAGGGGATGGAAAACAATTTTCCATTCTCATGGAAACCAAAAGAAAGCCAGCATAACAGTTCTCATATCATATACTTAGTCTTCAAATCAACAAAAATAATGAAAGATAAAGATGGTCATTATATAATGGTAAAGGAAATAATTCAACAAGAAGACATAACAACTTTAAATATCTATACACCTAACACTGGAGTGCCCAGATTCATAAAACAACTTCTACTTGATCTAAACAAAATAAGAGACAGCAGCATCATAATAGCTAGGGACTTCAACACCCCGCTGACAGCACTAGACAGATCCTCCAAACAGAAAAGAAACAAAGAAACAAGGAACTTAAATACAAATCTAGAACATAAGGGCCTAACAGACATTTACAGAACATTCTAACCACCAAATGTACATTCTTCTCTTCAGTTCATGGGACATTCCTAAAGGCCGACCACATCCTAGACCACAAAACATGTATCAACAAAGTTAAAAAAAAATAGAAATTATACCATGCATCTTTTCAGACCACAGTGAAATAATATTAGAGATCAACCCCAACAGAAACACTCATCTCTACACAAAGTCATGGAAACTAAACAACCTACTGCTGAAGGATTGGCAGGTCAAGGAGGAAATCAAGATGGAAATCAAAAGGTTTTTTTTAACTGAATAATAATGGTGACACAATTTATCAAAATCAGTGGGATACACCTAAAGCAGTCCTGAGAGGAAAATTCATAGCCATAAATACTTACTACATCCAAAAGACAGAAAGATCACAAATCAACAATCTAATGAATCATTACAAAGATCTGGAAAAGGATGAGCAAACCAATCCCAAACCCAGCAGGAGAAAAGAAATAACCAAGATCAGAGCAGAACTAAATGAAATCAATAACAAAAGAACCATACAGAAAATCAATAAAATAAAATTAGTTCTTTGAAATGATAAACAAAATTGACACAACTCTCACTAGATTAACCAGAAGCAGAAACGAAAGGACTCTAATAAGCTCAATTAGGAATGAAAAAGGAGAGATTACAACTGATCATAAAAATACAAAATATCATCTTTGAGTACAATAAAAATTCCTATGTACACAAACTTGAATATGTGGAGGGAACAGATAAATTCTTAGAAACACACAGTCTCCCTTAGCTCAATCAGCAAGACATAGAATTCCTGAACATACAAATATCAAGTACCACAATTGAAGCAGTAATAAAAAGCTTTCCTAAAAAGAAAAAATACCCAGACCAGATAGTTTCACACTCAAATTCTACCAGACCTACCAAGATGAACTCATGCCTATCCTGCTGAAATTACTTCACATCAAGAAGAAAAAAATCCTCTTGAACATGTTTTACTAAGCCAATCTCACCCTGATTCCAAAGCCAGGAAAGGACCTAACAAAAAAAGAGAACTGCAGACAAATATCCCTTATGAATATAGATGCAAAAATTCTCAATAAAATCTGAGCAAATCGAATTAAGCTGCCATTCAAAAAAACAATCCATCATGACCAACTGGGCTTCATCCTAGAGATGCAGGAATGGTTCAACAGATGAAAATCCATAAATGTAATTCACCACATAAACAGAAGTAAACACAACAACCACATGATCCTCTCAATAGACTCAGAAAAAGCATTCAATAAAATTCAGCACTCTTTTATTATAAGAACAGTTTTAACAAAATCAGCATAAATGGGACTTACCTCAAAATTATGAAAGCCATATATGACAAACTCACAGCCACCATCATACTGAATGGGGAAATATTGAAAACATTCCCACTTAGAACTGGAACCAGACAAAGTTGCCCTCTAACACCCCTTCTATTCAACGTAGTGCTGGAAGTCCTAAGCCAGAGCAATCAGGCAAGAGAAAAAAAACCAAGGGCATCCAAATGGGGGCAGAAGAAGTCAAACTATTGCTCTTTGCAGATGATATGATCTTATATCCAGAAAACCCCAGAGATTCTGCCATGAGACTACCGGAATTGATAAATGAGTTCAGCAAAGTCTGAGGTTACAAAATCAATGTACACAAATCAGTAGCATTTCTATATACCAACAATAGTCAAGCTGAGAATCAAATCAAGGATTCAATACCTTTCACAATAGCAAAAATGAAAATAAAACACCTAGGAATATATTTAACTAAGCAGGTGAAGGACCTCTACGGGGAGAATTATGAAACACTAAGGAAAGAAATTGCAGAGGATGCAAACAGATTGAAAACCATACCATGTTCATGGGTCGGCAGAATCAATGTTGTTAAAATGTCTGGCCAGGTGTGGTGGCTCATGCCTGTAATTCAGCACTCTGGAAGGCCAAGGCGAGAGGATCACTCAAG
>VBSM01002121.1:19596504-19610126 GCA_008086735.1 Cheirogaleus medius
AAATGCAAATCAAAACCACAATGATATCACTTAACTCCAGTAAGAATGGCTTTTATCAAAAAGTCCCAAAACAGTAGATGCTGGTGTGAATGCAAAGAGATAGGAACACTAAAACACTGCTGGTAGGACTGGAAAGTAGTACAACCTCTATGGTAAGTATGCAGGTACCTCAAAGAACTAAAAGGAGAACTACCATTTGATCTAGCAATCCCACTACTGGGTATCTACCGAAAGGAAAAAAAGTCACTCTATAATAAAGACACTTGCACTTGAATGTTTATAGCAGCACAATTCACAATTGCAAAGATGAAGAAACAACCCAAGTGCCCATCAATACATGAGTGGATTAATAAAATGTGGTATATGTATACCATGAAGTTTTCCTCAGCCACAAAAAACAATGGTGAACTAACAGCTTTGTATTATCCTGGATGGTGCTGGAGCCTATTCTTCTAAGTGAAGTATCATAAGAATGGAGAAACAAGCACCACACATACTCACTATCAATCAACACTTATGTACACGTATAGAAGTAACATTCATCAGGTGTTGGGCAGGTGGGAGGGCAGAGGAGGGAATGGGTAAATGTATACCTAATGGGTGCATTGCACACTGTCTGGGATGGGCATGCTTGTAGCTCCTACCTGGGCAGTGCAAAGGTAATATATGTAACCTAAATGTTTTTACCCCTGTAAAACTTTTGAAATTAAAAAAAAAAGCACATGTGGAACTTAATAGCTCTAACAAATTTTAATACCATTTTCTTTGACCATGTCTTTATAATGTAAAAAAAAATTATAAAAAGTTGTAAAAAAAAAAAGAATAAAAGCAATAGAAGTGAGAAGGAAAAACTTTTTACTGCTGGACTTTTATCCTTTAAATATTATTTTCTGGTTTTTTTCCACTGTGTTACCATGAAATTGCCACAGAATATAAAATTGGGGATTTGACATTAGTTCAAATTATATTCATATGTAATATACATACTACATATTATATTTTTCAAAATAGATTTAAATGATGGAGTACAAATGTAAAACTGGGAAAATATTTTAAATAAAACTTCAAAGGCAATGTTTGTCTTATTTTGCCTTTTATTATTATATTTTATTAAGTGTGCAGGGACTCTATGAAACTGGGTAGTGAGAGACAATTCTCCAGGGTCTCTTGAGTTTCTGGGGGCAGGGGAACTGACAGATTTTGTTCTGGACTGTCTTTTCCAGGATGCTCATATAGCAAACATGCTGTTCGGTACAATAAACAGATCTCCCTGTAGGGCAAAGCTTGGGCAGATTTGCTTACATTGCCTTGTAAATGGTTGGGGTTTCTAAACTCATATTCCTTGGTTCTGATGTAAAACCACTGCACAGCATCCACCTGAGCCCACCTCCATGTAAACCCTTTGGGACTCAGGTAGCAAAGAGAATGGAGGGGAATATGTTGCTCACACTAACAGTTATGCTGTGAATAACAGCTGATCTATGAGTAATAGATCCTTTGTATCTGACTCAGGAATCCTGTGACTTCTGCCAACATTAGTGAAACTGCGCAAGCTAATTTGTAAGTTTGCAAACAGGCATAACCTTAAACCCGTCACTGGTCTTGATACTGAGTACACTGTATTTTGGGAATTCTCTTGTGTTACCATGGAGAGAAGTTGAAATTTGTTTTTATTATCAATATTATTATTATTTCAGAAAGTTTAAGCATGAATGATGCTGACAGGGTGCCTTTGGAGCCATTTCCAGGATGCTGGAGCCAAGATTCAAACATGAAGAAAGAAAAGGAAATATAGACTTTAAGGCTTTAAATAGCAACATTGTAATTTAAACTCATGGGTTGAAGAGCCAAGAAGTAATGTATATATTAAAATTAGCTGACAAAGTAAAAAGCAGTAGCTCATAAAAGAAGGGAAATAAAGAATAAGATTTTGAACTTAGAATAAGCTGAGATAGATCGGACCCATTAATCTCCAGACACATCTGTGAACTTTTCTCTTTCAAATCTCATTCTTTGCATAACCTAAGGGCCACAGTTTCTCTCTTTCTGACCTGACATTCCTTCTAGGCAAGCTCTCACACCTATGGGCTTTGAAACTGACTCTCTGTCAACTGCCAGCAATACAGTTTAAGATGTCACCGGGTCAGTAGATTTCCTTTGCCAGTTTGGCTTAAACGGATCATCGCACTTGGTATTTGTTTTGTTTTGTTTTCCAGTTGGGGACCAGATTTATTTATTTCTTTATCTATTTTTACATTTCAGGATATTATGGGGTACAAATGTTATGGTTACATGAATTTCTTTTGTACAGTTTGAGTCAAAGTTATAAGTGTGTCTATCACCCAGATAATGTGCATCATACCCATTAGGTGTAAATTTACCCATCCCCTCCTCACCCCTCCCACCTGCTTGATCTCCATTGAATTTTACTACCATATCTGCACATGAGTTTTAATCAATTAGTTTCAATTTAGTAGCGAGTACATGTGGTGTTTGTTTTACCATCCTTGCAATACTTCACTTAAAAGGATGCTCTCTAGCTCCATCCAGGTTGCTACAAAAGGTATTAGTTCACCATTTTTTATGGCTTAGTAATACTCCATGGTATACATATACCACATTTTATTAATCCACTTGTGCATTGATGAGCAACTGGGTTATTTCCATATCTTTGCGATTGTGAATTATGTGGCAATAAACGTTCAAGTGCAGGTGTCTTTTTCATTAAATGACTTCTTTTCCTTGGGGTAGATACCCACTAGTGGGATTGCTGGATGGAATGGTAGGTCTACTTTTAGCTCTTTGAGGAATCTCCTCCATAGAGGTCGTACTGGTTTGCAATCCCACCTATAGTGTATAAGTGTTCCTGTCTACTTTTAGCTCTTTGAGGAATCTCTATACTGTTATCCACAGAGGTTGTACTGGTTTGCAGTCCCATCTACAGTGTTTAAGTGTTCCTTTCACTCTACATCCACACCAGCATCTATGCACATATACCGTGTTTCCCTGAAAATAAGACAGGGTCTTATATTTATTTTTCCTCAAGAAGACACCCTAGGGCTTATTTTCAGGGTATGTGTTATTTTTTTTTAAGTATGATACAACAATCTACATTTATTCAAATATAGTTAAGTCATCTTCTTCTGGAACATCATCATAACTCTCCAAACCCCGAATTCCATCCTGAATTTCTTGCAACTCTATTTCCTTTAGGACCATTGGCCCCAATCTCTCATGTCGAGCAATAGAGCTCTCCTGGGGCAGATGAGAAGGGCTGCTCCTCTTCTTTACCGCTCCACCACGAAATGTATGGGTTGTGTAGATGCGCTGCATAGCCACGCCCATCACTAGGTCTTATTTTCGGGGTAGGGTTTATGTTGCGCAAATGCTTAGAAATCCTGCTAGGGCTTATTCTATGGGTAGGTCTTATTTTCGGGGAAACATGGTAGTAGTAACATTCATAGGGTGTTGAGCAGGTGGGATAGGAGAGGAGGGGATGGGTATATTCACACCTAATGGGTGTGGTGCGTACTCTCTGGTGGAAGGGCACGCTTAAGGCTCTGACTCTGGTGGGGCAAAGGCAATATACACAACCTAAACCTTTGTACCCACATAATATGCTGAAATTTTAAAAAAATAAATAATAGATTACAAAAAATAAATAAATAAAAAGACTTTTTGGGGGGTTTTATTCATTAAGATTTTGCGGGTTTTTTGTCTATCTGCAAAGATCTCTGCCAGGGGCATGCTCCTGCCTCACAAGTTTCTTGCCTCAAGGGACACTTCCCATTTTATAAGTGGGGGAGGGTCTGCTGCCCCCATTCAGCCAGCATGCTTGAGGCATTCAGTTGTCATGAGAACCAGGGGCTATGTTAATTCACTCTGAATGCCACACCCCTATCCAATATGGTGATTCTCCAGCAGGGGTGGAGGATGGGTGCACTCACAGGTCCGTTCCTCAATGCCCCTCCACTCCCAATGGATATGTCCATAAGGGATTCCTTGCCACAGAGTCTGGGACTGAGACCTCTCCAGACTGCGACCTCTGTCCTGTGTCTCCTGGCACTATTCTCATGACTGGGGTGGGGGGGCACTGGTTCTGGCCCACTTCTCTAAGCCACCAGGGTGTGATCCTGTGAAATGCCTCAGGGCAGGAAGCTGACAAATAGTGGTGGCCTTGCTCTCACTTGTGGGAGATGCAGCCATTTGGGTGCTACTCAGTTCACAGTATTCTTGTGGTTGCAATGTCGGGGAGGGGCCGTGGCTACCAGCCAGCTTGACAGCTAAACTCTATCTCTCTAATGCCATGACTGGAGAGGGTGCAGAGGAGGAAGTGTATAGAAAGCTGGCACTCTGACCTCTCGTGGCACTCTCCTGTGGAGTGTCCCTCTTGAACACCCAAACTCCTATGGATTGCTGGTTCACCCCGCTATTCCTATTTAGCTGCTATGTCTGGGCTCGTGGAGGGTGGAAGCATCACCAAAATATTTTATGTCCTGAAGCCCCCCTTACCCTTGCAATGTGCTCTAAGCCTTTCTGAGTTTGGACCACAGTACCATCTTCTCTTCTCTATCTTCTTTCTCAGTTTTGCAGTTTTTCTCGGTTGGGTTCCCAGACATCTCTGTTGTCTCTCCCTGTGATTCACACCTGAGCTGCAAATGATCTCCACTTTCTTCAGTCCAATATTCTACCTTCCAGCTGGGACAATTTAAAAAGTGATGTCTCTAGTTAGCCATCTTGGCTCACACATCTATTGCACTTGTTTTGATTAGACCTTGATTTTTGTACTACCTCAAAAACCACCAAATGTGATGGCTAAAAAGAGAGAGATACATACACACACAGAGAATTCATCGAGTCTATACCCTTCATTGTACAGATAAAAAGAGTAAGATCAGAGAAATAAAGTACAGTCATGTGCCACATAACAATGTTTTGGTCAACAATGAACGACACATGTGATGGCGGTCCCATAAGATTATTAACACCATATTTTTACCACACCTTTTCTATTTTTAGATATGTTTAGCTACACAAATACTTACAGTTGTGTAACAATTGCCTACAGTATTCAGTCGGTAACATGTTATACAGGTTTGTAGGCTAGGAGCAATAAGCTATCCCATATAGCCTAGATGGGTAGTAGTTTTGTTTAGGTACATTCTATGATGTTCATACGATGAAGAAATCACCTGAGGACACACTTCTTAGAATGTATTCCTATCATTAAGTGATGTGTGACTGTATATTATCCAAGTTGACATCGCTATATTTGAAATTCATTATAGCAATCCAGAAGGGCTCCCTGAAGCAGAGGAAAGCAAGATATGTTTATTTGACAGTATCATTGAACTATGTTTGACAAATACTTCTTTTTCCCCATAAATGGTTTTCAGAGTAAAGTTGCTTACATTTGAGCTCTAGAAATTCTCAGTTTAAGATCTTTTAGACTTTAAAGGTGTTTTTTAAGGAGTTTATGTTCATTTATTCTAATAATGAACACTGTGAAATGGTAAATTACAAATCATTTTCTAAATTGTAATAAAAATTGTGAGAAATAAAAAAGGTTGCCATTGGGTCACAAAGGATCAGCCCTTTAAAACAATCCTAGAGAATTATTTGAATCGGTCCCATGTTTGTTCCCATATTCTAATCTCTCCAAACCCTGAGAACTTTAGTTGTTTTTTAGTTCCCTCCTGGTCTGTAGTTTTCAGTATATCTCAGCATCTACTAATGCTTTTCTGTATCAGCTTATATACCCATTCACCACCCTGCCTCCAAGATCACAAAATACACCTGTCGTTTGTATAGTATTTTGCAAGACTGATACTATGCACTCACGACTAGTATCACTGCCAGGTCAGATGTCTTACCTAGCCTTTCTTGATTTTATTCTTTTTCTGTCAATGTCTTTTGCTTGGTGCTAATGACTAAATCTACCAACTGTCCAACCTTTGCTCAAAACCTAGCCCACTTGATTGTTTACATTGCAGCAGTACCTTCATTTTAACTTGTTGAGTCAGTGCTCCTGGCTTCAGGGAAACCAGTGCTGCTGAATTAAGACACCAAGACAACAGCAACAGTTCAGTTCTTAGTCTTCTCAGGTCATTATGGGAACTGAATTCACTTGGAGAGAGTAGGCACCCTATTATAATCTCTTCACTTTGTTAGGGCCTTAAATTCCTCTTTCAGATATTTGTTCTATCCTTACCAATTATAAGATCATTTTCCTTACAGAGGAGATAGAGGCAAAATCGGATTTGTGAATTCTCCTTTCTCTTTTCCACCCACCTGCTTTTCCATCAGTCCTGAGCAGGACATGTCATTTCTTTGACTTTTCTATAATACCCTAAATTTTTAAAAACACATTTTAGCCTCATTATACTTCTATAAGATTTGAAGATACAGTCCTTCTGATTCTATTCTTAAAAGTCTGTAACAGTCTCTTATTTATCCTCAGTCATGTGCTCTTCTTTCTAGCTTTTTGTTCATAGACTTTAAAACATGAGCTCATTAGAGAATCCTCAGTATCTCTATACTGATTTATTTGGGTCCCTCCGTCTCTTCTTCCTCATTTGTAATCCTGTGGCAAAAATTCTTCTTTGATGATATTCTAGAACTTCAAACCTTTAGCTTATTTTTCTTTCAGGAACTCATACCATGTAATTATGTTTTGAGTTTTTTTGTTTTTATTTTTGTTTTTGCCTCTTAACTTTGTAGAATCTGCCTTTCTAAAATCTAAGCTGTTTATCATGCCCCATCATCCTCTTACTGGCTATCATTATGTCTGCAGTCATGCAGTCACAGACAAGGCTAAGAGTCAGGAATACCTGGATCATAAACCCATATTTTACTCATAATTTGACCATGGAAAAATTATATAACTTCCCTGAGCTCAAATTTCATCATTTGAAAAGTGAACCTAATATTCTAAGACCTACCTCATTAAAATTATTAGGAGAGTTATGTGAAAAATATATAATGTATATAAAGTGACTGCCATGTTGAAGGTGCTTAATAAATATCCTCCCTTACTCACCACCAGAAAATTATTCTTATTCATCAGAATTAAGTGCCAAATAGAAGATATCTTAGTTAGGTAAAGCGAACACTAAAGCCAGTCAAGAACATGTCAAATGTTCTTGGCTTATAAGAGGTTTAGAATATTTTGGATAGCTGAAAATGCCCATCACTGCCACAGCTCATCTTTCTGGAAGTTTTGTAATCTGTTACTACAAACTTACCATCTATTCTCTCATTTGGCAATGTGACCACTAGTAAAATTACACTGTAATATTGTTTCTCTTCTTTCCATTTTTCCATGAATTTTCTCATAGGCATATTTATAATTGTTCACAGCAATATTTTTCTTCACCTTCCCAATGTCACGACTCAGAAAATGATACCCCGAAGTATGGTGCTTTGGCATGCTGAGTACTTTGAACTAAAGAACATTGGAAGGGCCTCAGAAGTCTCTCCCTCACCTTTCCTTATCCTCCTGTCTCTCACTTCCTTTTTTCCCCAAGGCAGCATATAGAAACTAGATCTCCTCTGCCCCAAGATGGATCATACAAACCAGAAATATTACTTTAACCTTCCTTTACCTTTCTATGTAAGAGCTGGCCATAAAGAAATTCTCTGAGCTACCTTGGTCTAATAGTAGGTCATAAGACCCTCACTCCAGAAGGGGTCCTGTCCTAAACCTGGGAGGAAGGAATGCTACACAGAGACAACAAGAAGAATCTGAACTGAGAAGCCTTGCTGGATTTCTTGCCTTAGCCTATTATCATTAAATCATACCCTTTTTTCCCAATCACACCTCTACACTGTTGCTTATTTTCATTGAACCTAAGCATAAAAATAGTTTTCCCTGAGTCTTTGGGTCTTAATTTCTGAAGTCTCTCTTGTCACATATAACTTCGAATAAATAAATCTGTTATGCTTTTCTCTTGTTAACCTGTCTTTTGTTGTAGAACTGCCAGCCATCACCCTTATGATAGGAAGTAAAGGTATCACACCCTTTCCACCCCTATACTAACATATCTATCTGTCGAATAACATAACCTGCTACCTGACTATATTTCAGTTCTGAGTTTCAAACCACAAATGTTTCCTAAGTTTATTTTGTTGAATATTCATTCTTAGTATAATGCTAAGGAAAAATCTGAGAACACAAGTAGCAGTCTTGACCTTTTCTTAATTATTGTATCATCTATATGGAGCACCTTCTTCATTCTTTGCTCCAATTCATTATACATGGTATTATCATTAGCCACTCTTTTCACTAGTTTATCTGAATATTTTTCTCTTTCTCCTTTCATATTCAATTTAGCACCCTCTTCTCAAATTAATTTGGCTCTATCCAAAAACTCCCTCTCCTATTTTTATGAAATGCATTAACCAAGAGCTCAATCAACTAATATTTTAATCCATAGAACATAAATACAATGCGTATTCATGAGGAACATCTGCATATGCAGCTGTTCACCTCCCAGCTTATCCTCTTTCTTCTGATATATCAATATTAAGTAAGAATAAGTCAATAAATTAACATCTGAGCTCCGAATTCCTTCCACTTTTATATTTGTTAAATATTTTGTAATGGGCATATTTTACTTTCATAACCAGAAAAAAAGCATTAAAGAAATGTAAAATGTACTCTAAGAACTTTGGAGAAGAACTCACATTAGAAAAATAAACCAAAAAAAAGGAAAAAAAGAAAAAAAACTTTGCTAAAAAGCAAACACAAAATCCTGCCTAGTTGAAAGGTCATAGTTTATTTTTGTGCAGCTACTCAAAATTCAGTAAAATATGTCATCAGTAACAGTTGCTGATTATCTTTTTATGGTAATAAAGAAAGAATAACAATAATGATCATTGGTATAGGTCTCATTATTTCCAATCCTCATTCAACCCCAAATAGTAGATACCATTGCTCCCATTTTCAGTGGAGGAAACTGAGGCTAAGGGACATGAAAAGATTTACCCACTATTGCTCAGCCAGTTATGGGCAGAGTCAGGATTTGAACCATGCCTGTTTAACTCATGCTCTCCCCAGAATACCAACATGTCTCTTGGTGTATTGAAATTCAATATAAGAACTTCCTGACCACTGCAGGCCCATCTTTTATGAGGCTCCCAAGAGAAGAAGTTTCATACAAAGGGTCAAGAATCAGAAAAGAGTCAGACTTCTCCAATGCCACAGGAAGCTAAAGATGAGTGGCCTTCAAAATCATTTCCTATAATATATTTATTATTTCCCAGATTTGTTTACTAGAATTCTGTAGCAGGAAAACTTCAAGTTACATGTAAAAATAAAATAAAGACATTTTCAATACTTTTTGTGCATCTTCTTAAGAAGAGAAAATTGATAGAAAATCTGATATGTTTGAACATATTGAGAGGAGATAAATTTTAAAGTACAGAGCATACAAAACAAACAAAAAAGACTTATTAACCTCAAGGAAAACAAAAAGTTCTGCATACATGTCTGGTGCATGGTTTGGCTTTCAAGAGCATATATAAAGTCATAGCATTGTAAATACAAATTTTTCTCTAACTAAAACTACAGTGGAGCTCTATTGAGAGGATGAGAGACAAGAAGTGTATGAGAGGGGACAAAAGTGTATGAGAGTATATGTACACACTACTGAATGTGTGTGCTGGAGAAAAGGTGTGAAAAAAAGTTAAATCCTTAACTTTAAAAAGATGTCAATATAAGCTTGTTGTTTAGAGATTTGGCAATACATAATAAAAAGAAAAATGGTTAAATTGTTGAAAATGGTTGCCTCTGAAAATGATTGGAAAGCAAGAGGATAGAAGAGTCTGCCGTTTTGTTTTGTTGTTTTTTGGTTTTTGTTTGTTTTTGAGACAAGCCTAGGTTTACTATTTGACTCTTTAAACTGTGTGATTAAAAAACAAAAAGAAAACTAATCTCTAAAAAGAAAGCAGGAAAAGGCTGGTGCTCTCAAGCGGTCTATGATTTAATGGAAGATAACAAATGGTAATTGGTTAAGTGGTATTAAAGGCATGTACAAGATGTTCTGGTACAACCTAAGAAGGTACAATTTATTCTTCCTTGGGCAGAAGGAGGTGTGAGAAGCTGCATAGATTAGGTCTTCTCTGGATAGAACCTTAAGTTTTTAATTAGGAGTTTTCTAGTCAGAATAAGAGGTGAATGATATTCTAATCTAGTCAGGGAAAATAGCATTTGCAAAGGCGTGGAAGCATGAAATTACCTATCAATTCTCAGGAACTCCATGTCATTACTATGGCTAGGTTATACTATACATCTAGAGGAATGGTAGATGATGGGCTAGAGAGGGTATTTGGGTGTACATTGCAAAAAGCATTACATATTAATCTATAGAAAGATATTCTTAAAGTAACAAATCCAAGTTTGTATAGTGAATAACATCATCATTATCCACTGGCTTTATCCATAACTTAGAAGTTATCCTTCACATTTCCTTGTCCCTTAAATCCACATTTCTCATCCATCACCAACTGGCACTCCCTCTGAGAGGATGAAGCCTTGTGAGTAAGTGAAGCTGGGAGCTTTTGTGCTGTGCATTAGCTACACAACTGCATAGGGCAACCTTGTCCACCTTAGTCCCAATTCCCACCATCTCTTACCTGTAATCTTACAAGAGCTTCTTAACTTGTCTCTAGGGATGGCTCCTTCCCTTCCATTCTCCACTTGTAGCCAGAGTGATCTCATCAAAATGCAAATATCACCATGTCAACCCTCCTACTTAGAATACTTCAGTGACTTTCTATTCCTTTTAAGATAAAGACCAATATCCTTAATTATGGTCTTCAAAACTCTGCAGGGTCAGGTCTGAGCATTATCTCCAGCATGTGCCCCCTTGACATGGAGTCATCTCTGTCCTTCCAGTCACAATGACTTTCTTTCAGTAATTTGAACCTTATGTATACTCTCCACCACTGGTCTTTTCCATGTCATGTTCCCTCAGCCTTGAACACTCTCTTCTAGTACCTCCCACCACCACTTTCACAGTTACCTAATTAATTTCTACTCATCCTGCAGATGTGTACCCTCAGGATCCACATATATTCTTATGGCACTTGATCATGATTGTAATTTTAAATACATTAGTAAGATTATTTGATTAAAGTCTCTCTCCCTTCTTGACTATAATTCAATGTGGGCAGGAACTATATCTATGCCAATTTATTTTTGTTTAGTTCATGAATGAATAAATAGCACATTTACCAAAACCTACAGGATTTTTAAAGACCTTAGAAAAAATTCTTTCTGTATAAAAAATTCTTTCTTATACAGCAGCAATTCCAGAAGAAGTGGCTTTCTGATAGCATGAGTCTCACTCTTAATCCTCTCTGATTCCTATCTGATCTTTTTAAAAATCAGCACCATGCTGAGAATAGACTCTGAGGAGGTTCATAAAAATTAAAAACTTATTCGATAAGTAGTCTCCTTTCCATTTCCTTCTGAGTAAAAAGAGGTGTCATCCTCACAAAGCTTCTAGCCAACAGCAGGCCAGATAATCCATCTGTTTTTTTAATTAAACACACTGAACATTGCTTCATTTGAATTGGACACTCTCCAATTTTTCTAAAGTTTTTCTAGAAAAAATTTAACACAGCAGCTTATCTATTAAAAAAAATTCAAGGATGATATCTCATTTGTCACTCTTTTACTGAAAGTAGAGATCCTAATTTGCAGATATAATGACCCCCTTAACCCATTTTAAACCAGATACTATCTCCAGAAAAACAATGATTAATGTTTTAGTTTAACTAACTACAGGTGTTTAAGTGTTATTATGTCTTCTCTTTTTAGATGAGTAGCAAGAACCAAGAAGAAAATTGCCAACAACTAGTTACCAGGAAAATTCCTTGTATCCTACTAACAATAACACAGTAAGTCACCAAGTAGCTATCATGTTTATAAAGAAATTAATTGCCACTTTTGTCCATCCATTTTTACAACAAAGGTCTATATTAACTACTTGTCAGGTACCTACTTGACTAGAGAAAAAAGAGATGAAAGTTATAGATCCCACCTTTGAGAAGCTCAGAGTCTTGTCAAGGAGAAAGAAAAATAATATAACTTGATAGGTGCCCAGACAGATTTTGGTCATTCCAGATAAAAGAAAGAGTTATCTTAACAAAGAGATGAGGGCAACATAGGCTGAGGAAAGTCTACGAAGCTTTTAAAATTAAAGAGCTGTAGAAACTGTAAAGGATTAAAGTAAAGCTAGAAAGGTGAGTAGAATTTATTTTAAGAAAGACCTTGAATATCATACTGGAAGGTTTGGATTTTATCCTGAAATTGAAGAGAAAAGATCATAAGAAGCCTTGTGACATCAAATTTCTCACTTAGAAAAATTATTTTGGCAGTGATATGGAAGACAAATTCAAAGGGAGAAAAACTTTCCATAAAGTCTAAAAACAATTCCTAAAATAAAAGATGGTTTCATATTACTATAAATATAAAAAGAGGAATATTATACAAGTTGACTATCCAGAGAGGTTTGAAATACCGTATAATGGCCTTTGCAATACAAATAATTAGTTATAGAAACTCAGCAACCCTAGCTCTTTACTGATTGAACATTTAGTCTCAAAATTATCAACAGTTAATTTCTAACTTTATTTTTTATGTGCCCAGGACAGCTTTAGCATTCCCTTTCTTAACTAAACTTGAGACAAGTTTCTTCCTGAATATAAGACTCTGATTTCCCTTTTTTTACAGCATTTACTTTTTAGAAAACTTTCCATTGTAAATTCTTTCTCTGTCCCTTTGAAATGTAAATACAATCCAGGAATATCTTTTTCAAGGACCCAAGAGTAATCACCAAGAAAGAGAGAGCTACCCTATCTCCCAGTCTCTGTGGGAGGACTCAACTTCAATAAGCACCAATGAGCAAACACAGAAAGCCCAATCACACTGACCAACCTCCTCCCTAACATCCTCCAATACTTTCCCAATAGCTCACCCCAATGCTTAAAAAACTCTCCTGCCTTTCCTTTCATTCTTCACATCTCAGCCTGACCTGAATGTCATTTCCTCTAGGAAGTCTTCTATGATAACAGCTCTCTAAGTCTTGGTCTAGTACTTTCTTCACTTTATCTTGATAGCATTTATTATGCTTTATTAATTGCCCATTTACTTGTCCCTATCCCCTACTAAGTCTCCATCAGGATGGGGGCCACATTTGTTGTGTTCACCAATGTACATACAGTTTTAATGAATAAATGTTTGCTGAATAAATTAATGAATGTTTATAAAAATGATTCAAGCTAGGGCACTGATTAGGCTCCTAACATTTCAAAATAGAATGTGTTAGGGCTCAGAAAACAGTACCTCAAAATGAAGGCCTCAGACATAAAAGTTTTTCTCTGACCTTCTCCTGTCCTCCTATATCTTAGTTCTATTCTCTCCTGAGGTTAGCCATAGAAACTAGAATCCCTCTTCCCCAAGGAGGGCCATAAGAGCCAAAAACCCTTCTCTCTTCCCTCTAAAAGCCAGCCATAAAACCCAAAATTATCCTATGTAAAAACTGGCCATAGGCCGGGCGCGGTGGTTCACGCCTGTAATCCTAGCACTTTGGGAGGCCGAGGCAGGAGGATTGCTT
>VBSM01002121.1:19619316-19636671 GCA_008086735.1 Cheirogaleus medius
TATTAATCCACTCAAGAATTGATGGGCACTTGGGTTGTTTCCACAGCTTTGCAATTATGAATTGTGTAAGCTAGTAACTTGTTAAACAGCAATAGATAACTAATATAGAATATTATGGTATCAAAAGAGAGAAGATAAAAATACAAAAGAAAGGAAATCATTGATATGCAAAATATCTGGTGAAGTAGAAGAAGTGTTCTCTAAGTGAAATGATCAGCTTCAGATGAAAGAAAGAATATCTCTTCATTTCATAGGAGTAAAATGAAAAGATGGCTACATCAGGTCAAGTTGTTGGTCAATGGCAGGAAATGAGGGAGCATGCATCTGATGTTCTATTCTCTCGAAAAGAAGAAAGTGGTGTTACCTATTAAGAATGATGAAGGAGTGGAGAGGCTTTAAGTTTGAAGAGGATAAAGAAATTTTAAGTAGCTACTGTGAGTAGGAAAGAGAGGACTAGGGAACCATAAAAGGATTTCTCAACAGTATTGAGAGCCCAGTTGGATGTCAGAGATCATGAATATTTTATGTAACCAATCCATGAATTTTATCCAAAATAGACGTGAACTACAGGAGTACCTGTTGGCAAAGCCTCCCAAAGCAGCTTTGGATCATACTTCAAATTAAGACAAAGTTGCCTGCACTGAGGTCTAATCACAGTTTGACAATTAAAAATGGCAGGTGTGACTGAAGAGGAGCACAGTGCTTTACATCTGAAAGAGATGGGAAACTGTGAGGCCAAGGAAATCCAAACTAATCTCCCAACCACTGTTGGATAGAGTTATGGCTATGTAACTTGTTTTTTTAAAAAAAGGTCAACAAACCCAATAGTATAAAAAATTATTAGAAATATTTTCTGGGCATTACTAATGATTTACCATTTCCTGCTCTTTCATTTAAGTACTTTTCAATTCTCTTCTAGTTTCTACTATTCATTTAATAGGTAATTATTAACAGAGCCTGACAGAACTCTCCAAAAATAAGCAAAAAATACCTTCATTCATGCTTATATTTAATAAACTGCATTCTTCATAACTGGCCCATCAGATATGTTTTACCCATTTAATGCAACATATTAATATATAGAAACAACCTAACAAATAACTCAGGAAATAGTTGCTATAATCTAATATATAAAGTAAACTTTTCTCTCTGAAATGAATACTATTATTAGACTTCAAATGGAAGAGCAGTAATATATAAACCATCTTCAATCTAACTAGGTCTAGTTTGCCTTTTTAAGTATTATTTTTTAATTCTAAGGCTTAGAAAGATTTATACAATCCTACCATGCATTAGCTAAACAATAAGTAATTATACCTTAAATATGAATGTTGCTCCCTTATACTAATCATATTCTTTAAAGGATATACAAGAAAGAGTTTTTAGGCCCTAAAGTATGGAATATAATATTTTTCAGCCATGACTATTTTTAAAGAGGTGTATTTCTAAAAATACCTTGAGCTTTATTTCAATAGACAGTAACACAAAATAATACAAACAGATACACTGCCAAGTCATTATTCCCATCCTTATTAAAGCAAATAGTCAGCACCACAGACTAACCTGAAGCACTATAAATAATGAGAGTGTTAAACTGAATCTAATGAATAATTCATGAAACCTAATTCTTCCAGTTTCTTTGGCAGTTCTCTCACAGCCAGCTGAAACAATGCAGAATGATTACAAAGATGTATCATCTGTATTGTTGGGGTGTATGCCTTATCTATTAAACTAGCTCATTTATTTAAAAAATAATAATCATCTTGCAGCTATTTTGCATTCTAAATGTTTGCTTTTGTAAGATAATGTGATGCAAATGTACCTTACTGGAGTTTAAAAATGAGATAATGTCCAAATGATGTCTGCTTCATACTCAAGACCTGATTTAGGGGTGAACTGGAGCTCTAAGGGTAAGATGGTACACCCTGTGACTCTCAGAGGCATTGTGTTGCATTTCTAATCCAGCACTTCACCAACATGAAGGAGTCCAGTATCAACAAAAAGAGTCCTGGGAATTAAGTGAGCTGAGAGACTGGTTCTATTTCTGGATCTGCCATTGACTTAATTTGACCTCACCCAAGTAACAAAACTTGTCTAGACTTTCATCTCTATCACATGAGAATGTGGACTAGAATAACTATGAGTCTCTTTCCAATCTTCATATTCAGCAACCTATATCACCTACAAACCAATCTCCTAGATCCCAGGCATATTCTACAAGATTTTAAGAATCATGAATGTAGAGATATGCTTTGTTCGCCAATGTATCCTCAGCACCGAGTACAGCATCTGACCCTTTGGAGTATTTCAATATATATTTATTGAATAAATGCATGAACCTAGTACAATTGAAAAACATAGTATCAATCCCAAATTAGTTTCATCATTAACACAACAAAACTTTGGAGCAGACAAAACCCCAAATTACTGAAAGAAGCTAAATATAAGACAATTATTACATTCATTAACAAACATTTTAG
This sequence comes from Cheirogaleus medius, assembly GCA_008086735.1. Classification (NCBI taxonomy): domain Eukaryota; kingdom Metazoa; phylum Chordata; class Mammalia; order Primates; family Cheirogaleidae; genus Cheirogaleus; species Cheirogaleus medius. The sequence continues at coordinate 19,621,797 of VBSM01002121.1, forward strand.
TGTTTGATTTTCTTACCAACATGTCAGAGCAATATTTTCCAAAGTTTATTGTGGAGCATGGATTGGAATATGTTTTTCTATTGTTCAGTGTAACTAGGATTAGGACTAGCATTTTAAATAATCATCTGGCTATTCTTTTTTATAGTAATCCTATAGCAAAACAGTAAATCCTCTCTCCCCAAACACTCATATGAATATATATGCCCACTTAAGCCTATATCTCTCCTCAAAACACAGACTCATCTTGACACAGTATTCCTGGCCAAAAAAAAACAGACTCAAAGACTATCCACTATAAGAAGAGAGTTAAAGTAGACATCATAGAAGATGCTAGAAGAGAATATTCTGTAGCTTCTGCCATCTTCAAACTTACCACTAGTCTCACCAATCTATCTTGTGATTTATTCCCATTATTTGACTCAATCTCTGCCTTATGGATTTTTGGCATTTTATCCAATAGATGAGGACTAACACCCTCTTCCTACCCTCAGCAATATCAGGGAAAAGTATTTCAAGTTTTGGATTAACTTATGTCTGGAATTGACCTAAGCAGATTATTATAACCATTCAAAAATAAGAAAGAAAGACATTTTATATCTAGACAAATGACTCCATGATAGATGCTTTCTACTGTATTGTGCTTTGTATAATAATGATACAGCATGAAAGATTATAATGTAAACTATTAAGTGTAGCATATAAAACCAGACTATTTAGTAAAATAATTTGTGGTGAACCTTATAAAAAGACATCCAATATTTATTCTACCATTGTCCCATTGAGTAATAGAAATATAGCTTCAGAAATTTATCTAAGCTCAAATTCGCTAATGATTGCTTAAGGAATGAGTACAGACATACCTTGGTTAATTGCACTTCACTTTAGTGCACTTTGCAGATGTTGCTTTCTTTACAAATTCAAGTTTTGTGGCAACCCTACATTGAGCAAGTCTATCAATGCCATTTTTCCAGCAGCATGTGCTCATTTCATGTCTGTGTCACATTTTGGTAGTTCTTGCAATATTTTAAACTTTTTGTTATTATTATATCTATTATGGTGATCTGTGATCAGTAATCTTTGATGTTACAATTATAATGTTTTGGGGACACCAAGAACCATGCCCACATAAGATGGCAAATTTAATAGAAACGTGTGTGTTCTCACTTCTCTATCCCTCTACTTCTCCTCAGGCCTATTTCCTGAGACAGAACAGTATTGAAATTAGGCCAATTAATAACCCTACAATGAACTCTAAGCGTTCAAGTGAAACAAAGAATTGCATGTCTCTCACTTTAAATCAAAAGCTGGAAAAAATTAAGCTTTGTGAGGAAGGCGTGTTAAAAACAAAGATAAGCAGAAAGCTAGGCTTATTGTACCAGTTAGGAAAGTTGTAAAATTCAACTTCAAAATTCTTGAAGGAAATTTAAAGTGCTGCTCTAGTGAACAAATAACAAGAAAACAAAACAGCCTTATTACTGATAAGAAGAAAGTTTTAGTGTCTGGATAGAGGATCAAACAGTCACAACATTCCCCTAAACCAGAGCCTGATCCAGAGCAAGGCCCTGACTCTCTTCAATTCTATGAAGGCTGAGAGAGATAAGGAAGCTGCAGATGAAAGGTTGGAAGCTAGCAGGGGTCAGTTCATGGGATTTAAGAGAAGAAGCCATCTCTCCAACAAAGAAGTGCAAAGTTAAGTGGCAAATACTGGTGCAGAAACTGCACCAAGTTATCCAGAAGATCTAGCTAAGATCATTGATGAAGGTGGCCACACTAACCAACCAATTTCTTGAGATTTTCAAAGTGGATGAAACAGTCTTCTGTTGGAAGAAGATGCCATCTAGGACTTTCATGGCTAGAGAGAAGTCAATGCCTGGCTTGAAAGTTTCAAAGGACAGGTCAACTCTCTTGCTAGTGGTTAATGTACCTGGTAACTTTAAATTGAAGCCAATGTTCATTTACCATTCTGAGGATCCTTGGGCCCTCGAGAATTATGCTAAATGTACTTTGTTTGTGCTCTATAAATAGAACAACAATGCCTGGATGACGGCACATGTGTTTACAGCATGATTTACTTTTAAGCCCACTGTTGAAACACACTGCTCAGCAAAAAGATTCCTTTCAAAATATTACTGCTCATTGACAATGTACCTGATCACCCAAGAGCTTTGATGGAGATGTACAAGGGGATTAATGTTGTTTTCATGCCTGCTAACACAACATCCACTCTGAAACCCAGGAAACAAGGAGTCATTATGACTTTCAAGTCTTATTTAAGAAATACATTTCATAAGGCTATAGTTGCCATGGATAGTGATAGATCTGGGCAAAGTAGATTAAAAACCTTCTGGAAAGGATTTACCATTCTAGATGCCATTAAAAACATTTGTTTTTCATGAGAGGTCAAAATATCAACATTTACAGAAGTTTGGAAGAAGTTGAATCCAACCCTTATGGATGACTTTGAGGGGTTCAAGACTTCAATGGAAGTAACTGCAGATGTGGTGAAAATAGCAAGAGAACTAGAGTTAGAAGTGCAGCCTGAATATGTGACTGAATTCCTGCAATGTCGTGATAGAATTTTAACAGATGAGGAGTTACTTCTTATGAATGGGCAAAGAAAGTGGTTTCTTAAGATTAAATCTACTCGTAGTGAAGATGCTGTGTAAACACTGTTGAAATGACAACAAAGGATTTAGAATATTACATAAATGTATTAATAGTTGATAAAGCAGCAGCAAGGTTTGAAAACACTGACTCCAATTTTGAAAGAAGTTCTACTGTGGGTAAAATACTATCAAATAGCATTGTATTCTACATAAAAATCTTTAGTGAAAGGAAGAGTCAATCGACACAGCAAACTTCATTGTTGTCTTATTTTAAGAAATTGTCACATCCACCGCAAATTTCAGCAATCACCACTCTGATCAGTCAGCGGTTATCAGCATTGAGGCAACAGCCTCCACTAGCAAAAAGATTGCAACTCACTGAAGGCTCAGATGATAGTTAGCATTTTTAGCCATAAAGTATTTTTTATTTTTTTATTTCAATAGATTTGAGGGTAAAAGTGTTTTTCGTCATATGGATGAAGTGTATAATGCTGAAGTCAGTATTTTAGTGTACCCAGCACCAGAATTGTATACATTGTACCAAATAGGTAGATTTTTATCCCTTACTTCACTCCCACCCTCCCTCTTTCTTAGTTTTCAATGTGCATTACACCACTTTATGACCACATATACTCCTCATTTAGTTCCCACTTATAATTGAGATCATGTGGTACATCTTTTTCCATTCTTGAGATACCTCAACTAGGATAATGGTCTCCAGTTCCACCCAAGTTGCTGCAAAAGACAGTATTTCATTCCTTCTTATGGCTGATTGGTACTCCATGGCATGTGTGTATGTGCGTGTGTATATATATGTGTATATATATATACACACACACACATAAACATACATGAACATACTGCATTTTCTTTATTCACTTCTCAGTTGATGGGCACTTAGGTTGATTCCACATCTTTGCAATTGTGAATTGTGCTGTAATAAACATTCAGATGCAGGTGTGTCCTTTTGATTAAATGATTTCTTTTCCTTTAGGTAGATACCCAGTCGTAGAATTGCTGGACCAAATGGTAGGTCTACTTTTAGCTCTTTGAAGAGCTCTCCATACTGTTTTCCATAGAGATTGTACTAATTTACATTCCCACCAGCAGTGTATAAGCCTTCCCTTTTCACTTCATCCATGCCAATATCTATTGTTTTTCAACATTTTAATAATGGCCATTTGGGGCCAGGCACAGTGGCTCACGACTGTAATCCTACCACTCTTAAAGGCTAAGGAGGGAGGATTGCTCAAGCTCAGGAGCCTGAGCAAGACTCAGCAAGAACAAAACCCCAACTCTACTAAAAATAGAAAAATGAGTCAGGTGTCTGGTGTGTGCCTATAGTCCCAACTACTGAGGAGGCTGGGGCAGGAAGATGGTTTGAGTCTAAGAGTTTGAGGTTGCAGTGAGCTGTGATGACTCCACTGCACTCTCTGGGGCGACAGAGACACTGTCTCAAAAAATAATAATAATAATAATAATAATGGCCATTCTGACAGGGGTAAAGTCTTATCTCATTGTGGATTTAATTTGCATTTCCTTGATTATTAGTGATATTGAGCATATTTTCTTTCATATGTTTCCTGGCCATTTGTCTATTTACTTTTGAAAAAAATCTATTCATGTCTTTTGCCACTTTTGGATGGAGTTATTTGGTTTTTTTCTTGCTGACTTGTTTGAGTTCTTTGTAGATTCTGGAAATTAGTCCTTTGTCAGATGGATAGCTTGCAAATATTTTCTCCATTCTATAGGTTGTATATTTACTCTGTTGATTATTTATTTTGCTGTGCAGAAACTTTTTAGTTTAATTAAGTCCCATTCATTTATTTTTTATTATTTTATTTGCCTTTGGATCTTAGTCATAAATTCTTTGCCTAGGCCAAGAGTTTTTTGTAGGTTTTCCTCTAGATTTTTATGGTTTCAGGTATTAAATTTAAGTCTTTAATCCATCTTGAGTTAACTTTTGTATATGGTGAGAAATAGGGATCCAGTTTCATTCTTCTGCATGTGGCTATCTAATTTTCCTAGCACCATTTATTGAATAGGGTATCCTTTCTCCCATGTATGTTTTTATCTGCTTTGTCAAAATCGGTTGGTTGTGGCCATATGGCTTTATTTCTGGGATCTCTATTCTGTTCCATTGGTTTATGTCTCTACCTTTATACCAGTACCATTTCCATGCTGTTTTGGTTACTATACTCTTGTAGTATAATTTAAAGTCAGGTAATGTGATGCCTCCAGATCCGTTCTTTTTGCTTAGAATTACATTGGCTATTCAGGCTCTTTTTTGACTCTATATGAAATTTAGGATTGTTTTTTCTAGGTCTGTGGAAAAATGACATTGGTATTATATTTTGATGGGAATTGTATTGAATCTATAAATAGCTTTGGGCAGTATGGACATTTTAATGATGTTAATGCTTTCAATCTGTGAACATGGGATGTTTTTCCATTGTTTTTGTCATCTATGATTTCTTTCATCAGTGTTTTGTAGTTCATCTTATAGAGATCTTTCACCTCCTTGGTTAAGTATATTGTTAGCTACCTTATCTTCTTTGAAGCTATTGTATGTGCTATTGAGCTCTCGATTTGACCCTCAGCTTGACTGTTGTTAGGATATAGAAATATTACAGATTTGTGTACATTAATTTTGTAGCCTGAGACTTTACTGAATTAATGCATCAATTCTAGAATTCTTTAGGTGGAGACTTGGGTTTTCAAGATATATTGTTGGCAAACAAAGATAATTTGACCTCCTCTTCCCAATTTGGATGCCCTTTATTTCTTTCTCTTGCCCGATTGCTCTGGCTAGGACTTCCAGTACTATGTTGAGTAGAAGTGGTGACATTAGGTGTCTTTATCTTGTTCCAGCTCCTAGGAGGAATGCTTTCAACTTTCCCCATTCAATATGATGTTGGCTATATCTTTGTCTTATATGGTTTTTGAAGTATGTTTCTTCTCTGCCAAGTTTGTTGAGGGTTTTTACTGGATTTTATCAAGTGCTTTTTATGCATTTATTGAGATGATCATTTGGTTCTTTTTATTAACTCTATTTATTTGGTGGATCATGTTTATTGAGGTGCATATGTTTAACCATCCTTGCATTCCTGGAATGAAACCCACTTGGTCATAGTGAATTGTCCTTTTGATGTGCTGTTGAGTTTGGTTTGCTAGTATTTTGTTGAGGACGCTGGCATCTATGTTCATGAGAGATGTTGGTCTGTAGATTTTTGTTGCTGTTGTTGTTTTTTGTGTTGTGTCCTTTCCTGACTTTCGTATCAAGGTGATACTTGATTTGTAGAATGAGTTCAAAAGGATTCCTTCTTTCTTAATGTTATGCAGTAGTTTCACTAGGATAGGTGCCAGTTTTCTGTAGGTCTAGTAGAATTCAGCTGTAAATTCATCTGCTCCTGGGCTTTTATTTGTTGGAAGATTTGTTATTACTGTTTCAATCTCACTACTCATTAGTGATCTGATCAAGATTTCTATTTCTTCCCGATCAAATCTTGGGAAATTGTGTGTTTCCAAAAATATATCCATTTCCTCTAGATTTTCTAGTTTGTAAACATAGAGGTTTTCAGATTAATTTCAAATAATATTTTGTATTTCTGTGATATCAGTTGTAATGTCTCCTTTTTCATTTCTGATTGAGTTTATTTGAATCCTTTCTCTTTTATTTCTGTAGGTCTGATAGACTTTGGCTATGAATCCATCTGGTGCTGGGCTTTTATTTTTATTTGCTCAGCTCTAACCAGTGGTTTATTGCTTTTCTTTGTCTTTCCAGAGAACAAACTTTGTTTTGTTGATCCTTTGTATTATTTTTTGGTTTCCATTTCATTTAGTTCTGCTATGATCTTTGTTATTAATATTTTTTTTCTTCTGATAGCTTTGGGATTGGTTTGTTTTTATTTTTTTTAGCTCCTTGAGGTGTGTCATTAGGTTGTTAACTTGTGATCTTCCTGTGTTTTTGATGTAGGCATTTAAGGCTATAAACTTCCCTCTTAGCACTGCTTCTCATGTATCCCAGAGATTTCAGAAGCTTATGTCACATTTGTAATTCAATTCAAAAAATGTTTTTATTTCCAACTTGATTTTGTCATTGACTCAAGGCTAATTCATGAACAGGTTATTTAATTTCCATGTATCTGTGTAGTTTTGAGAAATTCTCTTGGAATTGATTTCTAGTTTTATTATACTGTGATCTGAGAAGAGATACATGGTATGCTTTTGATTTTTCTAAATTTGCTGAGACTTGTTTTGTGGCCTAACATATGATCTATCTTGAAAAATGTCCCATGTGCTGATGAGAATAATGTATATTCTACAGTTTTTTCATAGAATGTTCTGTAAATGTCTGTTAGGTCCATTTCTTCTACAGTCCCATTTAAGTCCAGTGTTTCTTTGCTGATTTTCTGCCTCAATGATCTGTCTAGTTCTGTCAATGGAGTTTTGGAGTCCCCAGCTACTATAATCTTGTTGCTTATTTTTTCCTAAGATCTAGTAGAATTTGTTTTATGAATCTGGGAGCTCCTGGTTAGGGGTGTATGTGTGTGTCTCTCTCTCTCTCTATATATATATATATATATAAACACATACACATACACATATATATTTTATCCTAATATAATACCCATCTTGTCCTTTTTTGTCATTATTGATTTAAAGTCTATTTTATCTGATATGAGAATGGCTACTCCTGATTGCTTTTGGTTTCCATTTGTGTGGGATATTTTTTTCCCACCTCTTTACTTTAATTCAATGAGAATCTTTGCAAATTAAATGGCTTATTGTATACAGCATATATTTAGTTGTGGTTTTTTTTATCCATTCAGCCAATCTATATCTTTTAAATGAGGCATTAAGACCAGTTACCCTTAATGCTAGTATTGATATGTGAGATACTATTCTGGTCATTGTGTTCACTATTACCTAGTTGCTTGGTTTTCTCCCTTGTGTTACTATTTTATAAGAGCTGTAAAACCCACCAGTGTAAAAACATCCAAATGTTATAAATTGTTCTGTTGCATGTATAGAACACTTTCAAGCATTTCTTGTAGGGCAGGGCTGGTAGTCACAAATTCCCATAGTGTTTGCTTGCCTGGGAAAGAATTTATTTCTCCTTCATTTATGAAACTTAGTTTTTGCAGGATACAAATATCTGGCTGGAAGTTATTCTCTTAAGAATGCTAAAAATGCTAGCCCAATCCCTTCTGTCTTATAAGGTTTCTGCTGAGAAGTCTACCATTAGTCTGATGGGTTTTCATTTGTAAGTTACTTGATGCCTTCATCTCCCAGCTTGTAGGATTTTCTCCTTCACTTTGGCTTTGGCCAGATTGATGATTATGTACCTTGGTGATGTTCTATTTGCCTTGAAACTTCCAAAAGTCTGCTGACATTCTTAGATCTGGATATCCATATCTCTAGCAATATCAGGAAAGTTTTCCTCCAATATTCCCTTAAACAGGATTTCCATTATTTTTGCTTTTGCTTATTGTCCCTCAGGGATACCTATGATTCTTATTTGTTCATTTTATATAATCCCATATATCTCAGAGAGATTTGTTCATTCTTATTGAATCATTTTTCTTCATTTTTGACTGACAATTAATTTGAAAGCCTTGTCTTCAAGCTCTGAAATGCTTTTCTCTGCTTGGTCTAGTCTGTTGTTAAAACTTTCCAATATATTTTAACATTCTCTAAATGACTCTTTCATTTCTAGAACTTCTGTTATATTTTTTCTTATATTATATATCATTTTAGTGAATTTTCCATTCATGTCCTGAATTATTTGTATGGTTTCTTTGTGTTGGTTTTCAACTGTCTCATCAATCCCATTGATCCTACTTGCAATCCATACTCTGAATTCCACATCTGACATTTCAACAATTTCCTTTTGGTTGGAGTTCATTGCTGGAAATCTAGTGTGATCATTTGAGGGAGTAAAAACCACCTGCTTTTTCATGTTGCCTGACTTCTTATGCTGGGTCCTTCTCATCTGGAACTTCTTCTCTCAGCTCAAATCAGATAGCTTTGTGGTATACCTGTTCTCCTCTCCTGCAAAGTCTGTTGCTCAGTGAAGAGAGGGAGAGGTCCCTGGATGGCATGCTTGAGTCCTACTCCAGAAGATTAACCAGTCAGGAGAGGGGAAGATCAACTGTGAGCCTTTAACATTGCTGCTCTCCTATTTCTCCCTATTCCCCTGTGGTTGTCACAGGTAGGTGGGGCAAGCACAGCAGGTGGAGCTCAGTGGACACGTGGTAGGTGGTCAGCATGTGGGGGCACACAGCAGGTGGTCAGCATGTGGCAGCCTGCACATTTGCTCCACACAGGTCTGGCAGCAGTGGTGGCAGCAGAATGAACATTCACCCTGCCTAGCTCTGTCAGTGGCAGCACTACCCAGGCAGTGGCAGTAGGAACTGGGAGCCATGGGCAATGCTATCCTCAGTCCCATTGCAGCTGTGGCTGGGCAGAGCCACCTGGACAGCAGCAGCAGATGGGTAACTGTTCTGCCTGGGTCCCTCAGTGGCAGTGTGGGCACACAGCACCCACTCATGGGCCAGTGCCTGGCCTCCCTGCTCCCTCTCTGGCCCAGCAGAGGTGATGGGGCGGCAGAAACAATGAATCTGACTCCTGGGAAGATGCAGAGCTCTGGGCCTTGGATCTCAAAATTATGCCAGCCACAGTGCCCAGGTATCAGGGAGCAGCAGGTCCCCACTATACCTTCTCGCAAGAGCAATGCCACTTCACAGTCTCCAGTTAGCTCCCTCTATCAGAATGGAAGCCTGCTGAGGTGGAGGGGTCCTTCCACAGCTTTGAGTACAATGTCTGCAGGAGAAGCTTGGAGTCCTGGGGCTCTCTCTTCTGTCCCTTCCCCATGCGCAGGCACCTTCCCTGGGTATCTCGGATCCTGCCAAGTGGGTCACCCCACTTCCCTCTCCTTCACTTTAGATGCCTCCCAATGCCTCTCTGTAGATTCCCAATGCTCTCTCCTAGATGACTGATCTGAAAGCTAATATCTGCTTTCCACTTTTAATCTTCTTCATGAGAACAGCATGTGCAGGCTGCTTCTAGTCTGCCATCTTAGTTGCTCCCTCCAATAAAGTTTTTTTTAATTGAGGTATACACATTGTTTTTTTAGAAATAATGCTAAATATTATGCACTTGATAGACTACAGTATAGTGTAAACATAACTTTTATATATGTTGTGAAACCAAAAAATTTGTGTGACTTACATTATTGCAAGATTCGTTTTATTGTGGTGGTGTGGAACCAAACCCACAATATGTCTGAGGTATACCTGTAGTGGCATAATTATTATCAATTAGAAGTGAGAAAAGAGATGATAGATGTTTCTGGAAATACTACTGTTTGATTGTAAGACAGAGTGACTGGCATCTCTCTATAGCTGGACATGAATAAGAAAACATGTATCCCAGTGGCAGTCACTTAAAATCACAAAGGGAATCAGCCTTAGTTTGAAGCCTGACCTTGCAGGTGCCATAATGGAAAATAGAAAGAGCCTAGGTCCATGATGATATTAATGAGCCACTAAAGCAGTTAAGCCTAGAGCCTCCCTCACTTCTAGATTTTCTGTTATTTGAGATAATAAATGTCTTTGTTGTTTAAATTAGTTAAATCAGGGCTTCTGTTACTTGTGGCATAAAGAATCCTACCTGATACATATAGTTATCTATTTGTGAACGCCATCTGCTATGTCATTTTAAATATGCATATAGTTAATGTGACCTATGATATTTTAAAAAACAGAATTTTAAAAAATAATAGCAAACCAGTAAAGAGTTCAGCCATACATAATATATAATAATTACATATGATAGCCCACTCTGAACACATATTATACTGAGCAAACATTTCCTATTTGATATATAAAGGTTTTTTACTTGATTGTTCACAAGTAATTTTTTGAAAAGGTTAAATATAAAAGGCATCCTAGGAATAAAACTTTATGTGTCAGTCTATCACTGTGGAAAGTGCTTTATGGAAGTAAGAGATGGAAAAGGCCAGTCTGATTTGTACCTTTGCCTAGGCATGATAGTTTCTTACAACATATTTTCTCATTAAAATTATACAACTGATCTCAATCCTGAGGCATTAGTGAATAAGCTGACTTCTAGCTGGGATTGAAATGAGATTTTCCCCCCGGAGGAATAGTACTACAAATACGTTCTAGTGAATTACAGAGGGATTTCACCCTATTCTGTAAGACTCCTGGTCTGTTCCAGAGTGATAATTTCTTAATACAGAGAATGGGGAAAAGGCAAATGCTGTGTATCTTTAAGAATAAATGTCAACTCAAAAGAGAAATTAAATTCAACAGAAAGAATTACTTTATGCTCTCAGCTTCCACCACAGCCATGGAAAGATATAGATCTTATGTGGAAGTGAACTTTCTAAAAGATCATTCTGTTAGTTTACAAATTTTAACCAACTTGCCAATTATTAATAGAAGGGCCATAAAACAACCTCAATAAAGTAACTTTTCCTCACTCCAGCACTTATCAATCACATTAATGTAATCAGCCTTCATAGTTTCTTACAATATATTTATTCCTCCATGTTTTCATTTGATGGCTCCTTTGTTTTGAATGAACTTCCCCTCCCCCCATCTCTCCCATATTCATCTCCTCTCCTTCCTTTCTCTCCTTTTCTCCCACCTCTTCTCTATCCTCTATTCCTCTTGCCTTCCCAATCTCTACTCATCATTTCAGGTCTAATTCAAGTTTAACCATCTGCTAGAAATCTCTGAGCAATTTTCTCCTCCGAATTCCCATGAAGGAAAGTCTATACCACACAATGCCAACGTGTCCTTTTTTAATGAGTCAAAATGATATAATGAAGAGTTTAGTCTTTAAGATAAAACAAGGTCAAAGCCCAGCTCTGACACTCACTGACTGTGTGACTTTGTGGCAGACCCTCATAAAGAGTACTGATTATTATTATCAATATTTATTTATTTATTAATTATTATCAGTAATTATCAACAATTATTAAAAACCGATTCTACTATTTATACATTTATGACCTTGAGCAAGACATTTAACCTATCAGAACCTCAGTTTCCCTATCTGTAAAATGAATAATATCTGACCTACTGACCTTATATAATTGTGAGAATTGAAGATGAATGTAATAGTGTTTGTAATGATTATACAAACTTTTACATGATAGATTATGAGAACTATTATATATATTCATAAAAATATTTTTACTAATGTGGGAAAATGCTTATGTTGTAACATCAAATAAACAGAGAAGAATACACCCCCAGGATGGCCAATCAACTGTGCACCCACATCCTAGGCATGAGAAACAGCTCCATGGACCACACCCACAAAAACACCCTTAATCCAGTTAAGCAGCCTTGTTACTCCATCCCAGGCCTGAGAACCAGCCTTGGGAGCTGCCCCTGGCAGACATGCCCCCAAGCTAGTCAGCTATGTGCTTGTGTCCTGGGCATGAGAAACAGCCGATCCGCCACCCTGCAGACACACACCCAGTCCACCAGAGATGTCATGTGACCATATCATGAGCCTAAGGAACAGCCCTGTGGGCTGCCCTTGTCAGACATGTCCCCAGGCCAGCAAAGCAGCTTTTGCCCATGTCCTGGGCCTCAGAAACAGCCCTCTGGGCCACACCCAGCAGATATGCTCCCAGTTCAGCTGAGTAGCCCTGTGCCTACGTACTGGGCCTGAGAAATAGCCCCATATACTAACCCTGGAAAACATGGCCCCAGCCTGGCTGAGCAGCTGTGTGCCTGCATCAGGCCAGCCAAGCAACCTCTTGCCCGTGCTCTCAACCAGAGTAATGGTCCTGTAGCCTTAACCTCAGTGAGCAAGATTCCAATTTGGCTGGCCCACCATGTGCACACATGCACCCCAACCTGAGAAACAGCCTATTGAGCTGACCACCACTGCCTCAAACTCTCTCAGCCTAGGCCACTGAGATAATCACAAACATCATTAGTGGTGATTACAGCTGAAAAACTACATGAAGACCACACTACTGTGTTCACCTAGAACCAAGGCCAATATACCCTACGAAACTGACATCTCAAGTCCTATTCATTAGACTAAGTCTTTTCTGACAAAACCTACTCCATAAAACTAGGAGAGGCAACCTTCTATCAGATGTGTACAAATCAATATAGGGACATGAAAAAGCAAGGAAACATGACAGCTCCAAAGGAAAACAATAATTCACCCCCAATCATAAGTAGATATATAAAATGCCAAAAAAAGGATTCAAAATAATAATCTGAAGGACAGTCAGTGAGACCTAAGAGAATACAGATAGGGAATTAAATGAAATCAGGAAAACAATTCATGCTTTGAATGAGAAATTCAACAAAGAGATAGTTGTCATAATAAAGAATGAAACAGAAATCCTGGAGCTGAAGAATTCAATGAATTAAGTAAAAAAATCCAATTAAAAACTTCAACAATAGATAAGATCAAGTAGAAGAAAGAATTTCTGAACTTAAAGATAGGTCTACCTAAATTGCACAGGCAAAAAATAAAAAATTAAAATTAAAAAGAATGAGGAAAGCCTACAGGATTTATGCAACACCACTAAGCAAGCAAATATATGTATTACAGGTATTTCAGAAAGAGAAGAGAAAAGTTATAGAAATCATATTTAATAAAATAATAACTGAAAAATTCCCAAGTCTTGGAAGAGAGATGGACATCTACGTCGAAGAAGTTCAAGAATCTCAAATAGATTTGACCTAAACAGGTCCTCCTCAAGGCACCTTATAGTCAAATTGTCAAAAGTCAAAGACATTAAAAGAATTTTAAAAGTAGCAAGAGAAAAGTATCAAATCATATATAAGGGAATTCCCATTAGACAAAGAGTGGATTTCTAAGCAGAAACTTTATAGACCAGAAAAGAATGAGCTAATATATTCAAAGTACTGAAAGAAAAAAAACCACCAGAGAAGAATATTATGCCCACCAAAGCTATCTTCAGAAATGAAGGAAAAATAAAATTTTTCACAGAAAAGCAAAAATTAAGGGAATTCATCACACTAGACCAGGCTCACAAGAAATTCCCAAGGGAATCTTACATCTGGAAGTGAAAAAATGATAACCACCATCATGAAATCATGCAAAACTATAAAACTCACTGGAAGAGATGATACACAAAGGAGAACTAGAAAGAAATCAAATCTTGTTACTATAGAAAACCACCCAAGCACAAAAATAAACAAATGAGAGGAAGTAAAAACAAAGGATATACAAAACAACCAGAAAAAAAGCAACAAAATGACACAAGTAAGTCCTCACCTATAAATAATAACCTTGATTGTAAATGGATTAAATTCCACATTCAAAAGATATAGACTAGCTCAATAGATTTAGGGAGAAAAAAACCAGATCTAACTATATGCTGCCTATAAGAAACTCACCTCACCTATAAACACACATAAACTGAAAGTATAAGAATTGAAAAAGACATTCCACACAAACACAAAGCAAAAACAAACAAGAGTAGCTATACTTATATCAGACAAAACAGACTTCAAGTCAAAAGATATAAAAATAGATAAAGAAGGATATTATATAATAAAAAAATGATCATTTCAGCAAGAGAATATAACAATTCTAAATACATATGCACTCAACACTAGTACACATTGATATGTAAAGCAAATATTAGTAGATCTAAAAGGAGAGATAGACTCCAAAACAATGATATTTGAGGACTCAATACCCTACTCTCAGCATTGGACAGATCATCTAGACAGAACATAGACAAAAAAAAATCATATTTAAACTGCACCATAGATCAAATGGACCTAAGAGACACTTACAGAACATTTTAGCCAATAGCTACAGAGTACATGTTCTTTTCATCAGCATGTGGAACATTCTCCAGGATTGACCATATGTTCAAACACAAAACAACTCTCAAAAAATTTTGAAAAATCAAAATCATATCAAGTATCTTATCAAACCACAGTGGAATAAAGTTAGATATCAGTAATAAGAGGAACATTCAAAACAATGCAAATACATGGAAATTAAACAACTTGCTCCTGAATTACCAATGGATGAAGGAAGAAATTAAGAATAAAATTTTAAATTCTTTGAAATGTATGAAAATAGAATCTCAACATACCAAAACCTATGTGATTCAGCAAAAGTAGTATTAAGAGGCAACTTTATAGCAATGAATGCCTACATCAAAAAACTATAGGCCGGGCGCGGTGGCTCACGCCTGTAATCCTAGCACTCTAGGAGGCCGA
>VBSM01002121.1:19646362-19657723 GCA_008086735.1 Cheirogaleus medius
CAGTATGTAACTTTTTTTTCAGTGATATTTCCATTTATTTTATTTTTTGTAATACAAATTTTTTCTATCTCAAAAAAAAAGAAATGGAGGAGAGCTAGTGCTGAAGAAAAAACAGAAAAGGAAGAGAATAACTCCGAAGGAGAACATCTGTACTTCTCCAGTTGTCCAACTCAACTCAAGTTTATGGCAGATGCAAAGCCTACTGGGCCAGCAATGAAGCAACAACCCATAGCCCCACCAGGCTGTGATTTGTGCCTGCCCTTGGCTCAGCAGCCACAATTGTTTGTTTCCTAATGAGCTGACCTGGGTTGACATGTTTTACTAATAGCCTCACTTATTCAAATGAGAAAAATCTGGCATTGATGCCTAAATCACAGATGCCAGATAAATGACAAACATCTTTTTTTCTCTACTCTGCAGGCATGTCATATACCACAATAATTTCATAAGAGCCTTTCAGCCTCTTTTTTGTTTGTTTGATAAGATGTAATCATAAATATGACAAACAGTTCTAATCAAATATATGAGGCTCTCAAACTTTTTATTCAAATAGGAAATCCAACAGGTTTTATATTTTTCCTCTCTGCATGTGAGAGATGATGGAAGTACCAACAATTTCCTTCTCATTTAATCTTTGTTAAGCTTTTCAATTTGCAAGTATTTTTACCTTTCAGAAAAAAAGGAATGTTCATTTAAATATTATTTTCAGAACAACAAATTACTGTGTAAGATAAGCAACAGAATTGGAAATTTTTTAGAGGTTACAGGTTACCATTCTGGAACATAGCAACAATGCATGAAATCTAAGCAACTTACAAGGCTCCTTTGTTAGAAATAAAATTTCCAAGAATGGTTTTATGACAAAAATAAAATTGTGCCCATGTTTCTGCAGCTATAGAAGAAGAGGGAATATTTTACCTTTCTTATCTTGCTGAGATTTTCATCAGCAGTGAGAAGTCCCTAAGTTTTATTGCTAGTACCAAAATTTCATTAATTAGCATCAAGAGAAAAATAAAGGCTAGGCTGAAAAGCTCAAAACTTACAAAACAGAAAAGGGAAAGGGCCAAATAAGATTGTTAACAAGTGAAAATCGGGGCAGGTAATGTTTTCTATCCTCATCTGACAACTCAGTGACATTATAGTTAGAAAAATAATAATTGCTCCTATAAAGGAGGCTCCATTACATGGGAGAATTATGATAATCTGCATGGATATTTTAACTTTCAAAAGTCTAACTTAACCACAAAATTCAAAGTTAATACATTAATTCTAGACATTTCTTTCATTTAAAAAAGTTGGTAAAAATATATAATGCCCTCAATATAAATGAATTTTTAATTCTTTAAAGGAATTCTGCATTATATAAAAGGAATTTGAGAATTAGTATGCAATTCTAAGGATCAAGGCCTTTTCCAGAAGCATAAAATATTCAATTAACTATCCTGTAGAATTTTTAATTGTGACATTGAAATGCTAAGCAGAGCATTAACATCTATTATTCTTTATGAATTAATATTTTCCAGGACTGTACGCACTGTCAGTTCTATAATAGCACTTTAAGGTTTTGGTTTCATTTCTTAACCCATGTTAAAAGGTAGTATTTAATTCCAACTAAGCTACCTTTCATATAATAACCCATAAAGCATCATTGCAAACCAAGGAAATGTTATATTTGCTTAATTTAAAAAGGAGAGTATTTTTTAATATATTAGGACAACTTTTTACATAATTTCAAAATCAATAAGATATTCCAAATTCCAAATGCTGTGCTATAAGAAATTATTATCATAATGTGCCCAGCTACCCGGGAGGCTGAGGCAGAAGGATTGCTGGAGCCCAGGAGTTTGAGGTTGCTGTGAGCGAGGCTGACGCCACGGCACTCTACTCCAGGCAAAGAGTGAGACTCTGTCTCAAAAAAAAAAAAAAAAAAAAAAGAAAGTATAACATAATGTGCTTTCTGGCTCATTTCTTTACTTCACAAAAAATTAAAAAAAAAAAAAAAAAACAGGTCCTCCATCCCACTTCCAGGGAACAAGCAGCTCTGCATAATTGTGCCATTAGCACAGCATGGAGGCAGCCTGAAGTAGAATGTTGATGCACCACCAAAGACTTCAGTGAAAAGAGGTGATACTGAACAGTGGTTAAATGCCTGGGCTTTGAAGTCACAAAGTCAGAAAGAGTTGGTCTAAAGAGTGGCTCCACCAAATTACTAACTCTATGACTTTAGGAAAGTTTACTTAACCCCTGTAAGCCTCAGTTTCTTCATCTGTAAAATGCAAATAATGATAATACCTATTTCATAAGGAAGCTATGAGAATTATGAGTTAATGCAGGCATAACATTGAATCCAGTGCCTGGTCCCTAGAGAGTGATTAGCAGATTTTTAATTTTTATCACATTAAAACTCTAATCAATCATCTGGGCATTTCTAAGTTCAGTGTAACTCCAAGACAATACACAGGTTTTGAACTTGTCTATAGTTCCAAACAAATTGGCAGCAGCTGCCTGGAACACTGAATTACAAATAAACAATGAAACATTTTTAAAAACCAAGGCTGGGCACAGTGGCTCACGCCTGTAATCCTAGCACTCTGGGAAGATGGCTTGAGCTCAGGAGTTCGAGAGCAGCCTGATCAAGAGCGAGACCCATCTCTACTAAAAATAGAAAAATTAGCCAGGCGTGGTGGCACATGCCTATAGTCCCAGCTACTTGGGAGGCTGAGGCAGGAGGATTACTTGAGCCCAGGAGTTTGAGGTTGCTGTGAGCTAGGCTGACGCCACAGCACTCTACTCAGGGCAACAGAGTGAGACTCTGAATCAAAAAAAAAAGATTCTTTTAAAAAAAGAAAAAAGAAAACCAAGAAAAAATTATATCTGCTTAACAAAAGAGAAGTATTTTTAATATATTAGGGCAACTTCTTGCATAATGTCAAAATCAATAAGATTTTCCAAATCTGATTCTGGACTCAGGAGAAAATAAATAGTTATCAATTAGTGCTCTCACCTATGGGCACAAAATGGGGTAGTAGCCATGTTTTACATCCCTGGTAGAGGTATGTATTTGTTGTCATATAAGTAATATTTTCTGCTGATGAAATTGTTTGCTTTTCACTTAGTCTAGCCTTTGTGTGAATAGGAAAATCCATCAGGAGGCACAAAAGGGCAACTATGACCAAATCCACAGAAAAATTACTAAATAAGCTTTGGTCTAGAATATCCCAATTCAAACATCCAATGCAACACTGCCAAAAAGGTTCAATTAACTGATAGATCACCATAATAAATGCTCATGTTCTAAAATAAATACACTATGTATAAACATTAGGTCAAATAGTTTCGCAAATTGAATTTATGAAGAGGACCCCAAAGGCAATCACAGCAACAACTAAAATAAATAAATGGGACCTGATCCAATTAAAAAGCTTCTGCCCAGCCAAAGAAACTATCATGAGAGCAAACAGACAATCTACAGAATGGGAGAAAATATTCACATGCTACACATCCGATAAAGGGCTGATAACTAAAATCTATTTAGAACTCAGGAAAATCGACAAGAAAAAAATCAAACAACCGTATCAAAAAGTGGGCAAAGGACATGAATAGAAACTTTTCAGAAGAAGACAGAATAATGGCCAACAAACATATGAAAAAATGCTCAACATCTCCCTCTAATCATCAGGGAAATGCAAATCAAAACTACAATGAGGTATCACTTATCTCCAGTGAGAATGGCCTTTATCAAAAAGTCCCAAAACAATAAATGTTGGTGTGGATGCACAGAGATAGGAGCACTCACACACTGCTGGTAGGACTGCAAACTAGTGCAACCTCTGTGGAAAGCAATATGGAGATACCTTAAAGAAATACAAGTAGAACTACCATTTGATCCAGCAATCCAATTACTGGGCATCTACCCCAAAGAACAAAAGACATTCTATAAAAAAAGACACCTGTACTCGAATGTTTATAGCAGCACAATTCACAATTGCAAAGATCTGGAAACAACCCAAGTGCCCATCAATACATGAGTGGATTAATAAAATGTGGTATATGTATACGATGGAGTAGAGTACTATTCAGCTATAACAAACAATGATGATATAGCACCTCTTGTATTTTCCTGGATAGAGCTGGAACCCATTCTACTAAGTGAAGTATCCCAAGAATGAAAAAATAAGCACCACATGTACTCACCAGCAAATTGGTTTCACTGATCAACACCTAAGTGCACATATAGGAATAACATTTACTGGGCGTCAGGCAGATGGGAAGGGGGAGGAGGGAATGGGTATATACATACATAATGAGTGCTATGCGCACCGTCTGGGGGATGGACACACTTGAAGCTCTGACTTGATGGGGAGGGGGGACAAGGGCAACATATGTAACCTAAACATTTGTACCCCCATAACATGCTGAAATAAAATTAAAATTAAATTTAAAAAGAAACAATATTTAGGTTCATTTTTTAAATGTGTAAGGGATGCTGAAGATCACTCACATTAAGATAGTTTTTGAACAGTGGTGATTTTTTTTTAGAAATGATATAAACACTGGATGGAACTAGAGACCATCCTCCTAAGTGAAGTAGTGCAAGAATGGAAAAGCAAACACCACATGTACTCACTATTAAATTGGAACTAAATGATCAACACTCATGTGTACATATGGTAGTGAAATTCAACAGAAATCAAGTAGGCAGGAGGAAGGAGGAGAGGATGGGTAAATTCACACCTAATGGGTACAAGGCACACTATCTGGGTGATGGACACACTTATAACTTTGACTCAAACTGTACAAAAGTAATTCATGTAACCAAAACATTTTTACTCATATAATATTCTGGGGAAAAAAAAGAAATGATAAAAACATTCAAAAGAGATCAGTTACAAGCTCCACATCCTACCACACTGCTGCCAACTTCCCTAGTTTAAAAATAGGTATGATTTTAGAAAAGGAGGCAATGCAGAAGAGAATATAATTTTTAAAATAATTTTAAAAACAGAGCTCATCTGCTAAATTCATATTACATAAATTCATTAGATTTACTAAAGATGTTTTCCAACAGTTCAAATTGAGTTCTATTCAATATTTATCCTCTGCTACAGAAAATGTATCAAAATATGGGTTTCATTACTACTAAAGTAGAATAGTTAATTATAGCGTCCAGTAAGACATGAAAAATTAAACCATGTTCCCCAAATATCAACATAACCAACGTGTTTCATTTACCAACCAATTAGTTATTACTAATTCTATCCCCATATCCAGTGTAATTAAAGGGTTTTATTGCAATAAAACATTGCTACCCATAGTTTGGTTAACATGCATGTTCTTTTTAACTCTATTTATGCTGTACCACATCTTTCGTAGATGAGTAGAATATTCCACTATTACCTACAAATTTATATTTCCTTCAGAATTGGTCCTATGAATACCTATCGTAAAACAAGTGGCCTAATGCAATTTGTACACAATGCTCTTCAGTAGATTATTATTTTGAAGAAAAGAAAACCCTTGTATTAGTATTAGAATAGGGTGTATCTAAGAAGCATAGAATGTTAATATTAGTATTAGAATAGGGTGTATCTAAGAAGCATAGAATGTTAGTATTAGAATAGGGTGTATCTAAGAAGCATAGAATGTTAATATTAGCATTAGAATAGGGTGTATCTAAGAAGCATTGAATGCAAAGGATGGAAGACTGTGACTACAAAGGTTCTAACCACTAAGGACCTCTTTTTAATTCTATCTAATATGACTCATTTTTTTAAAGATAATATTGAGAAAGAATGACTTGTGTTTTAAGAGTTTATATCCAGCAGAGAAAAAGGGAACTCTTATACATTGTTGGTGGGAATGTAAATTAGTACAGTCATTATGAAAAACATTATGGAGTTTTCTCAGAAAACTACAAATAGAACTATCAAACAATGCAGCAATCTTAATGCTGGGTATTTATCCAAAGGAAAGGAAATCAGTATATCAAAGAGATACCTGCCCCCCCCATGTTTATTGCAACTCTATTTATAATAGCCAAGATATGGATTCAACCTAAATTTCCATCAACAGATGAATGGAAAAAGAAAATGTGGTATACATACACAATGAAATACTATTCAGCCATAAAAAAGAATGAAATACTATCATTTAGAGCAACATGGAAGAGATTATGTTAAGTGAGACAAGTCAGGCACAGAAAGATAAATACCACATGTTCTCACTCACATTTGAGAGCTAAAAAAAATTAGTTCATAGAAGTAGAAAGTTGAATAGAGGTTATTAGAGGCTAGGAAGGGGAAGGGGAAGGAAAGAATAGAGCTAATAATACAAAATTATAGCTAGATAGGAAGAATAAGTTCTAGTGAGCTGTAGCACTATAGGGAAAATATTGTTAACAATTTAGTGCCTATTTTCACAAAGCTAAAAGAGAGGATTTTGAATGTTCACAATACAAAGAAATGATAAATGTTCAAGGTGGATAGATATGCTAACTACTCTGGTTTAATCATTATATATTGCACACATGTATTGAAATATCATTCTGTATCCCATAAATAAGTACAATTATTATGTGTCAACTAAAAATAAAAGGAAAAAAAGGTTTCCTATATCAAAAAAACTACATTTAAAAATGATTAATTTTTCCACTCAGTATATGGAGATATAAATGACCACTTTCCAATGGGCTTTAGGAATACTGGACATAGCTCATGGGCCAGTGTGAGCACAGTGTGCTGATTTCTGGAGCCAGATGTCTAGTTTTGATCCTAGATCCACCACTTACTAGTCGTAGGGCCTATGCTTGTTTCTTTAACAGTATCATGGGAATAATGAGAGTTAACTACCTCATAAGAGTAAATACTAATATATATAAATCCCTTAAAACAATGTCTGGCAGATAGTAACTGCTCATTAAGTGTGAAATAATAAATTAATATTACCATCGTAGTCCCTGGGGAAGGAACCATATTTGGAACTTACTTAGTCTATGTCCATCTAAGTCAAGTATCCTTTTCTATAATAATCTTGACTGATGGCCATTCATCTCCATCTTGAACATAACCAACCAATAGAGAATGTGTCAGTTATTTATTGGCACAGTAATATTACATAGCAAAGCACTTCAAAACAGTCCCTTAAAACCATAAGCATTTATTTAGCTTGTAATAAATAAATGAGTCAGCAATTTAAACTGGGCTTGCCTGGGCTTTGTTGAACTCAACTGAGATGTGTAGAGTTCAGCTGGCCCTCAGCTGATTTAAAAAGGCTTTGACTGGAATGACTAAAGTGACATTCTGCCCCTCATACTCCAATAGTCTGGCCCGAGAATATTCTCATGATGCTGGCAAAGATACAAGAGAAAACAAACCCCAGCGTGCAAGCCTATTTCAATCCTCTGCTATGTCACATCTGCTAACATCCCATTGACCAAGCAATTCACCTGGTTCAACCCAGAGTTAAAGGGCAGGGCAGGTACAACTGCCCACAGCACCACAAAGTTACATGGCAAAGGACATGGATGCAGGGAGTGGTGAAGTTAGGTCATCATTGTCAACATACACAGGAAGAGTACTAGATCAAAAGGCACTTCTTTGCAGTTATCAGACAGATATACTTGGGGCTGAGCCAAACCATCCCTCTCTTTAACTTCTCTGATTTGTTCTAGTTAATTCTCTGGAGCTACAACTATGTAAGTCTAATCATTCTTCTACATGACATTAAGTGCCATTAAAATATTTGATTAGGTTCTTCATAAATCATATCTTTTGCAAGCTGAAAAAAAAATCAGTTCCTTCTATTGTATTTCATTTAACTTGAGAAACGATCTTGTTTACACTGTCAATATTCCCCTTAAATCATGGTACTTTATATATGTCAGATACGGTCTGATGTTACCTCCATTATTCTGGGTACTAAACATCTTTTATTGTGTTTTTAAAAAGCAAAGGCTTTTTTTCTGCCATATCACATTGTGAACTCACACTGAGCTTGCAGACAAATAAAATCTCCAAGTGTTTTGCATGAACTGTTGTTAAGGTAAACGCCTCTTACTATAAATTTCCCATAAAATGACCCAATAATATACTTTCCTGAGTATATGCTTTAGTTGATAATAGATCAATGTGGCATCATCATGGCTTTTTTTGTTGCTATGCTTATAAACTCACCGATCTATCCCAAGTTCTGGCCCCTCGTCAATTGCCTTAATGATACACTTTGGCCCTGCAAAACCAGCTTTATTGGGACTTCCTGCATTAAGTCTATATAAAGAATGGATTTGGCCTTCCTGTGCCTCCATCAGAGGTGGCTTATGTAATATTATAAATTTAGAGTTAGAAGGGCAATTTGAGGTCATCTACTCCAACCTCCTACCCAATGCTGATAATGTTCAGTATACTTGACAGGTGAATCAGGTTAGTGTCTCAAGCACTCCAGTGAAATGCTCCATTTGTGGGAATTCATTTCCTGGTTATAGGGACACCAGAAAGAGTTGGGGTTGAGAGGGAAAGTGTCCTAATCTAATCCCTTATATTTGTAAAGACTTTTCTATTTTAAAGTGCTTTCTGCCAGGCACAGTGGCTCACACTTGTAATCCCAGCCACTCTGAAGGCTGAGGCAGAAGGATCACTTGACTCAAGGAGTTAGAAACTGTAGTGAGCTATGGTCGCACCACCGCACTCCAGCATGAGCAATAGAATGAGACCCTGTCTCAAAAAAAAAGAAAAAAAAATGTTTATTAACAATAGCAGAAAGCATTAACCATAGAATGCCTTCCACAAGATCCCTAACAAGTAGTTGACAAGTCTCTGCATAAACACTTGAACTTTTAGTGATGGCAGAATTTCTCCTACAGAAGCACATTGTTTGCAGATAACTCTTTAATCAAAGTATCCTTCTCTCTAACACTTTCATTCTTCTTGGTCTGTCTCTGAGGCTTCCCAAAATAAATATAATTCTTCTACATGACAATCTTTCAGCTATTTAAAGATAGAATCGGCCAGGCGCGGTGGCTCAAGCCTATAATCCTAGCACTCTGGGAGGCCGAGGCGGGCGGATCGCTCAAGGTCAGGAGTTCGAAACCAACCTGAGCAAGAGCGAGACCATGTCTCTCCTAAAAATAGAAAGAAACTAATTGGCAAACTAAAAATATATATAAAAAATTAGCCAGGTGTGGTGGCACATGCCTGTAGTCCCAGCTACTCGGGAGGCTGAGGCAGTAGGATCACTTGAGCCTAGGAGTTTGAGATTGCTGTGAGCTAGGCTGACGCCACGGCACTCTAGCCCAGGCAACAGAGTGAGACTCTGTCTCTAAATAAATAAATAAATAAATAAATACAGATAGAATCAAGTCCATCCAAGTTTCCCTCTTCCATATTATACATTTTCTATTCTCAGTTATACCTCATGTGATGTGGCTTCAATTCACTCTTCTCTGGATATACTCTAGTTGGTCAGTCATTTTCAAAATGTGACAGCAAGCATTAAATGCAATCCACCAGATGTGCTCTCAAGAAAGAATGGATATCACTTCCTTTGTGATTGAACCAATGATGCATTGAGTTTGAGGGGTTTTTTTTGTTTGTTTGGTTGGTTTTTTTTTTTTTTCAACTACATCACACTGTCAACTTGTTTTAAGTTTACAGTCAACAATACCCCTAAGATGTTTTCACATCTGCTACATTGTGCACAAGTTTGATGGTGATTGTTGTTTTGTCACCTAAAAAAATGTAGCATTTTACATTTAGTGTTAGAAAATTTCATTTTCTTAAATTTGGCTTTCCATCTCCCATTCCAGCTAATTAAGTTCACATAGATTTTAATTCTATCATCCAACATATTAGCTATGTTTTCCAGCTTCATCATTTGCCAATTTAATGAGTATGTCATTTTAATAAAATAATTTTAAAATGTTAAACCCAACATTTCAAAGATACATTACCAGAGATATACCTTAGGCACTATTTGAACACAGCCTTCAAAGCAGTTACAAATCCAATTTCTACGTTTTTAATGTACTATGCCTTGAAAGCATGTTTGTATTTTAGTGTGAAACCTTTAAAATACCCAAAACCTGCAAGGCCAATACAAATTAATTTCTAAAGATGAAATTTTAGAGTTTTAAGAAAAAGTTTTCTGCCAAGAGTTCTTCTATTGTAATTTTCTGTCTATTCATAAGCCTATACTGGCTAATCGTGTCCTTACATAGGTTTTTAATTCCTTCTTTCCATAATGGTGACTGAATTGTGCTGAGAATTTATTAAAAGTATTGCTTTGAGTGAGACTAATTTGAGGAGATATTATTTGCTGATTTATTTTAAACATAAACTCTAATACATATCATTTCTTATGCAAACATCTGTGGTGAATAGATCCAGATAAAGAGTCCCTAAGGGTTCCAGGTAATCATGAGGACTGTAGCAATACAATATTAAAATTATTTCCTCCTGTAAAATTTGGAAGAAGTCAGCTTCTAGATATTAGGTTTGATTTTTGGCATGCACATATTACTACGATCATCTTCTAAATTCATTTCAGATTCAGCAATTTTATTTCCATTTTTACAACTCTCCTATGTCACTGAATCTTCCCTAGAATCTACAGCCCTGACTCAGTGAAAACGAGGTGAATCACAAGCTATAGTTATTTTATTTTTAGTGCACAGCACAATACTGAGAGAGTTGCAGATGTTCAGAGACTAAAAAAACAACCACCACCACCTTGTGTAAAGCCAAAATAACACTCCTTCGTACCATAGAGAGTATATCCCGTTGCCTGAATCTTAATAGATGTCAATAGAGAGGGGGCAGCTGTGACATTTTCAGGAGAAACTGTGCACTCTCTCTGCACCTTTCTGATGCCTTTTTCAGTGTGGTAAAAGGCACAGATGTCAAAGGAAGAATTCCACATTTGTGAGCCAGGTTAGTAATCTACCACACAACTTCATTAATATTACCCACAGGCTATGTGTGAAATGCATGGGAAAAAGGGGAACCAAGGGTGATTCCTTTTCAATCAAAACAAGTCTTTTTATCAGAGATGAGAAAATTATGCCGAATTACAAGCATGTGAAAAAATGGGTTCCAAATACCACTCTAAAGCTATTTTTAAACAAAGTGGTAGCTACTCGGTTAGGTAACAAAATGTTTGTCAATAATTAATTCTACTTTATCTGCTTTCTATTTGCTTTTAGAAGTTTTGTATTTAACCTAGACTTCTGTAAGAATTCAATGTAATTTAAATCTGAACTAAGAATTGAACATCCCATGTTGGAAGAAGATACATTTGGGGGCTCCAGGACTACAGTAGAAAAGTATAGAGCAAGCAGTAAAATCTCCTAGTAAAAACTTACATGCAGGA